>ML675601.1:10499455-10564275 GCA_007922155.1 Mesoclemmys tuberculata | reverse complement strand
GAGAGGGAGAGGGAGAGGGAGAGGGAGAGGGAGAGGGAGAGGGAGAGGGATGAAAATATTCAGTGAAGAAAATTGTAACGGTAGCTACAAATAAATGATAAAATCAGTTTGCCAAGACTGAGAAAATGCTTCTATATCCTAAATTAAATGCAGTTCACTTAATCTATAGAAATAGAAAACTAGTCTTTATGAAAGTTCCAGGAGCTGCTCAAAATTCTGTCTGTCACGGTGACAGATTTCCAAAGACTTAGTGGCTTGGGAGACTAATAAACATGATCACGACACTTCTGAAATGAAGAGCCAAAATCTTAGCGCTACACTTCCCATCCTCAACTTCTCAGGGATAATTTTTGGCACCACATCTGTAGGCAATCAAATAGAAGACCTGATATTGATTTAGGGAACACAAAGAAATAGTGCCCTTTGCTCCCATTTTTAGGCTGATCAGCCCCTCTTTCAGGCTGAGGTAAGATCAGAAAATTTTCTGTCTCCAGACAAGAGAAAGTAATGATAAACTGCTTTCGGAAGTTCATAGGGGCAGAAAATTGCAAGACTTTCATAGGTAACTCCATTCCAGTAAAAGGCCATGAAATAGAAGACCTGGTGAATCATTAGAACTACTCATTAACTTCAGCCATTGACACACTGGCACAGAACCATCTAATCACTCCCTATTGCACCCACAGATATCTGCAAGTGTCTGACAATCTATGACAGGAGCAGCAGAGAGAAAGAAAATTAGTGTCAGTCTCACCTCTAGGAGCAAAGTCACATGCCAGAAATAGCTATAAAATACACTAGCCTGTCACACGTCACCATGGACACATGTCTACCTGAAAGATTGCATGTCCTCCGCAGCTATGACCTCCCACAACAATTATGGTAATAAGACATGGAACGGGGGAGCATTGAAGATACAATTTAGGAGCTGGATGTGGAACTCTCTCTTCGATGAGGTTTACAGGCCAAATCACATTCAGAAATAAATAAATAAAAACTTCTGTTTGACCTAGCTTTCTCATGATTAATATTTCTCTCAAATAAGGAAACAAAGCAGATCTTTCTTAAACTCTTGGGAAAGTGCATCCATTTGTGGTTGCAACTATAATATAGACAGATTTTAGACTGCAAAACTGGGAGATTAGAATATGTGATCAACTGTACATGAGCAAAGAGGGCACATTTTAATAGGAAGCTATGTTCCTTATACCCCTAGATGTATAACATAAACCAGTATATTACAATAGATTATAATTAGATGAAAAACCATATCTATACATATTTAAGGTGTCCACCCTTGTAGTTTCTGGGTGCTATTACATACATTTAGTTATAAATGCCCTCAAAGAAAGGATCAAAAGCTATAAAATACTGTCACAGCAGGGTTCTCCCTCAGCTATCTCAATGCTCTTATTCACAACATGGACACAGTCCATTTCTTTTCCCAAGGTTTTCATCTTTATATTCCAAGCATTGCAGACTATAGTACACAGCTATGTTCACCTCACACAACTTTCTTTACCACACCCATCTCATACACTGACCTCTCCCTTTATTTCCTGCTCCTGCCAATTCTATTTCTTCCCTTTATAGAAATAATTACCTCATTAACCCAACAATTGCCCCCCTCCCGCTCCAAGAATCAACAATCCCCACCATAACAGGTTAATTGATTCCAATTAAGCCTGTAATCTTCTCTGTTAATACAATTACCTAAGAGAGTAGGGTGCTACAGCTGGCATCAGTCACACGCACCTTGTGCACGTTTACCCAGCAATTTCACCTTTACAATAGGCAGATATGGACTTTTTTAGTTCAACTCAGAAAGCAAGCTACATAACTTCAATTTCAAACCATTCTTTATAGCGGAAGGTGTAGCCTGAATGTTATTGGGTTATTTTCTTTCAAACACAAGTCACAATTTTCAAATGTAGGTGCTTAGGTTATACTCTTAAGTAAATGGGTTGTGCCTACTATGGATTTAGGTGCGTAAACATAGAATTAAGTATGCAACTTTAGCTCTTAAAGTTTGAAAAGCTGGCCATCACTTGGATTAAAAAAAAAAAAAAAAAAAAGCTGTATTTTCCTTTTACAATGGTGGATTCTTAAATTAGTGACATGGAGAGAAAAAAAATCAGTCATTTGCCATGTGGGATAGCAAAGATGATAGAATCTAGGTACTAGAGTGGAAAAAAGAAATTGTACCATCACATTTCTATGGCACTATGTTTGAAAAGTCTTGAACTAGTAAGAGCCTTTTTCTTGAATAGGAAATGAATCACTGATCTAGTTTTAACTTAAGAACTAAAACTAAACATGTACTAAATTCAGAAGCCACACGGTGTGACACTCATGAGACAAGTCATAGACTCATAGGTCAGAAGGGACCAATATGATCATCTAGTCTGACCTCCCGCACAAGGCAGGTCAATGACATCTCTTCTGGTTTTAAACAGTTCCAGGGCCACCTACATTTATATTATTGTTTTGCAATTACTTTGTAACTGACATTACTGTCATCAGACATTGTCAGTGGAAGCACATATTTCACATTAGTACAATGCATATCAATCAACTCATTTTATACCCCTCAGGGAAACTATTGCCCATGGTGCAATTCCTTTATTTTCCATTCAACGTGGCGTCATCCCTTTCAAGCTGGATCTCTTTTTGAACACTGCAGTTGTCACTTAGCATTTAGAATTTCAACTGAAACCAGTTTGTGTGCCAGCATTGTACCCAAACTCTCTAATTCAAACTTGCAGCTGTATTAAACAAATTATAAGAAACCTCACTCATATGGAAAAAAGGCAGCATGCAGGAATAGGAGGCTGGCATGCATGGGTTTTTTTGTTTGCTACAATATTCTTTTTGCTTATTTGTTAAAAATGTGTTAGTTCTGGAAATAATGGACTGAATAAGTGCAATGTACTGTATTCTCTCAAAAAAATGCATGCACATGGAGAAGTATAAATGTGCACCTATACAACAGATTTTAAATTGATTTTAGAAAGGAGGAGTAAATTTTGCCCTTAATTTTACCTTTACCATTAGTTTCAAATATTACAAAATGGAATTAGGACTGAATAAGTCTGAGTGTGTGTGCACACACATGAGTGATTTTTGGTTTTTTTTTTTTTTTTTTTTGGGGGGGGGGGAAGGGAGTGGCGGGATAAAGACGCGTTTTTCTACTTTTCAGTAGTCACTTTCACTTCTAGCATGGCATCAGGTGCTTACAAACAACTGCTCATGCCACTAGGCTTGTAACTGGAGTCCTCTGTTAAAAGAAAAAGGCTTTTCTTCTCATATTCATGAACATGAATACATCATCATGCCATCTTGTATTGCATATGCTAATACATATTCAATTTTATAAAACTGTTAATTTCCTAACACAGGCACAAAATCTACTCTCCTCCCATTTACCATATAATGGTTAAGCATAATACAAAAATAACCCCACCTATCAAATATATATGTAGAAAATCATCATCTTATTAAGACAGTGGGCAAGTAGAATTTTGTAAGGCTCATCTAAACAGCATATATTTACACACATTTTACAGCTTGTCTAGTCCCTGTCTAGTTTCAATTTGTAAAGCGTAGCAAGTGCGTCTAGGTGCATAGATCATATTGCCCCTTTTAGCAGCTAGTCAAAGTTTGGACTCCTGGGCGTGCTTCAGTTGGAAATTGGTGATGGTCAGGTATTTCTTTGATGTAGTTTTGTTTATTTACAAAACGTGCAACATCCTGTATCTCCAAATGTGGGTGATACCTATCCAAAACAACATGCATCCCACAAGCTTCTTCATGGGTTCACAGTCACCTTTTGGCTTAGGTGGGGCTTACGTTTACAATTATGTTATTAAAGACTATGTTCACACCTATTGACCTCAATGAGGTTTTAACCCAACCCATAAAGTTTCACTCAGCTCATAACAATAATGTGCATATATAAAACCAGCCTTGTTAAATTATACTTGCCCACTCACCCAACAGTAAGTTTCTATACACACACAGTATATACAGGCCAGCCTATGTATTTCTACAAAGAGACTAGTTACTTTAATGTGGACATTAACAGAGGCATAGCATCGAAACAGGCAATACAAATTCTTCAATGACGTCAACAAAACCAGGAAAAGTTATATATAGTAGTCTCACCTTTTCATTGCTATGAAATGAATTTAGTGCACGTTAACATAGCAATGACCTCTTGCAGTATTTTTTTTTTCAATCTGTGAAAATGTCATGTCTGTTGTTTTTTCTAAGCAGCATGATATCTGTTGTAAAAATGGGGGGAAAGCAGCTCTATTTTTTCTTTAGCACATAATAATTCAGTTAGTGACCATACATAAAACACAACTAGATTAGTCAGCAAATATGATTGCTAGAGGGAGGAAATAACTCATAACAGCACATTCCCAGGAGTCTGTGCTGGAAATCCTTGTCCTGGCAACAGGGCTCTTTTTATTTGGTAAATTATTTTCCTTTCTTCACATTTAAAATTTACTGGAAATAAATGGAAAGGTACAGATCATAAAAATGATTGATTCCTTGTAAATCTGACACACACATCCCCTCCCACTGCCTCTTTTGCTCATATTGCAAAGATTTATGTTTTTTTTCTTTCTTCCCTCCAAACAATTGAGATCAAAAAGCAAAATGATTGCAAAAAGCAATTATACAGCCGCACAGATTGCACTGTGCTCTCTAAAGGATATACTTTTTACATTAATAGATTCATACATTTTCATGCCAGAAGGGATCATTATGATGATCTGGACTGAGCTCCTGCATACCAGAGGCCATAGTGACTGCTGCATATAGGCTTATAGCATTTTGTGTTGAACTAAAAGCAAGGGCGCAGGATGCTTTGTGTGCACGCGCGGCGGGGGGAGGCGGGGAGGAGGCAAGTCCAAAGCTCCTCCTTCCTGTCAACAGCTGGCTGCTCTGGTGGTGCCCTTTCTTCTGGTGCCACAGTACCTCTGGTGAGTTCAAGGTGTAACTGAAGCACCTGTCTGGAAGAATCTATCATTCAGGGAGGGGGAGAGAAAATCTGCAGGGGGACATGAATTCTGCTTGTTTCTTTTGTTAAAAAGTGGGTGGGGAGAGTTGAGGCCCTGGTTCCAGCACCAATGACTAAAACATGGCTTTTAGAAAGACTTCCAACTTGATTCATAGACTCCAGTTTATTGCATCGCTTGGGTAATCCTGCTCCAGGGTTAAAATTTTAATCTTATCTCCAGTCTGAATTGTGCTGAGTTCAACTTCAAATCATTGTGTTTTCTCCTCCTAAATTAGTGGTTGTTGGTATCAGATACATCTCCCTGTGTAGGGGATTATAAGAGTAAGATCAAGTCAGCTCAAAGTTCTCTTTTAGTCTCATTTTAAGACATTCTTTCCAGACCCTCAATCATTCTTGTAGCTCTTCTCTGAACCCTTGCAAGTTTTTAGATATCCTTTTAAAAGCCTGGACACCATTAATTGGATTCTAGGAATGGTCTCACCAATGCCATAAATAGTGGTAATATCACTTTACTCTTCCGGATCATTATTCCCCTATTAATACATCCAAGAATTGTGGTAACCTTTTTTGCCACAGCATTACACTTCAGTATAAACTTAGTACATTCAGTACAACGGCAGAAATAAGTTGTACAGTCAAAATGATTTTCACATTGAGCATAAAGAGTGGTCAGAATTAGGACAATGAATCCAGGAAGGCTAAAAGTGAGCTTCACCAGACAACCAAGAGCCCAGCTAATCACTAGTCAGTAGGCCACCATAATAAGCACTTCCAACACCATCTTTCTTCTACAAAACACATGAACTATTTTTTTTATTATTATTATTATTAGATTGGTCTAGGTTTTGATTCATACTTGGGCTGTGAGACTGACTGAAAAAACTTAATGGGCTTTCTGAGTGAGGTTGCATTGACTGTCACTCAGTCTAATCAGAATTTAACAAAATCAGACACAAATTAGCTCATAAGACTAATATCTCTGTCAAGATGAGATACATGTGGACAGCAGAAAACAAGCAATATTAACATCAAAACTTCTGTCGTTGAGACAGACAAGCTACACAGACCTCTTCTTCAGGTCACAGAGCTCTGTGTCTCTCAAAAGCTTGTCTCACTCACCAACAGAAGTTGGTCCAATAATAGATATTACCTCACCCACCTTTTCTCTCTAGTAAGGGTTATAGACTCAGGACCATTGAAAGTAATCAGTCTATTTATGCCAGGGTGACTCTTATGAGATAAAATTTCCAGGATCAAGTCCACTATTTTTTTAATGTCATAAAAGTGTATTCTCCCCAAAAATCTGTCCATTCTTAAATCCTACTTCTGAGTTTCTATTCATCTACCTAAGTAAATATTTTATTAATTATGTACAGGGTCTGTGACTAAGTTCACTTAACAACTGTAAAATAACAGACATGACAAAGCAAAGGAACAAGCATTTATGAATATAATATCCACAACAGATTTCAGCACCTTCCTCATATTAACAAAGCACTGACATTACTGTCTATGTAAAATGCCAATTTCCATTTGAGTAAATGAAATGCTTGCAGCTTGTGCTTCATTATGAAATAACATTTAATAAATTTGCTTTAACTATCATATTAGCAGTTTCCTTTTTAATCAATGGCCTGCGTGATTTTATCAGAAAGGAAGCAATATTGAGGACAATGCTGATATAATTTCAAAAAGTTCTGAATTCAAATCATTTTCAGTAGAAGCCAGTGACTTTTTGTCAGAATTGTGTACAATTCAGCAAGCTATTTGTAATGAGCAAATTTCATTTAAATATTTTATATAGCCTATTTTCTGTCTGTAAATTATACAAAAGCTGATCATAGTTTTCCAGAAGGTATATGTAGCTGTTTGTCAAGCTATTTGTCCAACAAATTACAGCCTATAGATAAAATAGGCCACTTACAGGGATTTCACAGCCAGGGAATTTGTTGTGAAATCCAGCCTTTGCCCATCCACTGTTGCAGAGCTGTGCCTCAAAGCCTAACCTTTCATTTAGCAACCAAAATTATGGACCGAGTTCTGGCCCTAATATGGCATTGTCTGTCCTAAGCTTTATCAATATGAGTTATTCTAGAATAATCACTGAGGTTTTCAATCTCTTGGGGGAATGAAGTGGGGGAACAGTTTGGGAAGAGATAGTCATAGGCCTAGCATAGTTTAGAAAAATTAAATGCATTTCGCTGCTCATGATACAAGAAAAACAATTACCTCATATATATACATATGAGCCCTAGATTTAAAAATAGTCAGGTTACTTCTTCACTGAGAGAAAGATATAAACCAAATGCATTGGCTGTCTAGAAGAGTTTACATCTAATTTCTTTTGTCACAATGATAACAAATAATTGTCACGGCTGTTCTTGTCCTCTCTAATGGTACTGCTTTTGGGCGGCCTGTATATCTCCTTGATGGAAGGAAGGCGGATTACTCTGGTCTCTGTTAGAGTCCATTTCATGTCATTCATTTGGCCAAAGAACATATACATCATCATCATGCAGTGATCCTTATTCTCCTCATTATTTAGCTACACTGCAGATATTTGTTTCATGTTCTGTTGGCAGGATATGATGAAAATGTCCATGAGCTAGAAATCTACTGCTTCCCGAGCCACCTCATTGTTGCCTCTGCCTTCCATTGCCTCCTCACTATGGCCCATGGTGACTGTAACTACCATGACTAGAGATCTCTCGGTTGGTTTGTGTTGTAATCTCTGGCTTTCTTAGTCTTGACACTCCCATTAAGAAAGCCAGCATGTGGAGGACAAAACATGATATCACTTTTTGGTACAGATACCTACTAGTAATTACATGTGTATAGCCCTAATCTCACAACAACATGGTCAGTCGCAGATCAATAAATTCCTGTTCATTGGGATAAAAATTCTGGCCCAAAAAGGTTTGATAATCATAAACTGGGTCACCACCCTAGGCAAATAGTAGGACAGACTGGATTTTACAAACACGTTCACAAAAATTTCCGTTATTTGCTCAGCTTTAACATAGGTGAACACTAAAAATGTTCACAGCTGCATCTACATAGCTTGTAGCCCCAAACAAAACCTGCTGTTCTACTTTTCAGAAAATTAAGCTTTGGAAAGTAAAAGTTGAAAAAGATTTACGACAACTAGAAAATTCATAAAATAATGGGTTTGTGTTCATAACGTTCTGCTGATTTTTAAGCAGAACTCTTTATTGAACTCAGTGGAGAATTCCACTTTAAAAAATGGCACAATAATAGAGTAATCATGCAATTCTTCCTTATCAAAACAAATTCATGAAAATAAATGAAACTGGATATTTTAGTTTTGCAATGAGAAATACAAATCATTTGTTAGTTCCATTCTGATTATTGCCTTTGTTGAATTAAACTTTTCTGTGCGCACTTTGAGATAGTTATGAACTATTGTTAGTGTAGCCTGTTGTTGCTTAAAAGCTAAATTCTACAGTCATTGGACTTGTCCTGGATTTATACTACTGTAACTATGAAAAGAATTTTGTTCTGTATAATGAGACAGTTTTTTGTTTGTGATTAGAACAGGAATGAAACTAGTTGATTATTTACAGTTCCTTGGATTAAATTATTCATGTGCCGTCTTCTGACTATTGCAGTCAAAACTGTAGATCTTATATCACTGTTCATAGAGAATATTATAAGATATTGATTATAAAACTAATATAACATATAATAGAATATTGTGCAATATAATCTATCATATAACTGAGGCACTGATGACAGAATTATACAAAAGGTGAAAGATTCATGCCTTTTAGCTGCTGAAGTAGGATTTCTTGGGTATAGTAAATATATCAGACAAGTCAGCCTATTTTCATGTCACTTATGATATTTTCCTTCCTATTCTTCATAAATATAACCTACCACAATAAAGACGAGTAAGGCACAAAACCAAGTAAAAGCAACACAAAACCCCCCACATTTTCTCTTAAGATACATGGCTCTTCCCTATATTTATTGGGGGTAAAAGGTGAGAGAGAGCCTCTAACCTAGTGGTTAGGGGCCTCACCTGGGAGAGGTAACACCAAGGTTCCAGTCCTTGCTCCAATGTAAAGTTAAGTATGTATAAAGAGTGTAGCAGTTTCAAAGGAGAGACTGAGAGAAACCCACTCCAGAATACGCTATATCTTTGCAGTTAGGGCACTCAATGGCAAGATAGAAAAGCCACTAAACCTCCCCCTTACCTTTGTTTCTCCTTTCTCCTCTATGATTGGAGAGGTGTTAACTGGCCACTTTACCTTGAATGACCCATTGAAATATGTGTTATCATAGAATTATACAACAATAGGGTTGGCATGAACCTCAGGAGGTCATCTAGTCCAACATCTGCTCACAGTAGGACCAATCCCAATTAAATCATCCCAGCCAGCCAGGCCTTTGTCAAGCCAGTGATATGATGTTTTGGTCTTTATATCAGCATATCACCTGTATTTTTGTCTTACTTTTATATGTGAGTTCATCTGAGAGCATAGTTATGTCTCATTTCACATACACAGCTGTTGTTGAGGCAGTAGTTCACTGGATGAGGTACACACATGTTGTGATAGGCATGTATTAAGACCCCTGACTCTTGAAAGGTGTGTTGATGAATATAGCAAGGGAGATATGTCAGACAGGCACAGAGATAGAGAACAGGCGGCATTAACATACATTTTGGCATGTATTTAAGCTTAGAGTTAAGCAACAGCACTTTGCACCCTGCCATCAGCAAAATCTGGAAAATTGCTTTCCAGAGAAATAGCCTAAACATTTAACGAGATGTTTCTCCATTATCTTCTCTCCCAGCATATTTTAAGAGATGTTTAAGTACATCTCTCTGGAAACTCTTCATATACTTATTTAGAGAAGTTAATTGTATATCACCTTCTATCCCCCAGCGGCTATTATTACAATAAAATACCCTTCTGCCTTTTCAGTATAATTCCCAAACATTTGAAGTTATCAGTTACATGAAGTTTTTTTCCACTCTTCATCTTTCTCACATGCAGTATGATAGCCATATCCACCAGGTACAGCATGTAACAATCCATTTTCCCTTCTTCAGCATGATGGAATGAACAGAATAATCAGCAAAACAAATGTATAATTACATTCTATTATCTGCAGTTAGATAGCAGGAACACTCTAAGAGCTCTGTTTAGACTTGATTCAATTGCAATTTTCCACTATTATTAACATAAGATGCTGTTTTACACACTATCAATTCTTTTTATCTTAAAAAGAAACCTAATTGTGCTTCTTTGTTTGTTGTTTTAAATACTGGAAATTTGATTTTTAGGCTGCACAAATAAGTATCAAAACTATGGCCTGAATGCTGCAATGAGCTGTGTATAGCACTGTCTGCAAGCACTGCTGTCTGCTCACAGTTCATTGCTGGAACAGAGCCAACATTGTACTAGTCAAACTATTGCTGAGATATGGTTTTTCAAATCTTCAGCAGGAGGTGAAAATACTTTAATTTTCACAAATTACAGACTGCAAAAAGCCATCTTGCTCATTTAACTTCCAAACTTGTGTCAAATACTTTCCTCTAGCAGGCAACTAAATACACACACACACACACACACACACACACACACACAAACAATATTCCACATGAAAAGCATTCTTAATAAACACATTTTGATTTTGAAGGGTTGTCTGCATCAGGCTTAAAATGGAAAATATGTTGCAAACTTAATGACAGTGATGTGACTCCCTTAAAAGCGATTATGAGCAATGGCTGACTTCAATATTTTACTTTTGCAAATTTAAATCATTTTAGTTTGCAGGTTGAGGAACAATAACAACCTCTGAGTATCTTATATTTTGAAGGCATCTGAAAGAAAAATGTCTGAGTTCATAAAAAGGTGTGCCAAAATGTTTGTTACTCAAAGGGCAAAAATAAATAAGTAAAGCACCCTTAAAGCTATTTTCTTGATTAGGAGGCCTCTGTAGTTATAAAAAACATACCATAAACTGAACTTTTCATGAGAAATACATCAAGTAACTTGCATTGTATATTAAAGCTCTAAAATGGGAAAGGCACTCAAACTCATACATTTACAGCAAAACCTGACAAGTTATTGGCTGAGCAAAGCAAACCCCACATTCAACTTGATAATATTTCTGTATTTGCCTGTCTGAAGAAGAACACATAGTACTTACCAACTAAACGTGAGGAATCTGTAACACACAGCTTCAAAGTAGCCATGTTGGGATGGCAGCTGTGTGTCTGCCAAATTTATAGACTCAGCCTTTATAAATGCATGATGGGTAGAAAAAAATCCTAGAAGAGGACCTTCCTCCACTAAGGAAATTTAATAAGTGTGATACAGTTATGAAAGGTGCTTTGGCAAAAACAGGCATGTTTCTACATACTTTGTATGTGAAGTGGGATTGAAGCCATTTTGCATCTAATTATTGCTAGCTGATTTCTTTCTCCTGTAGCTCTTTAATTTTTATAATTTATATTTAGAGCTGTGTAAATAACAGTTTTTGTTTTGTTTGCTAGTAGAGCTGGAAAATCAAAGAAACTTGTTTAAGGTTTACCCAAAACAAAAGATGTTGAATTTTTCTGGCAAACTGAAAAATGTCAAACACATGTTGTTTGACATAAAGCAAGATGTTTTGGTTGTGTTAATGGCTTTTTAAAGAACATAGAAACAGATTTAGAAACAGTCATTTTGGATAGAAAAATGAAAAGCCTTCTGATTTTTCTTTAACTGCTCTGCCAAAAATAAATAAGTAAGTTGGTGAACTTGACAGAAATTTGCAAAATATTCCAGTTCACTTGAAGCTGCATTTTGGGGCAAATATTTTTTTTTGTTTGTTTGAAAAATTCCCCCTGTTCTAAATATGCTGTCCCAAACAGGAACATACACTAGTTGCTCAAGGCAGCATCCAGGGTACAAAGAATTTTTTTTTCAAAATTTGACTGGAGCACTGTCATAGCAACAGAGACATGTTAAATATATCGGGGTACTGCTAAAAATGCAACTTGCCATGCCCCACCCACTGAAGCTTGTATTATGTCTGATATTACTTAGCTGCTTCATTGCTGTGCTTCTTAGACTCTGCCTACACTAGGAAATTGGGTGTAAAAAATCCACACAGCTGCATGATGCAGTTAAACCCATCTCACTCTCAGTGTAGATAGCATTAGGTCAATGGGAGAATTGTTCCTTGGGCAGCTGGATTACCTATGCTTATGGGAGAACCCCTTCCATTGGCATAGGTAGTGTCCACACTGAAGCGCTATAGCAGCACAGGTGCAGTTGTGCTGTTGAAGCATTTTAAGTGTAGACAAGCCATTAGCAACTTATCACTCACTATATGTGGGGTATAAAGTGCAAGCAAGTTATTCTTCGATACCACTTACTTCCTTTATTTAGTCATACCACTTCAGAGACAAACTAAGGATTAATTAGAGCCCATAAGTTTTATTGTCACAGTAAAACCTGTCTGGCATTCTAGCAAGCAGAAAGGCAGAAGCAAAAGTGAACCATGATGCAGATGCTTTACAAGATAGTTGACGGTGAATTGGTTTGAATGGATGTTTAGTGGAAATCCTTTTTTTATTTGCTAAAGCTTGTATACAACACCCAGATGAGTAAATGGGGAAGAATCTTTCTCTACCCCTCCACAGGCATCAACATGAATGCTACTTCATTCTCTAGATTTCAGTAGTTTTCATGGCTCTAGCAATTCTGCTTAGCACTGATGGATCTGTAGCAGCAACAAGAGTCCTGTCTATCTCATCTATTTCCAGAGTGCTGCTGCATATAGTGGTGCCATATGCAGAGTATAAGCCCTTTTTTACCTGAACTCGTCCTGCTGCATCTGGGATCCTCTATGACTGTAAGGGAGGAGGGAGGGCTCTCATCTTTGATGAAGTACTGCTACTATCACACTACTTATATTGTGGGGTGGAGGTAAAGAGGAGGAAGAGACTATAAACTATGGTATTCTAGAATTCAAGGATTGGGCGTCAGAGAATGATATTCTGGGAGTTTGGATCTAGAGTTTGTGGCTCAGGTCCATCTCGCTTTCCCTCCTGAACAGTCACTGTTAATCTGGCAGTGATAGGAAACTCAATTACAAAGTACGACACTAGAAGCTGATGCTAAAACTGTCCATTTGCACAGGGAGAACAGAGAACAGTTGAAGGCAGTCAGAGCTTTATTTTGCAATTTATGTTGACCTAACTGTGTAGTGTAGACCAGGCCCAAGTTTGTGCAGATTTTGCACAACCATTATTTTAAAATAATTTCTTCTGTCTTTCCAACATTACGCTATAGGTTAGGCTTTCTACAGGTCACTGAATCGTTGTGTGCTAAAGGAATAGATTGGCTAGACAGAGCCCTCTTCCAGCAACTAATAAGCATTCTTTGTCTTGTGTCTTTTTTGGCCATACAAAATATTATAGTTGTTTTAGAAGGTAGATGTGATGAAGGTATATAGTTCCAACCATACAGCCAGTTCCAAAGGCCAAAGTATAAGGATACTTATCTGTGCTCCTAGAAACTTATGTTTTTAAAATGACAAAAATGATTATTGCTATAATCTTACCTGAAAACCAGAATTAGGGTGAAACTTAATTTGATTTAAGGACATGATGGGACTAGAACACAACTCCGAGAGCCAGAGTTTGATTTGTTACGGACTTGTTTTGTGTGGCCTTAGAAAATTAACCCTCTGCATTGGTAAAACATCTTTCTCTACTAGGAACCAGTAAAGGAATTGATCTTTTTATTGTCTCACAGCTTGGACACCGTATTCAGGCGAATTCTGCAGTAAGACCAAATGGACTGTGGAACTGAGCCTGCTGGCTTTTTGGGATGATGTCTGTAAATGATTTGAGATTACATAATTCCTTATTTATCAAATTCATATCATGACTATAATTCTTGAAAATTTGTTTGTTGTCAAGTTTAGGTTTTGAACATACATCTCATGTGTCCATTATATCTCAGAGAAGCTGTCATTAACTTCTCCCATAATAACATGAACCAAGGTTTGAATACATTCAATTCAAAAGCTTCTTATTTCCTTTTGGCAATCTTCCTCCATGGTTCTACCAAACCTGATCCTCATTCAATTTCTCATTTATACCTTTGGAATCTAACTACAGTGTTTCAATTTAATTCCTTACAAGAGTTTTTCCAGTGAGAAAATACTTAACCAGCCCTGTGTACTTCCTGACTCAATTTGTTCAAAACAGTTTTAACATCTTTATTTGAAACCACAATCCATTCTACCATTTCTTTTATGGTCTTTGTTCCCCTGAAATGTCTTTTGTTGGTATCTTTCTCTGAAGTTCCCAGTGATCACCTGAGTTATTCACACCGATTAATGTGGAAAAGCATTGATCCTGGATAGACCCCTGTAAATAGTGGGATCTTTTGATTATTTATTTTTTGAGACATCAACTGGTCAGGCTCCAGTTTGGTTTATTAATCAAAGACTATGCGTTTAAGAACAAACAGCACAGACAGAAAACATTAACTCACCAATTATGGGAGACCAGGCCTGCCTGCCCTCACTGGTCCACATTACAATAATTTCTGTGGCCTTTGGTAGACATGATGTTTATCCCATATTACAATTTGTGGCTTTTGATGTGATTTGTACCATTCATTCATTGACAAATGACAGTCTTTTTCTCAATGGCTGATATGTTCTATTTGCTCTAAATTTCCAGCATAAAAATATCTCAACAGTGTAACCTTTTAACCTAGATCTTAGCATGCTTTTAAAACAAGAGTTTTAACCAATTATAAATTAGTTGCCTTTATCATCAATGTTTCCTACGCACCTGTGAAATGAGCAATGTTTCCCCTAATCTGCTTTCTTGTTGTTTCAATTATAATCAGAGTTAAGCACAAACATGTTTTTACAAGTCTCAGCCAATCATAAAGCACAAGACCATTTTAAACACCTTAAAGAAATAGTTTTTCTTGACAATTTGTTTTGTTTTGCATAGCCATCAGAAATGCTTAGATTTAGGCCTATCTGGCAAACCCTCTATTTCAGTATTGCCACTCCCCAATGTTCAAAGCTCATTGGGTTTCATGAGATCTGCCCGTTTGCTTCTTTTCCCAGCATGGGAGTCCAAGTTCTCATGAAATGATTCAATAAAACGCTGAACTTCCCCCACCTCTCACAATATTTTAGTTTATCTGAATTACGTTCTAAATAGAGCTAAATGTAGATTGAATTTGAAATAACCAAATCCTTCTGGGTAACTAGAGTATCATTCAGTGAACAAAGGCTACATAGTGATTTTTTCCTAGAAATAGAATTGTTTGTCTGCTGAAATTAACTATCTCACACAAAAGATATCTGTTCAGCAGCAAATGCATCACTCAGAAATGGTTAAAGTGATTTTATTTTCTAAAATTGTGTTAGTTGTTGTGACCAACCATGGAAAATTTCAGCCCAAAGGATTGCTTCTGAGGTATGTGGGCATAAAAACAAGGGTATACAGGTGTGGCTTTATCAATTGTAGCAAATAAATCAAAATTTCAGGTGCTCAGATTTCTCAGTCTTATGAAGGGTTTCTCAAATTAATGTACAGCACCAATTATATTTTAAACAAATACTTACTTTTCAGTATTTTTACAAACAAGTTTCCAATTTTAAGCAACAACTTTATAGTTGACCTTTATTATTATTGAAAATTGAGATTATTGAAATATTGTGAACTACAAAAAGGTATATTTCAAAGAAAACTTAATCACAGCATGACTACAAAACAGCATTGGATCTTTTAGGAGAATCTGATGATAAAGCTCTGAATGTAATCTGCATAAAAATATAAAAAATTCAACAATGACAAAGAACATAATGAAAATGGCTGTGTAAAACCAGCCCTTAAATATGTCACTGGGATACACCTCAGTGGAATAATTGGTTCTTGTCTGAAACATATTTAAACTATGACAGAACAGTTTCTAAAAGCTAGCAGACAAGAACTAGATTTGATTTTAATCCTCAAACACTTTACAAATCAAATGAGTTAGGTATTAGTAATTAAGTGACTGCATAGGAAAATGTAGCAGCCATCACATGTTCAGCAATAGCTCAAAGCGAACTTTGAACACTGCTACTTATTTTATTCTTGGGAGAACTGATTCCAAGATTTTTCCTGACTCTCTGAAAAATGCAAAATCACTTTTAAAGTGAAGTTCTACTCTGAAAGTGTAAAATGGCTTCATAGGTTCCATATTGTCCCACTGACTTTCAGAACAAATCTGCTCAATTTACAAAGTGGTGGGGTTCTTTGGTGTTCTCCTGATGGCTCTGCAAGCTCAAAACACTGATGCGGTCTTTCTTTGAGAGCTCTTTCTTCTTGAACTGTCAGGTTTTAAGTGACAGTCTTGATCCAGCTACAGCAGAGTTAAAGCAGGTTAGTGCTAGGTTTATGGCTGTAGTTTCTCTTTTCTAAGGGTAGCACCTGTGCTCTGATTTTGGGCTAAACACTTCAATCCTATTCTGAATAGATGTCATAATGCCTTTACCCCAAGTAAAAACTCCAAAAATCTCGCCATGTGTAACAGACAAGACTCTGCAAGGAAACCATAGCTACATATTCTGTTAACGGTGCTCAGCTAAACCAATTTTCTCTGAGCCACAGTGCCAAGATGACTAAAATGCAATGTGCGCATTTTAATCAGTAGGGTCTCTCGTTGGATCTCTAGTCCTAACAAAACTCCTGAGTAACTGACTAAGTAAGAAGATTCATTTTTACAGTTGCTCTTCAAAATAGAACTGCACTTTGACTTTCACCTGCAGAGCTACCTGAAATTAGTCAGACTTAGCATCAGTCTTCCATTTCACCTTACTGTCTTTTGCCTAATGTACTTTATCTGTTTCAACAGACCTCTTCTGGTACCACTGAAACTGAACCGGCAGTCCCAGTTCCTCATATAAAATCAATATATTAGATTGTCATTCGTTCCTCATTTCTCTGTCTCTAACTAAGAGACTTTCCACAGACAGGGACAGCCAGTACTCTTCAAATGTTAGTAATGGCAGTAACTTCACAGTTTAATTTAAAAGCTATTTGTTACATCATTTACACAATAGGAAAATATAGAAATAAGATGCAAATCACATGACATCTATAATGCAAAGTATTGGACTCTTGAATATCTAAAAAATTTGTTTAAAAAATAATATATAAAACTATATGGCCAAATACAGTTTTCATTTACAAAATAAATTCCGATTTCAATGGTGCTACATCGATGTAACTGAGAGGACAGTTTGGCCCCCATCTAAAAGTTTCTTTCTTTGATTCAACCAATCACTCCATTCCCAAAATGGAGAATCTCTGTAGTCTGAGAATTGTTTTTTTAACAGCTCTCCCACGTTTCCTTCTGAAGGCTTTTCCTTAGGAAAAAGCCTATTTCTGCATTGCACAACATACTATGCAAGATTAGCTTCAAGGAACCTGTGCAATTTTAGCAATTTGTCTTGTAGGTTTGGTAGATTCAAAAACAAAATAATTGCTTCCAGATTTAGGTCCCATTCTGAGAATTTTTACTTTGGATAGGAGCATTATCAGTACTATTCAGGCTGCAAGCTTTAGCCCAAAATCAGATCACAGTAGCTTTTCCCCTCGAAAAGAGAATGGTGAGAAACTAGAGGCACAAACCTAGCACTAAATTGCTTAGACTCTGCTTTAGCTAGATCAGGACTGTCAATAAAACCTGGTAATTCAAGATATCATCTCTCAAACATCTGATATGTTGATATGTCCATAGCAGTCCATGCATTTGTGATCTTTTTTTATTTGACTGTTGCATCACATCTTACCTGAAACAAGAATCACAAGTATTAGAAGCTCTAGCTGCTGCAGAAACAACACAGATTATCATAAGCACTTTATCCGGGTGCTATGATCACTACACTGGCTCCCTGTCAAATAACAGATTAAGTTTAAGACCTTGATCTCCAACTGGCTAGACGTAAGATAGCTCTGCAACCTCCTCTTTTTCCATGCAACCGTGTAATCTGAAAATTAAGGCGGGGGGAAGAGGACACAGTATTTGTCATTACCTGCCCCCTGTTGGCAGAGCACCTTTCTGTGAGGACCAAGAATGACAAACCCAGTGTTGACCCTGAAGTGTTCAAATGTCATGAATGAGGCCCCAACACATCATGAGAACTATATCTGTGTGTGTGTGCGCACGTGCGCACATTTTGGGTCTTGGGTTTTTTATTTGCCTTAAGTTATTTGAGCCTTTGAAGTTCACATTTTCCAGCCTTCTCTGCAGGTTTGAGGGCTAGGAGTTTTTTTAGTGAAAGATGAAATCTCATGTAACTACATGGCTCTCTAGAAACTGGAGCACCAACAAATATACTAAATATTGCACTCAGACTCTTGAGTATTTGGTATCTCAGTAGGGCTAGAATAACATGCCACACAGAGACTTACATATTTACAGTAGGAATACACCTCACTAATTCGTTATTTTTACTTTTGTATTTTGTATTAGGACCAGTTGTACGCACTGTCAGAAATAAGCAGGAATAGGCTTTTTTCAAACACTCATGTTAACAAACCTGTTTGCATGAGTCTTCACATAGAATATAAAAGGAACAAACATGGCCAAATTAAATAGTATAGGTTCAAATTCTGAGCTGTTCACATATTTGAACAACTCTGACTGTTTCATTAAACAAATTTAAGAATATAGTTTTGCATGTTAGCCTGTAAAGCTGACCAATGCTATTTTTTAAATACTCTTGCAGAGCCATTGAGAATTTGCAATAAATTTCTTTTGTATTATGATACCATTTGCAAAGATCATACACTATTTTTATCTTCCATAGATTTCAATAATATGATATTTTCTAATTCATCTTATTTTTATTCTTAATGCACAATCAACTTCTTGAATTCTAGACTACTATATCTTCAGATAAGCCTGATATATGTGTGTTTCATGGGGACCACTGCATTTAAATGGTATGTCAATTTACGTTTTTGTATGGAAATCAAGAGTACCTATGTCATAATTTAAGGAGAAAAAAACACTAAGGACTTCCTAGTTCACACTATTATGATATAGCAGGAAAGCTCAAAAGAGTTGACATGATGATTTGTTAAACATCCACTAACAGCTCCATAATACATATTCGTATAATGCATTATGTCAGAAAGAACCATGTTCATTTACAGATCCATTATATGCAATTAGAAGATACCTCATAGAAAAAGTTTGCATCCAAAGTGTTTCAGTGATGACACCGAAATGATGCATTGTCACAAAGGTCTCTGCTGGAGTTGTTTCAAAGATGCATTTAAGCCTGTCCCACTTTTATGCAGCTCAAAGCAGAATAACACAGATTGAATACAAGTGCCTGGGAACCCGAGCGATAAAATGTTCTTTTTCATTTCCATTAACTTTTTCTTACTAGTTGAAAGTTATTTTATATAGCTATTAGAAATGAACCAAAAGTTTAGGGTTAACTGAAGGCTCAGGGAAAGAACCCGAAGCTAAAAAATATCTTTAATTTAGGATCTCTCACTAAATGCTTAACTCACCTTGTTGGCCTTACAAAGCATGAGGTCAGAGAAAATGAATGATCTCATGGAAGGCATACAGACTGATTTGATATCTAGGCACAATGGGATCCCTTAAGCATGAGTTGAGAACTTTCAGCTGGAATTGTCTCAATTATGAGGCTTGGAGACTAGTTTCAAGGTAATTTGGACATCAATTTGAAAGTGAAAGGAAAGTGGTGGGGGAAGGGGAATGTAGGGATGGAAATTCGGATAATCTGTCTCCCAGGGATGCCAAATCTTCCTTTATGGGGAAAAATATATATATAATGTTAAGAATGAGTGAACTGACTAGAATAATATAACTCCCAACCCCAAATTTTTAATTTTGAGAACTAAGCTCAAAATTTTAATTCTTTTTTTCACTTTTCTGATAGCTTTTCACTTCCAGGTTCTGAATAAGGAAAAATAAATACCAAAACTGGCTCCCTGAATGCATCACGGCAACATAGCCATTTTTATCATGGAAGAATCCAGGTCAACAAACCAAAAGCATGCAGGAGTATGGAACTACACCAAGAAGGGTTAAGTGATTAAGGACTAAATGCAAGTGGGGCTCATTACATTAGAGCACAGCTGATTATAAAGGAAGTAGCTGGGATGGGAAGAACTAAACTCTACTTGAAGAGTAATTGCTGTCATGTTGATATCATGGAAGGGGATGAAGTTTGGTCTGGGATTCTGTTTATAAACACTCAAAAGGAGGATAAATTGGTTTTGTTGGAGGGCTATTCCTGTGAAGGAAAATCTATCCTGTTCCCAGTATCACGACAGAAATATGTTTACAGTCCCACTGTAAGTGGGAATGCCAAAATATCTCAAGCTTCTTCTTGAAACACTTCTAAAATGAGTATAAATGTTGGTCAGGAGCAACTATTGCACTTTAAATTCACACCCTACCTTAATCTGCTTTAAAGTTCAAATATAGGCAAACCCTTAGTTTAGCAACCGTGTCCCTGAATCCAACTTTTAGCATGCTCCAGGTATAGGCTTCTGGAGAGCCAGACTCTTCTGGGCTGGAGCTACAGCAGAATGACAGTGTTGTGGTTAAAATGCAATTCAGAGTATATCATACTGAGCTCACAATATTCACGGTGGGTTTGGGTGAATTGGGTAGTGTCGGTTTCATTTCACAAGGAGTTCACTTTCTTAGCCTTGCTGTAAACAAATTGGCTCAGACTGGCTTATGTGGATAATTCCTAAAACCATTAACTGGGGATTATGGATGCAGTCTGATGGAAGAATTAGTCTTTAAAGTATTATATTTAGAGAATCAGTAATTGTAGAGAGCTTCAATTTTTCCCTTTGGAAAAGGTAATGGCATAAAGTCAGAAAAAATACTTTAATTCTTAGAGCAGGCAGACTACACCGGTCAGTCAAGAACATTGAGAAGGGAAAACAGATCAGATTCCTTAATTTTCATTGGTTTCATAACCCCACATGTTAACAAATGACGTTCTGAAGAGAAGAAAAGCTTTCCCTTTTTTCATTTAATCTGACCTTTAGAGTTTAGGCTTCTTTTTCATTTTGTGTGGGAAAAAATTAGCATTTGGGACCCTTCACATTCTGTTTTCCCCTCGTTAACACTCAAACTCATATCTTCTCAAATACACAGTTCAACGAGTTTCAAGGTATCTGAATTTGTTGGCAGATTTCAGAAAAGCCATTTTAGGTGCTAGAAGAAGAATGTACTGGTGCAGGGAAGAGGGGGAATATTGAATTTTTATAAAAATTGACCTTGGTGTGGTCTAACAACTTCTTATGTTATCCTTTAGTGTAAAAGATGCTTCTGGGAGCAAACTAAAATGGATGCAAATTCAGCTCATAACTGGCTCTTAATCATTTAAGAAAAAGCACATTATTCTCAAATCTTCTAGAGCATGACAAGTCTCACTGATATCCTTGGGACTACTCACATGCTTAAAGTTATGCATATGTATAAGTACGTTACTGAGCAAAGGTTTATGCAAACTCAGGATGAACTACCTTACCACAGGTGGTTCTTCCACACCATGGTTCAGCTTGATCCCCTAAGTGATTGAGACAGTTTAGTAAAATGTAGCGTTAACAGAGCCATGCTTGATCTGTGAAGGGTTAAAACAGAAGCTTGCCACCCTCATAGCTGTCAGTCTGGCATTCACAAGTCCCAGGATTCAAATAGGTTGGCATTTGCAAGAACCACATTTTTTAAAGAAATATTTTAATCAACTAGAATGTTTGAAAAAGAACTCCAAGACGTAAGCTTTATAACTACGAACAATAAATAACATCTACTGATGTTTCAGTGCAGTTCCTCTTATTCCAAGCTAAGCTGTAGCCTCTTATAAGTTATTTACCTCTTTTTATATTAAGGCTTAGTTCTTGATTTCAATCCCCCCCTTCTCCCTGCCCCATTTGTCTGTTAATTTGAGGCCAGTAATAAGGTATAGCAGTAGGGCAGCCCTAGAGTGACATCTACAGTTCAGAAAAATAAAATCAGGGAAGGCAGAAAATGTAAGTCTTCCTCCTGCTTTAAAATTGGAAATCATTGTCTGCTAATGAATTGATGGCTATGAAAAAGTACTGTTCTACTTTGTCCTCGGAGTGCAAGTGTCCAGCAAGCAACATTACCATTCTAATAGCTTTTCGCCAATCTATCCTGTCTCCTTCCACCCTTCCTCACTCCAGAAGCTCCTGGAGAGGTAGGAAAGGAGAGAGGACTCAATCTTGCAACAGAAAAGGAGCCACTGCAATGGTAGATGTGTGGGTCCCAGATCAGCCAGACCTATGAGGGGGGAGGCATCAGCTGAAATTCTGTAAAAGGGAAACAGGAAGCTGGGGAAATCTGTTTATAATGGGCTGGTCACATGCTATCTAGATAACATCTGGGATGGGGCAACATTAGAAGGGAGAAAAGGGAAGTGCTTGGACATGGATCTGATTTGTATTACATGAAACAGGTTATTGAATCAGACTTTGAATTACTGATGCATCTATAATTCCATCAAAGTTCTGGTGATTGTACAAACATTTGTTTTCATTGTGATTGATAGCACTAGAATTCTATCATAGAATTACAACCCTATAATGCAGAGATTTTTGTATTGTAAATGAGTTATGCTGCCTGAATACTCTAAGGATACTTATATCTTAGCGTGATTTCTCAATTTTCAATACAGAATGAAGATGTGAACGTGAAACCTAAAAGTTAGTAGACATTTCCTAAAAAGGGAGAACATTTAATACTCACATAAATAAGGCTGAGATTTAGTCATGGGTATTTTTAGTAAAAACACGTCACGAGCAATAAGCAAAAATTCATGACTTTTACTATAAATACCTCTGACTAAATCTTAGCTGCTGCTCAGGAAGCCGTTGCTCTGAGGAGCCCAGGGGCCAACAGCTGTCCCCTACTCTAGTGATGGGGATTGAGTGTCCCTGGCTGCCCGCTGCTCCAAGGCCCCTGGGGACTGCTCTTCGAAGGCCTCCAGGGTCACCCCTGGCTGCCACCAGGGCCTCTGTTCAGGCCACCCCAAGCCCACAGACGCCCCAGCAGTCCATTGGGCCACCCTAGTGGCTGTTGCTAGGGCTGCTCCAGCAGTGGCCGGTTTGGCTGGCCCCAGGGCTACACTGCTTGGGCAGCTCTGATGCCAGCTGCACCCGCAGTGACTTCTGCGACCTCTGTGGCAGACTTGTAGCCTTACATATAAATGATTCTTACTTGCTTTCTGGGTTTTGAGGGTTTATGTTCTCATACTTTCCTTTGTACTCATAAGATCTAAAATATTTTTCTTTAAATGAAAGCTGAGTATCTCAACTCCAGGAGGTGGGGAATTATTAAATATGAAATACACGGACTTTTTTGCATTGGCAACACTGTTACATCTCTTTCTCAAACACATGGAAGGCCTCCCAAAACTCCTCAACTGGAGTGATTTGTGCCCCCTCATCTGTGCATCTCCAAGCAGACAACCTACTCTCCCTGCCTCCAGCACAGAAAGCCATCTCTGTATGACTAACTACTTGCCTCCTGTCTCTTTTCTGGTTAGTTGCTCCTATGGGAGAGGAATCTGTTCAAAAACTTCACACTGAGTGCGTCTCTTTTTAGAATACTTGGGCCCTAGGAAGAAGATGGAATAGAGTCCCTAGCTACTTTGTTTCCAAGGAAATGTATAATCCCAGCTGGAAGCAGACAATGTATTGCAGTCTACTCTACTGTTTCAATTGGTTGGAGGAGAAAAGGGTTATCAAATGCAACCTTGTGGAGTTGCATTTAATTCCAAGGTGTGAGCTAGGCTTAATATTTCTGACTCAGGTGCATGTTTGTTGATTTTTAAATGTAGCTTTGATCCAGCACTTCAAAATGTCTTCCCTCTTGCCCTCCATTTAGGGAATCACATCATACAGGGTCAACCTGTAGTAAAGCTCGCTTGGAAGATGCAGATGTTTTTTCCTGCAGTATATCCTGTCTCTCATGCCACTTCATGTATTCAGTCATCCAGTTGGAGGTTCCTTCTGTTATTGTTAGCTGGATTGAGTGCCATGGCCTATAAGTAGGGTCTACATTTTCTTTTGAGTTAAGTTTTAGACTTATTTTATTTTAATTTCAAGTTCATTTAAAGGTGATTTCCATGTTACCCCTAGCTGTAGTCAGATGAGCCATTCCCTGTGGATATTTAGTGGTAAGTAGTTCTGACTTTTCCTGTGGGCTGGCTTTCCATGGCCTCAGGCAGAGCCAGTGTTGTGGTTGTGCTGGACAAATAACTGATTTTTTTAGTTAGGCAAACCAAACATTTAAAAAAATATCAAAATAAAAGGTTTTTTGTCAGTCAAACAAAAATACAAACAAAATTCATTTTGGATTGAAGCATTTTGGTTGATGTGAAACATTTTTTGGGGGTGATTAGTTTTTGGAGGTTTTCAATTTTTTTAATCATTTTTTAAAATATTACATTTGGGTAAATTTTGAAATAAAACTTCTTTCCAAATTAAACAATCAAGATGTTTCTTTTTGGCATTTCTGATTTTTTTTTTTTTTTCAGTCCCAACTTTTTCTGATTTTGACCCAAATCTTCATTTCTTCAGTTAAAAAAAAAACACTATTCATGTTAAAAAAACAAAACAAACAAAAAAATACCCTGTTCTAGCTGGGACAATTATAGTGTATGCCCTCCCCAGAAAAAAATCTGGATTTACAGTAAGAGCAGCCTCCCATGAAAGCAACTAATAAGAGTTTTCTCAAAGAAGGCTCCCAGTCCAGAGAATTTTCTAATCTTGAATGGCCAGTGAAGAGCAGTGAGTCTGACTATGTACCCCTAATTCTAGGTATCACATGGGGCCAGCAGATGCTCAAAAGGATCTTAAGATGGCACTTTAAAAAAAAAATTTAAAGAGCACTTATTAGTTCTTTAAGAAAATGTGAGAGTTAAATTAATTTGGGGGAGTATAAATCATAACAGATTTATTTGTGGGTGGTCTCACTCCCATTCTCTCCCACATCCTCCCAGGCTCTCTTTCAGGGGGTGCATCTAGAAATCTACATAACACTCTTCAGAATGGTTTTAAGCAAAATAAACAAAACAAAAAGACCTCTAAGGTAGATGAATATGAGCCCCCTGCACTTCCTGGGCCCTTTCTTGATTCTTTTAGAGCCTTTATACTGGGAAGATTTTTATTCTGGTGAACTGGAGAAGGAGGAGGGTCCCTTCACCTCTTGCTCCTTATTTTAGGGGGTCAGGGAGGAAGAACCTCAAATGACCACTGTGGTGTGTTCTTCCCCAGTGCTTTTTATGTTTCTTTCCCAATTTCACAGATTTATGGGATGGAGAAAGGAGACATTAACCTCTCAGGGTGCAGCCATCGAGAGTGCACTGAATTTACAGGGATTTTCCTTGAGGGGAAAGTGGCTTCCATCTGTTGAACTAATAGGATATCACTGAAGAGGGAATTTAATAGGAGAACCACACTGGTTACTGTGCTATAGATATAAGCAACCATATAAGAATGGCCATGCTGGGTCAGAGCAATGATGCATCTAGCCCAGTATCTTGTCTTCCAACAGTGGCCAGTGCCAGGTGCTTCAGAGGGAATGAACAGAACAGGTCATCAATCATCAAATGATCCATCCCCTGTTGCTCATTCCTAGCTTTTGGCAAACAGAGTTGATACTTCAGAACATCGTTTTGCATCCCTGCTCCTCCTGGCTAATACCATTGATGGACTTATCCTCTGTGAACTTCTGATTCTTCTTTTTTTTAACCTTTTGATAGTCTTGGCTTTCATGACGTCCTCTGGCAAAGAGTTCCACAGGTAGACTGTGTGTTGTGTAAAGAAATGCTTCCTTTTGTATGTTTTAAACCTGCTACCTATTGATTTCATTTGGTGACCTCTAGTTCTTGTTATGAGAAGGAGTAAATAATACTTTCTTATTTACTTTCTCTACACCAGTCATGTTTTATAGACCTCTATCATATCTCTCCTTAGTTGTGTCTTTTCCAAGCTGAAAAGATCTAACCCTATTAATCTCTCTTTATATGGGAGCTGTTCCATACTCCTAATCATTTTAGTTGCACTTTTCTGTACCTTTTCCAATTCCGATATATCTCTGAGATGGGGCTGTCACGCGGGCTGCATTAGGAGGGGGGGGCATTGGTGTTATGTAACATTAATATTAATATGTTAAAATCGTAGTGATTCATGTAAGACATACCATGTCAGGTACTGGTAGAAAGGTTATGATATGCTGAATAAGATGATAATATTTGGGTTCATGTGTAATATGTGTAAGGAAAGTTATGGAGATCTTTGATATCCCTGTATTTCAAACTGTGCTGTGGAAGACACACCCCAGACAGAGAGGCGGCAGGACAATAGCTTGCTTAATAGCCCATTCAAGGCCTTATCAGAAGCCAGAGGCCCGGGAAGAAACTAAAGGCATACCTGAAGAGTTACCAGGATTGGCCCATGTGACTATGGACTTCATTTTGGTTCCAGTAAAGTTCCACAAGCCACATGGCCAGTAACAGAGGATATATAAGATCAAACCACAGAAACCATTTTGTCTTCGTCTTGGTCTTTGCCTTGTGTCCTTGTTCCTGCCCAGCTGCGGACACACCTCTGGATTAACACACTTTGCAACTGAACAGAAGGACTTAGACCCATCCAGGTACTGGATGTATACCAGAGGGACTATACAAGCCTGCAACTCCACAATTGTTCTAGAAACCTGATGTATATGGACTTTTAAATCATCTGTATGTATCTGATTGCTTTAAGCCTTTAACACTTCTCTTATTGTTTGTTTTTCTTTTATTAATAAACCTTTAGTTTTAGTTACTAAAGGATTGGCTGGCAGCGTGGTATTTTGGGTAAGATCCAAACTTATAGTGAACTGGTACTGTGGCTGGTCCCTTGGGATCAGAGGGAATCTTTTAGTAAAGAGAATAGAGTTAAAGCAACTGATCTCTTTACTGGACCTAGTGGCAGTTTGGGAGCCAGAGACTGAAATGCAGTAAAGGGGGCTGTGTGTATTTGCACAGTGGCTTCTTGATAACCAGTGTGGGGGAATCAGAAGCACTGTTTGTGGCTGGTTGGGAAGTCTGACTGTGGTGTCACCCACCAGTGCTGGGAGAATTTGCTCTCCTTTTGCAGCCTGCCCTGACCCTGGCATTATCAGTGGGCTACCCTGGGCACGGACGGGTTACAGGGGCAACCAGATCTGAACACAGTATTCAAGATGTGGGTCTATAAAGAGGAAATACAGTATTTTCTGTCTTATTATCTGTTCCTTTCTTAATGATTCCCAACATTCTGTGAGTTGTTTTTTTTGTTTTGTTTTTGTTTTTTTTACTGTTCCTGCACATTGAGTAGATGTTTTCAGAGAACTATCCACAATGACTCCAAGATCGCTTCTTTGAGCAGTAACAGCTAATTTAGATCCCATCATTTTATATATATAGTTGGGATTATGTTTTCCAATGTGCATTGCTTTGCATTTCTCAGCATTGAATTTTGTCACCCAATCTTGTGAGATCCCTTTGTAACTCTTCACAGTCTGTTCTGGACTTCAGTAGTTTCTTTTATCATCTGCAAATTTTGCCACCTCACTGTTTATCCCTTTTTCCAGATCTTTTATGAATATGTTGAATGGTACTGGTCCCAGTACAGATCCCTGGGAACATCACCTTTCTCCATTTTGAAAACTCACCATTTTTTCCTACCCTTTGTTTCCCATCTTTTAACCAGTTACTGATCCAGGAGAGTACCTTCCCTCCTATCTCATGACCACTTACATGGCTTAGGAGCCTTTCATGAGGGACCTTGTCAAAGGCTATCTGAAAATCTAAATACATTATATCCACTGGATCACCCTTGTCCACATCCTTGTTGACCCCCTCAAGGAATTCTAATAGATTGGTGAGGCATGATTTCCCTTTACAAAAACCATGTTGACTCTTTCCCAACAAATCACATTCATCTATGTCTGATCATTCTGATTTTTATTATAGTTTCCAACAATTTACATAGTTCCAGCCTGTAATTGCTGGGATTGCCTCTGGAGTCATTTTAAAAATTGGTATCATAGTAGCTATTCTCCAGTCACCTGGTGCAGAAGCTGATTTAAATGATAGGTTAGATACCGCAGTTAGCAGTTCTGCAATTTCACATTTGAGTTCTTTCAGAACTCTTGCGTGGATACCAGCTGGTTCTGCTGATTTATTCCTTTTTAATTTATCAATTTGTTCCAAAACCTCTTCTAATGACACCTCAATCTGGGACAGTTTCTCAGATTTATCACCTAAAAGGAATGGCTCAGATTTGAGAATCTCCTCACATCCTCAGATCTGAAGACTGATGCAAAGAATTCATTTAGTTTCTGTGCACTGGCTTTATCTTCCTTAAGAGCTAATTTTAGCAATTCGATCACCCAGTTGCCCCAGTAGTTGTTTAGCATGTGTCTTCTTCTAAATTCTGTTATTTTTTGAGTGTTTGGCTCATTGTTCTTCCAATTCTTTTTTGGCCTTTCTAATTATATTTTTATACTTCACTTGCCAGAGTTTATGATCCTTTCTATTTTCCTCAATAGGATTTAACTTCTACTTTCTAAAAATGATACAGACTAACACTGTTACCCCTCTGGTACTTTTTAAAGGATGCCTTTCTGCCCCTAACTGCATCTTTTACTTTGTTGTTTAGCCACAGTGGCTCTCTTTTGGCCCTCTTAGTAGGTTTTTTAATTTGGGGCATACGTTTAAGTTTAACCTCTATTATGGTGTCTTTAAAAAGTTTCCATGCAGCTTGCAGGAATTTCACTTTGGGCATTTGTGTTTCAGAGGGATATCCGTGTTAGTTTGTTTTTAGCAGAACAGTGAGAGTCCTGCTGCATCTTAAATACTAACAAATTTATTTGGGCACAGGCTTTCGTGGGCACAAATCCATTTCATTGGATGCAAATCCTCCATTATTATGGAGATTTTAATTTTTATAGCCTCTCTAATCTCCCTGAGAGTTCCACAGTCACAATCAACATCCTGATCAGATGGTCGGTAGTATATCCCTACTGCTATATTCTTTTTATTCAAGCATGGAATTACTATCCATACAGATTCTATTGTACAATTTGGTTCATTTAAGATTTTATTTCATTTGACTCTATGCTTTCTTTCACATATAGTGCCACTCCCCTCCACTATCACCTATTCTGTCATTCCAATATATTTTGTACCTGATATTACTGTCCCATTGATTATCCTCATTCCACCAAGCAACCAGAGAAAGAGACAAGCTGTCAGAATGGGCACAAAAATGCTTGGGCTTACACCACAAATATGCTGTGCTGGAAGCTGCTGCAGCCAGATACCTCAGAATCAGAAGAAGGTTTCCAGCAATCTTACTGCATAGCCCCTGAAGCGAAATACCCCTCTAACACTTGGAATCCAGTAATAAGAAGGATACCTTCTATGTGTTTTTGTTGCTCTTACCAGAGGGTCTGCAGCTGGTCCTGCAGCTGTGAGAGACAAATTGAACTGATGAAGTCTTCAAGCATTTGGTCACTCCCAGTCTGTGGTGACTAACACTGGTATCCATCTCCAAGGAGCTTCAAACAGAAGATCCATTGTAAAGAATCTGCAGGGTGTCTCAGAATAGATCATGTTCTAAAGGACCTAACCATAAAATGAAAGAGTGGTTTTTAATATTCACTGAATTCTTCATCTAAATTATTTTAATGCAACAAATCACTATTTCAGCAGTGGATAATGAATTAATTTTATGCAGTGACAAATGCTTTGTGAAGGACAAGGATTAGCCAGACATCCAAATTGAACTCCAAGGAACCATGCTGCAGCCTCTATGAACTCATGAATTTTGGTTGGGACAATACTAGGATGGGAGATCTCCAGAGGAAGACCAGGTCCCTACGCAATGTGTTCCAGGTGAGTAAGTATAGTGGGCAGTACTCTTCCTCCAAGTCATCACTAAATCTAAATCCCGGCACAGTGTTAGGGGCATGTAGCTGATAGAGATGTTGTCTCTTTGCTTTTGAAATGGAGATCAAAGGCGACAGCACCATTTGCAACACTAGGGATGTTAGCTTCAGCGGCCAACTTCAGCTTTTGGTAACTATAGCCTACTTGTCTGAACTCTCCCCCCCCCGAAAATGAATTGAATGAGGAAATCTTCATTTCCTGTCAAACTCTTGTGCAGTGCTACTGTGTGCTAGGCTGCTTCATTCTACTTGGAAGAGCATCCTGTAAATGGCTGGATGATGTTTATAGAGAAAAACTCTTTTCAGTGTGTACAGTCTGAGTGCTTCACTTTGAATACGTAGAAACTGATTCTTTTTTTCAGGTGAGAACAGAGCACTTCACCTAAAGTAGTCAACACTAAAAATTTTGACTTTATCATTCTTAACACTTAAGTATCCTTCTAGATTAAAGGCTATGTGAAGACTTTGTAAGACTGTGTCACTAATTATAAAAAATTAGTCTAGGAATTCATAGCTAACTAGCACAGCCTTCAGTGGAGTAAGAGGAGACTTCACAATAACAATTCTAAGTAAACTAGAAAATTCCCTAATAGAGTGCACGCTGCCAGGGCTCCCTCATGAGCTTTAAACTTCATGATGTTCCACACAATAGTTTTAAACACATGCCTTGAGATAGCTGAGGAACATGGAGGGCAGAGTTCAGAATGCCCTCCCTCTTGCCTTCGGCATTTTCAGTAGGAGCTCTTTTTATTTTGTACAACATAAAAAGATCAAACAACAAAGAAGAAATATAAATTGAGAAGGCTTCCTCTGCTCTTGTGTTTCCAGTGTGCATATTCGTTCTCCTTAATGCCAAGCACTAGCATCCGTCCCCCTACTTTCCTTACTTTAAAATGCATTCTTTACCATTCTAAAGCATTTAGAGCTGGATGGTACATCAGACATCAAACCCTTCGCCAGACTACAACTACAAGTTTGTTGAGTGGGTTCACACAACTTGGTACTAACGTTCTCAAAGTGAATTTTGAGTTCCTGCCGAAAAAGCAATTAACACAATATGCACTGATCCTTAAAGGTTTTGAGCACCTCCTGAGATGTGCTGTCAACATCTTATAGGTCAGGTCTCCTATATGAAAACAGATTTGTTATGTGCATCAATAACTTATAAAGATTAAGTCATGCAGTCAGGAAACTGTTATGTGATGTAACTGACCAATAGTATTGACCCAATAATATATATACTCAAAGAAATATGTCCAGTGAATAGTTTGACACTAATCTATAGGCTGAATTTTGTTTACATGAAATAAGAATATTTCAAATAAAATAGAATTGTCAACTGCACTCTAGAAACAATTATTATATTCAATTGCATCCCCTGCCCTTTATCTGTATGCTCTCTAGATCACAAGACTTTTGGCAGGGATTGTATTTTCTATTTTCATATAGCCCAGCACAATGTGACCACCAACCCTAACTTAGGCTTTTGGGTGATACTGTACTATAAATATGTACTGCTACGAGAAAACTCATGCAATTGGTCAATCAATGAATTCAACAAGTATCTTTCACTTGTGAAAGCCAGGCACACAAAGCACACATTTATGCACATGAAGTTTCAAAATATCTCTACCTCAAAGTAATTATAACCGCTCTGCGCGCACACACACACCCCCACCCACCCCTTAAGATAACAAGGATTGAGGCATGCCCCTGTGTCCTTTTGTGACAGATTTGTATAGTCAGGGATCCCAATGTCCCTCCACAGCTACTTCATATCTCAAGTGTTTTAACATATTTTAAACTATTAGATGATGTTAGGAATCCAAATGAGATCAATTAAGATCTCTGGCGCTTAATATAACCTTTAAGGAAGGGGGAATCAAATAAAGGGAAGTATTTTCATCTATTTCATAGTCATTTATTGTCTATTTCCACAGACTTGAGAGAAGTCCAGTAAACATGAGAACTTTGCTGGTGTGTGTCTATGTAATATACATATCATGTTGGGGGCTTAGATAGTTTAGGCAACAGCAAGCCACAGCAAAATATTTACAAATGTGTCTTTTTAAAATGGCACAGAGAGAGGGCTTGTTCATAAAACAGAATGAAAAGTGTCTCTAGGTAAAGAGTTTGAAGGGGATTTATTTCTAACAAGTTTCCACTCCACACTCCTCAGCACAAAGAAACAAAGACTAAAATTGACCCAAATAAAAACTGGGATGGGCCAATGCATCCTATCCTTTCTGACGGCTGGATTTTTGGACACTACCCAGGCAGAGGTGTGTAGGAAAAAAAACAAATAAAAAACACCGTATAATTCATAAGTAAATCATAAAACGATAAAACTACTACCAAAGGAGATGGATATATAGGTAATCATATACAGAAGGGAAGGGGTTCTAAATATTGATCTACCATTGCCATACAAAAACACTTCAGGGGAAACTTTCTAAATTTAAATAGGGAGACATGGGATGGTAAAGAGATGCATGATGGGGAATTTTATTTTGTAGGGGTCACCAAAGCAAAGGAACAATCTCCTGCCAATTGCAGTTTAATAGAATTCCTAAAAGATGAAGGTCTGAGTATAGATGCCCATAAAAGTAAACATCAAGAAGGAATTCTTGAGCTGTCAGTTCCTTGGTTCAAACAGCATTGGCTCAGACTTTGGCTATGGCTATGTTCAAGGGTCTTTGTTGGCTACAACTGCCATTGTATCATCCATGTAGAAGAGTGATCCTCTTTTGCTGCAAGATGATCATGGGACAGATAAGGGAGCAGGCTGACCAAACATGCAACTGCGGAGCAAATGCCTTTTATCATATCAGAGAAACACTTCCACCAAAGAACAAGATCAAAACTGAAGTCTGTTTTCCCCTGGATCACTACCTCCAACCAAGTCCCCTCTAGAAGTATACAATGAAAGACTAGAACCTCCAGTACCCGATAGCAGCTTCTATCCAAGGATTCATCAACCCCTTTGTGCTGCTGCACAGGAAGCGGTTATATAGCTGAGCTATGCAACACACCTGTGTTGCACCCCATCCTTTTGCACAGCGGAACCTGACCACGGAAACCTATGCTGGGAAAGGATCTGCATTACAGTGAGATTAAACCCTACTGCTATGCTTACGCACTTCAGAAGGATGATGGTCCTGTGGTTAACTTGCTAACCTGGGATTTGGCAATCATAATTCAATTCCTGATGCTGCCAGATATTGTGTGACCTTGGGTAAGTCACTTAAAATGCCCCCCAATCCCTATCTGTGTAAAAGGGAATAATACCTGAAAAGAACAGGTACAGGGTACAAAATCTTCAGGGCCAGGACTCCCTCAGTATGTTTATTCTATGACTAGTGCAATGGGACCCTGATCTTGGTTGTGATATCTAGTTGTTTCCATGATATTACTAACAGAGTAACTAAAGACATAGTGGATTTTACAAGATACCTGTGCTCAGTGGTGTCTGCTTGCTCTTTATTTGCAATACCACCTGTACACAGAGTGAAATCCAGCAGACCTTATTTAATTCTTAGGCAAAATGTTCATTGATTCAAATAGGAGAATCGTGCCAGAATAAAGTTTGATGTGACTGACACTAACTGGAAGCAGAACTGAGCAATTTAAAGAGAACAGGGATCAGTGCCTTTCCATCTTCTACTAACATACCCATGATTTCAGATATCAGTTGAGTATGATGGACACAAGATGGCAGTCTTGCTTTAGAAGTCACAGTAAAATGCTAATGAAAATCCATAACCCATTTTTAAAACTGAGCGTTTTGGGGATTGGCTGGCTTTCTGAGGCAGCAGTGCCCTTCAGCTGCCACCCCATTTCTCATACTCTTCTGTGCTCTAGTTTGCTTATTTTAGGTTGCCTTATTTGTAGCTTTGTTCCCCTTATTTTTATCATGAAAGCATTACATACTTTTAGGAAACTGAAGAAAATGCGTAATGTGCTGGTAGTAACTTTAAAAATATCAATAATGACATTTTGAGAGCTATATCTACCTTCTGGATTTTTTTAAAGTTTCACCCTCATCGCTTAAAATAGACAAAGTGATTTGAACTTAAGTCTATTTAAAAAAAAAATCAGCAGAAATAATAAACTATTGAGGCTTCTAGGCTTCATAAAGACCAAAAACATACTGGCCATTGACCAAAACTTAAGAATCTAGGTTGAAGCTTTCTAACTGCCATGTGGCTTGGGTGACTAACTTTGCTATGTGTGCCTCTGAAAGTCTCACCCAGTAGTGTACAACCTTATTCATCCAAGTAGTTCTCCATACCAAACTAATGGAGGAGGAAAAACTGTACAACCTGTAGCCACCAGATGCCTCTGTTTTCTATGAAGGACATTTTAAAATACACCAAGTAGCTTTTCAGCTTGTAAGGTCAATTCACTTTTGGCCATCTTTAAATCTGGTTCCTGATTTATAATACCACAAATATGGGTATAAAGTGAGGGTTTATTTTTTGGTTTTGGGCTTGTTTGATTTTTTTAACTAAAAAGTACCATGAAACTTGAATTTTGGTATGGATGCTAAATTCCACAGTCAAAGCTGAGTGGGGCTTCTGGGTCTCTCTTCATCTCTGCCTAAAAAAGGACTTTACAGTCTGTTTCTTTAAAAAGGGCTCAGAACTTTCAGGGGTTATAAAATAATACAACAAAAGTGGAGTCGGAAGAGAATGAATAGCATGCTTTCCTCCATCAATGATGCAATATTGACTTCTGAATGAACAGGAGTAATCTTTTCCTCAACTACTTTACTAAAGCAACTCCTTCTCAACTTCTAATTGTCAAATCCAGTTTTGTAAACATTATGCACGTGTTGATATGACACAGGGGAAAGAGCTCTCTCTCTCTTCTGTCCATGTCTATCCAATTTCATGGTCCAGGTCTCATCTGGAGTAGCCATGCTTCATCCTTTCCAAAAGAAAGCCAAGATCCCATTCAGTTTTTCAGGTAGAGCTGAGTGAATCTTTAGAAATAAAAGTCAAGTTTACAGGAGAATTCATTGCCGAACTTGTTTGGACCTTCAAACTTCTCTCACTTGGATTACAAATGGTTTCAAAATATTACTGAAAATCTGTGTGCCAGCTCATATATGACAAGCCACATGGGAAATTCTGGGTCCTTGATTGCCTAAGCCTAACCCACAAAACCACAACAGCAGAAGTGACAGGCTTTCTGCTTGTATGCAAATTGTCATTACTATGGGTATAAACTGGGTTAAACCTTGTTATGGGCGGAGTTAAAACTTTGTTGAAACTGATGTATGAACAAGATGTCATTTAAGATTGCTGTAGCACCATTAAGGGACCACAGCTAAAACATGGCATAATAGAGTCTGCCAGAAACCACCACCAGGTAGGTGGAGGGCTTCAATGAGAGGGTGGGCAAAGAAGGAACACTTGGGGGAGAGGGAAAAAGCCAAACAACAGCCTGTAAGCACAGTGTGACCCTGGGAGAAGCCTAGATGGAACTTGTGGCTTAAGTGCTGAGTCAGGGTGCTTGAGATGGTAAGGAAAGGAGTTATTCCGCCATTTTCTGTTTTTCTGCATTCAAATAACCAAGACTTTGGACATTACTTGTAAATAAACAAGATTTCATCAAAGAAAATACTAGACTCTGTTGTCAATTTCTCACCCCCAATGGAACGCCACAAAGGTGCTAAACTTTGGCTAGCTGCTTGCTTCAAAAAAGGGTTAACTATGTATTGTAATTCCATAGTTTCCAGAAATGATCTTTCATGCATATGCCACACAATCACCATCTCTGTATAGACAAAAGTTGGAGGGAGAGAGTTTTCTTTTGTCTCTTTCCTTAATTTTTTCCATTCCCTTTTGCAAAAATTACAATAATTTATTAGTTAATCTTTACATAGCTCTTTGCAACCTATTGGTAAATGGGCTGTTCTACTGAAGACTGTGTGCCAAGCCTGAAGTCTATGAACACAGTACTTCAGCCAGGGCACTACTTTTATTTAATCTTGTCATGAGATGGACAAAAAACCCCAAAATCAAAATTTCCTAAAGCAAAAATCACTACACTATACACTATAAGAGGCAGCATTTTTAAGGGGCCATAGCTGGACTGGGAGGGAAGAGCATTTGCTGGGGGAGAGAGAAAAAACACCAAATTTATTTCTAGGACTTTCAGTATTGCTTATCATGTCATCAAAGTACTTCACATACACTAACTTCATAGCACATGTGGGAGGGGAAGGTGAGACATTGACAGCAGGTTATTGGCATAAGGTCACACCCAGTGTCTGTGTTAGACGAGAATCAGAGTCTGGTTTTTTTAATATAACTTTAGTGTCTTAACCACAAGACAATCCAACCTCTCATTTGTATTTTTTTTTTTCATATTTTTCCTAATTGGGTGGGTGGCCTCCTTCACAAAGTCAGAGCACAGGCAGCCCTTTCAAGGGCAGAGTAAGTCAGGACTGTACTGAAACACTGGTTGAAAAGGATGCTTCTGATAACTTTGGTGAAGCCATGTCATCCATTGGTAATTTGATAGAGCAGCCTGGAAGGATAGAGGGTATTCAGTGAGCTGAGCCAAAACAAAGAAAGACTAGTGACGAAAGTGCCTCGGATCATCACCATAGCCCATGGAAAACCAGCTGTACTTTTGCCAAAGACTATAGTTGGTATTTTATTTATTATTCTGCGACACAGCAATTTAAATCCAACAGTGTTAGAGGAAAGGAGGACGAAGATGATGGGAGCTATGACCAGTAAGAAAAGGAGAGCAAAGAAGGGTGGCAGTGCTAACCTGGGTCCCTGTTGTGATCCCTAAGTGTCCCTTGTTGAGTGGAGTATGATTACATGAGTAATTTCTCAAATTCCTGTCCATCTGTCAAGGCCCTGCTGCAGGATGCAAGATGAAACACAGGGGGGACAATTATTCAGGCAGAAACCGTAAAATGCTAGTGGATTCTTTCTTTTGCTGTAAACTTGCCTTGTGGCAAGCTGTCAGTTTCCCCCTCATGTGTCTCGCACTTTACCTCTGTCTCGTGCGGTCAGGGCACCCCCCGCTACCTAGTCTCCCTTAACTGTAGTGGAGCTCTGTCTCCTGACCGGGAGAGAACCTTCTCCTGCTGCTGCTGCTGCTGCTGCTGCCCTAGACCTTCTGGCAGCTTTTTCTACAGGTGTTCCCTCCCCTTCCTTTAGGGAAGGCAGGGTTTAAATACCCTTGGCTCCGCCCAGGTGTCTTTAGTTGCCCTGCTGTGCTTTCCCCTCTGCCTGCAGGGCAGAACGTTTTTAACCCTTTCGGGCCCTCATACCGGCCCCAGCACATCCTTTTAAAGCTGTCTGGCCTGACTTTATCACACCCTATTTTGTGATTGTTTGATCAAAGTCATTTTTAGCACCAAACATCCTTTGTTGCACCAGGTGTGTGTGAAATATGGGCAACTTTGGCATTAAAATGGACAGCATCCCTCAAAATGACAAATTTCAGAGGTAACTGTCCTTCAGGCATCAAGACCAAAATGGCATGCTGGATTATTGAAGTACAGTTGATTTTGCACATCTCCTAACCACAGACAAGGTCCAATTCTGAAGAATTCTATGGTCCCAGCTTTTTGGGCAGAGGAGGTGGAGAACCCACCTTATTATTCCAGCAAAACTCTACAGTTTTACATGCTTTCAGCATCCGTTCCCAAACCAAGCAAAAATTTAGCAGCTTGGTCTTGTTTACACTTCATGCCTGAGTTCATTCAAACTCAAGACTAAATGAATCTGTATGAAACAATAGCATTGAATGCTCTCACAAACCAATCACCTCTATCTTGGGAAGCCTTCCTTTGCTCAAATACTAGTTAACTCTAGACGTGCTTACTCTTTTTGCTCCAGTTAATATCATGCACTCTTCCTCCACTACTTATTATTTCTGTAGCCAAGTGTATGCCAGTCAAAACTTAGTACATTTTTAATATTATTACCTCTCATACATTGGTGTCTACACCCTCTGAAGTTTTGTTTTCTTATACTACTTCTTGTTGTTCTCGTCAGTTTAATCTCTTTAAACTGAACAGTTCAGCTGGGGAAAGCCTTGTTCACGGCTTTCTCATTACTTAGAGTAATTGATAGCAGGTTTAACACATTCCTTAATTATGACTTCAAACATGTTGCTAGAACACTGAAGTCCCAACACCGTAGGGCCTTTTATAGAATTTTTATTAAAAAATGTCAAAGATTTTAAAGGTAAAACCGTAATGAGGACAGAGCATGCCAGTGCCAGAGGGCTACCTTGCCACATGGGTCTAAAAGGGGACTCATTATTTCTAATGAGTTTCTGAAAGTGCATTTAAGCAGTTCATTGTGGCTTCTTTTAGCACAGTTTTCAGATATTTCAGTGTGTTTTCTACAGCAGAATGGAACAGCAAGTCTTCAGTTTCACACAACTGGTAATCTCTGTTGTGTGAGGCTTGGGGAAACTGGGCAGATTCTTTTCTCTTAACTGGCAGTTATGTAAAGTTTTATGGAAAACTTACTGCTGAACAGACACTTCAGAACCATCAGTTCAGTCTATTCCTTTGTTCTCTTCTCTTATGGCATGATCGAGAATAAAATCTTGGTCCCAGAGAAGTCACTGGGATGCAAAGATACAAAGCAGCCCTTGGGATGAGACTCTTTAAAACTGAATTATATGCAGGTTTTTTTACCTAAGGAATCTGGCCTTGTTTAGGGTATGCAGTCTATGGCCTGTTGGGTAAGTGAATTTCTATTACATACCTGCCAATACTTACAGAAAGAACACCAGATAGGGGAGCCAGCTCCAATCCTTTTTTCCTAGAGTATCACAAGGAAAGCTCTCAAATGGGGGTGGAGCTATCATAGGCTGGCAGGGCAGGAGCTGACAGAGGTCCACAAGAATCCTGCTCTTCTTCGGCATTATGAGGGATGTGACTCCCCACCCTGGTAGCTCCACTAAAGATGTTGTGGATGGGACAGCTTCCATCCCCCTAAAGCTGGAATTAGAGACGCCATTGGGGGCCCCCTACAAGAGACATGAAGCAAAGGGTGGGGGGGCTGATATTTGAGGTTAGATGGGGAAGATGGTTGGGGAATAGCAGCACATGAAGGAAATGGGGGAATAGGGTTGCAGCACATGGGAATGAGGTGGGAATCATAGAATATTAGAGTTAGAAGGAACCTCAGGAGGTCATCTAGTCCAACCCCCTGATCAAAGCAGGACTAACCACAGTTAAATCATCCCGGCGAGGGTTTTGTCAAGCCTCAGCTTAAAAACCTCTAAGGATGGAGATGCCACCATCTCCCTAGGTAACCCATTCCAATGTTTCACCACCCTCCTAGTGAAAAACATTTTCCTAATGTCCAGCGTAGATCTCCCCCACTGCAACTTGAGACCATTACTCTTTGTTCTGTCATCTGCCATCACTGAGAACAGCCTAGTTCCATCCTCTCTGGAACCCCCTTTCAGATAGTTAAATGCTGCTATCAAATTCCCCCTCATTCTTCTCTTCTGCAAACTAAACAGGCCTAATTCTTTCAGCCTCTCCTCATAAAAGTCTTGCGCTCCAGCTCCCTTATCATTTTTGTTGTCCTCCACTGGACTCTTTCAAACTTGTCCACATCCTTTTTGTAGTGGGGGGTCCAAAACTGGACACAATACTCCAAATGCGGCCTTACCAATGCCGAATAGAGGGGAATGATCACTTCCCATGATCTTACTAATGCAGCCCAATATGCCATTAGCCTTCTTGGCAACCAGGGCACACTGCTGACTCATATCCAGCTTCTTATCCACAGTAACCCCCAGATCCTTTTCTGCAGAACTGTTGCCTAGCTCATCGGTCCCCAGTCTGTAGCTGTGCATGGAATTCTTCCGTCCTAAGTGCAGGACTCTGCACTTGTCCTTGTTGAACCTCATCAGATTTCTGTTGGCCCAATCCTCCAATTTGTTTAGGTCCTTCTGTATCCTATCCCTCCCTTCCATGGTATCTACCACTCCCCCTAGCTTAGCGTCATCTGCAAACTTGCTGAGGGTGCAATCTACCCCCTCTTCCAGATCATTAATGAAGACGTTGAACAAAACCGGCCCCAGGACCGAACTCTGGGGCACTCCACTTGTGACTGGTTGCCAGCTAGACATGGATCCATTGATCACTACTCATTGAGCCCTTTGCTCTAGCCAGTTCTATATCTATTTTATAGTCCATTCATCCAACCCATATTTTTTTAACTTGCTGATAAGAATACTGTGGGAGACCATAACAAAAGCTTTGCTAAAGTCAAGGTATACAACGTCCTCCACTTTCCCCTCATCCACAGAACCAGTCACCTCTTCATAGAAAGAAATCAGGTTGGTCAGGCATGACTTGCCCTTGGTGAATCCATGTTGACTGCTCCTGATCACCTTCCTGTCTTTTAAGTGCCTTAAAATGGATTCCTTGAGGACCTGCTCCATGATTTTTCCAGGGATTGAGGTGAGGCTGACCGGCCTATAGTTCCCTGGATCCTCTTTCTTCCTTTTCTTGAAGATGGACACTATATTTGCTTTTTTCCAGTCATCAGGGACTTCCCCCAGTTGCCACAAGCTTTCAAAGATAATAGCCAATGGCTCTGAAATCACATCAGCTAACTCCCTCAGCCCCCTCGGGTGAATTGCATCTGGCCCCATGGACTTGAGTATGTCGAGTCTTTCTAAATAGTCCTGGACCTGTCCCTTCAGCACTGCAAGATGTTCACCTCCTCCCTCATTCTGTGCTGCCCAGTGCAGTAGTCTGGGAGCTGACCTTGTCAGTGAAAACAGAGGCAAAAGAGGCATTGAGTACCTCAGCTTTCTCCATATCCTTTGTCACTAGGTTGCCTCCCCCATTCTGTAAGGGGCCCACACTTTCCCTAATCTTCCTCTTCTGCTAACATACCTGTAGAAACCCTTCTTGTTCCCCTTCACATCCCTTGCTAGCTACAATTCCAATTGCACTTTGGCCTTCTTGATTTCATTCCTGCATGTTCGAGAAGTATTTTTATAATCTTCCCTAGTCATCTGATCAAACTTCCATTTCTTGTAAGCTTCTCTTTTGTGTTTAAGCTCACCAGTGACTTCTTTGTTAAGCCAAGCTGGTCACCTACCACACTTGCTATTCTTTCTGCACATCAGGATGGTTTGTTCCTGTGCCCTCAATAAGGTTTCTTTAAAATACAGCCAGCACTCTTGGATTTCTTTCCCCCTCATATTAGCCTGCCCAGGTGGAGACCTGGGCAGCAGCCACCCACTTCTGGGTTTGGGGATGCTGGGAGTCTCATCTTCCCTAATCTGAGACTCATCAACCAGGAACAAAGCACTAAGGAGGGAAAGCAGCATTGTTCTGCCCCACCCCTAAAGGCCAGGGATGGTGACAAAGAGCTATAACAGGTGTGGGAAGTTACAGAACTTCCTAAAATCAAAGAGCTGACTACTACAGCAGTATTCAGCCCTGTTTACACAGGTAGGAATAAGAGTCTGTTCCCTGTGCAGAGGTTGTTCCTCAATCTATGGAGAAGTTCTGATTGGCTGCACTTCTCCATATGTCAGAGGAAACAGGGAAGAACAGACACTTGAGTGAGGGTTTCTTTATAGTCCCACAGGAGGATCTGAAAACTTGTAGCTTATGGAGAAAACCCTTAAGGATAGTGTGACAGAGACCCGTTGGCAAAAGGGCCTCTGTTCTTTACAAACAACTCATCTCAGACCTGAAAACTCACATCACCAAACATGTCTTGCAGGATATTTATCCACAAGGGGTAACACAAGGTATCTACAGAAAGCTCAGCACAATCATTGTGAGATGCACATATTAGTAATATTTAAGGAATAATGTAACTACATTGTAAGTATGCTTTATGGACATGGAGAAATAAGTTAGTCAGCAGATAACACATCTCAGTGAGTGCCCATTCATGCAGGAGGGAGTTGTCACTGCGTGATAATAATGCAAAGCTCAGTTGTCTAACTTTGCTCTATCCCAAGACTACCAATGGAAAACCATAAAAGAACACTGCAAACAACTGACACCACTTGAAAGCGAAAAAGGAACATTACAACAAACAGATGATAAAGCCAGAAGACTGTTTTAGTATAACAGACTGTGGAGAGGCACTCTATCTCCATTCACTGAGGAAATATCATGTGGAGCAGTGGGATTTCACAGATGTTTGGATCCTGGTTCCTGTGAAGCCAGCCAGTGCTGCAACAGACTGAAGTTTGGGGTGAGGGGACAGGTCCTATTTTATTAGATAGGAAAGGTAACTAATAACTGTTGGCTCTAGTTTGCATTTCTGATTTTGTTTTGCATTGTAACCCTTTTTTATATCTCGTTTCCAGTGGAATCTCTATTATCTCAAATAAACCTTCTTTTATTTTATTAAAAGTGCTCACAAGTGCTATGTATGTTATACAGGACCAGAGTTTTAAGGTAAAATTAGTAAACTGGAGTCTGCTGCTTCTTTAGGGATGGAGGATCTGGGATATCTGTGAGTAGTCAGTGTCAAGGGCCGCATATCACAAGAGAACCATCAAAGTGACTGGGGTGCACCTATCATTAACCTGTAAGCCAGATACAGGGCTGGTGTATCCCAGAGGAGAGTGTTTAAATAGCTGAAAGTCTAGTGCTATAGGGAGCTAACACCTAGCAACCGCAAGCAAGACTCCCTCTGGCTGGAGGCAGTAACAAGGTGACTCATAATCCTGGGTACCTCAAGAGCCATAACAGCTGGCATTCTGCTATTATAACATGGTTGTGTGAGGGAGAACATTTAAGGTTATATCATATGTTGATATTTTGAAATATTCATCATGGCTGGGTATAAGGGAATTAGATGCCAATAGGCCTCCACTGAAAAGTCCAATCTATAATACTTCCATAGTGGTTCACATTATAAAGCAAGATGCTTACATTAGTTACTTACCCCAGTGCCCCAGGAGGAAGAAAGGTAAATATAGCAAAACATACTGAACATGTTGCTGTTGGCTCATTTGATGTTGAGATCTATTTAATTTTATTTGCTTATCATTATAGAACCTCTTCTTGCTTAGACAGTTTTTGCAGGGGAGTTGAGAAAAAAGAAAAGTGACTAACAGAAATCTGGACTGAAGATAGAAATTCAATTAATATTATCACTGCCTCCAGTAGTTTTACATATGAAAGAACATAAGTTGAGACAGGAAAAAAAGAAAGATTTGACAGCTACAGGATAAGATTATTTAACATGGAGATATAAGCACAAAAAGTAATTGCAGCTGGTGAATAATCACAAACTGAGCCAGTGTAGACCTGTTATGTGGTCCAAGTCAGTTACTGCTTTTGACCTATGTTGCATAGGCAGCTTATTGCATGAATTGTGGGCGGAAGGTAGGGAACTACTCTAATATAGATGTGAGCCAATCAAAAGTGCAGACTGTCTAAACAATAAAACTTCAGGATTATCTGAAAAATTCTGAGACTTCTTACTCCAACAGAAGATCTGATGTAAAATGTTGCCCCTCTGGTCTGAGCAGTTAGCCCATATTTGGGGCCTTCCCAGGTTCTTCTCTTTAGAAGGAGAAATTGATTATATGAGTCAGGTACTTCTCTGGTGCAATACTGTGTATTTACAAACAATGTACACAAAATTCTGTTTCCCTGAACACACTAGAAATAAACAGCAGGAAATTTCCTTGCTCTCAGGTTTTAAGGTTGCCTTTCCACTGAGTCCAGGAGCTCAGCTAAGCATACTGTAATGAAGCACAGTGCAGTAGTACACACTCAGAGGCATTCACTGTTCTGTAGTAGAGTCCACACAGGACATTATTGCACAGCAAGCTGGTGCACTGTAGATTCATACCTGTCAACCCTATGTAACACCTCTCTGCATAAATATTAAGCAGCAGTGAGTATTGTGCACTGATGCTTTGAGGTTAGAATTGAGCTCATCGTTAATGCAGTTCTGGGTAGAGTTGCCATTTCATATAGCATTATTTCCCATGGCAACCATCTGGTAGTTGTTGATTTTCTGAGCAAAAAGCTGTATTCCAACAGTCTGTGCTGTGCCTGTAGCCGATATCCAAGACATTACAGAAAAGTTGCCAAGACTCATCAAGAATCTTAACTGCTATCCCATGTTGTTCATGTTGGGGGATTGTTTGAGGCCAGAAGAAAAGGAAAGATTTCTTTCAGGATGGGGTCCCCATTGAGCATGGGTTGTAGCTGGTTAATGATACCCTGTGTGGGTTTTAGTGTGGGGTGGTAGGTGAAACAAAAAAGGATTTTACAGAAAGTGGAAACAGACAAATTACTAAGGATAAGTTAAAAAGAACAGCTCAAAGATGTAGTGACAAAAATCAGAAAAACTAAAGCACAAAATGAGTTATACCTAACAAAGGACCTAGAAGGTAAAAAGGAGAGTTTCTATAAAATACATTAGGAGCAAGAAAAAGATGAAGGAAAGTGTGGGACCATTACTTAGTGGACAAGGAGAGCAAATGACAATGACACCAAGAACTCTGAGCAGTTTAAAGCCAATTTTTCTTCAGTCTTCAATAAAAAGATTAATTTTGACCAAATGCTTAACATAATTAGTACTAAACAATAAAAGAAAACACAAGCTACAGTGAAGAAAAAACAGGTTACAGAATATTTAGTAAAGTTAGATGTACAGAAGTCAGCAGAGCAGATGATTGAAAAAAATCATACTCAAAAGGTAGCTAGTGATGGTTTCTTGTGTTGATAAATTGCACAGTCAGTTGTTTGACTACACTTGAGTTCAGTATGAAATATATTTGAGAGACCAACTAACCAATGTCAGTCAGGTTTATTCCTAAAAGTCAATAATAGTACAGTACAGGAAGAACAGTTCAATACAATACCAGTTTCAAGAAGCTGTCTCTTGCAGCATTGTTAAATTCACCTTACAAAGAAGGTGTGCTCCCCAAGTTGGCATCAGCTGGCAGTATTAGTAGCATGATTTTACAAGTTACAAAATTCTTTACATATTATAAAAATCCAACACAGTTTGTCTCAGTTCCTTAACTTGTTGTTCTGCACCATTCCTTGTCTGTTTTGAATACTAGTATTCCAGGTACCGGTCTGTGAAGATACCTTCCCAGCTTGTATCGGGACAGAACATTACTGTATTTTGCCCTTTATAAATGTCTTAATTTTCCTAAAGCCAAAGGTGAGTTGTACTAATGCAGAGTATTATGGGATCTATCTTAGCAAAAGTGACTAGAACTCTGGGAAAAACAGGCCAATTCAGCTTTTATATCTGCCAGGCATTTGTATAATCTGGTATATACTGTCCTAATATACATGTGTTGACTAACAATTGTCAAACTGGGAGGATGTATCTAGTGAGGTCCTGTGGAGGTCTGTCCTGGCTCTGGTATTATTTAATATTATTATTAATGACTTGGACAATGGGGTGGGGTGTATGCTTATAACATCTGTAAATTACAAGAAGCTAGGAGACGTTGAAAGCTCTTTGGAGCACATGATTAGAATTCAAAAGGACCTTGGTAAATTGGAGAATTGGTCTGAAAACAACAAGATAAGATTCAGTAAAGACAAATGCAAAGTACTACACTTGGGAAGGAAAAAAAGGCAAATGCACAAATACAAAATGAGGAACAACCGGCGAGGCAGTTGTCTGAAGAGGATCTGGGGATGATAGTGGATCAATAATTAAATACAAGTCAACAATATGATACATTTGCAAATAATCTAACAAGATTCTGGAGTGTTGTATGTAAGACACAGGGGTAACTGTTTTGTGCTACTTGGCGCTGATGAGGTCTCAGTTGTAGTACTGTGTCCAGTTCTGGGGGTCCTGCATTAGGAAATATGTGCACAAATTGGAGACAGTCCAGAGGAGATCAACAAAAATAAGAACAGGGTTAGAAAACCTGACCTCTGAGGAAAGGTTAAAAAACTTGGCTGTTTTTAGTCTTGTGAAAAGACCACCGGGGGGGTGGGGAGGGGGACCTGATAACAGTCTTCAAATATGTAAGCACTTTTATAAAGAGGGTGGTGATCAATTGTTCTGCACATCCACTGAAGGTAGGACAAGAAGTAATTATCCTTATCTGGAGCAAGGGAGATCTGTTAGACATTAGGAAGCTTTTTAACTTAAAAATAGTTAAATACCGAAGTAGGCTTCCAAGTAAGGTTGTAGAATCCTCTTCACTGGAAGTTTTAAAGAACGGCTTAGACACACACACCTGCCTGGAGTTGTCTAGCCATACTTGGTCCTGCCTTCGTTCAGGGAGCTGGACTAGATGACCTTCTATATTTCTAGGACTGTCACTAGTGATTCTGAAAGTAATGCTTCTAATTTTATCCATGCTGAAATCAAGATAGTAACCTTACAACCCCAGCAAACCATTTTTCCAGCGAAAAATAAAAACTTCTTAGTGTTGATAATGATGGTTTAATATGGGAAAATTACAGGACTCACTACTGTTCAATCTCAAAGTGTGACTGAATTTTTTAGGGTTTAATGCTGCAGTGTAGATTGTAAACTCTTCCGATCAGGAGCTATATCTTCCTATCTCTGTGAAGTACCCAGTATGTCATCAGCAATAATGTATAGCTCTCATTTAAGTCAGTGCAGTTTGTTTTTTCTCTAGCTTGCTGCCCATTCTGTATCTGTACTTTGGCCTTTTCTGTTATGACTTGATCACTGTGGGCTATTTCATGCCATGGAATTTTATGCAGAGTTCTCAACTGAAATTGAGTTCTGCTTAAAAATTGATGACATGATTTGGCCCTGTGGCATTTTTTATTCAATTCACAGTTTCCCCTGTCCTTTGGATATGTTATAAAAATATTTTTAACACAGATTCAGACAATAGAATTTAAATTCCATCGGACTCCCATTAAAATACAGAAAGTTAACTTATTATATATGCAGGATTTTACAAAGTTCAAGGTTCAAGGATCAGTTACATTTTATCCAAAAGTTAGGACTTCTGGCTTGAAGCTGCAAATCATTCTAAATTCAGTACTAGCAACAAAACTATGTTTTCTGTAACCCTTCTTTGCCTTTTTTCTTGAAGGGTGGCAAAGGTGTATTTTCAATGCTTCTACAATATGGTAGCAAAAATAATAAACCTTTCAAATCAAAAGCTTTTCCAAATGAGCATCTTACATGTTGCAGCAAAACACAATGGGCCAAATTCTCTCATTTACACTGATGCAAATTCAGAATAGAATTACTTGGAATTTATACATGCTTCTGACAGCAGAGTCTGCAATAACATACCTTACAATTTTATGACTTAAGGGAACTGTTTTCTATTTAAGAACTTTGACTCCAATACTTCATTCTTTAAGTACTTAAGATCCCACTGATTTAGGGTTTAATCTGAAATTAGATTCACTAATGAAGGCCTATAGAGATTATTGCATGGGGTGCGCTGACGGATAAAATTGCAGAATTGGCGTCTTTAAATGGAAGTTCTGGGGGTGCAAAGAATACAAAACTGCTTAAAGAGCAAGACATCCAAAATGCAGTGCTAGACCAATCCAAGAAATGTATTCCAGGAAAGGCTTAGAACACTAAGGCAGGTGTGGTAAAGGAAACTATTCACTGGCACTGACAAATGGGGAGCTCTGTGTAAGAACTCTGATTTCTGAGACCTATTGACTAGATTTTAATAGTGGTAACATTCAGAGATTAACAGTTTTATTTTAAATTCTGGTGGCTATTTTCGCCTTTGTCTTTATTCCTTAAACTCTCATAGATCTTAAAGAATTTGAAAAAGGAAGAGCTAGAAGTCTAAGATTTTTTTTTAAACTACTTGTTTTTGATATGCCATTAATCACATCAGTAAGTATTTCCATGTTTAACTATGTAAACTATTTTTATAAAGCAGCATTTAACCTGGTAATCTTTCCAACACTATTTTTATAAGATATTACAATAAATCAGTAATATTTTAATTTATCTATAAACACTACATTTGCACCTCAGCCAGGGGCATGAATAACAACTCATGTAGACATACGCACAAGTTGTAATCTAGCTAGCTTGCTAAAATTACAAGGATGCCACAATATGGGCTGCAAAAGCCCACCTGACCCTTTGGGTATGTGCTTGCTTGTGTAGCCTGTGCTGAAACCCACATTGTGGCAAGCTCACTTCTTTGTTTAGTGAACTAGCTAAATTACAGCTCATGTTGGTAGATCTATATGAACTGCCATTCACATCCTCAGCTGCAATACAGATTTACCCTTGAACTGTAAGTTCTTCAGAGTAGGTGCTATTCACTATTCTGTGTTTATACAGCCCTAGTGCAATGGGGCCAATTCTTGGTTGGTGGCTAGGTACCAGTGCAATAAACATAATTGTTTGTATTCCGATAGCTTAGTGATGGTACAATATTTGATGCATTACCAACTTGCAGTTAATTACAGCTTCTAAATTAATTGACATGGAAACAAAATTGCCAGAGTAAAGGTTAATATTGGTGAGTCACAGTAATTTACTGTTAGCAAAAGTGTTATGGAAAGACACTAATATCATGTGGATTTTAGAGTCCTTTGATTATTAAAAGCAGCTTCTGATTGGGGGGAGGTGCAGGAACTTTATCTGAGAAGCCCCCTAAACCCAGTGATCCCAGCTTCCACAGCTAACTAACCCAGTCTCTAATGTGGCACAGTGTTATTGTGATGGGCTGGGAATTTTCTGATTAAAGTTTTTTGTAGGAAAATGCTTAATCATTGAAACAAAAAGTTTTGCAGCTATGTTTCAGTTTCGAACATCTTCCTCTGAAACTGACAGGGTTTCTATGAGAAACATGCCTTGTCTCCTGACAACTCATTTGGCAGGCTGATGAGGAGCCCAGGCTTCAAGGCAGCTGAGCCAGGGACCTAGGGGGCATTGACTCCTACATCTCATTTAAAAACATTGATTTTTCTGAAAAAAAAAATATTTTGAGAATTTCCCTTCTGCTGGATATTTTGGAATTTATAATCTACTTTCCGGTATTAGAATGAACGTTTTGTAATGGTAGAGTTACCTACAGTGCCAATTGTGGGGCATTAGTAGCACCGAAGGATTTCTATTTTAAAAGGGAGTGAAAATCCCTTGTATTAGAATATCATTTTTAAGTGTTCGTTGTACTTCGTGCACTACTTGATTTTTCAAGAGCCATACGAATTGGTGAGGGGAGAATTATCTGTTCTTTGCCATAACTTTTAGAAAAGGGACATATGACTATTTTTCCCCCTAGCATCTGATGTTTCCCTTACGCTTCTATTGTTAAGGAACTACAGCACTTTGAGGGGTGCAATTAATAAGTGATAACCCATGGTTTCCATAGATTGGATGGATTATTGTAGAAAGATTAAGTTTATCATGAACAACAAATGAAACTAACAAGTTAGTGTTTTGACTCAGGATAGTGTCCTCGTACTGCATCAATCAATGACAATCTTAACCCTACTTCTTGGGATAGGGCTATTATGAAGCATTTCCTGATGCACAGAAACTCCTATGATCATGCTGACATTGTGGGCTTGTCTACACAGTAAAATGATACTGGTATAACTCTGTATCTAGACACTCTTGTTCTGGAATAGGAGGGGTTTTATTCCAGAATGAAAGTATCCACATGGGGAGTTATACCAGTATAACTTCATTTTTTTAACCATATTGGTAAAATGTATACCACTGTAATTGGTAAACTTTCCTGTGTAGATAAGTTCTGAGTCTCAGCTATTTGCTCTTCTTTGATCAAATCCAAGTCCCATTATTCAGAAAATGAGTGACTTGAATGAGGCCAGTTTACACTACCCGAATGCTGCTGTTTACGGGAACGTTTTTTCGTCCCTGTATTTATGTAATATTATTTTCCTTGACAATACGTCCAAAGTAAAAAATCTTGCCACGTTTATCTGTATTGAAGTTTGTCTCTTTTCCTAATATGATGTCTTTCTTGCTATGGAATAATCAGATTTGACAGAGCTAATGTTTTCTGTATTGAATTTCTTATTCACAGACATAACTAGACTTTCAATGCTATTAGAAACAGTGCTCAAACCTAGTGTTTGATTAATTTGCACAGACTTCCTACACTAATAGAATAAAAATCGCCTTTATAACGTAAAAACTTCCATGTTATTTCACATCTGTTCATAGTATGGCAGATCATTATATGCATCTAGAATATAAATAATTGCACCATGATCCCCTTATGGCCCCAGCACCAAGCACAATGGGGTAAGAGCACTACTATACACAGAACTATAGAGGAGAGGATTCTGTCACTGGAAGACCAGATGCCATGCCAGCTTATGCTAAGACCACTACACCTCACTGTACACTGACAAATACATAGCTGAAAACCAGTCTGGCTCACCTGTGTGTTAGCATTGTTAAAATAGATGTTAGGTTGATGAGATTGTATTTTAGACTTGTTGAAATGCTTGCAGGATGCTGCATGCATTGATCTCACGTTTGTAGTGCCTGGTATAAAGTTATATTGAGTGTTTGCATTGTAAACTTCTGTAATTGTGTAATTCAAACAGGAAAGAAGCATAAATTAAAGTAAAATGCTGGTCCTCCACACAAGGAAGGCCCACTGAAACCAAATGAGCCATTGTGAAACATCAAAGGACAAAGACTTCATTGATTTCCCGCACTTCCCCCCTCATTACACCTCTCAATTCCAGGGTGTGTTACCCCAGAATTTGATCAAGCTAATTGCAGCCATATTGTGTGCATTCAACCACCATTAATTAATACTGGCTCCAGGCTTGCAGTTTCTGCTAATCAGAATAGAAGAAGGGGAGAAAAGTCAACAACTAGTCTTTTTATAACTAGCTTTTACAAAACACAAAGCTCATAGTGACCCCTACTGGGTCCTCACTTCTCCTAATTTCAACAAACTGCTTCTCAATAAAACATTTTTAACTATCACAACAATTTACCCTTAACTATATGGTGTTCTATTTGTCCTTTGTTCTGTTTTGACCTGCTGTTAATTACTTGATATCATCTCAGATTTTAGGTAATTTTTTGGGATGTTCTAAATTTATTGCTTAGGTCTGTGTGTGCTTAAATCTAATAAGTAGTAGTTTTAGATAAGAACTCTTGTTAGTAGCAATCTTTCATCAGCCAGAAGCACTGTGTTCCCATTGATTTATTCATGACACCACCTGGAGTGAAACAGGTAGGTTACCAGTGCTTTGGGTTTTAAAACCCTGGTAACACTCCCCCCCCACACACACACACACACTGAGAGGAGACAGGTGCCAATACTTATTCCATCAGTTTTACTATGGAGGAAAGGAATAAAAGTCCCTGATCAGGAGGAACTGTATTAATATGCTGTTTGGAATTTGAAAAGGACAATATTTCTAAGCCCCAAAGTGCATTTAGAACTTACATATTATGCAGCTTCTATTATCTCTTGAAACCTAAAACTCACTTATTTATGTGTGCATGTTTAATTGCTTTAACCTTGTAAGAAACTCATTTATTTTTTCTAGTTAATAAATGTTTAGTTAATTATAGGATTGGCTACAATAGATTTTTCTTTGGTGAGAGATCTAAAGTACAAATGACTTTGGGTAAGTGACTGTTCCTTCAGGACTGGGAGTAACCTGAATGTTGTGATTTTTGGTGTAAGGGACCATCTATCACAAAGGCAAACTTGCCTAGATGGCAAGATAGATGGACATACCCAAGGAGACTGTCTTTGACTCCATGTTAAGGCTGTTATAATGCTTGAGGAGTTCAGACTCGGTACTTGGTTAGTGAAATCTAATTATAGAACACACAACCAATTTGGGGTTTTTGCCCTGCTTCTTGGCAGTCTGCCTTGAAGTTGCCACTCCAGAAAGTGTTACAAGGATAACATGATACTTGTATTCAAGAAGCCAGGCTTGTTCTTCAAAATCCACCAGGTGAATACATTAGTAGTCACTCTCTCATCAAGGAGTTTGAGGAAACAGTACCTCTCACAGATACAAACTGTAAGTAGAGATGCTAAAACTTTTAGAGAGAAACAACTTGAAATTTCTTATCTGGACCTTGGTATTGCTCAACTTATTTTAGACCTTATTTCAGTTCATGCTATAAATGTCATGAGGCTAAGTACCATAGATTCATTAGCTCTGCACATAAAAAAAGTTATTAAAAAAATCTGAAAGTGTTATGGCCAGCTCATTTTAGAGGGACAACTATATTTTGAGAATACCATGATGAAATTTCCACTACAAGTTACCATGGGCAATTTAAAAATAATGAGTATGCACATGGATTTTAGAGCACTTTGAAATATATGAAAGGGGTCCACTCACCAGAGATGCACCTTTTTGTGTTTAGGTCTGGGAATTAGCTCTCACCCCAAATGGTGCTCCCTTCTGTCTGTTGCTTGCACTGTGGCCTCTCTCTGTGACTCAGGGTGCTCCATCTTTGACACTAAACCTTCCAGCCAGGTCATTATATAGTCCCCACCCCTTGCAAAGTAAGAAGTTCTCACTAGATAAGCTGTCTGGACATAGTCTCAAATGGTCTTCCATTTCAAGACTAGGCCTTGTTCCATTTCCTGAATGGCTAATAAGGGAACCTGGATTTGCCCACTTCTCCAGGTTCCAGCACGGGGACCTTACAACTAGCAGCCTAGGTTTGCTCAGTTTCAGGCCCAGTTGCTGTTTCATTGGGTTCCTTCCTTGCCTATCTCTAGTTTTTCACCGGAGATTCCTCTGTTGCCCATGGCTACTTCACCCTTCTTTGCCTCTTACCACACCATCCAGTCAGGGCAGAATCTTAGGGCTTACTCTTGCTCAGATCACCTCCTTGTCCTTAGCTAACTATCTTTCTCTTTAGGGTGTGATTGCAGACCTCATTCCTGCACTCACTTTGAACTCCTGTCCCAGTTTCTCTCACCTGTGCTTCATCTGCAATTAGTGCTTGTCAAGCCCTGGTTTCCCTACAGGTGCAGCATAAAAGACTAATTGGCCTCTTATGGCCCACATTAAGCTGTTCAGGATTTATATGTAGAAAATTCCCCACATATGGCCTTTAAATAAGCTCTGCTTTCAGAGCAAAGCTTCAGAAAGGAGTCACTGTACAATACAATGAGCACTAATGTGACCACCACATTCTCAGAAAGCTGCTGAGCACAAGACTCAAACTCTCAAGATTTGGCTGTTGCTCAGGTTGAGTGACCAGAGCATGTTGCCGTAAACCATCCCATTGTTGACATCAGAGTATCTGCAAATACTCTAGTTTGTACATCTGCAAATGTCTGACTGCTTCACTCAAATGACATTCCAGGTCCAACTTTTACCTTGAATAACTTTTAAAATACTGCTTCCTCACAGAGATAGTAGGTGACAAACTTGAGCTAAGTGTGAGGGAAGCTTTACTTAATGGTTAGGGGATCAGTTCCTCCTTCATGCAGAGAGGGGTTGGTAGGAGAGGCTGGGCCTTCCCATTCAAGGTTCCTGCTCAGGGCATTGTCAGAGTTACCAAAGGCCAAGCACCCAAGAGCACTTTACAGCTACACACACACCCTGCCACACACACACACTCAATAGTCCAAGCTTTGAATTCTGTAGCAAAGGGTACTGAAAAAAGGTATGAACTGCACCTTTAGTTTGGTGGTTGAAATACTCTCCAAGAAATCCTCTCCCAAACTTTGGTTATTTTAGAATCAAAACACTTTTTTTTTTTTGGTTTATGTTCTTTCTCTACAAAAACAAAACAAAAAAATGAAAAAGTTTAATTCAGCTCAGACAAAATAGTCTGAAAATGTCAATTCAAAATGAAAGGTTGAAACAGTTCACTTAGAAAATGCCAAAGAGATTCATTTTGACACTTCTAATTTTTCTTTTTGCTGAAATTATTCTCTGAATTCAACCAGATTTCATGAATAATTTCAGTGCCTTGAAAAATATGTTTTTTAGGAAATGTACTATGCAGTGAAAAATCGCAAATCAGAGCCATAGTTCGTGTGCAAAATTTGTAAGAACCATAAGATTTTGGTGTCATGTGATTTGGGGGGGGATAACTCTGGAATCCTTTGCTCAAACTACCTCAAATTTGACTACTTTCCCTACCCAGTGACCCATGAGGAACAGTAATTTTCAAAATTATCTGAATAAGCATGTGTATTTTAGAGCACTTAGAAAAATGGCTGTTTAATAGGAAGACTGTTATATAGTTTGAAGAATTATAATGCGGCAACAGCATTACTATAGTCATGTGGAACAGCATCTAGATACAAATTAAAACACATTTAGACACTTACAACCTGATGGCATGAAGTGTATTAAATTTCACAGCTTATTAGTTTAGTCTTTCTAAAGGACCTAAGCACTTCTCTGACCTTTCTATTATAGATGTGAGCACATAAGTGAAATAGGAAAACAAGAGAGTATTCAAATTTAAAAAATAATCAAAGAGTAGTAATTCTGATTAATCTCAACCCAGGAAGACAATATTGTTTTAAAAAAATAGTTGACAACATATACCATATTACTAATAAAACCATTCTGTAGCTCAATTTAACATGACCTTATGGCTAGAAACTCATCATGTATACAGACAATATCAGTTATTTCATTTTAAAGTTAACCAGTATGCAATTATTTAAGGCTATATTACGACACAGAGGGGCTGAAAATTCCATTAAATGAAACTCATGAAGTATCTCTAATATTCTTCTAGCTAAGATGGGGTTGGGTTGGTTTTTGACTGGGGTTTCCACTCCCCACATATGTGGATTTCATCTTTCACATGTAGTAATGGAGAGGGTGATCTTCACCCCATCAGGGTAAAACTGTCAAGATCAGGCCCAGAGTTTGCACAATGGCTGTAGGAAGTCAAAATAAGCTATTGTAGAGCCATATTTGTGACCAGTCCTCTGGATATATTGATATAAGTGGCAGAAAATACAGTGTTACAATGGTGACATTTTTCAGTACTGTCCTTTCCCCAAGCAAATACAGAAGGCTTTAAAGTAGTGAAAAACATCTCTCTCACTGATTCAATTAAATTGGAAACTTATCTAGTTACAGCTAAACCTTTCAAAAAGTCAGAGTGAGGATCTCATGAAATTTGGGAATAATAGAAAATGCCTATACACAAATGGGGAAAATGTCATCTGTAGAAACACAAATGGAGGAAAGATAAAAGCAGTCAAACAAGCATAAAAGATATGGTCTCAGAGAAAGTATTGCTCATAAAATGAAGGACTTCCTCGGTTTCTTAGCTGACAATTATCTGCACAGCACAAGCTAATAACAAAGATGAAAAGATTAAGATAGCATCAGAAGCAGCTGAATGAAATTTAGAAATAGAAGGAATGGAATAGAATGCACATTTAAAATGCTTGAAAGTAACAACCAACACCTCCTCTTTACCTTCCACAGTATTTTTTAAATATATGTTTAATATCTACTGAAAAAGTCAAATTTCCCATATACATATTAAATACACGATATAATCTATTTGAGATGCCTTTCTGAATAAGTGTCTATAAGTACCTTAAAATAGGATTAATATAGTCCCTGTCCTCCTCCCCCTGACCAATGCTATTGTTTTAGGACAATTAATATGCAGGAGATCACCCTAAAGATCTGGGTTGAAGGAGTACAGTGGAAGTTGCACAGACACTGCTGGTGCTGTACCTTGTCTGTATATAGAAAATTTAACTGTCCAGATTCATATTACTACTTATACTTCACAAAATCATAAGCTTCCGTGCAAATTATTTTCTAGCTGTTAATTATTCACAATTATTCCATATATTATTTTAAATGTCATTACTAACATTAGACACTAATTTTATAGAACCTTTTATATTGGCTCTGCTGTAAGTTCAGCAGGCTTTTTTAACCTAAAGCTACTATAATCTGTATAAAGAGTTTTACAGCTACAATCAAAAATGCAATTCACATATGCTGTTTCAGTGTTTTAAGTAACAAATAGAAACATCCACCTTCTGCCTCAGACATCTTGGCCAATTTAACTGAAATAAAAAAAGCAAGAAGCTATTTTTGGCCATGAAAACCTATTCCATTGTTTTCTAAAATCTGTGATCCCAGTATGAATGTCTATGACCTTGGCTAACCTTCCATGTTAAAGCACAGGTGAAAGATCATGTCTTTATGCAATTGTTCCTTGCTATACTTCATAATATAAACAGAAATTAAGCCATGAGAAGGACGGAGCAATAGTCATGAGCATTTGTAGGATTTCAGCAGATTTTCAGCTTGTCCATATGAGAAAATTGCACTGCTTTAATCTAAGGTGTATATTTAAACCAATGTATTTAAATTAGTGTGCCTCCAAAGAGGACTTTCTTATTTGGAATAGGAGTGGCTTATATTGGATTAATTGTCTGGAAGCATAATCTAAAAGAACTGAAAATGAAATGATCACACAAAGATTTGCAATGGCTTCACCAAATAAGTTTTAAAACTGCAAAAGGATGCAATATTCCCTGGTGGGCAAGGACTAAGTTAATGAAACATAAAAGAACCTAGGATGTTGTGGCCATGTGATCTGAGAATCAAATTTCAACGCATGTACAATACATAAAACTTATTCATATGACCCATATTTCTCTGGGACTTGCTTCATCTTTCAGTTTCCTTCTGTGAAGTTTCTTTCCTCTGAGTCTTGATCTCAAGAGACACCTTTGTAATCAGATATGACCAAACATCTGCTAGACTACAGCACAGGTCTGTAGCACAATACAAGAGAAAGCAATTGCCAGAGTCTCAACTACTTATATCTATTTTTCTTTCTGTTTGCTTTTTCTTTAATCTGAAGGCTAATTTATATTTACCTCAGAGCTATTTAAAGAACCAGTTTTTTTCCCCTCTTTAAATTCTGGAGTGATGCTTGTACTCAGGATAAGTGCTGCAGAATATCAGCTGTTGCCTCTGCTTGTTATTAGTGCTGGCTGCCCTCAGCAATACTGCGTCACATGCATCAACATATTCAGTTGAATGCTCTTTATGGTCTCGTATTCACTCAAACTTCTAACTTTTAACTGACTGCAGAAACAATTACTTGTATATTTGACATTGCACACATGGTACAACTGCTAGCTACCATAGTTAGTGAATTGTCTTTAATTGCCAAATGCCTATACAAGGTTGTCTTCTTATAGCAAATTCAGCACACATTTTTATTTTTCAGTGTGGACAAGATATCTTAACCAGGTTTGCATATCCTAACTGGGAGCTTATAGAAGCCACCCCATCTGGGACTTAAACTTCTTTTCCTGGCTTTATTAACCCAAAGAATCCACACACAGGGCAGAAACTCATGCAGTTGGGTCCAGTTTCCTAATGCCTCTGTTGTCCATGCTTTATTTTTATTTATTTATTTATTTTAAGGGAAACCATTACTATAGCAGCTGACTTAAAAAAATCTTCCTTTCTTTTCATTAAAAAATAACTTCGGTAGTTTCAGTTTAAGCACCTCCTTTCCACACTCCTATTCCTTTTCTCTTGGAGGCAAAATCCCCTAAACTTCTGTGAGCAAAGGGGAGACAGTCTGCTGGCGGATATGTGGCATAGGGAAGTGCCACATCTCCATGATCATTTCCCATCCTTCCCTGTTCCCACTATTTCCTCAAAGGCCTTTTGTGTGTGCTTCATAAGGGTCTGGCTCCTCACATGTGGTGAGAGGATTGACTGGAAGATCTGTGGAGGTCATTTCTGCTACAGAGAAATGGTGCCCTCTCAGGGAACAATCCACAACATCACTCTCACTAATGACATTTACCTACCTGGTTTAAGGTATCTTCTCTTTACATTTCCCTCTCTGACAGCTCCCAGCCTGTGTAAGCTCAAAGAAGTGTTATACAGATAAGGTGTAGTTTTAGGTTATCTAGAAAGAGAAATGCCTGAGGTGGAAGTTATTTGTTTGTCTCATTATATTTGTCCTACATATTGTCTATCAAGCTATTAATTGTTAAATTTGGCTCATAAACACTAGCTTACCTGGGAATTTGGAAGTTTTCTCCAAATTCACTGGTAGAGTACATACATTATCTGAAAGTAAAAATAATTAAAACTATAGTTTTAGTTACATTTTCCTGTTGCTATAATACTGTTTAGAGGTTCAGAAAGTTAGATGTTCATTGGAAAATTTTCAAAGGCCCAAAAGGATTTATCACCAAACTTCCACTGACTTTCATTTGGGACAATGAAAAGTCCTTCATTTGGGACAATGAAAAGTCTATAGTCAGCCTATAGATATTTGGGCTATTCTCTTTACCTTTTTTTAAATATTGGCACAATATTAGCTGTTTTTCCTAGTCCTCTAGCACATCCCCAATATTCAAAGTCTTGTTAAATGTCAGCATCAATGACTCTGAGTTCCTCAGCTAATCCTTTAAAATTCTTGGGTTTAAGTTATCTGACCCTGTAGATTTGAAGACTTAACAGTTGCTGTTTAACACTCTCCCTGGTTGCTGTCGGAATAGAAAGTATTTCATTATCAATGTAAGCTGTGAATGTCATCCGGCTTCTTCCTGAATACAAAACAGAAATATTTATTAAATACTTCTGACTTTTCTGCACCCATTACTGACAATTGCACACTCTCTCTCTTTCTCTAACAACACTCCTATGCTATAACTAAGATTTCTTTTCTTCCCATTATATTTTTTTTAAATTTTAAATATTTTCTTATCATCGTTATTGCCACTGGCCATAAATGTCTCTTGATACCTTTTAGTTTCCCTTATCATTATATGGTACTTTATGACTATTTTTAGTCATGTTATCATATTTTTAGTCATGTTATCAACTTTCCCATTTGCCCTTGTATATATGATTATTCTGTGTTCAATCAGAATGTTTCTCAGTCAGAATGGGTTTTTAACTAATGAATTCTACTTTTGTGATTGTGGAATTGTAGTGTTTTGAGATTTTAGCAAAGCTTTGTTAAACATCTACCAATTACCATTCATATTGTTTTGTTCATTTTTTTCCATCCAACAAGTTATGTTCATAAATTGTTTTCAGGTTTGGGAAATTATCCTTCTTAAGAGGCCTATATATAAACTAGTTGGTACTATATTCTGTTTGCACATAAATATAATTGGGTCATGATCACTTGTGCCTAGGCAACTACTGTAGTTCAGTGATCAATTCATCTTTGTATGTCAGAATGAGGTCTAATACAGAATTACCTCTAGCAGAGTTGGTACCTGGCAGCTCTGTTCTTGGGGAACCAGGGTGAAAAACCCCTATTCTCTCTCTGGCTCACCTGAATCCCCCCCAGCCTCTGCTTGAACCAGAAACAAAAGCTATGAAAAGGCTGTGGGAGACACACCTAAAACCCTCTCAACAAGGGTGATAGGATTAAGACAACTCCCCATGCCTCATCTACATAGAAGATGTAAAAAGAGGCATCTCAATTAACACATTGAATGGAGACCTGGAGCCTCATTTACATCGAAGATGGAACAAGAATTAGCATGAAGAATGGAGAACCAAGCTCCAAAGCAGGAATCGCACTGAATTCTGGGATTGGCAAGGCAGGGACACACTGCATTATGGGAGATCTCTGCTCTTGATGTAAATGAACTCACACCTACACCCATCCAGCTCCGCAGTTATCAGACCATTCTAGTATTAATATGCAAAACACTGAATCTGCCTGGTTGCATTGTGAGCTCCCCCAAGGAACATTAACCATAGCTGGGAGTGATCAGCTCCTATTGTCCAGCATAGAGAAAACCACCCTGGGGTATTTAATTGAGACTTTATTTACCCACAGACAAACCTGGTTCTACAAAATACCCCTACCCAAGTTCAAATCTCCGTCTTGCGTCTCTTCTGATGCCTGGACCCAAATGCTTTCCTGACTGATCCTGTTGTGGGTTTTGCCTCTCCCTCAAGTGTTCCTGACCCTAAGCTGAACAGCCTGTCTTCTGGGAACTTCTGAGCTGCAAGGAGTGGTGAGATTTCCCCCCCCATCTTTCCCTTCTCTCTCTCTCTCTTTCTCTCTCTCTCTCTTTAATCCAGATATAACTTTCTACTTTTGTAATCAAACCTGGGCTAGCCTTCTCCAATACCCCTACTGTAATTTTGTTGTATTGTAAGTGTTAGATTGTTTTTTTCTCCTTGTATGGCATCACTATTAGTATCATAAGTTTTATACACCTGGCAATAAACTAACTATTGTAATCAAGCTGGTTGCCAGTTTCTTGCTCTCTCAAATGCATTTACTCCTTTGTGTTCTTGGCTTCCCTACCTTGCTCTGCAGCAACGCTTCTTTTACCTAAGCCAAAGATCCCTGGAGTGCCCAAAATCCTATGGGGTTTGCTTATCAAGGGGATTACTGCTAGAACAATTGTTTTGCAAAGAGGCATATAAAGGGGGTAGCTGAAAAGTGCTGCTCTGCCTAGCCTACGGAGTCCAGAGGCGCATAAGGGGAACAGCTGAAAGTGCTGTTTGACCCAGCCTGATTGAGTCCAGGGGGCACATAAGCGGAACAGCTGAAAAGTGCTGTTTGGACCCAGCCTGCTCATAAGTGTGCTCCATTCTGGTGCGGTGCAACGGGCACATGAGGGTGACAGCTAACAGTGCTGTGTCACCCAGCCTGCTGAGTTCAGGGACGTGTAAGGGGTCAGCTGAGAGTGCTGATAGCCCAGTCTCCTCAGACGCACTCAGTTAATCTGGAATGGTTGTGTGTATCTGTGGGGGGTTTATCTGAATCTGAAAACCTTAGGTCCTGCAGGATAGCTCCATTGGGAGGGGACCTGTATCCATATGAACACACCAGTAACACAAGCAGCACATTAATAGAATCACACCCCCTCGTCCAGGAAGGTAACCCTAATAAATAAGCATACCTCAAAGTAACGGGCAAATCTGGTAACAGAGTATAGCACATTTTGTTCTAGAAAATCATCATATATACCTTTTAGAAACTCAAGGGAAGTTTTATTAGTGGCATCATGAGACTGCCAGCATATGTCCACTAGGCTGAAATCCCACACAACAGTTTTTCCCTCTACATGTTATTGATTGATGTTTCAAGAGCTGTTCTTATTGTTACATCATCTGATTTGGTGGTCTAAAACAGACTCCCACCACTACACTACCTTGTTATTTGTCACTTAAAATGTTAATCCATAAGCACAGTAGGCCCTGTGTTTCTGAATTGTCAGTTACTCTAAGACAGATAATTGTATCTTGTGTCTCATGAACCTCCTTCCTGACTGTCTGTTCCACCGTTCCTATGTATGGTGTGTCCAATGATTTTAACATTGTCACAGTGTTGTGTGAGGAGTTACAAAACTACAGTCAGTGTCTGAAAGAAACACCCCAGAAACCTCATATTCACCACTGTCATACAAGTATGATATGTTCTGTATAAATACATCTTTTGAAGTATTATTTTAAAAGTCTTGATCTGTTGAACATTAATATCCTATTGCATTGTAAGTGCTATGATAGTATGTAAAGTTATGACATTTTGCTGTGTATGTGCTACTGAAATACTCTGGAAAGTAAGGAACACCCAAACCAGCTTTTCAGGCATAACAATGGAGTAGTCAGATGTGCTGATGGCCCATTAAGGGAATTCATTATCCCCATGGCCATCACAAAAAACTTCACAGAGGAAGCAGGTGCACAATGGGGATTGTTTTACCAATAGGGAGAAGCCCCCCCATGTCACATGCATAGATTTTTCCCAAGCTGGAGGAAACTATAAAAGAGAGGCAGTGACATCATCACTGGTTTTCCCTTCCCCACAACTCAACATCTAGAAGACAAAGGACTTTTGATCAGGGGAGCAAACCCAAGTTGCAAAGCTGATGCAACCTGTGTAACAAGAACCTTTAAGCCTGCTTGTAACCTTAGATAGTGTGAGACATTGTTAATTCAAATTCTGTTCAGTATTATAGAATTTAGATTGCAAATTTATTTTTGTTTCTTTGGTAACCACCTCTGATACTTTAAGCCAACTCCTAGATACATTTTAAGTGATTGTTTCTGTCATTAATAAATCTGTTTTATAAGTTTACCTAAAACTTATGTCTTGAATTGAAGTGTTTGAGACTTCTTAGCTCAGTTAACAGAAGCTGATGTATGTCTTCCCCACATGAGGAGGCGGATGGATTAGGCAACACTTTTATCTTGGTCAGGCTTCTGACTAGGGCAGAATGGGGCAACTTTGGGGTGCAAAGCAGAGAGCTGGAATGAACTGGCTGGTGCATTTCTATCCATTGCTGGTTCAAGAATGGCTGGAAAGCAGCCAGCTAACTCATTTGGTTGTGTGGCTGCACCTGCTGTTGTGTTGGGTGATAACAGGATCCAGAGCAGCTGCTGTTTGTCACAAGCAGAGCATTGTGAGAGGTTCTACTGCAGTTCCACAGCTTCCAGGCTGTACCCCAGGAGAGCATCCTGTCACAGACACTCTCCTTGGCATATTGCAAAAATTATTTGACAGGGTTTTGGGGGAAGATTGAGGTTATGTTCTTGGTGGCAGGAAATTGAAAGATTTTTCTGTTGCTTAAATGTGGTTGTTTAATGCTGATTGTGGGCTGAGTTTGTGATATGATATGATTATTCAATGCTGGTGGTCATTTAAAAAAAACTGAACTGGGAGGATATCTAGAATGTTTTGTATGGGGGTCACTAAAATATTTGAATTTCTTTTTAGTATATCTTATTTTTCTTGTTTACTTGTTTCACTGATTTTGTGACCTCAGACTCTTAGAGTGAAATTCACCCCCATACAGGGATACTGTGCAACTCTGAAGTCTCACCTAAGTATTAGGTTAAGAATGTAAGTCCCACATTAGAGGCTCATAGATCTTGTGATGGCCCTGTGATGGAGTGAATAAAGTGAGATTTTTTACTTTTTGAAATCAATGAACAATGAACAAACTTAACATAAGCATGAAGAAGTCTGTAAAAAAGATATAAAGAAGATAATCTGTTGTGCTTCACAGCCCTTTTTGTTCATTGTGCTGTTTCTTTTCCTCTTCACTGATTTTATAAGGCCTGGTTTACACTAGAAAATTAGGGCTACATAACTACATTGCTCAGGAGTATGAAAAATCCACACCCTTGAGCGATGTAGTCAAGCCAACCAAAGTCCTCATGTAGATAGCACTAGGTCAACAGAAGAATTCTTCTGTCAACCTAGTTACCATCTCATGGGGAAGAGGATTACCTATGCCAATGGTAAAACCCCTCCGATCGGTGTAGGCAGCAGCTACACTGAAGCACTACAACTTTTCAAATGTAGACAAGCTGAAATGAAAGTTACTTATTTGTAACTGAGTTTATTTGAGATGGACTCTGCATATTCACACTCTTGGGATATGCACCAACTGATGCCATGGAATGGTTCAGGCTTCCGTCAGTAGTTGCCTATGAAAGCACTCATACACCCCATCTGCACCTCTCTCAAAGGACTTTGGTTAGAAGTAAGTAATCTTCATTTTTTTCTTTGAGTATCCTCTGCATATTCCCACTTTTGGGACAGTTTACTGAGCAGTATATAAAGTATATATAAAGAAGGATGGTAGCTGTGATATCTAATGTTAAATGCTTAGGAAACTTATGTATTGAACCCCATGTGGCTGCTTTACAAATTTCAATTAGTGGGACCAGCCTTAAACATGCTACAAAGGCAGCCATCACTCTAGAATGAGCTCTTAGTTGAGCAGGGGGAGATTATGAGGCATTTTTATAGTTTTCTACTATTCATACTCTGAACCCTGCGTGTGTGCAGAAATGGGATTTCCTTTACAGTTAGCTGCATATGAAACAAACAACTTGCATGAAGATCAAAAATCTTTGGGCCTATCCAAATAGAAAGATAACACTCTTCTAGCATCCAAACAATATAACTTTGAGTTGCTCTCATCTGAACGTGATCTGGTGGAAAAACTGGTAGAATAATGACTAGATTGACAGGGAAATTGGAAAGTACTTTTGGTATAAATTTTGGTTCAGGACAAACAACTACTTTATATTTATGCCTTAATGACTGATGCTCCTTTTACAATTTTTCATAAAGTTCACTAACCCTGCAGGCTGACATGATGGTTATAATAAATGCCATTTACTTCAAAGACCAAAATAAAGGTGCAAAGGGTGGAGACAAGCAGCTGTGATAGCACTAAGCTTAAATTCCATGAGGGAATAGGCTCTTTCATGGGGGGGATAAAGATTTTTTAAACCTTTCAGAAACCCCTTAATACCATGCAACATTGTAGATTTACCATCCATCAGCATATGAAATCCATAGTTTCAGATATATGTACTCTGAGTGATGTAATAGATAAGTTCTTATTCTTCAGCAAAATCAAATACTCTAATATGGATCAAATAGGAGCTGACCCAGATTAATACCCTTATCAGCTACAGGTAGTAAAAATCTTTTCCATTTTAAATCATAACATTTCCTAGTTGATTGTAATGAATGTACATCTATAGAGAAAAATGTATGGAACTCAGTGTCTTTTTATCTACAATGTCAGATGCAACAAAAGTGGATCTGGATGATACACCTTCCCTTGCTGCTGTGACAGAAGGTCCAGTGACACACATAAACATCATATATGTTATTCTCTTTGGAAAAAAGGAGCAAGTCTATGTATCATTGCTGTCTTCACCTCAGCTAGTCATGTCTGACCTGCTTCACAATCCTCAACATTAAAGGAAATGGTGGAAAAGCATAAATTAGGTCTCCTAGAAAGGGAGTGTCTATTCCTTCTCTGAATCAAAAAGAATAGCATTG
>ML675601.1:10399203-10499445 GCA_007922155.1 Mesoclemmys tuberculata | reverse complement strand
CCACTATGACTCCCAGATCCCATTCTCCAGTACTCCTTCCTACGCAGTCATTTCCCCTTTTGTACATGTGCAACTGATTGCTCCTTCCTAAGTTGAGTATTTTGCATTGTTCTTATTGAATTTCATCTTATTTACTTCAGATCAATGTAAATATCCTGTTCTTGATCACTGCATCATTGCAGCCACTTTCAGAGAATTAGTGGAGGTTGCTTGTGGAAACCACACAAACTTCATATGGGATCTAATAAAGCTTATCTGCTTTTTTTAACATTTGGTTCACAGAAAGATAGAATATTCCTGATGGAAACTAGCAAAATCAAAAGACCCCCCAGAAGAGGCAGGGAAACTTTATTTTTAGACATCCCAAGGATGTCAAAAACAGGATGAAGGAAACAAAGTAATTTTAAAGTAGCAACCATTTTGCTGACTAACTCTTGGAATTGGATAGCATACTCTGGAGGTCAGGGAACTGTAACTACTCAGATGTTTTTCATCGTGAGAGGAGTAAGTAGCCTGTGTGCTCCTTGTCCTGATGAAAATATTGGAATTTTCCTGATTTGTGGAATACATCACTTTCCTCTTACCATCTTGGATCAGTTTTGAAGATTTATCTCTTGGTATTGGATCTATTAGTATATGAACCAGGTACCTCAGATCCCAATATCCTAAATCAGCAGAAACATCCCAACTTGGAAGCAGATCTGAGGTTGTAGCTCTTGGACAAGGTTGATATGGATACTCTGGAGCTGATCTGTATGGCCAAGGCATCAAGGGAAGCACTTTCAACTCCTGTCAATTTGTCTAGTCAGATACAATATCATAGTTGGGGGATACAGGCATTTACAATTGTCCATCTTAAAAGAATGGTCCGAGGTTGATGCTCCACATAAACAGTGGATCCAGCTCGTCCTCTAAATTCAGATCTCTGACTGGATCTGATCAATGAAATCATTGGAGATTCCACGGAGGTAGAGACTCCTAATAGTGGCACAGGCTATAAAGTTCTTCTGGATGACTCAATAGGTGTCCTGGGAAGTGGAGGTAACTCAACTGAAGATTCAAGTGTAGAGGAAACAGCTTTGACTCTCTGGTGAGGAGAGAATTGTAATGGATCCATATCCAAATGTCTTTTTTTCTGATGTTGATGAAGAACCAACAGGCTCAGAGGAACACAGTTCCACAAATACCTGAATGCTAACCATATTAGATTATACCAGTCAATGGATACTTGCATGTACTGATTTCTCAGGAATTGACCAAAGAAGATGATCTGATAACACCATCTATTTTAGATCTTGCTTTCTCATACATCTCAGATCTGCATGCTCACAATAAGAAGGTTCCAGTGAATTTTTAGAATGAAAACAATTCCTGACACCAACACTAAACATCTATTAGCCTTCTTTTTCCTTGAAACCAAAGATCCTGGTTCTGCAGAGGCCTAGATAGTCTATCATCCAAGTTTGTTTTGTTTATTATAGGCACCCTTCTTGGAACTGGGTCAGAGGGTTTTGATACCAAACACTTGGTCTTCATGGATCTGAAGCTCAATGCCACGATCGATGGCTTGGAAGTAGGTGGCTTCCCAGAACCAGAAGCACAAAGCTGATCCATGCCTCTTATTTTTGTTTTCTGGAGCCTTAGAAACTGTAGATCCAGGTGTTTTAACTAATAAGGCTTTTTATAGAAAGAGGGCCAGTAGTCTGTTCCGTCTCTTCTTTCCAGCTCACAGCTTGAAAGTCATGAAAGATAGTACAATGAGAAGGGGAGTTCCCTTTCTCCTAAGAATTTTAAGCACCAAGTATGGGTATATATATGATGCCACAAATTCTGTGGAACATCATGCACATCTCTTAAATCTGTGTCTCTTGATCTTAAGAGCCATCATAGCTAACTAACAACAAAACTAATATTAAAACTATTTACAATTAACTATTAAAAATAGATAAGGCCAACTTGCTAAGGACCTGGAATCCAAAGAAGGCTACATTGACTCATGATCAGCAGGTGAAAGCAACAACTGCTGTACAGCCACTTTTATAGCCCCACCATCAGAAAGCTCTTGAATGCTGAGGTGAGCAGTGGGGAGGGAGCGTGTGAGCACTGCCCATATGTAGTCAAAGAAATGTTGACGTTATGTTTCAGTCTTAAAAAGAGATAAATCTTGGTTTTATAAATATACCTTGAGGAATAGCTTCAAACAAAAAAAAAGTTTGTTTTTGTTTCCACAAATCAGGAAAGGAGGCTTTCTAGTCCAACTAGAAGAACTGGGAATGCTCTCAAATGCTAGTAAAAACTGATACAGGACTCAGTTTAGAATCAAGCATTTGCCTTTGTGCAGAGAAATGCCTGCCTACATCTGTATATTGTTTGTGGTTTTAAATCTTGGTGAAGAAAGAGTGATTGTCCCCAGTAAGTATTGCAACTGATCCTCACCTAATCCAAAGCAAGTGTCTCTTTAAGTATGAATTAAGAATATATAAGTTGGGGAGGGGGGAAATGTAATTGATAGAATTATGTGGTCTAACCTAAAGGCAGACAAATTTCTAGTAAAGGCTGCCACCTCATAATTCAGGCCTTGACTGTGATACAAATGAAATATTCTCTTAGTTCATGCTAAATTCTAAGTGCTTTCAGTGATTAAACTAATTTGGGAAAATAGAGATGGGTCAGAACCAAGTACTAAATCTGAACATTACCTTCATGCAACTTGAAGATGAGTCCCTCCAGATCTGATATTTGCAACTCATCTTTAGAAATGTATTATTGGTACTGTACTTGTCCTTGGCTTTTTCCAGGAGTTCAGCTTTTGGGCCTAACTATGAAACTTTGGCCTGGTCTACTCCAGCAGCAGATTTTGGTGATAGTCGACAGGAGATGTGCAAGCTATGTACAGTAACTTGTGTATCTCCTGTTGACTTCCTAATCTCTACTTAACACGGTATCTCCACTGTGCTGCGCTGATGGGAAATGCCCTCCTATTGATGCAGCGCTATGTTTCTTGCTGGGATGGATTTACAGAGTCAACTTCCAGGTTTGATTGACGGAGTCTTCACATCCACTCAGTCGAACCTGCAGAATTGATCTTGCACTGCTGGCAGTGCCACTGGCAATGTAAACATAGCCTTTGTGTGAGTAGTCCTAGGTAAAACTGGTCAAAATTTTCTAAATTTAAAAACGTAATTTTTAAAAGTAAAAATTGTAATTGAAAATTCATATAACTACATGGCTGACTGAAAACTTGATAAAAGAATTGTAAGCATTTTGAAAACAGTTAAAGGGATCTTTTTAAAGTTTTAAATGAGTAACAGGTCTCATCCCCACCAGTCCTGCATTCAGCTATAGCGATACAGGTAAGTCATGTCTCCGTTTTCCCTACAGATTCTGAGTGCAACTGGATTGCCCACCTTCTCCACCACAGATCAGAACTATGGTTATGTTCTCCACCAGGAAAAGAATATTGTCCTCTCAGAATGCAGTTCAAGCCCTTCTTTTGACCACAATTTATTAGTACAAGTGCAACCATCAGCATAACCCTCAACAAAAAATCATCATCAAAGTAGGACAGTTTAAAATGCAGAAATTCTCCATCCCCACGCCAAGATTGCTATATCCAGCCCACCTACCCAGGAGTCGACAACCACTCCATTCCACATTCCTGTGCCTCTGTTCCAGGGCCCCACTCTCCAGGCCATCTACCTGAGAGTTAACAGTCTCTCTTCTTCAATTGTTCTCCTATTGCAAGGACTCTACACCTCTGGCAACTCCCTGTGCTTCTTGCAACTCTCCTGCAGCCTTTGACTCAAAAGTTCTTTGAGACACCTCCCTGCAGCGTTCCACTCCCCAGGTGCCTTCGCCTGTGTGCCCTACCGCTGCTGAGCTCAGCTCCTTCCCATGGGAACTTCCCCTTCAGAATCTTTTTCCCAGGCTTCGCCTGCCCTGAATTAATTGTTTTTTTTCCCTCCTTTTACCTAGGAACCTCTGTATGAGCAGGATTCCCCAACTGTGGCCTGTTCTCTGTAACAGCCCTTATAAGTTCTCTTTCTATGCTAGTTCTCTCCAAAATTAGCACTGATGGGTCTTTATCGAGCCAGGTGCCCTCTATCAGGCCCTGTCCTTTCTTAAACCTATGACATACTGATTTTGCAAGCAGATCTATTCCCACTGACGTTAATAAGGTCTATTTCCTTGTCTAAGGTTAACTTCCATAAATTACAATGTTGTTCCCTGTTGTTAAGAATGTTGTTACTGCTGCCAGGTTGTTATGGTGGCCCAGTGCTTCTGTCCCTGTAGCCTGGGTGTTATTAACATTAGCAGAGAATGCAGGCTGCTAATTTAACGGACCTTGATGTTACTCATAAAGAAAGACCACAGGCACAGTAGAGTTACAAAGGCACTTGGCCAGGTTTATTGTGCTGGCTCCATGGTTACAGGTACACTAACACAAGTGCGCAGTGGCAAGGAGTGGTTCAGCCAGCAGTGGGAGTTTCTGCTGTCCTCTAGGCCACACAAAGGATTAAGGTGAAGTACCCCGACATTTATAGAATGAAACAAACAACTTACATACAACCTTACATCTTTCATGCCATCTGCTCGTTACCTTCCCGCATACCTTGCTCCAGATGTCTCAGGCAAAACATCTCTATTAATCACTTTGGTCAAACCCTCCTATCTGGTGTTAGGTCAGAACATACCTGCACTAATCTTCTGGAATGTTCACATACATACCCGATATCTGTCTCTTCCTAGGAGTGCCTGTGTTTTAGCAGCACTATCAGTGCCCTTGCGAAGCTCATGTACTGGACAGTGAATTGTAAGCATCTGCTTTAATACCTAACCTGACTTTGGTTCACGGCATGACCTGACTTTGCTGACTATGGTCAGTGATTTGTGTCACTTGCGCATCTCCCGTCAATTGCCACCGAATCGCAAAGGTAAGTGTAGACTGGGCCTCAGGTATGGCTACGCCTTGAATGGGAAATGAGATTCCCAGCACAAAGAAACATAGCCATACTAGCCCTGATCGAGCTAGCATGCTAAAAATAGAATGTAGCTAGAGTACTACTAGCAGTGGGAGGGACTAGCCACTCCAAGTACATATCTATTTTCTTGGATGGTGTGACCAGCTGCTCCACTCACAGCTAGTATGGCGCCTCCTCCTGGTCACTCTGGGTAAACCACTCATCAGGTCAACACCCCTTCCCACAGTTACATATCATTACTCCACCTTTCTCTGTGGGGTTTGCAGCCCCTCTCTTGCTCCACGAGCTGCTGTTGCCTCTTCGTGACTCAACCCCTCAGGTCACTCTACACATTTCTCCCTTTCAGGGTACTAAAGTCTTCCTTCAGCAGTCCTAGGCAGTCCTTCCATTCACTACCTTGTAGTGCCATTCCTTCAGTGACTGGCAGGGGAACCCAGGACCACCCTCTACTCTGGTTTCTGGCTTAGTGACCCTCTAGCCAGCAACCAAGGTCTGCTCCTCTTGGACCTTACTACATTCCCCTGAGCCCTGTCTTACCTTTGTAACTTCACCCCTGGGCTTGCCAACCCCCAAACAGCTCCTTTCTCACAAAGAGTGACTGCAGAATTTCCTACTAATTCCCCATTGATGCCAATTTCCTGCCTTTATAATCCTAGCTCATTTCATTTCTCCTCAGCTGATCTTCCTCATTCAGTCAGGGGATTGCTTAATCATATGATTATTCTCAGATGGGTTAATTAGCCTCCTCAGTCTGCATAAACCCTTTCTGGGCATCAGGTGAACCCTGGATCTTCTGTTACATGAAGGGGTAAATAACACCCATCTATTCACTTTCTTCACACTACCCATGATTTTATAGAGCTCTACCATATCCCCTCCCTTAGTTTTCTCTGTTCTAATCTCAACAGTCCCTGTCTTTTTAATCTATCTTCATATGGAAGCTGTTCCATACCCCTGATCATTTTTGTTTCCCTTCTCTGTAACTTTTCCAATTCTAATATATCTTTTTTGATATGGGGGAACCAGAATTGAAGGTGTGGGCATACCATGTACCCTACTTAGACTTAAGGCTTGTCATTTACTAACTGCCACTAGCATGCTTAACCCTGTACAAAACAATCTCAGTGACTAAATGGCTTTAATAAAGGAGACATACCCAGTGTGATTGACAGTCAGTTTGTAAAGCCACATTAATCAGTGGTCTGCCTACATTGCCCCACTCCTGGTCTACAATCCAAGCATAAGATGAGACACAATAAAGAGGTGTCCCTACAAAAAGGTATTGAGTATATCATGTTTATGCAGTCTTTGCCCAGTTTCAGTCACAATCCACTTAACATATGACTGCTAGAAGTGCCTCAATTGCAAAGGTACATAGGCGAAGCCTCAGAGATTTACCCTCTTTTCTAATGGAAAAATTGAATATAAATTACTATAATTTATAGCATTCATGTATTTATGTTAGTAAATATTTGTTTTTAAGATGAACAGGGGCTTTTTAGCTCTGAATACCCCACATTGCAAGAAGTAAACCCTTTTTTATTCTAATAGCAGTTCTTTTTAATAAGATTATAGGTGGACAGGATTTTTGTTTTCTAACTGTAGTAGTTATAATGCTCTGATTGGATTATTGCTTCTATTTTTCCTTTGCCTTCATGTGATTGCCATTCTATTCAGATTATTATATTACACCCAAGATTTTGGAGTCATGTCAACATTTTTTTCTTAATTACATTCAGATACCACAGTCCTCTCACTCTTAAGTGTATATGTTCTTTTGATAAGGACCCAGGGAAAAGAATAAATGCATTATTTCGTTTAATAAACTACCCACTTAACAATCTTCATAGACAGGCATAGACCCTTTAAAAGAAACATGCAGATACCGTCTACCAAAATTGCGTAAGAAGTGTCCTTATTTATGTGTTTGTTCTGTTTACATCATTCTTAAATAATATTTGAATGCATGTAGAGGAACATATAGTGATGGTGCAGAGAACAAGGAAAATAAATCCAAAAATCTGATTCAAAGCCTTAAACTTTTCTCTATCCTTTCTATTGTTGTTAAGGTCCCTCTAAATAGTAGCACTGAGGAGGTTTTCCTGGGGGGTAATTCAACTGGAAACTAATCTTAGTGTTCAAAAGGCTACAAGAATAGCTCACAAAAGATGCACAAAATCATATAAACCTGAAGCAGAAACTTCAAAAAAATATACTGCAAACTTTCAGAGTATATATAAGTCCTGGGATGTAGTAAACACCTAATATACCTATATGCAGGCCTGACATCTCTCATCAATGTGTAAAGCACCAGTATTTCTCCTCGATGTGATTTCTGTACGTACCTATACCTGGCTGTATACTTCCAAACTAGTAATCTTGTCAAGAAACCCTGCCTGCTCTTTCTGTCTCTGACTGTTTGTTCTGGGTGTTTTAACCTCCTCAACCCTCCTAAGGATCATCTCTTTTATTACTGTGTCAGCCTACTATCCTGTGTTTGCTTAGAAGGAGTAAGGAAGCCTATCTCCCAAACTGAGCATTTTTTGAAGTATGAAAAGGTTTGGTTTCCCTTTCTCTTCACCCTACTGCTTTTGTATTTCTCTGAACTTCCTATTTCCAACTGGGGAAGTGCTAGAACTCCACTGAAATGGTTCTGACATGGTAATTTCAGCTTGAAAAAAAAAAAGTGTCACAGGGTGGATTAGGCCCTTTAAGAGGGAACTGGTCCCAGCCCTCCTGTGCCTAAATAACAGCCTCTCAAAGCAGCTGCCCTCTATAAAGAACCAGAGAACAGCAGGATCAGGATGCTCTGGCAGAGAGTAAGAAAGGTTACTGAAGGGAAGACCCTGAGAGGCCAGAGGAGTTTTGAGATAGTACCTCAAGGAGGAGAGGCTACAGCTAGCTTAAGGCTGGGAGAAAACTTAAGTTTACTTTTAACTTTTTGTGAAGAAAACAGATCCCAAGGATGGGTCTTATTTAACAAAAAGAAGCGTTCTTGAGAAAAGGGAAAACTGAATCAGAGCACCACAGTGCCACCTTTAACTTTATTATTGATACTTGTTCTCGCTCTCATTGAGCTATGTGTGTCTATGCAAAGTGGTGAAATCAAACCCATGGCCTGTAAAGTAGAGGTAGACTATGTGACTACATTACCTGGCGATTCTCCTGACACTAAGCTTCACTCACACACAGGGTTCTAAATGGTATGCTCTGTCTTCAATTTAACTAAATCAGAAGTTTTACCTAGCTCTATAATAGGTAGGGGTGTGTGTGTATGCATCAAATGCATCAATTTTATGACCCCAGAGAAACAGTATTTTTGTTTGAGACATGGTGAAGAAGTATGAAGATGTTTCCCTATGCCCAAAAGGTTAATTTTTGCATTTACTTGTGCATTGACTATTTTGTTCTTGTAAATTGGTGTCCAACACCAAAATGTTTCTGCAAAAAATGGATAGCAGGTGCACTTTTTGCTTTCTAAATGTAATAAATGCAAGCAAAAACTGGAACTGTACACTATCACAAGGATATCAGTGTTATAGCGGGCCAAATTGTACACTGATACCCTGTGTTGTATATCCCACTGACTAAGGTTTACAGTGGGTGTAAATCAGCATGGAATTTGGCCAAACTTATTCTAGAACATGTTCCTAAAGATACTGAAGCATTAAGTTTACTTACTCAAGAGAAACAAAGAGCTGGAAACTGAAAAGATAGGTCCAATTTTCCACTGCCACAAGTTTAACTCAAGAGCATCAATGGAGCTACATCACAATAAAACCATCGAGAGAGAATCCCATCTAGAATGTTTATTCTCAATACATACATAAATGGATATTCAGGCTCTCTCTTTCTCTACAGCCCATGAAGATTCATGCTGTGAGGAGAGAAAAGATTGACGTCATGTACAAATGTTTTTCCTCCATGTTATCTTTGCCTTAAACTCTCCCATCTGTTATGTCTATGTGACTCTTAAAGATTAGTTTAAACTACTGTGGTCCACCAAACTGCCCTAAAGTCATTCCACATAAAATGGGTTCAATCTGATTCATCATATCAAAAGGTAAAAGGTCAAGGTTTCATCTACTAAGCCACTAGCCCCTGGCATTGTTATTTACAAATGTCATGCTGAAATTATTTTCTGAAATTCCTGCCTCAAGTCATTAACATCAAGAAAGACATTAGAATTTTATGTCCATATTTTACACCCAATTAAGATTTTGCATAAAAGCAATGGCTTGCCTGTTGGGCACATGGAGAGAAATCCTACCTATCGTGGCTGAGAAGGGTTATGCCCTTTGTGAAACAGATGCATTTCTATACTCCCAGGTGAGCAAATGCTGGGATCCCACCCAGTGAGTGCATAGCCCATTTGCACCACACAGCTGAACTAATGGGGAAAGGAGGATCTGGACATATCAGACACAGACAGTTTGGGTGCCATGTGGAGAAGAGCCGGGGTAGGGTTGGTGGATTTGAAGCTATATGGATACAGTGACCACTTCCCTTCACTTGTGCTAGCAGGTGTAAAAGTGATGTAGGCACAACTTCAATTTCACTGACACTCTAGAGACAGGGAGGATTCAATCTTCCTATTATCTCTCTCCTGTTGGACTCAGCATTTGCCAAGCTCATTGCAGGAAATATGGTTTTACTCAAGTTTGTTGAGGGGGAAAAGACAGTATTTACCCACATAGTGAATAGATTAGTTTAATACTAGCTCCGTAACTGAACTCATAGTTAAGTTCTTGCATGTACAAAAGTTACAGCTTTATATGAACTGAAGATAATTTTATTCCACTTTTTAAAAAATTTCCTCTTCTTCCACAATATTATCTTTTTATGTGAGAAATCTTTTCCCAGGACTCAATCCACTGTAATTAATGCACAGATGAAACATCACCATGAGGTCTGATAAAAAATTACAGTACTGTATCATTCTCAACTTAGTTTAGAAAACCAAGATTTTGGGCTGATTTTATAATAGTAGAGAAAGCAGATTGGATGTCAAAGGAACAGGAGTGTGTGTGTTAAAAATAGTTAATCGTAAAGATGTTTTTAAATTCCATTTACAATTTTAAGGCAGTTCATGATGTCTGACTAGGGGCAGCGTGTATTCAACAGAATGAATGGAATAATTATGAGGGAAATGTTCACTGTGACTGATAAGTCACATTTACAATATTCATAATTTATTAGGAAAATGTCATCTTCCAAAGTTCCAGAGGGGTAGCCATGTTAGTCTGTATACAGCAAAAACAACAAGAGTCCTTTAGCACCTTATAGACTAATAAATTTCTGCGGGCATAAGCCTTCGTGGGCTGCAACCCACTACATCAGATGCATGAAATGGAAAGCACAGATAGGAAATATATATATATATACATCCAAGGGTAAGAAACAACAATGGGGAATGTAAGTGCTAACAAAGTCAATTCAGTTAGAGTAGATGAGGACTATTCACAACCATTGATTAGAAGGTGAGAATGTGTGAACAGTGACAATTACTTCTTGTAATGAGATAACCATTCCAAGTCCCTATTCAAACCCAGTTTGATTGTGTCAAGTTTGCATAGGAGTTCCAGCTCTGCAGTTTCTCGCTGAAGTCTGTTTTTGAAGTTCTTTTGTAAAAGTATGGCAACTTTCAAGTCAGCTACAGAGTGTCCTGGGAGATTGAAATGCTCTCCTACTGGTTTATGGATGTTACCATTTTTATGTCTGATTTGTGTCCATTTATTCTTTTGCGTAGTGACAGTCGAGTTTGGCCAATGTACATGGCAGAGAGGCATTGTTGGCACATGATGGCATATATTACATTAGTAGATGTGCAAGTGGATAAGCTCCTTATCATGTGGCTGATGTGATGGTGTCACTAGAGTCGATGTGTGGGCAGACCTGGCAACGGGGTTTGTTTCAGGATAGGTTCCTAGGTTAGTGTTCTTGCTGTATGGTGTACGGTTGCTAGTGAGTATTTGCTTCAGCTTGCGGGGCTCTCTGTAAGCAAAGATAGGCCTGCCTCCTATGGCTTGAGCAAGTGAGGGATCATCTGCTAGGATAGGTTTTGAATCCTTAATGATGTGTTGGAGAGATTTTAGCTGGAGGCTGTAGATGATGGCCAGTGGTGTCGTGTTGTTGTCTTTGTTGGGTCTGTCGTGTAGCAGGTGACGTTTGAGTACCTGTGTGGCTCTGTCAATTTGTTTCTTCACCCCACCCCCCCGGTGGGTATTGTAGTTTTAAGAATGTCTTATGGAGATCCTGTAGGTGTTTGTCTCTGTCTGAGGAATCGGAGCAAATTTGGTTGTATCTTAGGGCTTGACTGTAGATAATTTATCATGTGATGTGTCCAGGGTGGAAGCTGGAGGCACAAAGGCCTGTATTGCAGTCAGTTGGTTTTTGGTATAGGGTGGTATTAATGTGACCATCCTTTATTTGTATTGTAGTGTCCAGGAAGTGGATTTCTTGTGTGGACTGGTCCAGGCTGAGGTTAATGTTGGGGTGGAAATCATTGTAATCCCAGTGGAATTCTTTGAGGGACTCTTTCCCATGGGTCCAGATGATGAAAATGTCATCAATGTAGTGTAGGTAAAGAAGAGGTCCTTGGGGACGAGTTTCAAGGAAGCGGTGTTCTAGGTCAGCCATAAAAATGTTGGCATATTGTGCGGCCATGTGGGTGCCCACAACTGTGCCACTGACTTGAAGGTATAGATTTCCTCCAAATCTGAAGTAGTTGTGGGGCAGGACAAAGTCACAAAGTACAGCTACCAGGTGTGCCATAGCATCATCAGGGAAAATGTTCCTGATGGCTCGTAGTCCATCTTTGTGTGGAGTGTTGGTGTAGAGAGCTTCTACATCCACAGTGGCTAGGATGGTGTTTTCTGGGAGATCACCGATGGATTATAGTTTTCTCAGGAAGTCAGTGGTATCACGAGGATAGCTAGGAGTGCTCGTGGCATAGCCATGTTCACAATGAAAAGGGCTAGAAAACTTAGGTTAGCAGTGATATCTAAACAGTTAACCACCAACACCAATAAGTTCTATTGTAGCCTGATGGCTTTTAAATGGTTCAACATTTCAGAGAGACTTTTAGTTTCTAAAAACAACCAACCAAACTTTCTAAAAATACTCAAATGCCCTGACTGTCATTGCAGACAACTCAATAAAATCAATTTGGGGTTTCTAGACACTTATTTTTTAGATAACTGTGTAAAAACAAGCTAGATTTTTCAGATCTGAACTTGAATTTTACAGCTCAGGCTTATTTTCTGTTTCCAATACATTTTAGGTTTAACTGAAGAATAAAGATAGAGGCTAAGGTGTCTGGCAAGGGAGGGATACAACGGTTTAGCAGGAACTCATAAGGGTACTGTGTTGCAGGCAGGCACAATATCCTCAATGAGTAGAGATGACTAACGCAGAGGGAGATTATCTATTAGAGCTTTCAACAAGAATAGAATAATGTCTAGAAGGGATTTGATATCTTGATAATATTATATGTGTTGGGAATGTGAGAGATCAGAATGAGACAGTACACCTAAAAAATCCTCCCAACTTGTAAATGAAATTCTCAGTGTATTTTCAGCTTTATCTACCCTCTATCATGTAGAATCAGCCAGCTCAGATTTTGTAAATATTTATGTCTATTAGTGCTTAAAAGCTTTTGGGGTAAGCTCTGCAGTCTATATAATACAATTACAAGTAAATAAATCAGTAAGAATTATTAAAATTAAATTGTTGCTAAAGACATATTCAATAACAATATCCTAATATGAACTACAACAACGAAAGCTTTCTATGGATAAAAGGGATTGTAATAACAATAGTAGTGGTGATCAGTTCCTTGCAGGACTCTATCTTAGAAAGGAATCATTTTTTGGCCCTTATAGTGATATAGTCCCTCATTTATTGTTTAATTCTAACATGATGGTTTAACTATGTTTTATTTGTATTGCAGTATCATCTACAAAGAAATAAAGCCTGCTTCCATGGTGAACACAAGAGCTAAGTGAATTCTTCTCAAAGCTCCAAAAGAATCCATAAATATTTGCTTGACTTTTGATTTGTCATCTCGTTTTTCAGGTGTAAAATTTAATTTGATTTCAGTTCAAGTACTGAGCCTTGATGGTTGCCTTTTAGACTGGTCTGATAGTGGTACCTTATAAATTGTTGCAAATGGGCTTTGAATTAATGTGCTTTTAAGATTATTCATATATTCTAAAGCCAGAAGGGACTACTGTGATCATCTAGACTGACCTCCTTTATAACACAGGCCTTATAACTTCACCGAGATAATTCCTAAAAGAGCAGATCTTTTAGAAAAAAAAACCAATCAGTCTTGATGGAAAAAAATGACAGTGTTGGAGAATCCACCACTACCTTTGGTAAATTGTTCGAAAGATTAATTACTCTCACCATTAAAAATGCACGTCTTATTTCCAATCTGAATTTGTTAGCTGTTAGATTATGTTATACCTTTCTCTGCTAAACTGAAGAGCCTATTATTAAATATTTGTTCCCCATTTAGTTACTTATAGAGACTGTAATCAAATCACTCTTTAATCTTCTCTTTCTTAAGCTAAAGAAATTGAGCTTCTGGAGTCTGTCATTATAAGGCATATTTTCAGATCCTTTAATCATTCTTGTGATTCTTCTCTGATATCCCTCCAATTTATCAACATCCATCTTCAATAGTGGGTACTAGAACTGGAATCAGTATTCCATCAGCACTGACATCAATGGCAAATACAGAGGTAAAATAAACTATCTACTTCTACTCAGTATTCCCCTGTTTATGCATCACAGGGTCACATTAGCCCTTTTGGCCACAGTGTCACATGGGGACCTCATGTTCAACTCACTGTCCACCATAAGACTCAAAACTTTTTCAGAGTTACTATTTCCCAGATAGAGTCCACCACCCTGTAAATATGGCCTACATTCTTTGTTCCCAGATGAATACATTTGCATTTAGTCAAACTAAAACACATATTGTTTTCTTATGCCCAGTTTACAAGTGATATAAATTGCTCTGAATCGGTGACCTGTACACTTCATTATCCTTTAATTTTACAATCATCTGTGATAATTTTATGTTTTCTTCCAGGTCACTGATAAAGGTGCTAAATAGAAACAGGCCAAGAACCAATCCCACTGGGACCTCATGGAAACCAACCTGCTTGATGATGATTCTCCATTTACAGTTACATTTTGAGATGAAGGAAGCTTGCAACACTACTGTCACAAATCAGTATTTTCCACACCTGTGAAATTCTCTTGCCTATGATAATAGTTCTCACTATTTCAATATAGTGTTGCTATGGAAACATAGCCACAAGGTAGCTAGTGTTAATTTAATTACATCTAGAAGAATATATGTGGTTCTTTATCTAGTATATTTAAATTAATTCTTCCCTTGCCCCAGAAAGGACCCTGGCCACAGTAAAACTGTGCAGCTCAGATATACAGTGAGGAACAGAATCTGAGAAACCTGTGAAGGGAGCATTCAAGTCCTGTATATCACATAGCTCAACAAGGTGCAGGATTCCTTGCGCATGGCCATGATGGAAGATTTGGGGCAGGGTCAAGGGATGTAGTGCAAGTCAAGGCTCCTAGAGTCCTAAAACTGAAATAAAAGCTGCAGAGTGACTCAACCAAGTCTTAAGAAGTTTGAGAGTAAATTAAAGCAAAACCTCTCCTCAGCCAGTGTGGGAGAACTCTGAACCTAGTCCAGGTACTTGTAATTAGACATGATATAGGGAATAGTGGAAATAATTTTTCCTATAATTAATAAGCAAAGTAAGGAGCTTTCCCATATCTTTATATAAGGACGCCATCTCCCCTCATTTAATATGCAAAGCAAGGGGAAGGCTCTACTGCTTAATTTTATAAATGAACTATAGTCCACATATGATACTTGTTGGCCTTTGTGCTCAACTTGTTGACCTTTGTGCCATCTCTGTGGCTGCAGCAGGGTCACCATCCCCTATGGACCCAGGCAGAGTACTTTGCTGTGCTCCCTGCACAACCAGCGGAAGGGAAGTGCTGATCTCCTGTCCACTTGTCTGTAGTAAGAAGACTGCACTGGTCTTGTAGCACCTCGGCAACACATTCCGCCTGGATCCTTAGGCAGCAGCTTCCTTCTTCAGCCAGAGGAAGAAGAGTGGCGCGCTGCTTTGGAAGCCCGCACGGGCCATGGTTTGGGAATCACTGGTTGAAATGAATTTATTATAAGGTGGGTGTGACGGGATCCCTGAGATGCACCCTTAAGTCTCTAGCCTGGGCTGTCTCTCACAATGTTTTGTTAGTGACAAGCAGCTAATCCCTCCAGGTACTGTTATCATTCAGCACAACAACATGTGGATCCCACACCAAGCTAGATTGCATGATTGCTCCCAGAGTCACTCATGAATCACCCAGAAAAAGGCACCAGCCAATTCCCCCTAGATCCCTAGCATTTCACCCCAGACATGTACCATCTTGCCCTTGTCAGAAGCCCGACCAGTATAAGTTTATTACCCAGTCCACCTCTCCCTCAATGTGGAAAGGACATACACAAGCCTTTGTAAACTGAGCTAAGATTTCTCAAGCACTTCAACCAGAACACACCATTTTAGGTAGAATATAAAAGAGGTTTATTAACTACAGAGAGATAGATTTTAAATTATTATAAGTGATAGGCATAAAGGGTCAGAGATAGTTACTAGAGAAAATAAAAGACAGGTGCACAATCTAAATCTTAAACCTCATTACACTAGGCAGTGTTTGGATCAAGCAGTTTTCTTAACCCACTGGATGTTATAGTTCTTAATACACCAGCTTCTCCCTTAAGCCTGGGACTAGTCTCCTCAGTTGAAGACTTTGTCTTCTCAGCATCCTTTTTGCTTCCAGCATAGGTGGGAGAGGATAAACACTAAAACATGATGCCACTGACCCTTATATTAATTTATACCTTCAGTCTATACTGAAAATACTAGCCCAAACATATCCTGGTGGACTTTATTGACTAACAAGGTTGAGCTATCCCCTTGGCCTTGTGCAACTGAGTCATAGAGTTGAGCAGTCCCCATTGTATGTCGCTTGCACAACTGTAGTTGAATTGTAAATACCTTGATAACAACTCCCCTCATGATTGATGGTCACTTAACACCCTCCTGGGAGTGGTTCATCATCTAGCAATAGAGACTTTAAAACATAAATATATTTCAGTAACAACCATAGAGCAAAATCTCATAGCTTAGTACACACTAATGATATACATATTTGGATAGAACAATGGGTTTCATTACATCATGACCTTTCATATGATATCTTACGTGGCATGCTTCGTATGAAATATCACAACCATATACAAGTGATGAACAAAGGGTTACAGGGTGCTACTTTTGAGGTGTAGTGTGTCACAGTGGGTGCGTAACTTGTTGAAAGATCATAATCAAAGTGTACTCAAGCTGGGAGGATGTATTTATTAGGGTACCTCGGGTCTGTCATGGTCCTGATACTATTCAACAGTTCATTGGTGACTTGGATAACAGGGTTGAGTATATGCCTATAAAATTTGCAAATGATAACAAGTTGGGAGGGGTCACTTTGGAGGAAAGGATTGGAATTCAAAACTACCTTGAAAAATTGAAGAATTGATCTGAAATCAACAAGATAAAATTCAATAAAGAAAAGTGCAAAGTGTTATATTTAGGCAGGAAAAATCAAATGCACACCTATAAAACAGGGAATAACTAGCTAGGCAGTAATACTGCTTAAAGGGATCTGGGGCTTACGGTGGATCAGACACAGAATACAAATCTACAGTGTGGTGCAACTGCAAAAACAAATAATATAATTCTGGAGGGTATTAACAAGAGTGTCATATTGTAGGAGAGTAGAGAGTTAAAAGCTGGACAAATGATCAGACCTACGCTACAGAGAATGGGGTCAAGGCACAGGCAAAACTTGTTTTTGCTAACTGGTATGTATTCTAGTTAGAGTCTATCTCTCTTCTTTTCCTCCCGTCCTGGCCATCTGCTAACTATCGCCACTCCTGCATAAGGCCTTTGGTGGGAAGAAAGCATTATCTTCTTTTCCCCCCGGCATTCCTTTACTTCAAAAAATGTGAATGTTAAATTAATAGGTTTTAAGGTGATGTTCACAGGATTACCATACAGAGGGCAGGCACAACAAACAGAGGCGGATATAATTGCACTAATTATGTAGTTGTTAATATTCATTTTATAGATGTCAATGTAACCAAATAAGGGTCTATGGGAGTTGCTTGAAATGTATACATTTACATACTGTTATGGATAAAAGAATTGTAAAGTAACCCCACTCTCCTCAGCCCCTCACTCGCGGCATCAAGGTGGAACGAGCAAGCAATAAAGAGTTCTGTCTCCCCAATCCACCCCAGGGACAACCTGTTTGGTATTTCTAACATATATGTAAAACAGAAGGTAATTATCATGCTCTATTCAGCATTGGTGAAACCTCAGTCATAGTTCTGTGTCTAGTTTGGGGCAGCACACTTTATGAAAGATGTAGACAAATTGGAAAGAGTCTAAAAGAGAGTATAAAAATTATAAAAAGTTTAAGAAACCTGACCTATGCAGAAAGGTTAAAATACTGGGTATATTTAGTATTGAGAAAAGAAGGCTGATGGGGCACTTGAAAACAGACTTAAAATATGTTAAGGATAGCCATCAAGAAGACAATGACCAATTATTCGCCATGTACACTGATGATAGGTCAAGAAATGATGGACTTAATCTGTAGCAAGGAAGATTTAAGTTAGATATTAGGAAAATTTTTCTTACTAGAATAATTAAGTATTGGAAAAGGCTTCCAAGGGAGGTTTGGAAGCCCTGTTGGGGATTTTAAGAACTGGTTAACAAAACCTGTCGATGGTTTATGTTTACTTGGTCCTGCTTCACCATGGGGGGTTGAATTTCATGACCTCAACTTACGATTTTCTGTCTGAGTAAATTAAAAATAATTGATCAACATAATGAGCCAAATTGGTCCCTGGTGTAAACTCTTGAGTTACACGTGGGGTGAATATGGCATAAAGGAAAAAGCCTTGAAATGTGCAATGATTTATGAACAATCTGGATGAATAAACTAAATATATGAAACCAAATGCACTATGTGACCATAGGAAAATAATATTTTAGAATGAGATAAATTGTTTTTGTAAGTGAAATGAAAGATTTAGTGCACAGGATTTGGATGGGGGTGAGAGACATACATTTATTTTAGATAATAATTATTTTAGATAATAATTCTTTTCTCTTTATTGTTGTGCTGAATAAAGTTTACAGACTTTTCTTTATGAAAAAGAAAAAAATATCCTTGATAAGTGGAAAGAATGTCAAGATTCACTATTGTAAAATGGCTAACTTATTTTCCATTAGCCTTTATATTTAACATAGAAATTAAAACCGGGTGGTTATGATTATAATTTATACATCACATGGCCTAGTGGAATTTTAAACATATTTATTTACCTAGTCATCATCTTGTGCCTTCAAACCACAAATTTACATTAATCTGTTCATTCCTATTTGTGTCAACAAGCAAGGCTTTGGAAGCTAATGACAATGTTCCTTCTGGAAACTTTTCATGATTTGCAGCTGCTGACAACTAATATTCTCTATGTGAGAGAGAGGCTTTTGTCAGCCTCTTCAAGAAGACTCAGTAAGTAAATAAATTATATTGAGCTCTGTGTCTTTATCAGAACAGGACTATGACAGTTAAGATGACATGTCATGCCCCAAACAGGAGAACAGTCTGCAATGCTTTACAATATTGTAAAAATGACACAAAAACAATATAATTAGGCAAAAATAGCCAACTGTGTGGGAAAGCATCAGTGATATTAGTGGAATAAAATTGAAAATAACACTGCTTAGATAAAATGACTGCAATTGATATGCCATAGTATTATCTACAAACCAAATTAACTTCACAGTTCAAACCTTAATTGCACTAACGTGAGAGAAAGAACATTTGGAGCTCATGGAATTCACTATAAAAAGATCACTGAATATTTAAAACATCTCAGATATTCACATCACAAAATTAAGGAAGGAGTAAAGAAGCACTTTCCATCTGGGGCTGTCAAGATTACCTATTCCTATTGATATACAACTAAGAGGATTTAAGTACAAAAATGTGCAATTCAAAAGTATGAAAACTGCAGTCACAGGAGTTGTATGAATTTTCTCAACCTCAAAACAAGCTTAAAGAACTTAAATCTTGGTATGAGCTTAACTCACCCAAAATAGTGAAGAATACAAAATATAAATCTATACTACAGGTACAATGACATGCTACATTACGAATAATTCCAAGAATGAAATCTAAATCAGTATTAATAGGAGAATTTGTGGTTCCTAACTGAACGTTTCCCCTTTTTTAAGGGCTAAGTCCACAGATCCTCAATGTGGGCTGTCACCTGTCTGTCACTGGCAGAATCAAAGCTGATTGGATGTCTGATGAGGAAATATCTCACACCTTCCAAAGACTCCTTCAGTTTCAGGATGCTTTCAAAGCTAGCCCCTCTATTAAACAAAAAACAGATCTTGCAGAAATAATACTCAACAAGAGTATATTAGAACAACAACAAAAATTTAACTACTGCAGAGAACTTTACCTATTAGTTAAACAGATCTCCCTTTTTCAAAGAGGGCTGGAAATGAGGACCTATCCCTTAGAAGAAGGAAAACTTTTCAGGTAAGCAATTACAAATTATCTTTCAGGACTAAGTCCACACATCCATGGGAGGGCTCAGTGCTCATTCACAGGGCAATGCCTTGGTTGTTGCCTGGTTGGACCAAATCAATTACACCTTCCTCCCCTATCACCCTAACTTGTGTCCTTCACAAACTCCGACAGGATTAGGCAACGACTATCCAGATCACCCTATTCTGGCCTCACCAGTTTCGGTTTCCTCTTCTTCTCCACATGTTCAAACATCCTCTATTCCTGCTTTCTACATTCCCAGAACTATTCACACAACTTAATGGCTGCCTCAGGCAGCCTGATCTGTAGACACTTCACCTGAGAGCTTGATTTTTGGATGAACACCTCCGCCAGCATGGGAATGTTTGTCAGCAATGCAAGATGTCTTCTCCTGTAGCAGGAAGGACACTATGATGCAATTCTATTAAGCCACATGGATATGTTTCACTTCCTGGACCAAAAAGAAAAGTCTTGTCTCTGAGGCTGTGGGCAGCCCGATGCTCTTAAAGTTTTTCCTGTCTCGGAGGTCCTCAGAGCTTGCTCTCAGCTCCATCAAGGTACACGTTGCGGCTATCAGTGATTTCCAGCCTTTTGTAAAGGGGCATTCAGTTTTCACTCACCCTTTGACTGCCCAATTCCAGAAGGGCCTTGTACACAAATACCCTTGAGCCTATTGCTCCTTAGTAGGACCTTAACCTAGTCCTTACGAAATTAATGAACTTATTCTTTGAACCTCTGGCTTCCTGATTCCTTTCTTTTCTTTTCATGAAGGTTGCTTTCCTGGTCACTCTTATCTCTACAAGAAGGGTTAGCAAACTGGGTGCCATCAAAGAAAATCCCCCTTTCACCACATTCCATGAGGACAAATTTCTACCAAAAGTGGATTCCTGATTCCTCCTCAACCAACCTGTACATCTGCCCACCTTCTTTCCCAAACTGCATGCCTCAAAGGAGGAATGGCAACCTCAATCCCCCAATGTGCATAGGGCCCTGGCCTTTTACCACCAAAGCACGAGGCTATTTTGAGAGAATTCAGAGGCAAGCCCTCTCTACCCAGAGAATCGTGAACGGTTCTCAGGGAGCTTCACACTCTGCTCTCAGTGTTGGGGCAGTCCTCACTAGGTGAGATATGGGCCTATTCCCCAAGACTGCAAACATCAACTAGTGCCACATTCCATGATGTGCCCCTTATAGACATATGTAAGGTGGACATATGGTATTCACCTTACCACCTTACAGTGGTATTCTTTTCACTATTTCGTAGTGCAAGATTCTACAATGGATGTCTCATTTGGTGCAGCGGTTCCATCATTACCCCCCCTCCCACTTAAGAATAGTTTGTTAATCACCTTCAATGGAATACAATAGGAAGAAGAAGAAGAGGAGTTACTTACCAGTAACTGGGGCGTCTTTGCAATGTGTGGTTCTTGTCTGTATTCCAATCATTCTCACCTTCCCCTCTGTTGCAGATCTAGTAGGTTTGCTATGGGAAGGGAATTGAAGACATGGTTGGTCCACACCACCCTTTACTGCGAATCCATAAAGTGATACAAAAGCACATGTGTGGACTGAAGGACACTACTAAACTGAAAAATTCTGACCCTGATATATGGCAGGAATTTTGAAAAGGAAACAGGGTTGTTAAAAGGTTGCCAGTTCCCTTCTGTTCACTTTGTTCAGACGAAGGCCTGGAACACAAAAACAGAGCAATGAAAGTTGCTGGAGGGTTGGCATCCAAATGCTCAATTCTGTTTTTTTCCTAACAACCCTAGAACTCCATTAAATTTCCAACAAAACCTTAAGTACAGCTAGGATGCCTTCCCCAGAAGAAACCAAGCACCATCTAGACTCACTGAGTGCTGGTAAATAGCACCAAGAAGCAATTTTAAAGCTACAGGATGAGCTGGCTCACACTGTCAACCCATCCACATATGAAAGACTGAAGCTCATTAACATCATGATGAAAGCAGTCTTCAGTAATGATATAGCTAAAGATTTCAATCAGATGGATACTTTGGATCATGACTTGTATGAAATCTTCAAGATCCAAAGAATTATCAATCTGTGAACTCCAATCAAGAAGAACAAACTGAAGATGGGTTTGAATGCAAAGAATAAATTCAGAGTGAGAGTGGGAGGGATTATTACAGAGCTAACATCAGACCAGTCATTGTTTGCTCCTGTCCTAATCATGTCCAGATCTCAATATGATATTGATTTATGTGGGACTTTGGGAAAGTCCGAATCCTCTGTAGTACTATGACTGATATTCAAATGCAAAGGAACACTGCATACATGCTAGACAAAAGGCAAACTAATGTACATCTTATATGGTCTTCCTAAGCCAGTACCTGCCATTGTGCAGAGGTCTTTCAGCATAGCTATCATAGATGTTATAGCTGAGATAACAGTTTCTAGTTTGTTGAGAGCTTGTAACATCTGCTGATATTTGGCTGCACAATTCATTATGAGGTTACAGAGAAAATCCTGGTCGTATGACAAAGTCCATCTCGTGTTCAACAAGTATGCAGAGGAATCTATTAAAAATATTACCAGAAAGAAGAGATTCTTTGATATTGCACCCGTCCAATACAAAAAATCATTGACTCCACGAACATCTCCAATGTCACAGTGAAGACAATCTTTTGGATATCTTGGGTCCAGGCCATGAAGCACTTTGAAGATAAAGACTGAGACATGGAACTTTATTTGAAATTCTATGGCAGCATCAGTACAGGATAGTAGGAAGGTTCTCTTAGCCCGTAATACATCCTCAGAATAGGTGCTGATGAATTCATTATCTTTCATCCTGTCTGAATCAGTCTTTGCTTTCTGCCATTGGTGCTAGAATTTCTGTCCATCTCTCTTCATCTGGCACAGGGTGTCAGAAAACCAATGAGTTCTGTGTAGGTGACGGGAAGAAAGGGGCTGTTTTAGAGCCAACCTATCAATAGCCATGGCCCTGTAGAATTGCAGGTAATGATTCACCAAGTCCTTGACTCCTTGTCCTGAGGGTGGGTGCTGTTGTCCTTTATCAAGTTTTGGAATTTCTGGGAGTCCATGAGTCTTCATGGTCAAACCAGGATCACTAGTCTTTCTTGTTGCCTGGGCACCGGAAGGTCTCTGATTAAGTGACTCCTAATGAAGTGATGGTCTTTCCAAGACAGTGGTTGTGTTGTAATATATTCTATCTTGATATATAAGCTGAAAATAAGGTCCAGAGTGTGACTGACATGTGGGTTGGAACTTGGACCAGAGTTGACCTGTGAAAGTTCTAGGGATGCAGAAGACAAGTTTAATTTTTGAGCTTTTGCATTTTAGGCCTTGTCTATATCTATGTTGAAATTTCCCAGAATTACAAGGCTGGGGTATTTCAATACCACGCAAATAAGGTATCAGTAAACTCCTTTATGAATCCTTTTTGTCTAAAATTTTTTAAAATTCTACTTTGTATTATAGGTGGCACAGGTAGTGTCCCTTTTGTTAAAGTTACTTATTTTTTTCCACTAGAAAATGTTGTTTTCAGTTGCTTATAATTTTGCCAGATTTAAACCAATTGGGCTGAAATTTACTATTTTCTATGGTATCTGCCTGAGGCTGATTTTTTTTTAAAGAAACTTTACCTAAAACTGTTCAGATAATGAAGTGGTAAAAAATATATAGTTTGCCAAGGTATTAAAAAAATGATTTTACAGACATTTGTTGAGAAGTGGTAACACCTACATGCTTGGGTGAGACATGAAATATGGCAGGGATTTTCTGGGTAACTTTAATTATGGCAATTCTTAATCCAGCCCTTGATTTTGCAATTTTAATATTCTTAACACAATATAACTGCATCCAAGAAACCATGTAGTTTTAATTGAGAATGTCCACAATATACAAAGAGCATACCACGCCCCCATCTAATTCAAACTGAAATTCATAGAAGTCTTTCTACTGATCTTGTTGGAAGTTGGATCAGGCCTTGATGGATAAGCACAAGAAGATGGATTGAATGATCAACTTCACCCTTAAGTTCTGAATTTCTTGGCTTTGGGGAATTTTATTTCTCAATCTTAACATTGTATTTCTTGATATTTTAGTGCTTGTTTGCTCAAATTTAATTTTCCAGTGCTATTTTTTACATGAAATAATATGTACATAAAACTAGGAAGGCATTGCAAGTGTTCTTGTCCAGCTTAGCATTGTGTGCATCAAATGTTTGTTGTTTAAACCTGTCTTTTTTATATATTGGTAGCTTCTAATTTGAGTAGAGATCACTGTGATTATCTAGTCTGACTGCTTAAAAAAGGCCATAGAACTTCCCCAAATAATTCCTAAAACAATAGCATATATCTTAGTACCTTAAGGAATTACTATTCCCCCTTCTCCCTTAGAATGAGTCCACTTCATTTATTTATATCAGTTCTAGAAGGCTTTGCTTTTAAAACAAATTTGTTCAATTGCAATTTTTAATTGACTGGAGGGCTTACATATTGTAACAGCTTCTAAATTATTAATAGGTCAGTTCAATCCCTCTAAGACAAGGTTGCTAGAATCAAATAATATCTCCACGAACACAAATGAGAATCAGGTCACATTCATGTAAAACATTCTTCATATTCATTTTCTTTACATTTTCAACGTTAAGACACCATAAATCCTTATTTGTTTCTTTGTTTCTCCACTGGGAAATATGCTATTTTTATATATCGGTGATCTATCTTAGCATGCAGCATCAGATCATAGCATACTTACCTCTATAAGGCTACAATTTTATTAAACCTCGAGTAACTGGACAGAGTGTTATTATATCAAACATGATTGAAATACGGAGGGTCAGTTTTTAATAGATGTAAGCCCATAACTAAGCAACCATGGGCGCTGCAAGCAGGTATGAAAAATTAATTCCATTTTCTAAAATACTAAATCCAGTGTCCTGATTTTTAGAAATTTTTAGAACAGGATTTTAGGAAATAAACATTACAATATATATGAAATTCTAAATGAACAGTTAAATAGCTTCTATAAGAAGTCACAGTCAACTTAAAAATAATCCTTTAGCCTTCTTTTTACCTAATCTCATACCTAAGATTACTATAATTGACAGGAGATAGTAATAAACTGGGGAAAAAATCTTCCATTTGAAAACACTTCAACTGACTAGCATTCCAATGGGAAAAAGTGAAACTCAGTATGCACAACCTCCCCTGGGGCTTGTGTGGATCCTTCTTATTTTAAAAAATATTCCTCTTTCCTTTGTTGGTATATGAAAATGTGACTGTAAAACCACATTAACTAGTACAGGGATGCACGGACAAATATAGCATCTGAAACTATTGTTAAGTCCTTTTTTGGAAAGTTTTATGATTCTTTAAATGACATTAATAACCTGAAAATCTAATCAAACATGCACCAATGCTCTTGGGCAATTCTATACCAACAAGCAATCCTCCTTACCCTAGCATCTCAATGAAATCAGACCCATAAAGTCTTTTATTGCCTAGAATCGTTCATTTCAACCAGTTGCTGTTCTGTCCTCTACCTTCCTCAATTTCTTTCCTTCACTCCTATCACTTCAGACTCAACACATAGCCAAAGAATGCTTCTTGGTACTCAATGAGTTGATCAAGCTATCGCAAAGTTAGAACAAGATACTTTGAAAGGAGGGAGTATAGTCTAGAGGTCTAAGTGAACCATTACTCATGAGGAGCTTCAGCATTCTAGTCTTGGCTGTGCCACTAACTCATTGTGTGACAGTGGGGCAGGCGCTTCACCTCGCCATGTTCCTTTTTTTCCCCATCTTCAGAGCAAGGATACCACCACTTACCTCCCTCACAATTGTGTTGAGAAAAATAATGTTCACGCAATGCTTTAAAAAGATAAAGCTTTCTGAGATCTTTTTCTAAAAGTGAAAACTTTCATTCTAAATAAATAAGCACACACCCATAACACCTGGTAGATCAAATTGAGAACTCTGGAATTAGTTGTTTGCTGGAGAATTGTGCATACATGCAGAATACCTGTGTTCATTAAGGAGATGGAAGATTTTATTCAGCAGTTAGAGATTACGTGTTACAGTATACTTGGAGACATGCACTGTACCAGTTAAACTTTCAGTCCTCTTTTCTTTAACAAGGTTGTTTGCAGACAGAGCAGAATTGGAAATTCCTGTTTTTAAACATAGAACAAATTGTGGGCTTTCAATTCTTATCAATTGTACAGTATTAGGCTGTAAGCAAACATATGCAGTGCAAATTGCAATATGAAAGTTGCCCTCAACAGTAGTTATATAACCAGTTGAACCAACTAAATCCAGCAGGACGTCTTGTCAGATTTGGACCCATAATCATGTATTAGTCCATACAATTGTGGGAACCTTGTTCAACATAGTCTCATCCACAGGAAAAGCTCACATGCACCTGCCTTCCAAGGGCTGGGAGTCACCACAAAAGGGTCACCTTTGACAATGGCTAGTAGCTGTCAGGGCCCTGCCCATGGATCAGTTGATTATGCTGAACTCTCACACAGTTGATCTCCTAATTTTTTGGCAAGTAGTAGATTTAAGCCCCATCCCAGCATATGCATTTGGATCCAGCTGTTTCCCAAAATTATGCTTAATCAGCCAAGGGGATGTAATCCAAGGGGAAGTAAAGAGAGAGATTCTTAATTCTTAAAGGCCACACCCAACAGTGTGGTCAATGCCAGGCCAATAGTAAAACAATCCCTTCTACAAAGGCCTCAATCTCAAATGGGATTTGCAAAGGATCCTAAGGGAGATAAGTATTTAAAAACCCCTGAGTATCAATAGAGTTTGTGTGCCTAGCTCCCTCAGGCACTTTTGCTTATCTTTCCTAAATAGGCTGGGTTTTCAAAGATTGGGAGAAAAGAAGCATTATCCAGAAAGATAAGTGATTTGCCTGAGATCCAACAGGAAGTCTATGGTAGAGCAATGAATTTAACTCAGTTTGCTGAATGAGAGTCTATTGTCTCAACAAAACCATCTTTCCTCCTCAGGCAACAAAGATGAATGCGTACAGCCTGTTTCTCCTTCTCCCATTGAATACTCACTGCCTGATTATTTTAAGTATATAGGATACCCTAATTTAATAGTTTAGTAGGGGGTCTCCTATCAGTCTGAAGCGTTGCTTCAACTTCTACTTTCTTTCTTATAAGCATATGCAACTCCAACAAAGTCACCAGAACGGCACCTGCTTGTACTATATCTTAATCTTTGTGTTTTACACAAATGCATACACAATTAGGAAGGTCAGGGATACGACAACCTTGCCTCCTTTGTAAGGGGTAAGAAAGTTGCATTTTACAAACAGTTCTAGGTAAAATTTGTTTTTATTTCATAGAGAAACTTGAAAATATTCACACTGTTAACGGAATTTTAGAAGTAATAATTTGAGACAAAATGTTTTTTGTGAAAAATTGGGAACCTCTGTTAGCATTATTTTTCTCTTTAGTTCAGGGATGGTATGGGAGCTCAAGAGCTTAACTAACTGTTCAACATACAGGGTGAAAAGAGTTTTATCATTTACTTTAGAAAAAAAGAAGATAGGAAAATAAAGCAGACCGTAGTAATGCATACATACATGAGCAACTTCATTCACATGAAAAACCCCACTGATTGGATTGGGCCCTACCAGTAGAAACATGGTATGAGGCTGAGCCAAGCCCTACCACTTAAGGGTAGTGGAATCTGAGTGCATTATATATTATTCAGGTCTCAATGGCTTCAACAAATTATGGTCTGTTGATCAGATCAGAAAGTTGGATTGTTTATTGTTTTAAGATTATTTTACATGCACCACATTTGAAAATACACATATTATGGTATCATGAAGATTATTCTATATGTACTTTATAGTGTTTCAAAACACTTCTGCATTAGGCTGTAAGTAATGCACTTTCATTTTCATTTTACTGATTTTTCCCATTATTTGAGTTTTAGCAATTTTCACTTGAATTTCTGAAGCTGAACGCCCAGGGCTGACAGCCCAAGCCCCACAGCCCAATACTGAAGTCACAGAGGGCAATGAAAAATCATGAAATCTATGACTGACTCATAGCCTTACTGATAAATTCCCAGGAAGTTTTAAACAAAATAAAAACGGAAAATGAAGGGTCTTAGATATAAGATACAAAAAATTTTGTTAGTTTAGCTGGAGTTCAATGAATGCATTACACTGTGTCCACACAGTCAAGGTCCTGTCTGCTTATCTAACCTAAGTTTTTCTGTTGCATTAATCACCATAGCTCTGTGAATGCAGCTTAAGAGGGATCTTGTTTAGAAAGCACATTAAGATATTGCATTGTATATCATTCAAAACAGTAAATCACAAAAAAGCCTTACACTTAATAAAAATAACTTGGGATAAGGACCTAGCACTGATTTGAAGTCAATTGAAGGGCGTCAGCCTTCTTGCACTTAAATGGATTTTATGGAGTAGTAACTATTTCATTTGACTTTTGTTATCGGAACTTTAATTTTAAAATTCCATAAAAAGGTACATTAATTTGACTTAATGTTTTTTACTTTTGATAGCTACAAAAGTCCTTTGATTTCTTTCTAACATTCCCCTTTTCAAAGTTTCCATGTGTTTACAACCTACATCAGCTGTGCTACACTGTAGTGACACTGCAGTAAACATGCATTTTTATCACTGACCCCAATAATATAGTCCCAACCATTAGGATTATAGGAACTGTCATACTTGATCAGACCTGGGTGTCCATCTAGTTCAGTATTGTGTCTCCAGCACTGGCCAGCATCAGATCTTTCACAGGTGCAAGAAACTGCATCATCTGGGATAGATGTGGAGTAATCTGCCACTCAGAAAGATGTCCTTCTGGTCTGTAATAGGTTGCCTAGCACTGGCCAAGAAATGAACATGCAAGTCCATAAAAAAAATTCAAGTTTAAAAAAGAAATGGTCTCAGTTTTGTTATACCGTCTCTTCTTTATACCTCAGTCAATGCTAGTACCTCATATTTATTACCAGAAAAGACCAAGTGCAGGGTAAGTGTACCTCTAAAGTCCTCTGCAGTGAAGACTAAGTTGAGAGTTTTCAGGCCTGCCTATGCAGAAATTGCTCCAAAATAAGAAACTCAAGGTATCACCTTCCATTAAAAAAAACCCCAAATTGCACATTCACTTAAGTTTTCCTTTAAATATCACAATCAGTTACCTATATAGGCTAATCTGATCTTTCCAAACATCTCAAAAATTCACACACAATGTTCAGCAGTGAAAGATTCCAACGTGGATGTCCTTTGGCCTTATCTTTATATGGCCACAATCTTCTGATCAAAATGATCCTCCTACCTCAGACAACAGAAGTGTGAGATGTTATCTTTGGTGTTATGTCAAACAGATGGAAAATGCAACTGCTTGTTTACACAATATATTTGGGCAGGAAATAATCCCTACCTTTTATCTGGAGAATGAAACAGAGATGAAGAATGGTTCAATGATTAGGATGCTAGCCTGTGATTTTGGATACCTAAGTTTCCATTCTCTGTTCTGCTACAGACTATGTGACCTGGGCAACTCACTTAGGCCATGTCTACACTAGCACTTTTGTCGGTAACATTTTTGTCACTCAGATGTGAAAAAATAAACCCTTGAGCAACCCTTGGCATAAGCCCTCGTATGCACAGTGCTATGTTGGTGGGCGAGACTCTCCCACTGACATAGCTACTGCCAGTCGTTGAGCTGGTTATATTATGTCAATGGAAGAGCTCTCTCTCCCATTTGCATAATGTGGCTGTATGAGTGCTCTTATAGTGGCACAGCTGTATCTACAGCTATGCATCTGTAAACTTGTAAATGTAGAGACAGCCTTAGTCTCTCCCTGCCCCAATTCTCCATCTGTAAAATGGGGATAATAGTACCTTTCTACTTCACTGAGCATTGCAAGGATAAATATATTAGGAATGAGGTGCTCAGATACTATGGCCCTAAGTACCCACAAACAGAGAGAAACAATACCTTGATCTCGGAGAACTTAAGTTCCAGACCTCAGATGCTACACCTTGAATGCTCAGCTCCAATATCTCCACCTGGCTTCTAAACCTCATTAAATAAACCTCTCTACTCCTTGTGAGCATGTTGGGGAACATGGAGAGCAACTTCCTCTGCCAGAAGGTACTATGAGACCTTACTTTTAGAACTTTTGTGTACAGGGATATTGTAGCAACCCGGCAGGTGCCCAATCCACTGCCAATTATTGGGATGAACTATCTATTTTGTTTGCTGCTTTTAGCCATTTTTAGGTCTCTATAGGCATAAAACTAAGCAAACAGGGAGGGAAGGGTGTTAGACAGTGAACACATTAAGTGGACTTGACTGTGTTTTCTCTGTCTGAATATCCTGGGGTGAATGTGAAAAAACAGCAAGTCTGGATATATTTTAGAATTGTCGGTATGGATAAATTTAGTTATCAGATTAACAGTTTAAGCCTGCTTGCTTAACAATATTTTTTTTAGTGATGTCTCTGTCACTCCTGCTTCTGCCCAGTGATTGATTTGTTTGGTCAGCTATGTAACATTTTTTTTGGTTGACACATCTCTGTAACTTGGGGAGTAAAAGATGGAAGTAGTGGGTCTCAGTCAGATAGATCGCTCCATGGACACACTGAAAAGATCTTGAGGCACAGACGGAAGGATTGGCCATCCGGAATGGCCACCTGATGTGACATTCACCTGATGTGACGTTCCCCCTGCAGTGTGCAGCTGCTCTGAGCCCTCACTCCTGGGCCATAATTTACTTTGCTTTGCTGTGTGAACCACCCATTCTTGGGTGGGCCCGTGCCCAGCCTCCTGTGAGTAATCAGTCCCTGGCCCAGTGAAGGAGCACTTGTGGCCAGCTGCTCATGGGATTGACCCCCAGAAAACACCCCCAGTCCCAGATGCAATCCTGGGAACTGCTGTCTTACAGAGTTCCGTGCTGTCCACTGCCACCCTGCAAGTTCCTTACCTTGATATGTCAATTTATCAAAGAAATTGATAAGTGCCAGCTCTGGCACTCTAAGCGAAGTCTCTACACACACACAAACCACATGCATGCTTTGGATATAACAAACAAATAAGGGTATTCAATACAGAAAGATTTTAAGAGATTATAAATCAGATTAATATGAATCAAAGATTGATCACAATTAATTAAATGATAAATCCCCATACTAAACTAAACTTAACATTTCAGTAGCTTTTCAGTCTCTGATGTTAGCTTACCCCAAAGGCTGGCTGAGATGATTCCTGCAGCCACACTCTCAAACCCCCATGGGCAGTCTTTCAGTGTCCTTGGTGTTGCTTAGAAGATGGATTCCGAGGGAGAGCTCCAGAGACAAAGATGCCTCTGCCTTTAACAAGTTTCCTTGTCACCCCCTGGGGTCAGGTGATCGACCATGTCTGGCAATGGGCATGATTTCCTGTACTTGAGTCAAATGAACGTCACCTTATCAGGTGCTCCGGCCAGTCCATTTTTGCTGTATGCACGCCTCTGCAAGGCATGAACCTTCATTCAGCTTTGTGTTTGCCTAGTCTATTCAAGCCATTGGAGACACATATTTGGGAATATCACATAGCAGAGTTCCATAACTACGTATGTAGGACATTGCAGGAAAACGTGCTACCATAACAATAATGATCAGTATGTCATGAACATTCCAAAAACACCTTACATGACATACTTCGCATTAAACAATACACAGTTACACTATAATGGTGAACATTAATGATACACAAATCACACCATAAGGATGTACATGGGGTACAGTGTGTCACACTTAAAGACTGCCTCAGACTTGTGGGGTTACCATTCTGTTTTGGGATAGTCTCATCACCTATTGTATTTGTACATGCTGAAGACTAATAAGTGGAATGGGAATTGCTGGAGATCAATATAGTAAAGCTTTAAGTTAAGAGCACATGGTTTTGACTTGTTTGTGCCAGAAATATAGCAGGCAGATGTACTGCATTCTTTTGGTTTATTTCCTGATACTAACTCACAGAGACTAAAAGTTACTGGTTTGAGGAACCCTGGGTAACATTAAGTCAAATCCATTGTTAGTCTGCTATTTCAAGGCTTCGAAACATGTTTCTTTGTATCTGGCTCTCTCCTCATTTCTTCTGGGATCCTTGCAGGCCCACACTGTAAAATGGGTCAGCAGGGGAATCATTTTTTCATACCACATTAATAAGAAAAGCATTATGAAATTTCAAAACCTTAGCAAGTACACTAGTACACATTTTGCATGTATTTAAGACACCTCTTTTCTTAGTTTGTAAGAGGGTGAAACAAATTACTTATTCTGTCTTCTCTCAAACTATTGTACTAGCTTCTAAGTCAAAATTGTTGTCTGCTAGAAACTACAATATTTCAAATGTGTAGTCTTGCCCTTTCTCTGTCTAATGAGAGACTTAGATACTCTTTAGATTCTCCCAGGTTTTTACTGGAGAAAATATTTAGTACTACTGAGCCTGAGACATGGAAAAACTTTCAAATATCAATGTCAATTCAATTTAATCTGATATTAATATACAAATTCTTTTTTTTTTTTTAAGTCTGTAATGCTTTAAGTTAGGTATATCAGACTTTGCAGCGTTCATGTAGGGTCCTTCTTTCACTGTTCTGTGATTGTTCATGTTTATTTGAAGTTTGTGGTTTTCTCTCCAGAGTACCTGAGATCAGCATCAGTACTTCCCTCTTCTGTATGTCTCTTCACTGACTTAAATGGGTAATTTTAGCTAAATCCACACATTACAAAACTGCTTTGGTTATTAGTTCATTTTAACAGAATGGTATTGTATTGATGTAGAATCTCCTTTTTTACATGCATGAGTGTCTGCATTACTGAGCTAAATGTGATTGGATATCTTATACCAAAGAATAGCAAACGCAAGAAATCTGAAACTGAGTCACTGCAGTCCTTCAGCTGGAGACCTAAGCAGGATATCTTCCATGGACAGCAGGAGAATTCTTAGAATTTCAACCCCCAAAACCAAATAGTCCAGATTTATCACCATTATGATAGTGTACCAACTCTCATTCTCCCACAAATGTCTGGAGTTGTGCCCTTTCTGAACATATACAAAAATGTTGTAGTATTCTTTTTTGAACCTGCAATGTGTCTTGTTCTGAAATAAGATGAAGATTTTATTGGCATTTTACAGAACAAAACCATACAAGTTAGTTTAATTTTAAATATCTGCAAATGTATACTATTTAAAGTGTTCTCAATAGCATCAGCCTTAGGCTACGGAAGAAGTGAGCTAAGTATTCCCAAATACCCAAAAGCTTCCGTTACTTTATATCATGATGCTGTCTCTTGTAAACTGAGGTCTTGTTTACATGGTGAATTAGTGTGCAACAAGCCAGGATGTGAATCCATAGTGCATTTGCTTTTCATATACTAACTCACAGTGGATACAAGCCCTTAGCTTCTCAACCTCACAGAGCTTTTCTACCTAGCATCATCTTCCAAATGAGTCCCTTCCCTAAATAATCATTTAAATATAATCTACAATATTTGCATTTCATAAAGTGACATTAAAAATGTTATCTTTACCACGTAGTGTAAAAAATATACTTTAGCTTTTGTTTAAGCCATCCTTTCTCTCTGAAGTTAATTCAATATACAACAGTGTCACCTCATTAACACTGAATCAAAATACATATGTTTCTTATTAAATATCCTTCTTTTGCAGCTTGAGATAAACATTTATTCCTTCTTGGTATTCCTTTACATGAACATATGTCCAATTCCAGTGGGTTACTTCATCGTCCTGAATCTAGCTGTGTAAACAGGTATTAAGGAAATAGTAAATTTCCCTACAAGTTTTCTTCCATCAGTCAAAACTTCTTGCATATATTTTAATTACCTCCTTTGTCTGGCCAGCTGAATTAACAAAATTTATAGCACACATATAAACCAATTGGCCTATGTAGTATGATGATTTAAGGTAACACTTTTGTCAGAACCCAATTTGCATTCAGATAAATAAATGCTATTTGCACATAACATTCCTCAATTGCCTAATAGAGGAACTGGAAAGACAGTAAGGGCCAATCTTTCAAACATTAATGTCACTTTTCATATCTCATCTCGCTGAAAGCAGGATCTGTTCATGTTTGCACGATTGGGCCTTAAAACAGTAACAAATCAATGATAGATTTTAATGTCAAATGAACTATTATGATAATTTAGACTGATCTCTTGTATGATGAAGTCATAGGATTTCACTCGGTAATTTCTTCATTATGCACCTAACTTGCTGAAAAGAATGTGACAGGTTGATCACAGGATTTTGATGTTCCAGCATCAGTACTAAAACATCCCAAAACTAAGATATTCCAGGGATAAATTACTCCAAGCAGGAGCAACTCTTCCTGAAGACAATCCATTTAAGTCAGGGATAGATTTGTATTATATTATCTTATCAATGAAGCTTTTTTAGCCTAGGGATGATCAAAAAGTTTCCGTCAAAACTGTTTTTCAAATTTAAAAGTGTGTTCGACTAAAAAAAAAAATTGTTCATTGAAGTGAACCATCTTCTATGGAAATTTTGTTGTTGTTGTTGAGAAACGGAATGCCCTAAAACTTAAATAATTCAGGCTGGAAATGCTACCACAATGTCTCATAGGAGTTGTAGTCCAAGTGTCTCATGCCCCCATTCTCTTCTAAAGGCCAGACTCCCTGGCTGACCACCATCTCCCATGATGTACTGCCTGCCCTCTCCAAGAAGAGAGATTACAATGCATCATGTGAGACAAAACCTGACCTGTGAACCTGGCCTGTAAAGGAGAATGAGTACCTCAAGCTCTCAAACTACAACTCTCATGAGACACTACAGCACCATTTTCAAAACTTTTTTTTTGTATTGTTTTCAGCCAAAATTTTTCAGTTTTCAAATTTGATGGAAAATCTAGAACAAAGATTCTTCCTTCCCGCACCATTTTCATCAGTTTTCCAGGGGAATGGACATCTTCTGTTAATGAGGTGTGGTTAACATTCAATGTTCCCACCCTAAAATAATCAATTATTAACAGACAACCAGATCACCACCAATCTTCTGGGATGCTTCAGTAATCTTCCTGTTGCTGCTACAGGATTCATTTCAAGATTAGGTTCACAATGTCAAATCATGTGTTCATTGCATAGATAACTTCCCTTGTCTTTAATAAGAGTTTTGTGTAAGTAAAGAATGAAGTATTTAGCATCAAGGTTTGTTATATATAAATACACATATGCATCTAATCATCCAACGCATTTTTCCTTACAAGCATAATGCAGTTATAGGGCTCTATTCTCCTTTTTAAAATTAGCCTAACCACAAACAAACGAATGCAAATAACTAGCTTCCTGGAAAATCCTTGTATTCCTTCGTGTTTCTGGAAAGATGCAATGAAACGATGCTGTTAACCAAAACAGAGGAATAGTCTGATTGAGGTGAAAGGAATCTGAGGATAGGTTAAATCCCAAACAATCTACAGGCCTGAGCCCCTACTGTATCTAGTCACCAGTACAGTTTTAGTTACAACAAGCAGTCAGACAGCATGTATAAGTAAAATACATAAATTTTATTAAAGGCCAATGTAATCAAGGTGCTCAGGGGTTAAGCAAAATAGGTTTGAAACCTAGGTCCCATACCTAAGAACACAACCTTAGACCACAAAGGAAAAAAGTCTGGTACATCACTATTTTGTTTCTCCTTCAACAACAAATGGAAGACAAAACCCCAGAACAGAACTCATAAGAACAGTATTAGTCTTTCACTCAGGTAATAAGCAATAGCATGCTCTATCCTGCATAACATGCTCATAACTGAGGGTGGCTTTTTCTGCACTCCTCCAGTTCTGGAGAACTTTTACCCTTCAACATATGGTTATTCCCCACAAAGTTTTTCTAGAAGGAGAAAGATCTTTTCCTCTTTCAACTCTTGCAAATGAACTTGATAGTATCTTGATGTTAATTGACCTCAGGTGTTTCTTTTCATGTACCAGCTCTGCACCTCATTTTATCTTAGGCTTGTAGAAATGTATTAAACTAACATGAGTGCAAAGAAGACAACTAAAACTCAGAAGACATGTGACCGGTAATGGGGGGAAAGATTGAAACTTTCTCTACTCACTTATATACATAGTTTCATTTTGTACCATGGAGAGAGATGCCTTAAATTCCTCATAAAAATAATGCATTGCCCTTGTTTATAAAGATAATCTGGGATCAATTATTAGGACTCTTAATTGATGGTTACATCAGCCTTCTGGACTCAGAAACTTGCATTTCTCCATTGACACTGGTATTCTTTGATTTCATCAGCTGCAGGTGTGTTTCACACATGGTAAAATGAACTTCCACCAAATAATTTTTATGTTCTTAAAGGGGCTAATTATGGAAACAAGGCAGAGTGCACACATGTTCATGCCCTTTAAGACGTGCATTTTTCTTTATGAATAACTATGGTGACCGTTTTCAAATATTTTAGAAATATTTGCGTTTTAGAAATGCTCTATATGAGCCAGTTTTCAGCCTGACTAAAATGCAAGAAGGTATAGAATCTGGCAACTTGTATAGAACGGAGGCTATAAAAAAGGGTGTCAGAGTGTCATTCTGCTATACTGCCTCTTGGGGCAACTGTACTTTAGTGTCACACCAGCACCTTTTGCAACACTATCTTTTGCAGGAATACTGAAATGAGGTCCTGGATGCTCAGCATCTGGGTTCCAGTGAAAGAAACCTGGGAAACATTAAACTGCAGCATTAACCACATGATGACCACATGGAAGGTGAATGAGTTGAGTATGAAAATGTGCCTCTTTGTGCCAGCTTCCTTAAAGTACATCATTCCACCAAATTCTTTTATTTTTCCAAGGATAAGGTACTTCATTTCTGGACTCATCAAGGCCTCACCACAGGGCAGCACTATTAATAGATTTTATTACTGGTCACATGCCACTCATGTTAGATTAATAAATAATCTAATAATAAACAAGCCTAGGTTAGTAACATTGTTAATAGGTTTATGAATCTTATAAACACTTTTCTGAATGGGGACTCTCTGCCTTTCCACAGTGCAGAATGTTCTAGTCTTGGCACATAAACCATTCTGTAAGTGAAGAAGTTTGGACTAGAACTATATATACAAATTATAACCATAGAAGATATCCTGAAGCCATAGAAAGGCTATCTTGCTACAACGGTGACTGTAACTCATAGCTAAGCTAGAGGAGTAGATGGCAAAACATTTCTCTGAGAAGACAAGAGTTATGATTAGCTGGTACATGTGCTAATTCACCCTAGTTTCCCTGTTTTTTTGGCTTGACAGCTGTCTGGTGCCTCTGTGGATTAACAGACATAATAGTCCATTTGTGCCCAAGATGTACAGAATTGTAGTTAGGTAGAAACAAATAAATTTGGCTTTAGTACTTCCCTAAATGCAGCTTGTTTCTCATTTTAAGCATTTGCTTATGTCACTTTGCATTATTATTCTTTATACATACTCTGTAGATACAGACACAATGGAATCCAGCCCTCACGACTCCATCCACCCCATCATAAAATAAATAAATAGATGGGTGTCCAAAAACAAAAGACAACCTCAAGCCAATAGGGGTTTGAATGGTGGCCACCTCCATCTCTGAATCCTGTGCTTACAATTGCTAGAACTAGCTCTTTCTGGGCAGGCCCAACACAATTCTAAATATAGCTTAAAATGGTCATTCCCATAACCACACCCACAAACCAGTATGGATTCTGCTGTGTCCCGGAAAGTCTCATCTATGTATCTCTCTGTCTCCCTAGGTTTCTTCAGGTCAGCCACCCTGGTGTCGAAAGCCCCTGTGTGGTCTCTAAGGACCAGGAGATCCTTGCACCCATACGCCACCCAACCATAGGGCAGGTAATCATACAGGCTGCATTTAGTGTAATAACTGGATAGGCCCCACTCTGTTATTGGACTTCTGCTTGCAATTGTTTTTACTCCTGGAGCTCTTTCTTTTATTGTTGTTTGGTTTTTTTATCAGGGGTGGGCGGGTATTGTCTTTAAAAGGGGAGTGAAGGGATACACTTCATTAACATTCTGTAAACTAAACTCCATTGTAAAACTCCCCTGTTAGCTGCCTCTTTTCGTTAGGATTGGGCTTTTTAAACCCTCATTCTCCCTAAATAGTCCTGCCCCCTGGTTAAGGGGTGCTAAAAGGCTTGAGGATCAAAGCCTTGTTAGGAAGCTCTCAGCCTTGCCTAGCAGGCTGCTAGGATCAGTACACAGTCCCCCAAACAAACAAACCACACAATATACTTCATATACTTTATTGGATTATAGGTTATAATCCAATAAACAATCCATATATAGAGTTTGTTCAAATCCTTCCATGAGAATCAGCAGGGTAATCCAGACAGAAGCTGGAGACCTCAGTCTTGTGGCTCAAGCTTTTTCTGAACAAGCTTAAGCAGATCTGAGATGGCAGGATCAGGGCCCTAGAGTTATTTTATAGACTCTTACCAGCAGTTATTCCTTGAGTGAACAATAGATAATCCAATGGCTTTAAAGTAAAACCCTTTATTTACTATGTATACATAGGTAATTAGTTGCATCCATCAGCATAAGGTAATTATCCATTAAGCATTAATCATCCATTAGTTTACTACAAACTTTAAAGAGAAATATAGACAATGATATTATTACACCCAAGTTGTATCTAAATGTTAATATCCCCCTTTATTCTTTGAATTAACAGCATATAGTGACAGACAGGAACGGTCTGGTTACATTGTTAACCTCTAACAATATACAGACAAATACAATCATTATCTTCTTCCTATGTTCTAATAATACAAGTCTAAATGTCTAAGCTCTGGCCTATCTAACATGGCTTTTAGCTATTTATAAGGAATGTCTATAATTACCATGTATGTAGTCTTCTAATATGTCTCTAAAGGTTGACTTTGGATAATTTAGCCTGCTAGTTGTTTAACCCTTTCTTGCTCCATGTCACAGCTCTCATTTAAACCAAGGATTACTAATCTGAGTACCTGGGATAATTCCAATTGCCATGGGACTATGAAAAGGGCCAGTCTCTAAAACTTTGAACTGCATCCAGAAACGTCTTAGAAAATAATTCAGACTACAGGACATAGGGGCACATGCATCTTGCCAGGCAGCATCCCTAAGTATGCAGGAAGCTGCATTTTCCATCAGCTGATGTTGTAGGTTTAGATGTTCATATCCGGGCAGAGTACATTACACAATCCAGCCTGGACTCCTTGGTGAACATTTATCAGAGCAAAAATTCCTATACTACAGGAACAGTGAGAACATGTCCCCCATCTGACCTCTCGGAAATTACTGAAACTGATTTTTTCTAAGCAAGGTCATATCCTTTCCTGTTTCCAACAAAAGGGCCAAATAACTTGTTGAATAAATCAAATAGTCTCAATTGTTTTAAATTGTTCACCCCACAGAGGTAGTAGCAGCATTAGCTGCTCTGTTTCAGGATGTGGTCATCCCTGACCATGAGAGCCCCAGGTCCAACTGGCTCTGGTTGATACCATGACAAGGTCCTCTGCTCAGGGTAATGAATGAAGGCCAACAGCGGATCCAGCGAAGGAGGACCAAGTTCCCCAATGGTAGTGAAGGTGGACAACTGAGGATGCATAGGTTGAATAAGGGAGGAGCTAGATCTTCAGAACAGTCATCCACACCCTTGGGAACCATTGTCATCTGGCAGAAGAGCTCCCAGGAAGGGGGATAGTTCACCCTCCAGCCCCAATAAAACCTTCAGCATCTCCCTCAAAGAGGCAGAGCAAAATAAAGGGGGCAACCAACCATGACAGACTGTGACAACAGCACCATGGTTAAAGCCAGAAGTCCAAAAACCAGACTTGAAAGGTGCATAAAATCTGTGTTGCCACATGGAATACGTTACTACTGAATGGTACTGTGTTCAAAACAGCCTTTGCCAAAGAACTGACCCACTATAAGACTGCAGACATCACAGAGGCTTGCCTGCCTCAAAATGATCAAATCACTATGGAAGGGGCAACCTTTCTCCATTCCTAAAGGCCATATTCAAGGTGTGGCACTTGTTACTAGGCAAACTCTAGCACAGACTTTAACCCACTCTTCCTTATACTTTTTGCTGGACCTGAGGGTATGCCACGTGAGCTGTTGAAGGGTGCCTTGGAACCAGTGAATATCAGCCTGAATCAACTGTTTTTAAAAGCATGTATCAAGCAGAGTTCCAGCAGAATGAATAGATGGCTTCCTAGTGCCCTGTACCAGGATAAAAATCTCAAAGCACGTGTGGTAGCTACAGGCCAATCTCCTTGCAATCAGTCCCTAGAAACATCTTTGCTAATGTTCTACTTGGTAGAATGCTGCCTCCTCTTAACAGACATCATCATCCACAGCAATCAGGTTTCACTTCTATTGTACAGAGAATTTAACTGCCTCTTTCAGGTGGCAAATATTAATATCAAAAAACCTTTTGATATGTTGACAGATTAGCACTTTGGCTCACACATAAAGAAATTGATATCCTACATGTTCTGCTAAAGCTGGTGTGTGATCTTCAAAACAATACCGGCATGAATTGCATTTGTTCCTGGCTTTCACTGTGTTTCTATACAACCTTAGGTGTGCGGTAGGGATGTGTTCTCACGCTGGCTCTATTCCATCTAGTGATCAGCTGCATACTAGGTCTTGCTGCTCCATGCACCAGAATCAAGGTTGATCAACCAAGACTATACCAACAACATTGCCTTGTTTGTGGAGAAGACAGAGAAATTTAGCCCTCTTCTTTATCCTTTATCAATGCCAAATCCTGAGCATAAAGTGGTTTGACTGTGCAAAATGTCAATCTTACAGAAATCTAACCTTCCTCCAATCGTTCACTACATTCAAAAGTGGCAGTTGCACGCTCTTCAGCCATCTTGCCTGGACTGACAAAAATACCCCATGCTCTCAAACTGTCCATCAATACACAAAGAGGTGCATCCCTTGATCCTACCTGGTGTCATCTGCAGGGCTACTTCAGAGATTCATAGATTTGAAAGATTGAGTCAGATCTGGGAACTTCACTACATGATGCCTGGTATAATGACATCGGTCATGGACACTCTGGCTTACATAGTGGTCTTCAGTAGTCTGTGTGTGTTTGTCATTCACCCAGTTTCTAGAGCTGTTCAAGTAATCTGCAGACATACTGAATCATTTACAGTTTTTTCTGCTGCTTGTGAAATAGTAACAGGGGATAGGATCCTCTCCCACTTCTATTGCATCAGGAATAGCAGCCATAAACCACTGATGACATATTTCCTCACTTACACTTATGCAGTAGGACTGGAATCTGGCCTCTTATTAAAAAACACCATTTCAATGATAGAGAATCCTTCACAGCTTGTTTCCCTAAGCATGAAAAATATTAGCAGCTCCCTGAAATGAGCTGCAACATTGTTAAAATGTCAACAGCTCAGCTGGGCATCTTTCCAACAACAAACCTGTTGTGCAAGGTTTATTTAGCGTTACATACACATGCCCTGTCTGTTCACTCTGTCTTCCTGCCTTTTATTGTGCAAGCAGTGGATTGAAATGCAAAAGAGGAAATCCTATTCACTGTGTGCTTCTGAGAACAAGGTTCTTTTATATTTCAATGCTCACAAATGGGTGGCAGCCAGCAGAATGGACAGATAGCATGAGTCGGTGGTGAGCACAATTGATGGTATATTGGCATCTAATTATGGAATTTTGTTGTGCACATGTTCATATATAATCATACAGCAGAATTTAGAGCAGCCCACACTTTCAGAAATGACTAAGTGCCTTAGTTTTTGGTGGTTGCTGTTTCTGTACCCCAAAATTAGAGGGCGTTTTGGAAAATGTTATGTTCTCAACAGGTAGTTATGTGCCACAACTGAGAGTTTCTAAACACCTACCTTTCACTTGCATTTACAACTGATGGCACCCACCTATTTAGAACACGTTTGACTGCAAGTACAATACTTTATTTGCAAAATTAGAGGCCTCCTTGAAAATTTAAAAGGGTGAAATTAGTGACCTCTGTCATGATGCTCTTACAGCTCTTCTCCAGAGATGCCAAGGTTCTGTTGTTTTAGAAATATTAGATCTGTTAGGACACTCTTTGAAAGTTAATAAAAACATACTGCTCCATCTCCTTCCCTCCAAAATTTGGATCAGGTAATTAAAATACCAGAGACAGAGCTGGATACCTGTTATGTGGTATTAGAATGATTTTCTGTGCTTCAGCCTGTTACTATAGCAACTGTCAGATACCATGGCATATTTCTTATCTGCAAAGCAAAATATACTCTTCACATGAAATTTTAGTGTTTCTGAGTAAGGCTTTTTCCTAGATACAAACCTAATTTCTGGGGTGGAAATGTTTTAATTATGCCAAACATATTTTATTCCACCCTCCCCCTTTTTTTGCCCACTTTTAAAAGGAACCTTTACTAGATATAGGGATGAAAGAGAAGGAGTAAGTGATGCTGATACAAAAAAAGAGTCCATTGCAAGAGAAGCATGGTTTTGTTTCCCATTTATGGAATGCTCTGTAAGCACTACACAGCCTCTCTTCTTGAATACAAGTAGCAGTTAAGGTGACCTCTATGGGTCACCTTAATAAGAGAAGACTGGGAATATACGTTAGAATTTACCAGAGAAAAGAATCAAGGAGCACAGCACTGAATCACCAAGGGTATTTATGCTGTAGATTTATTCCCCGAGTGTTTGATTTTTCTGAAGAGATTCATGTGGGCTATTTTGTCCCACATGCAATTAGTGGTAATTTCTTACCTCGAGAGTTATTGATAACATGGGAAGAAAGCATAAAAGAATATATTTAATTTAAGTGAAAACATCATATTCTGCAGGTCCTTAATTTCAATTCCTGTGAAATCCAGTGTACATGTCACATAATAATATTTTTGAATGCTATATTTTAGTCGATATTATGCAAAAAATTCTGGGCTTACTTTAATTTTGATTTTTATTTCCTACAGCCATATAAATAATTGCAAGTGGAATATACTATATTTCGCATTGTCTGAGGTTTATGTTTGTTTGTTTTGAAGGTGGGGGTTAGTTTCTCTTGTACAAAAACCCACTGTGATTAACCCAGTTCTGTCTCTATGAAAAGAACTTGTAGGAGGCTTTAAATATGATACTGTAATTTAATAAAATATTATACAGTAGTTGTGCTTGATGGTAACTTTTCATTTTCCTGGGTTTTTGCTTCAAAAGTGATAGAAAACCGTAAAACTTTGCCACCACTTAAATAATTTTGTAAATGTTTCACAATACATTTCCATATATTGTTTTTCTATTATTCTAGTAAACATTTGACTTAAATGCATGATGTACCTCCTATGAAGACATGCCATACAAAAACTTATTGCTGAGTGAATTACTCAAGATGCTAGTGTTTAAACATTACATTTGTATACAATGCAATTGTGGGATGGATGAACCAAAAAGGCCTAAGCTACATACAAATCTAGTTAAAAACTTTTCCAAATTTTTGGGATATTCTGACCTGGACCACATTGTAGATCTGTAATCAACCTTAAATGTAGGATTCAGACTGGGATCAGAGCTGGGCAGAAATGTTTTTCCAATTCCATGAGAATCTGAGATTTCAAAATTTTTTTCACATACCAAATCAGGACAAAAATTTCAATTAACCAACAAACCAAGAAATATTAGAATAATTTCAGGTCAGGTCAATCTAAATGTTTCTGTTCAATTTTGATCTTTTACTATTTTTATATCTTTTAAAAAATATAAATTAAGTTAAATTTCAAAACAAAAGTCATGTCAAACTGAAAGTGCAATATTTTTTATTTAAAATGTGTCAAAATGGGATGTTTCAATAATTTTGAATCTTTCCTTCAACATTTTTTGAGTCAGAACATTTTCTAGAATTTTTTGTGAATAGTTCACTGGTTTGATGAATTGACTCTTTAAAGCAAAAATATTTTGTCAAACATTTTCCAGACAGATCACTGTGATGCCAATTTTTCCATATTTCTGCAGGGTTCAGAATAAGGTCCTTGTGTTGCACTTATTTCTTATAAATATGAACCTATGGATGTCTCAGTAAGGATAAGGGTTGGGTCTGGCTGCTTCTCTCAACTGAATCTCTATCTTTTGAAAAAAATATTGAGTCTTTTCTTGAGGTTGACAGAAAAGATCACCTTCTCTTTCCAGGGGTTTTAAATGATTCATCCTCACATTTTCCCTAACACCCAACTTCCTTTATCTCAAAATCCAAAGTATAAAGAACTGGAATCTAGCTGAGCGGCATGTCCAAAGTCCTAGGATCTCTTGAGGTTTACTGCAGCCCTGCCCCGAAGACAAATAAGAAGATGATTTGCGCCAGCCAGTGGGAAAACTTCTTGATCGTTTTCCAGAAATATCTGTTGCCTACCAAGAGTAGCAACTTCTTCCACTATAACCACTTGCAGACTCATTTGGCTTGCAGATTCTGAGCTTTTCCCTTCGGTTTCTCAAGGACTGCTTCTTTCTCCCTGCCTCCTTTCTCACTCTCCGAAAGCCAAATGTTTTCAAAGCAGTAGCTGAAGTTAGGCCCATCTAGTCCAATTGGACTGGGGATTTTGTTTACTTGTCACAGAAAGATTAATTACAGCCCAATCCATAGAGAAATAGTCAAAGCGGCTTCCTGCTTACCTAACTTATTGAGTCTATTCCATCTAGTCAGTCAGGTTATGAGAACCAGTTTGTAAGCTCTATGAGCCAGCGAATATGTTTGTAAAGCACCATGTAAAATTACAGCATTACAACTATGTTTTATAAACAATGAGCCATATCCTGAGACGTTGTAAACACCGATCAACTGGAATTAAAATTTTCTCAGGATTTGAGCTAATACTTATTGCTATTCAAAACCAATCAAGCCTGGCGTAGGGTAAATCTACACAGCAGTCGTGAGGAGCTTCCCAATGCAGGTACACAAATCCTTACTAGACCTGTTTAAGCTAGCATGCTAAAATAGCAGCGTGGCCATAGTGATAGAGGCAGAGTGGACTAGCTGCCTGAGTAACTACCTAACATGGTGGATGGGTTTGTACTCCGTTGGCTAGCCTGAACCGCCACCCATGCCACCATGGTCACACTGCTATTTTTAGCATGCTCATGCAAATGGAACTAGCACATGTCTGTGTACTAGTGCTGGAAGCACCTTGCAGCTGTTACATAGACATACCCTTTAATGAACCATACAACCAAGCAACTCTGCTCTTTAAAAAAAAAAAGGCAGCGCTACACATCCTGGCTGCAATCTTTTCACAACCCCCCCACAAGTAAAAATAAGTTTGAAAGTGGGAGATTTTTCCACCCCGTTTTACGTGAATGCTGCAAATTTAGGAGCTAGCCAACTGGAAGAGCAAAGAGGGGAGTTTTGTGAGGGAGTTCTCCAGGGGAAGGAGAAGATACTATGTAATTCTTGGGGTGAGTTTGTCTATTAGTTTGTTTGTTCTGTGCTTGTTTCCTTGGTGTGTGCTTGCTTGCCTGAAAATTAGACTTTGGTCTGTTTTAGGGGCTGTGCGCTGAGCCATGGGGCCTGCTAGATTAGGCTGAAGGTTTACTAAAGAGGCTCTAGCTTTCCATTATTTGATCCTTCACCCTTTTAGGATCCTTTGATGAGGGAGCAGGGCTAGCTAAGGGGAAATGGGGGTTTAAAAAGCCAGCTTCTAAGATATCAGAGGAGCTAGTGAACAGAGGAGTTTTGCAAGGGAATTCAGTGAGGGGCCGTAAGAAGCAGATATACCCTAACAAACATACTCTACACTTAGATCAATAACAAGCCCTCCCTCTCCCCCCTCGAAAAAAAAAAAAAAGCTCTGCAAGGTTAAAAATAGTGCAGGCAGAAATCCAGCAGCAGAGAGGGAGTTATGCAGTTTATTGCATTGAATGCAGAGTGAATGATTACCTGCTTTGTGAGCAGATGGTGCAGGGTACATAAGGTATAAGCAGCCCTCAGAGACAGTGTATGGGCTCTTTAGGCCAGAGTGGCTGAACTGAAAGAGCTAAGGAAGACAGAGAGATAAACAGAGGAATCTTTCAGGGACACAGAGTGATCCTACCCACAGTCTAACACCCTATGGGCTGTTAAGGAGGGTGAATGTCTCCAGGAAGGAGAACATCAAGCTGAAATGGAATAAAACAATCCCATATTGGAACCCTCCTTCCAGATGATGTCATGGTGCAAGGAGGAGGGTTTTAGTTTTATTAGGAACTGGGGAACTTTTTAGGAAAGGAGGAGCCTGGACAGGAAGGTTAGGCTCCACCTAAACCAAAACAGAACCAGGCTGCTGGCATGTAAAAGTAAAAAGGCTGTTGAGGAGTTTTTAAACAAGGGACTAGTGGGAAGCTGACAGGTATGAGGGAACATCCCTTAGGAACTAATTTATTAAAGGGGCAACTCTATATCCTGGGAAAGAAACATAGCTCATGAAGGCAAGCAACCAAATATTGACAAAATGTACAAGTGCTTATATACAAATGCTAAAAGTGTAAATACGAAGATGGATGAATCACGGTACATGACATTAAATGACTATATTAATATAAATAGGTATCCTGAAATGTTGGTGGAATAAAAGTAATCATTGGGAAATGGTAATTTGAGGGTACAAAATATATAAGAATGACAGGGTAGGTCATGCTAGTGGGGGAGTGGCACATTATGAGAATGAAAGCATACAGTCAAATAAAGTAAAAATCTCAAATGAATCAAACTGTACCATAGAATCTCTGAGGATAGAAATTCTATACTAGAATAAAAGCAAAGCAGAAGGAATATACTACTGAACACTTGACCAGGATGATGACAATTTTATAAAATGTTCAGGAAGATTAGAAAGACAGCAAAGGCAGAAAACACAAGAATAACAGGAGATCTAAACTATCCCCATTTTGACAGGGTACAGGTCACCTCAGTAAGGGATACAGAGAGAAAATTTCTAGAGCAGCTTGTCCTGGAATCCACAAGGAAGAGGTAATTCTTGATTTAGGTCTAAGTGAAGCACAGGATATGATCTAAGAGGTGAATGTAGCTGAACCACTCGGTAATCATGACCATAATATAATTAAATTTAACAATCATGTAGGGGGGAAAATGCCAAATAAACCCAACTCAGCAGTATTTAACTTCAAAAAGGCGAACTGCCCAAAAATGAGGAAGTTAGTTAAAAGGGAAATTAAAAGGAACAGTCATAAGGGAGAAATGCCTGGAAACTGCATAGAAACTATTTTAAAACACCGTAACTGAGGATGAAAGTGATGTACACCCCCAAACAATAAAAACAAACAGTAAGGTGACCAAAGAAAAAAGCCACCATAGTTAAATATCAGAGTAAAAGAGATGGTTATTAGCAAAAAGCCATCCTTTAAAAATTGGAAGTCAAATCCTAGTGAATAAAAATAAGGAGGCATATAAAGTCTTGTACGTAAAGTCCATAAGTATAATAAGACATGCCAAGAAAGAATGTGAAGAGTAACTAGCTAAGGACACAAAAACTTACAGCTAACTTTACTTTAAGTATGTCAGAAGCTGGATGCCTGTCAAACAGTCAGTGGGGTCATTCAATGAGGTGCTACAGGAGCACTCAAGGAAGACGATACCATTGCGGAGAAGCTTAACAAATTCTTTTCATCGATCTTCACTGCAAGAGGATATAGGGGAGATCCTACACCTGAGCCATTCTTTTTAGATGGCAAATCTGTCTGAGCTGTCCCAGATCGAGGTGTTAAGATGGAAAGTTTTTGGAATAAATTGATCAAATTAAACAGTAATATATCACTAGAACTAGATGGTATTCACCCAAGAGTTCTGAAGGAACTCGAATATGAAATTGCAGAACTGCTAACTGCAGCATGTAAACTGTCATTTAAATCAGCCTCTGTAACAGATGTCTGGAAGGTAGAAGGCTCCAGAAGCAATCCTGGCAATTAGAAGCTGGGAAGCTTAACTTCAGTACCAGGAAACTATAGTAAAAGAACAAAATCAGACATATAGATAAACATAATACATTGAAGAAGAGTCAATATGGTTTTGATTTTGTGAAGGGAAATCATGCTTCATCAATCTATTAGAATTCTTGGAGGGTGTCAACAATCATATGAACAAGGGTGATCCAGTTGGTATAGAATACTTGGACTTTCAGAAAGCCTTTGACATGGTCCTTCACCAAAAACTCTTAAGCAAGGTAAGTAGTTATTGGAAAGGAAGGAAAGTCCTCTCTTGGATCTGTAACTGGTTAAAATATAGGAAACAATGAGTTGTACTAGTCAGTTTTTACAGTGGAGAGAGGTAAATAGTAGATTCTCCCAAAGATCTGTATTAGGACCTGCGCTATTCAACATATTCATAAGTGATCTGGAAAAGGGGATGACTAGTGATGTGGGCAAATGTGCAAATGGCACAAAATTACTCAATATAGTTTAGTCCAAAAGTGACTGGGAAGAATTACAAAGGAATCTCACAAAATTGGGTGACTAGCCAACTAAGTGGCAGATGAAATTTAGTGTTGATAGGTGCAAAGTAATGCATAGAAAACCTAATCCCAACACACAGAATCATGGAATGTAAATTAGCTGTTACTACTCAAGAAAGTTCTTAGAGTCATCATGGATGGTTCTCTGAAAACATCCTCTCAACACGCGGTGACAGTCGAAAAAGCTAAGAGAATGTTACGAACCAATAGGAAAGGGATAGATAATAAGCAGAAAACATCATAATGTCACTACATAAATCCATCGTACTCCCCATACATTGAATACTGTGTCCAGTTCTGGTCACCTCATTTCAAAAAAGATATATTAGCATTGGAAAAGGTATAGAAAAAGGCAACAAAAGTGATTAGGGTTATGGAACAGCTTCCATACATAGAGATTAAAAAGACAGATGGCTCAGTTTAGAAAAGAGACAACAAAGGGCAGTTGTGAGTGAGGTCTATAAAACCATGAATGCAATGGAGCAGTGAATAAGTAAATGTTATTTATCCTTTCACATAACACAGGAACTAGGGGTCACCCAATGAAATTAACAGTTTTTAAACAAACAAAAGGAAATACTTCTTTACACAGAATAGTCAGTCTTTGGAACTCATTGCCAAGGAACGTTGTGAAGCCCCCAAAAAATATATAACTGGGTTAAAAAAAGAATTAGATAAATCCATGAAGTGGTTATAAACCAGGATGATCAGAGATGCTTGGATGAATGCTGCTTTTAGAATCAGGTTTCTGGTAACGCGGGAGGGGAGAGCAATGACATTTCATATAAATATGCCATACTTACTTTTCCAGAATGCTAGCGATTAAAATGGTTGTGATATCCAAGCTCTACCAGATAATACAGTTTAGTTTAGACATGGGTAAACTTGTCATCGCTGCTTGTTCTCAAATATCTGGCTTTCTATGTTACCAACAGCTTAGTCTCAGTAGCACAATTTTATATGGAGGTGCGTGGGGAAAAAAAAGTGTTACTGAACAAATAATATAAAGAATGAAAAGAATTGAAACTGGTCCAAAGAGAGGTATTATAAATGTTTTCTTTTTCACTGAACATTTTTTTAAGCCACTAAGTTTTTGCCTGTGATTCTCATGTGTTTTTTATTAATAACCCCAGCAAAATCAAAACATGAGTGGCAAGAGACTTTAATTTTATATGACAGTTTCAGCATTCCTTGGTTTAAGTATTTACTCCATTAAAAATGAAGTCTTGGAAAATATTCCTTTTCCTATCCAGTGGTAACAGCTTGTGGGCTAAATAATTGTTAAAGTTATCTTTGGCTTTAAAGGCCTAAGAGCCTTTTCAAATTATTTGTTCATGTGAAAACAATTTATAGTAAATATTTAAAAAAATTCTGTTCACAAATTGTCTACAAAACAGCTTATTTATCTGTTATACAAATGTCACCTAAAAATTCTACAAATAATTCTCTGCTCCTAGGTTGTGCACTGTTACATATCCAAAATTCCAGCTGTGGTAGTTAGTTTTGATTGGGCACAAGTCATAATATAGGCTGAGCTGGGAGCACTGCCAATTGAGGTTGTATAATATTTCCCATCATAAGACCCAGTTTTCAGTTGTTTATATCATTGTCAAACTTTAACAGTCTTGGATGAAATTTATATGCCAAAGGTGTCTGTATAAGGCTAGGTTTTTCTGAAAATTTGCCAAAACAGCTCTTCAGCTGTTTCTCAGAACAAGGCTTGGGAAAAATACAATTTGCCTAGGTTAAAAAAAAATGTGCACGTTTTTCATTGAAAAGTAAAATGCCCCCATGCTTTGGAACAGGGTCTTGACATTTGGCAATGGGATATTCTTTGAATAAAGGATGTGCCTTTTGCCTTTTCGTTTGAAAAATCCACCCAAATTTGGCAAAACCACCCAAATTTGAAAAACTGCAGTTCACACATGCTCAGTACAGACACCTTTTATTTTCCCAGGTAAATTTCTCAAACAATCTGTTCGCTGGTTATACTCCAGCCTCAGGCTGAGGAGGACATTCCTTGCAATTGTAGCTCTGGGATACTGCAGGCCAGGCTGAGTCCAGGCACGTGAACTGAGAGAGCTGGGAGCCTCTGTCTCCTGCACTTTCAATAATCTCACTGCTGGTCCCAAACAGCCTGCAGGAGGAATCTGCCTGATTTGAATGAAGAGGGGAGAAAAGCAAAACATGGAGGAGATGGGAACCTGGGGAATAGATTGGGACAAGGAGCCTTCGGATGAAGGTGGGATGGGAAACTGGGACTGGAGGCTGGCAAGAAGGGGAAAAGGTAAACTGGGACAGGGAGTTGAGTAGTTGGGGAGACTGAGAATGGCTAGACAAGGAGACTGGGACAAAGACCCAAGGCACAGAACTGGGAATGGCTGAGCCAAGACACTGGAAGTGGAAATGGGAGGGAAACTGGGACTATGGACTCCAGAGGGATGAGATTAGGGTTTATGGGGTAAGGAGACTGGGACAAGAAACCTGAAGAGCAGAGACTGGTACTGGCTAGGTGAAGAGAATAGGATTTGGATGAGGAGCCAGAACCAGGACAGGGTCTGGTTGGATAGGGACAGGCATAGGGCAGCCTTAATTCTGCCATTTCCAAACTTCTGTGTGTTTGACTTTACAACCTTAATAATGTTTTAAATATATTGTTATGAATTACATATATTTCTGTTCCTTTCTTGGATGGGTGTGAGTTTTAGAATCAGGTTTCGGATGATAATACCTGTTTAAAATTTGCTTTCTGTGGATATAGCAGACACACTCCCCACATTCATAGTTTCTCTGATCATTTTTGCCAGTAAACGCATTCAGCAGAATGCTCACTGAAAGCAAATACAAGCAGAGAAATTGACAGAGGTGAAGTAGATTCCTTAAATGTCAAATGAGTATTTACAGAAATGTTTTGCAGTATTCGCTCATCTCTAGTTATGTGATTGTGACCACCGAAAACCCAAGTCAAACAAGCACAACACTCTCTACAGTGGGGGTGTATTTCTGGGACTAGCCAGAGCTCCAGGGCTCCAGTAAATACTGTGTTCTTGGCTTCCCTACCTTGCTCTGCAGCAACGCTTCTTTTACCTAAGCCAAAGATCCCTGGAGTGCCCAAAATCCTATAGGGTTTGCTTATCAAGGGGGTTACTGTTAGAACAATTGTGTTGTGAAGAGGCATATAAAGGGGGTAGCTGAAAAGTGCTGCTCTGCTTAGCCTACGGAGTCCAGAGGCGCATAAGGGGGACAGCTGAAAGTGCTGTTTGACCCAGCCTGATTGAGCCCAGGAGGCACATAAGGGGAACAGCTGAAAAGTGCTGTTTGGACCCAGCCTGCTCATAAGTGCGCTCCATTCTGGTGTGGTGCAACGGGCACATGAGGGTGACAGCTGACAGTGCTGTCTCACCCAGCCTGCTGAGTTCAGGGACGTATAAGGGGTCAGCTGTGAGTGCTGATAGCCAGGTCTGCTCAGACGCACTCAGTTAATCTGGAATGGTTGTGTGTATCTGTGGGGGGTTTATCTGAATCTGAAAACCTTAGGTCCTGCAGGATAGCTCCATTGGGAGGTGACTTGTAACCATATGAACACACCAGTAACACAAGCAGCACACTAATAGAATCACACACCTTCTTCCAAGAAGGTAACCCTAAAAAATAAGCATACCTCAAAGTGACGGGCAAATCTGGTAACAATGCCTTAAGGTCAGAATGAAATTTTTGGGAAGACAAAACCTGAAATGTTTCACTTGGACATTAATGAAAAATTTCTTTCTTTTTTTTTTTACTTTGCTCAAAACTATTTTGCAAACTTGACACACATTTGTGATTAGGTGCAGTTGACTTGAAACTGCATTTTTTCAGCAAATAAATTATTCTTCCAAAAATGTCTCTCTGCTCTCTTTATAGCTTCATTTATTGGTGCTTGCATACAAGACTCCAAAGGGTGCCTATTCTGTATCAATAGGATGGAAAATGAACAGAAATAAAGCTTAGGGAGCACCTCCAGAGACAAACCTTATAATGCTGGTTTCCTTTTCAGAACAGTACAGCTTAAAATGAACAAAATGTACTATTGGCTGCAATTTCTAATTTTCCCTCTTCTTTTGATACCACAGCTTAGTACTACTTTTTAATAATATTAGATGGGTGGAATATTTTTATATTCACTGACTCCTTTGTATAAAAGTGAGGGATCAGCTCTGTGAAGAGAACAGCTCTTTAGCTAATAAAAATGTAGTTGTACTAATGGGGAGTAGACAAAAAGAACCCTCTCCCTTTCCTAACAAGAAACCCCATACCATACTTAGTATGTCATTAGTAAGGGGCAGGAATAGCAGGAGGCAGTGGCAATGTAAGCTACCTGAACACAAGGCTTGGGCTACTGTTTCCTTAGCCATAGCCCAAAGGGAATTGGGGTGGGGCAAAAGGAGGAGACTTTATTCCCTCTGAAGATGTCTTGTACCAGGGAGGCTGAGGAAAAACACCAAGCTGCTCTCCAAGATATATGAGGAACAAGAGCTCAGGTAGGGGAAACACAGTTTGTCTACTTTGCCCCAACAGATTCTGTTAGAGATGCTACTGCTAAAGGAAGCAGCCTAGAAGCTTGCACCTTGGGTTCAGACACCAAGTGTTGACCCTTGCCTCTGTGAATGGCAAGAAAGCATCACCCAGCAGAGGGTGGAATTTTGTCCTAGAAGAGAGGAAAGGGCCCTTTATCGCCATTGTATCTAGTCTGTGGACACCCAAGAACTCCTCGGATGTCACTTCTTTGCACGTCCTGTCCACTGTAAACTTCGCAGCCACAACTTCAGATGCAGTTTAGATACTCCCGTTCTAGAAGAGTAGCCTCCTCATTCCCAGCACAGCCTGAGCTGTAGGAGAATCCCCTTCGGCTATTTGCAGAGTGACACAACTGAGCAGTTCTGAGTCCAGCAAGAGAGGAAAAGCAAACATTTATATCATCATTATCTTATCTCTCGGTTTAAAAATAAGAATGTGCTAACTGCATCCTTCCCTGCACCAACTACAGGACTTTCACATACGCAGATTTCAAGCCCAGAAGGGAACATTATGATTATCTAGCCTGACTCCTGTATAACACATGCCACAGAACTTCCCTCAGTAAATTCCTAGGGCAGAGCTTTTACAAACACATGCAGTCTTGATTTAAAAATTGTCCATGAGAAAGTATTCAACACGACACTTAGTAAAGTGTTCCAATCCTTAATTGCCGTCACTGTAAAAAACGTACAGCTTCTTTCCAGTCTGAATTTGTCTAGCTTCCACTTCCAGATAATGGATTGGATTATACCTTTCTCTACTAGACTGAAGAGCCCATTACTAAATATTTGTTCCCTGTGTAAATACTCACATATAGGGTGACCAGATGTCCTAATTTTTTAGGGACAGTCCCAACATTTGAGACTTTGTCTTATATAGGCACCTATTATATCCCCCTATCCCCATCCTGATTTTTCACTTTTGCTATCTGGTCACCCTGCTTACAAACTAATCAAATCACCACTTCACCTTCTCTTTGTTAAGACAAATAGATTGACCTTAGTCTATTACTATAAAGGCATATTTTCTAATCTTTTAATCATTCTCATGGCTCTTCCCCCCCCCCCTCAAATAGATAAACATCCTTCTTGAATTGTGAGCACCACAACTAGACACAGTATTCCAGCAGTGTTCAGTACAAAATACAGAGATAAAATAACTTCTCTATTCCTAATCGACATTCTCCTGTTCATGCAACCCAGGATTGCCTTATCTCTTTTGGCCACAGTGTCACACAGGGAGCTCATGTTCAGCTGATTATCCACCATGACCCCCAAATCTTTTTCAGAGTCACTGCTTTCCAGGATAGAGTCCCCCATCCAGTAAGTATGCCTTCAGTATTTCTTCATAGACATACATATTTATATTTAGCTGTACTAACACACATTGTTTGTTTGCATCCAGTTAAAAAAGCAATCCAGATCATTCTGCATTGGTGGCCTGTCCTCGTCATTGTTTACCATTCCCCCAATTTTGGGTCATCTGAAAACTATCAGTGATGATTTTATGTTTTCTTCCAGGTCACTGATAATATTCAATAGTGTAGGAACAAAAACCGATCCTTGAGAGACACCACTGGAGATGCACCCGCTTAATGATAACTACCCATTTTGGAGCGTGTTTTGAGACTTAACAATTAGCCAGTTTTTTATCCATTTAATGTGTGCATGTTAATATTATATTCTAGATTTTTTTTTAATCAAAATGTCATGTGATGTCAAGTCAAACTGCTTAGGACAGTGTGTGAGTGTTGGGATATGGCAGTATTGAAATGCTGTCACCCATTCACTTTCCAGTGATGATTAAACCATTAATGATGGCTGCCAATAATGACAAATGGATTATTGTATCCTTTATCAGGAAGCTTCTTTTTATCATTCATAATCCTTCAGGTAATACAAAACACTTTCTAAATTTAACATGTCCATTCCATTATACCATTTGACTGCATTTAATACCAGAATATTAGATTTTATTATTAAAGAGGCCAGCAGGTAAGCACACTCAGGCCCTAGGTTCTCTGTAATATCCAATATCCACTGAGTCCAGAGAAGCAGGTTTGCAAAAACCTGCCCCTGGGGGCAGTTCTGTCTCAGTTTAGTCCCATCTTTGTTTTGAGAACAGTTTACCTCAGATGACGATATAGGGCAGAAAACAACACCATACAGGAGGTGGTATAGAATAGTGTATGCCATCTGGCAAGGAATCCTCAGTTCTGAGATGTACGGATTTTATTTCTCTTTTCCACCACCAGAGTGGTGCAAAGGCCCAACATCTAAGAAGTGGCTGTGGCCCTCAGGCTCTATCGTTGAGCTCAAGGCAATTAGCAGACACTATGGCTGCCAGGTAAGTTGTTGACATGAAGCAGCAAGGGAAGACAAATACTTTAGCTCCATGAGACCATACTTTCATGTACTTGAACTAATGGAAAATAGCCCCCCAAAACACAATGTTAAGGTTTAAAAGTTGACACACAATGAGCAGGTGTGACTTTCTATTTGGTGGAGAGTAGTAGTACATATACAAACAGAAGCTAATACATTAAAAGATTATTGTACTCCCCAGCGGTTAGATATATTTAATTTCATTGAGCATAACATTATTACAGTATCCTTTGCACTGGCGAGTCTTCTGCTGAGGAATTAAAAGACAAATAGAGATGTTCCCTCTGGAACTCATCAAACACAGAAGTGATTTTTTAAATCATTTGAGACTACTTTGAAATAAAACTTTTCCATTTCCACTCAGAACTGTCTATGCAGGGGCATTCAGCAAAATTAATAAAAATTAACTAAGGTGTGAATTAAATGTTGAATTTACTTTGGAAGCAAATAAAGCTAAATCAAATTTAAGGTTACTCTCATTCAGAATTAAAGTATCTCCTCCCAAGGATTCAATGGAGTTTAACCAATCCACTTTTAATTCACACCTTTAGTTAATTTGGATTAATATCCAAAGACACTCCATGTAGACCAGCCCTGAGTATCACTTTACAAAGGCTATAGAATGATTTCAGTTATTTTTCTTCTTCACTTTTGTTCAAGAGTCAGGTCTGGTCTACATTATTTTGACGTAACTATGGAAGAGTGTACACTTAAATATCACTCCCCACAACATAACTGCCCTGCTACACTGACTTAAGTCCACCTCCATGTATAGAGTCAAGGTCATTGCAGGTAGGTCGATGCAATGTCAATGTAGACACTGTGTTGCTTACATCAACTTTTTACTGGATTTTAGGAGCTGTCCCACAAAGCCCCACACTGCCAATACAATCGATAGAAGCACTCCTGGTGAAGAAGCAAACCACTGACACAAAGAGCAAAGTGTAGATATGCACAACAATGTAATTACTGCGGCAGCTGTATGCAACATAAATTAGATCGACTTAATTTTGTAGTGTGCACAGGCCTCAGTTTTTCCTCACATATACACAATCAATAATATGCCTTTTGTCCAATAGCATATCACAAGACTTAAACTAATGGTGAGGATATGGTAAGCCAGGGAACAAAGAGATGCACAGTATCTAAGTCTATTTAAAATTCTGAAAATTCACACCTATACTTTTTGAAGCAGGACACTTGTTTATTAATAATCAATGGAATAATGCAACAGAAACTTAACATTATTGCCTAGTTATGTGTGTAAGGGCAAAAACCCTGTAACTGTCTCTTTTAAAAGAGAAAGATATAAAGCCTTCCAAATACTTTTTCTGGAGTGCTTCCTTTATTGATTTAAGATGGGCAAATCAATTTAGATATAATAAAAAACTCAAAAATTCACTAAAAAAATAAATCAACCCCAAACTTTATCTTTAGTGGTGCAAAAGAGTTCTGATCCTTACCCTCTTTCCCCAACACCAATTATTTTTCATTTGTTGCACCAGAACTCTACTTAAGTATTAGCCTCAAACTAGAAGGGCTTAAATATACTGGGAAAGGCTCCTACAGTATTTCCTCTTTCCTGAACCAGAAAGAAGTATAAGAAATGTTTAAGGCACGGTCTACACTTGGAATTTACTTCAATATAGTTATGTCTCTCAGCCTATGCCAATGAGAGAATCCCTCCCATTGGTGTAGATAGTGGCTACACTGAAGCACTACAGCAGCACAGCTGCAGTGGCACAGCTATGCTTCTGTAGTATTTTAAGTGTAGACAAGCCCTAAGAAAGTTTGCTCTTGTAACACGTCTGAGCCACTTTTAATCGAAGTGTTTGGAATAACCTTCTCAGGAGGGCTTTATCGAAACTGAACCTCCAAACATGCTAGTCTATAAACAGCAAAAACAACAAGAGTCCTGGAGCTCTTTAAAGACTAACAAATTTCTGCAGGCATAAGCTTTCATGGGCTGCAACCCACTTCCTCAGATGCATGAAACGGTAATCACATGTTGGAGATATATCTACATCCAAGGGTAAGAAACAACAATGGGAGGGCAAGTGCTAACAAAGTCCATTCAGTGAGAGTAGATGAGGCCTATTCACAACTGTTGATTAGAAGGTGAGACTGTGTGAACAGTGACAATTACGTCTTGTAATGAGAGACCATTCCAAGTCCCTATTCAGACACAGTCTGATTCTGTCAAGTTTGCATAGGAGTTCCAGCTCTGCAGTTTCTCACTGAAGTCTGTTTTTGAAGTTCTTTTGTAAAAGTACGGCAACTTTCAAGTCAGCTACAGAGTGTCCTGGGAGATTGAAGTGCTCTCCTACTGGTTTATGGAGGTTACCATTTTTTATGTCTGATTTGTGTCCATTTATTCTTTTGAGCAGTGACAGTCTGGTTTGGCCAATGTACATGGCAGAGGGGCATTGCTGGCACATGATGGCATATATCACATTAGTAGATGTGCAGGTGAATGAGCTTCTTATGGTGTGGCTGATATGTTAGGACCTGTGATGGTGTCACTAAAATCGATGTGTGGGCAGGGCTGGCAACAGGGCTTGTTGCAGGGATTAATTGGATTGTCTTCTGCAATGATCATGAGAGTCATGCTCGACATGAATTAACTATATATATACACACACACACTATGACTACTATTAGACTTGGCAAGTTTAGGATATCAAAATGAAAATTCACCCTTTAGGAGGAAAGCTTTTTTTTTTTTTAAGCACATATTTGGCATACTATGTCTTTTTAAGGTCTTTAGGGTATGATGAGGGATTGCTTCTCCAGGTGTTCTGGAGTAATGTTAAAATAAGCATAAATCTGAGAGATACTATTATCAGAACACTAAGTTACACAATTCAGAATGAAGAGCTTAAATCTTTGAAAGTCTGTATATAGTATCTACTGCACAAATATTAGAGCTGTCCAATTTGTAAAACCAGGCAATGCTTTAAAAGAACCATTGTATAAACTCATCTGTCAAGATGACCCTTTGAAATGAGGAAGCCTGTTACTATAGCATCAGCTGGCAAGTGAAATAGCTTTTGCTTCTGTTATAAATAAACCACAGTGGGAAAATATAGTCTTCATTTCTTAAGAACTGGTCACTCCAAGGCTGGTCATTTAATAAGCATCTTCTCCCCATTTTACGTTCACCTTTATTTACTGCACATTATTCAAACCCCCACTATGAAGAAAATAATATTTGCTTCTTCATATTCTTTTCTATGATGCTCATCACTATAGTATCTTAGTGCTACACAAATATGAATGAATTTGTTTTCACTATACCACTCTGAGATGAAAGGGTGGGTTTATCCCCATTTTATAGTTGGGAAATGAGGCAGAGAGAGAGACTTTATCCACTAATTTTAGGTACCCAATAGCCTAGGAACAGATTTTTCAGAATATTTAGCATTATATATACGCAGGGCAAAATGCAATTTTTGTTTTTATAATTTTGATAGATTGTTTTCTTTTAAGCATTTTTCTATTTTAACTAATTAAATTTTCATAGGTGTGGGAAATTATTGGGGGCAGGGTGAGTCAGTAATTATTTAATCACCGTTGACATTGAAATTCAAGAGAGTTAAAACCATTAAAACACAAATTGTATATTTTGACATATGAAATTTACAAAGTAAATATCCTTAAGTGAAACTCTAGTAAGTTCTCAAGCAGCATTTTTCTTCCTTTGCCTAGCTGTAAATTTTGATTATCATCTATGGAAATATATTTTCCTCACTATGTAGGTGTATAGGGAAATCAACATTTACCGACATTTACCAATAAAAGTCTAATCCTTATACAGTAGTTGGCTCTAATCACAATTCTCACTAACTTCAGTTGCAGCTGGCAGTGCTCAGCACTAAACTGGACCCAATCAGCAGCAAAGTAGTAAGGAACACACAATTAGTGACCACCTGTGAACAGTTTGGTTGAAGGGACTTGCCCAGCATCACAGAGGAACTATGTGGCAGAAGCAGCGATACCATCCATTTTTCCTGAGAAGCATTCTCTTAAACATGAGGCCAACCTTTCTCTTCCTACAATTTCCTGGCACATTTACCACACACGTTCCAACTTCTGCAAGAAATAAAGCATGGGTCCCACAGACAACATCCTCCTTTATAATACAAACTAGATTCATGACCAGAACAGGTGCATCCTATGCACCAAATGAGACAGGGCCTTGTAGGAAAAATGATATGTGATCATGTCATTTAAGACTATCATAATGCATATGAACAAGAGGGCAAATTAAAGTTGAAAAGGCAACTTTAATTTTGGCATTTCCTAATTTCAGAGTTCTTGACTTTACCATCTGAATAGTGCTCTTTGAATGTGATCTATTGTGTGCAATTGCTTATGTTTTTTTAAAAAAAAGCAAACTGAAAAAAACAAAACAAAAATTATATCATGGCATAGTCCCATTTAGGGGCCATGAAGGGATGAAGCATGCCCAGTTATTCTGTCGAGATGGCACATGCAGTTTCTCCAAACCTAAGACCCGTGAGAGGCTTGAGCATGTTTAGGGTGCATGTAATCTTCAGAAATTTAGCTGCTAAAAATATACAAAATTTCTACTTAGCAGGTGTGGATACAATTTCTCCAGTATGCTTATTATTTGCCAAATTTAGGTCTTTCCCACCCCAGGAACAGCAAAAGGCACCTCCCTGACACAAAAGCCACATCTCTGTCAAATTCCAAGTCTCTGCTCCAAAGCATAGGAACACTAGAGTTTTTCAAAGAATCTCATGGAAACTTCCAGACTTTCTGAGAACTACATTTGCCTAATTTCTGAAAACTAAATATTCCTCAAATCTCCTAGAATGCTGTGAGCCATGCCCTTCCGAGTATATAAGGGTCAGGGCATTGCCAGTGCGTCAGTGAGATATAAGAATGAACTGAAGTGAAATGAAAGCTCAGCTCAGCTGTGATATTGTGAAACTTGTTTTAGTGTGTAATTGTGAATGTGTACTTGTGTTTTAAGACTTGACGAGTGTAATTAGCGACTAATAAAGGACATTTTTAATGAGACACCAGAGATATCTATCGGACCCCTATCTACATAACAATATAAAAGAAATAGTTACTTCTTTTTCCCTGCTTAACACACAACGTTTAATAACTTTATAAGATTGTGTAACATAGACTTTTGCTCTCCCTAGTACTGTTTGTTTTCCCCCATAGAAAGTGAAAGATGCCACTGAAGATGACTTCCAGAGTTCCATATATGAAGCGAAAAGCTCAACTGCAACCTAGTTTGCAGCAAGGGGCAAATTTGATGGGAAAATATCTAAAATAAAAACAATGTATACCATATTAAAAAAATTTAACAAATGGAAGATGGAGGTGGGGGGCACTGAAGATGCTCCTTGCCTGGGGTGCCATTTTGTCTAGGTCCAGACCTGATTTTCAGTTCCCATTGACTTTTTCTCATTGCGGTCAAAGGGGGTTGAGAGTGCTCAGAATCTCACAGGAAACACAGGTACCTATTTACATATTAAATAGGTACTTTCATAATAAAAACATATGCTAATCAATTGGTTACTTGCTAAAAGTGATAATTATTACCAATCTATGATGCTTGCCTTTCTGTTGTTGTGTGTGTTTGTAACTGAAGTAACATTGTATGGTTTTGTAAATATGCATCCCTTGCATTTGCTTATAAAGCTAAATCACTACTAATTTATTTTCCCTGCAAGACCACCAGGATATTTAGAAGATGAGGAATATGATTAACTGCTAGTGCTACAGCACCACCTTAATGCATTAGCTCCATTGCTGCTGCAAGCTAAGATGTCTTTATCACTTAAACACATCTGATGTAATCATTATGGTAAGCAAAACCGGAAAACTACATAGCAAAAAACCCTAAAACTCCACTGCTTATTACAGTTTAGTTCATTATACAGATGGAAGGGTAGGAAAGATAGAGGATTTTTACAAGATAAAGAAAATGTTAATTCCTTTTATAAATTATTTCATATAGTATTTAGTCATTTATAAATCTATTTTAATAAGACAGTATCCAGTTTTATTGTATGTGATTCCAGTTGGTTGTCTGCAATATAGAAAAGTGTTCAGGTGACATTTTAGCCTTCCATGTCTGGGAAAAATCCAGGACCCATTATAAAATATCAGAAAAAGGCACCTGCTGTGCTTTTAAGATGTCTTTAGTGCTGCATGAATAGATGACATCATAGGCTGTCTCCCTCCTTCACTAATCTGTGAACTAAGCAAGTCTTTGCGTCTAGGGATCCAGATTCATCTGAATGCTTTATGACATGATCCCGTGCATGCCTATTTAATAAGCAAGACTTAATTATTCCTCAAAGAACATAAATCCTGTTTGTAGGTATGGCCTCAATTTACTGGTAATGCATACCCAAAGCATACTGGTAATGATTATAGATCTAACCTACCAGGATTTAAAAACATCAGTAAAGAGCAGAGGAAGTTTTGCTGCAATGAGTCACAGAAAATAACAGATTGTAGAGAATTAATAAGTGTGGTTTGACATTTTTAACATAGGTTTTAGTGTCTATATTAGAACAGCCCAACTGTTCAAGTTTTATTTACTAAATTGCTGGGGTTTAAAGTAAATATCACATCTTAGAAATATCATTGCTTTCCTTCTACATTAAGAGTCAATACAATTGCTTTAAAAAAGCCATATGCTTTTCACCCTTCGTTATAAATTGCTAGGAATATAATCTAACAGAGTGACATCTGTATTTCCCTATGGATTTTGCATCACATGCCCTGATCCATTAGTTAAAATACCCTACTTGAAATCATTGCAAGCATATGAATGCCATATGTCATATCACACAACATATTAAAGCATCTTTTTAAAGCACCATTAATGCCTCATAGAAAGCTTTGAAAGATTTTATTCAGTGAAAAGTCGGCCAGGCACCATTTTTATTATATTTGCATACAAATAGTATCTTCGTTCCTTAAAAAGAATGTTTCTGCTGCTTATATCACCTTGACATTTTATATCCTCTGTTATATCTCAGTTATTTCTTGCAAGCATTTTAATGTCAAAAAGAAGAGTTTTTAAAAAAAAAAAAGATTTCTATAAGGCACCAAGGTCTCTAAGGGCTACAGACTTCTAATAGAGTCCTATAACTGAGCTTCATGTCTATCGAGTGTTTTGAGAGTAGGGTTCTTGTTTGTGTTTTAGGAGATATGGTGGCAGATCACTTTGCACTGTATATTCCCCTGTGCCATGAGGCATACAATGCATTCATGATGAAAATGAGGATAAATTGCATGCTTGGAGGGAAGTTATGATGATACATTTTACAAATCCCATCAGGTAGCCATCAACAGCCCCATTATGGAAATAGGGCTTGATCCAAAGCATGCTGAAGTAAATGGCAGTCTGGATTATTAGATCAGGTTTATAATGCTTTTTTAAGGTTTCACCTGAATTTGTGCGTTGTAGCTGGTCAGACATAGAGAGTGACAGGGAGGGGAGCCATAGAACATCTTTCCTGGATGGTATGCACAAGCCAGTATATCCTGAAGAAGGTCCACCATGGTGGAGTCTTACGTAGTGAGTAAGGGAAGGGTCTGAGGAAATGTATTTTCAGCCACACCTTGGGTCACCAAAATGGCTAAACCCTTTGAACTGGTACTTTTAACAGAAACCAGGCTTGGGAAATTTCATCCTGCTTGGTGAAGCTTTGAGAAATTTATGATCTAATGGAAATAAGGGGTTATAATTTTCAATTCAAGTCTCCACTAGAACTGTCAGCTACCAGTATAATATGTGCCTTTGGACCAGCTGGTTTACCAAGTCACTTTTGCATCTATTAGATAGTGCTTACTCTTAACGTGACAGAGTTTAGTTTAGTTTAGTTTAGTAATCTAATGAGTTTGACTCCTATTTGAAGATCTTACTGTGCTATAATCAGTAAATAATGCTCCCAACTGCAACTTTTTAATGTTACAGTATTTATAGATAGTGGGGGAGTATTGATTGTGAACACAGTGAAAAATAATGATTGCTTTAAGTGTCAAATACATTAAAAATACAAACCTAAATCCTATCAGAGCACTAAAGTCCTAATATTTGGAACTTGCCTTCATCTGTTTGTTGTCCCTTTATTGCTTAAAAAAATGCAGGCTTTTACATTATTACCTTTCCCTCTACCAATGAAAACAGTCATTTTGTTAATGACTAATAAAATATCATCTATTGTGCTGTTTTACAAAAGAATAATCAATTCCTGAGTGGATATTATATAAGGATGACTAAAGAAGGCCTGTATTTTGACACGGAATGCTGCACTTTAAGAACTATGGCAGTTAAAGTATAAAAGACTGCCAAATTTCTACTGCCACCAAAGCAGAAATTCTAGAAGTGGATTAAGGCTGAGATTTTTAAAGGAGCCTAAGGGAGATAAGTGGTCAAATCCTGTTGAAATTCATGGGACCTGAGTTCATTATTCCCTTTGAAAATCTCAGGCTAAAATTTGTTCAAGATGGCTTGTTGGCTGCAAATACTGCATGAAGTACATTCATCAGGCTTAGCTCCTTGTGCTTGCTTTCTAGAGGACTGATTAGAGGACTCAGAGTCAACAGAAATATTTCCATTGGTTTAAATGGGAGCTGGATTGGGCTATGGCAAAGCGAGCAGAACTCTAATAAATGAGGACAGATCTGTGGCGTGAGCTGCTGCTCCTACAGCACAGATGATGGATCCTTGAAATCTAGTGGTCTCAAGCTTGGATGTCACCTCCAAGTCAGGGCCCAGATCATGGTATTCCTATGTTCCTGCCTCCACCACTGCATGTGATAGAACTTAATTTTTGCTAGGGACATGCACTAGTTACTTATATGTAAATCTTACCATTCTTTTTGAAAGAGTACCTTCCTAAAGGCCACAGATTAGCATTCCATCTGGGACCAAATCCCATGGACTTAACCTAAATAGCTGTGAGCATAACAGTGAAGAAGTTTTGTTTGATTGCCATGGGAAAACTGAGTCTTTAGAAAAAGAGAGAGCAAACTGGTAATTAATCAAGAGTTCCCAGTAAAATTGGAAATGTATTTCAATGACCTGGATCTTCTGAGGGTTATTTCATTTCAAGTTTACTAAGAAATTTTAATATATAAAGTCAAACTGTTTGCAATTGATAACACCATAGTTATTTAACAGTAACCCACTATTTTAAAATTAGGTTTAATGTTTAAGTGTAAAAAACCACTAGGCAATATTTTCATATTTGGTCCCATGAATTAGGTGCCCAACTTTGGGTAGCAAGTTAGAAAATTTTGGCCTATTTTCCTTTTATTAGATTCACAGTAGTGTCGATACATTAACATTTATAGAGTTACATTAAATATTCTATGCTACTGAGAAAATTTGCTACACAACAGTTTATTATAACTAGGAATCAATTAAATAGATTAGATAGTACACATTTTGACCAAAATATTTGGAAAAATATTTACTTGATTGGCCATTGGAATATTCTGATGCCAGGGCAGAAGAAAAGCATCTGGCTACTGAGTGGCAAAGACTCATCAGATCTCTTCAGGATTCTGGTATGAAACAAGTACAGACCCTCCCTATATTCTCCTTCTTTCTCCTCCCATAGCCTGCACTCCCATGATAGCATCCTGCTCTGGTTACTGTCTCAAGAAGCCAGCATTGGACAGGAGGGCCACATCAGGAGGTCAGGATGATGAAGGCCCCCAGACCATGTTGTTTCAGATAATCTATTAAATTCTGAAAAACGGAATGAGTAAGTCAGTAAGATTTCAGGAGAAATTCTGTATTAGCTTTAGTGCAGTTATTTTTAGAAGCAAATCACTACCCAAGTCTCACTCCAAATGGAATAGTTTCTTGGATGCAGAGCTCCTACCCAGAAGACATATGCACAAGAACCAAAGCATGTTGACATTTAAAGTAGACAGGGAACTGCCTAAAGGCTAGGGCAACTCTATGCAAATTTGCAGAACTGGAGCCCTAGGAAAGGCAGATGGAGGAGTGCAATTCTGGTAGCCTTTTGGAGGGGGTGGGATGAGAAGTCCTTGGGGGACCCATCATGGGAGAGTTCATGTTCTCTTTGAGGAGAGATGAGGAAAAAGTCGTGGGGCTACAGGGCAGAGCTTGAGTTGCAGGCAGAGGCGGAGGCACTAAAGCCAAGTAGCATTTGAATCTTGTTGAAAGAAAACTAGTTGACATTATGTATTTAGACGACCTCACTTCAGATATAGCAAACGTTTCCAGAATAGACATTCTGCAACATGCCCATGAAAAGTGTCACTTTGCTTTTAAAATGGATAAACTTGAAGGATCCACTGCAAGTATCGTCTCAGATTGAACTCTCTCCTATAGCTAACGAAAGCTAGCACTGGCATCATCTGCAGCAACAGAAGTTAACAGTGAGCAAGGAGGGGAACATAAGTAATGTTTTCTTCATTTTTCCTATCCCGCCCCACCCCACTCCTTCTACCATTAAAACAATTATTTTCCCAAACATTACAAGCCCTGCTAGTGCAAGTTTATAGTTCAGCCACTTACATCCAATGCCCACAATGGTTACCAGGGTAACCGTGTGTGTCTTGTAGGTGACAATATGAGGTAAGTGAAAGAGACTTTGGTGTGGAGAAGTCTGTGAGTGTGCATGTGGTACAATATTTGTGCACTAAGACATGGCTACCTAGATTGCTGTGAATGTTAACATAGCTTTACCTAACGACTCATTTATTTGATTTTTATCAATTGTGCTTAATAGAAATTGCATTTTAGCAATGGGTAGCCATCCCAAAGATACCCATAAAAACAAACTGAAGACAGTGGAAGGAAGCTTAATATAAATAGAAATCTTTCTGATGATGCTTTACCACTGTTAAAATTGTAACAACTATTAAAAGCCCTCCTTCTCCCAAATAAATACAGCACTATAAACATTTCCTGTGTATAATAGAGAGCAAGGGGATTTTCAGTCAATTCTTATGGTAAAGAATAAAAATGATAAGAAGAACTTCACTGCTCACTAGAGTCTTCATCTCTCATGAGCAATGCTCTCCACAATCATTTGTTAATTGTTGAAATTATAACCATAACAGGTGCTGTGGGATTTTTAAATGTGAATTCTATACAGAACACAGCTTTCCTTCCCATCCCTTCTCTTTGCACCTTAAGAAAGTCGAAGATAAGGTGGTCTTTGGTTTTGTTTTCCATTAGCTGAGACACATGTAGGTAATTTACTTAATAGCAGGGCCTTATGCCTATGTAGAAGGGTCCATAGACACATTCACCTCTATCACCTCCTTACTGTCCTAGCAGTACAGTATCCTGTATAAAAATAAATAAATCACAATATTTTATTTTACACTGCTCCCAAATCCTCAGTGTGCCACAGAGCTTTTCTTATGTTGACAAGAGAACTGGACTGTGAAAGTTGTCAGGGGAAAGCTGTGAGTTCTACCAGCAAAGCAGAAACTATCTGGTGCATTTGGCACCCACCAAGGCATGAGAAGCAGTAGTGGCTTTTAGTACTGAGTTCTATGTGTGGGTTTATCAGTGTAAAAGGATCTACTTACAAACTCCATACTGTGATTCCCATGGGGGAAAAATAGCTTGGGGTTAATGTTGCTAAAATGCTATTTCTATTAAGCACAATTGATAAAAATCAAATAAATGAGTCGTTAGTTAAAGCTATGTTAACATTCACAGCAATCTCGGTAGCCATGCCTTAGTGCACAAATATTGTACCACATGCACACTCACAGACTTCTCCACACCAAAGTCCCTTTCACTTACATCACACTGTCACCCATAAGACACACATGAAAACCTCTACATCACACTAAGACACACATTTAATTACAGTCTCAGGGAGATTAACATATTTTACTAAAACATACTTTCACTGTGTGAAATTACTACTTACAAATATTTCAGGTCATGAGTGGGGAGCAGGAGGTCAGGTACAAACTAAACCTTGATGGCTGTTCACCTTGGGAAGCTCTTGAGGAATCTGGGATTTGGAGATGGAATGCAAACCGAGATGAACAGAATGACTTAAATAAAACTCTGTAAAGATCCCTGGGGATATATGGAATTCTGCTTTGCAGATTCTGCCACACACTTCAGCTGGGTGCAAAGTCCTGACTCCACATGGTTGTCCATGTGATTCCTACCTGCTTTTTAGTCCTTTTGGATTCACAGGATTTGGCCTTCAATAGTTAAAGGAGGTTTACACTGTGTAGATTCCAAGGCACCCTGTTTTTGGCCAGCCAAACCAATGCAAAAGTGCCAGCAGCTAGACAGTTATTAATAACACTCATGGCAGTGACTGTGCCAGGCAAACCCAACAGCAGCTACTTCTATTTTTGTATCTTTCACATCTGAGTCTTATAATAACCCAGACTCACTCCTGACCCAGCCATTGGTAACTGATGAATCCCACCTCCTGACCTAGGATGAATCTTAAGCATAATTAAAGCCTCAAACTGCACCATTTATCTGACTTACTCATTATTTTCATGGATTTGTTATTTTAAACATCATGCTTTTTTCCAAATAAAGGTAAAGCCAAGGGTCAGACCATGAATATAGATGTCAAGGCCCAAGCACATCTCCACTAGTGGTCTTATGCACTAATCCATCAAATACATATGGCCCCTAAAAATCCTTTAAATAGCATTTGTAAAAGTCTAATAAGTAGTGAAAAGCAAATATTACTATTCTATTTCTTAGCCAGAAACTACTAAAGTAAAAATCAAATTGTGTGTAAGAAAGCATTGGCTGGATAGTGCTTGTTCTCTTTTATTTAAGTATACGATCCCGAGTGCCGAGAAGAGGTTAACAAAATGCGGTTAATAATTCAAATAAAACTAAGTCTTTTCATTAAGGAATGACAGACAAGAAAATCTGATGGAAACAAGATAAAGCAGAAGAAAATGAGATACAACTGGAACTTCGATAAGTGTAAGTGTGTATGTATACAAGGAGGGTGCCAGTGATTTATCTTGACAATAAAAAAGGCACAGTAGTTAAATCTACGTAATGTATACATGGCATCACAGCTATATCAGTAATTGATACTAACCTATTTTGAATGAACATAAGGCATATTGATGGACCTGCATATTGATGGATATTTCCCATCCTTAATACAGGCTTTGATTAATAATTCATCTTAAAACCTGTTAGGAAAGGTGATGCTTACCTAAGTGCTTCTCACTAGAATTTGTTTACAAAATATAACAGCTAACCTTTATTATGTAAAAATCTCAGTTTTTCTCCAGTCCTGTTAAAGGAGGATGATATTTATTACCCACTTTACAGGAAGTTCGGTATTCAAAGGTTAAATACAAAAATCATGATCCTGCACACTCTTATGCACATGCTTAATTTTATTACTATGTGAAGTCACAGTGAAATCAAAGTTAAGCACATGGGTAAGTGTTTGCAGGATTGTTCCCTAAAGATGTTTGCATTCACTGACTTGCACCCGTAGGATGCTTTACAGTCATTACAGATTTGACTGTACTATGGTTAAAAAAGAGTAAATCTTTAAAAATATGGAAGGTAGAAGTTGCATGAACAATTTGATAAAAGTATAATTGCTTAAATATAAGGAGTCCCTTTTTCCCTTATGAAAGTATAAAACCCGTTTTCATTAATGAGAGTTACACATATTCACATAGAAGAGAGTAAGAGATGATATATTAAAGATGTTTATTTTACATACCTCGAAAAGATTAAAAAATACAGAGCCTCATGCTGCAGAAACCCAGCCATCTTTATAAGGGAATCAATCTTTTAGGCACAGCAAGGACTGAGATGAAATAATGTGAAAGGAAGGGAAAAGAATTGGATGAAAAGCAGATAAAGAAAGGAACTCCAAGACATGAAAGATGCGGTCTGTTGGATTAAATGATGTACATATTTTAAAGTTTAATAATTGAAATCCTGAGATTGTTTTTTCCTTAAGTCTTTGCTGTTCTTGAAAAACTTAATTCAATTATAAACACCTTAATGCAGTTCTACTCAGGGCCTGATTCTGAAGTCCCTGCTCTGACAGAAATCTGATTGATTACAAATGAGACATGAGATCAGAAGAAAAATAGGCAGTAGCTTTTTCCTACCAAAAGGCTGCCATAAAAGCACACATTATACTAACATTATAAAAAGACTTTGCATTTTTAACAGTTAATTTGCTCTCCTGGGATGAAGTATTGCCTCCACTGAAGGCAGGGGGAATTTTCTACTGGCTTCAGGATTTCACCCCTTTAATTACTACAAAACTGTAAGTTGCCTACAAGCCGATCCATTATCAGTGTACCTTTGCCATGCGACACAGGCTGAGAGTAGGAACTTCGTGCAGATTCTTTGCAGTTAGATGAATTGACCCTGAATTTGTGAATATGTAATATAAACTCACGTTGGAATTGTCAATTTTTGATTAGTTAGTAAACAGTAAGACGTAATGATGATGTTGCCCAAACACTGTTTTGCATGGATGCCATTGACGATAATGACAATTGTTATCCATTCAAAGAAAATGTTTGGTGTTGCATAACAAAACAAGTACATGAAGTACGGGGGAGCTATCTATCTGCCTATAGAAAAAACCTAAAAGAATGTATCAGAGGGAAGAATTAGCTTGAGGAATGGTTTGTTTAGGTCAGGCTAACTCATCTACTGTGGGTTCAGAGCTCAACTTGGACTTTGGCATTATTGGGCTAAAGTTCCACTAAAGTGACACTGTGAAGAGAGAAGACAGGCTAAAATATTAATATAGGGCAATATTGTATATTTAAAACACAGCAGAGAGGTTTTCAAAATAAAACTGGTTTGGTGAGCTGAAAAAAAATGTTTAAGAGATCTGTAAAACTTAGAACTCAGTAACAGTGGTTACCTCTTGAGAGAATGTAACAGCAGGACCTTTAATTCCCTCCTACTGGCCCCACTCTAAACATGGAAATGGATAACTATTTTGTTGTTCTGTTGTCTTGTCACTTTAAGTGTGAATTAACACAATGGGCCTGATTCATTGATGCATTGTTCCAGTTTTATGCCGCTGTGACACTGATGAAGTCAATGTCATTACACTGGTGTAAAATTGGATGAAAGTAGTGTTGAACCAAGTCCAATGTTCCTAACTAGCTATAGTAAAGTTGGAACAAAAAAACCCCTGCAATGTGAGACCCCCACAAAACTTGGTAAATCAGGGTTAAAATTTAAGAGCAAAGATTAAAAACCTATGAAAAATAAGTCATATAAATAAACAAGCAATCCAGCGTGCATGATGAAATAATCATTGACAGCTGATGTCCACTGAAGCATCAATATTTCTAGCTGGGTGTCTGTCAATTTGAATTTCTTTCTAGGGCGTTTCAAATAGACATACTGAACTGATATGAAGTAATTTTGACAGAATTTACCTCAGTAATGGGAAGAGACTGGTTGGTGACTGACGGTTAATTCAGACAACTTGCCCATGACCTCATCTGAAGGTCTTATGATAAATGTTTGAGGAGTGTTGTCATTACTGTGCATAGGGAATTATACACATTGGTAACAATAAAAAGGAGCCATGTGATTAAGTTCCAATCCAGCATGATGAAAATTCTGCATAATATCTTCAGTTCTTCACAGGAGTTTGTGTGTCACGGTGCTACATTAAGACGACTTCTTCAGAATCTTTAATGTGGTTTTTGATAGTAAGAAAATTGCCTTCTATTACCTTATTCTTTTAGAATAGCTGAACTAAGCAATTTAAATCACACCATAAGACAGAATTTAAAAAAATAATCACTGAAGCATACTTTATTTGTATTTATTTTCTAAAGGGAGATCTGAATGTAAAAGTATCTGTTCCTGTCTAACTTAGTAGCTAGAACAAATATATAAGTTCTGCCTGCTTATGATTAGCAAAGAACATAAGTCTTCATAGGCATCTACTAACTTGCATTAAAATGCAGAATCTCTTTCTAACTGTCAAGTAACATGATGAATCAAACAGCACTGCATCCCCTCAAGTCAGGCTAGACAGCATGGAAACATTTTTGCTTTGAGCAAAAACAGTAGCAGCACTGTATAATTTATTTAAATAGATTAAAAATAACCAATGTTCAGCGACTGGATGAACATCACCATTCAGAACAAATGTTTGTGACCAGTTTTAGCCCTGATGTAATCAAGTGCAATTTTGTTCTGATATTGGCATGCCTGGAACTGAAGTATTCTAGTTGCAGGATCACCAATGCCACACAAGAATGGATTGTCTACTTTCCATGACACATCAGCGCACACATCGGGAAATCAGACTGGTTATTTTTGCCACCATCTCATTGTTATTTCTTATTCAAAATGCTCTCTCTTGTCATGCCTAAGTCCTTCTATCTTCACTGTTTCCCAAATATCTTTTGCCCATTGAATATATCAGTCTTTTCAATTATTTTTTCACATACACAGTAGGTTGTGATTTAGAGGTTGAATATCATCTTGTCCATATGAGTAACCTCCTAAAATCCCTTTTATTATAGCACTGCCTTCACTAAATTGATCTTGAACAGAGAATTTAAAATGTGGTTTTGTTTTGAAAACTGATGCTGCAAATGGCCTCACGGGCTTCCATGTACAGACTATTAATGGTTTCACATCAAATATGTTAAGTTCAGAAGATTCTTTTTTAAACTGCCAGCCCATCAAACTCTTTCTGAATTCTATCTGGAACTGTATGAGTTACTGATTTTTAGTTAGGTGACAGTTCTGAAAAATCAGGGAATAAAAATCAGCTTTCCCCAAACCGAATTTTAAAATTTAAAAAAAAATGGGTATAAATAAAATCACTAAATGTATGTTTCAACCAGTGGTGTACTGAGGAGGGGTGGGGATGATCAGACCCCTGGGCACCGGCCTGTCAGGGGGCGCCAAGCTGGCCCTTCATGACACACGGGGCAAGGGTCGCAGGAGGTAGAAGCAGCCACAGAAGCAAGCACTGGAACATGCCTTCCCTGGCTGCAGCCCTGCAAAACTCTGTGAAGAGAGAGGGAATGCAGCCCAGATGCCAGGACTTTCTACAGGGAGCAGGGGCACAACAGCACATGGAGCTACTTCTCCCTGCACTCTCTGGGGGTGAGGACTCACCACATCTTATCACTTCCTTCTCTGTGTACTGTCCCCCTGCTAGGTGCAGCCCAAAGACTGTAGAGAGAGGTGTTGTAGATTAAAAGGGGTTTAGCCTGACTCTAAGTTGCTCAGGGCCTGCTAGGTTACAGGTGGTTATGGTAAAACTGGGTAAGACTGGCTAGAACCAGCCAAAGGGGGGGGAAGGAAAATGTGGCAAACAAGATAGAGAAGGTTCCAGAAAACTGTGGAAAAAGTAAAGAAATGTGTGGTTGTCAAGATAACACAGCCTGAATAGAAGAATATAAAGACAGACTGTGAGAAGTGTGGAACTCTGCAGAACTTCTGGGACTCTGTCAGGCCACCATTAAGATCCATCAATGTAGACCCCAAGGATTCATTTTGGCCAGCTCTGTTGTGGGACTTTGCTACTAGGATTGCATAAGCTAGGTCACTGTTAACCGTTACTTGCTGAGATATTCAATAAACTTTGCTTAATGAGAGTGGATGACTCTTGTTCAATTACTGGTGTGTCCTGACTCACCCACAAAATTCAGTCAACACTGATCAATTCAGCTGATTTGGCATCCCTGCGTGCGCATCAAAATTGGAGCCAATTGGACCAAGCAGAAGTTTATTGGATGTGTTTTAATAAAAGGATTGCATTCTTTTTCTCATGGTAGAGTCATGTATACCACATAGGCTTCCATGACTTTGCAGAGTTTTAGGACCTTCCCCAGCAGTATTCAAAATGACAAAAACTCATTCAGAGTTAGAGCAATTTACTTAAAAAATATCTACCTCTAATCTGGAACCAGAGGCACTTAAGGGCTCAGAAGCTTATTTGCAACTGTGTGCACAGTGCACAGGGAGAGCTGGGTAGCATCAGGGAAAAAGCCGAAACCAAATGGGAAGGCAAAGAAAATGGAAGCATTGCAAGGGCTTCTTATGGTGTGCATGGCAATTACTAAACAGATAGGGGAGGCTTTAAGTAAGATCCAGAAATTACAAAGTGAAAAGATGAAATTATAAGGAAGTGTGGAAAATTTGCAAGCTCAAATTAATGGGTTGCAAGGAGATTATCTGAAGAGTGCCTGTAATGTGTTCAGCACCCACCTCTCGCAAATGCCCCCCCTTGGCCAACTGCATATCTGCAATCTCTCAGCCAGGAGCTCCTTCTTCACTCCCTCTGTCTTTGACAGCCCTCCCTGGGCTCAGTCTTACCTGCACTGAGCCATCCACAATCCTGCTATTTTCCCAGCCAGCCAGCCATCCGGTCCTCCCTATTCCAGCTCCAGGCAGCAGCAACTGACTGGTCTTCAGCTGCTGCTCCCTTTTTTCTATGGCCCTCTTGGCTCCTGATTGGCCCCTTTAGTAGCCCCTCTGATTGGCTGCTCCTCTGCAGCCACTCTAGGCTTTCTGGAGGACTTATCCTCTGCTCTTTTCTGGGGCAGAGTGAGGAAAGGCCATCACGCTCCAGCAGGGGGCCTCCAGATCTAGTTCACCCTGTCACAGTGCTGTGGAGCTAACCCAGCTAGAAAATAACCTCCGTAATGAGACAGTGAAAAATAATCAACTTAGCAACGAGGTTCAGGGATAGAAAAACAAAGCTCAGGAAGCTGAGGGAGCTGTAAGGGCTGTATTGAAGGAATCACAGGGTAAATCAGACCCAGATCATCAGAAACATCAAGCTTAAATTAGGGAATAGCAATTAAAATTGGGAGTGTCAAAAAGAATTGTAGCAGGAAGGGGGAAATGGGAGTGGGGGACATAGGGAGAACGAAGGTGGTTTATGGGATGATGGTAGCCCTGATTTGTTTCCACCCACTAATGAGTATGAGGATAACCTTTGAGAGCTGCCATCCCTACCTGGTCCTCATCTTATGCCCCCATTCAACAAGAGTTAAAGAAGACAGATGGCAATAGAGAAAATCCACCAGTGACTCTGATAGTCACTACCCACATAAAGAAAAAAGAAACCCAATCTGCCGAGGAAATCCAGAGAGAAATCAAGCCATTCACTCCTGAACAATTAAAGGCACTAGGAAAGTGTTTGGGTCCACAGACTTAAGATACAGACATGAATTGACTAAGTAGGGTTCAAAAGCTTCCCAGAGGGCAGGGAAGCTACTCTGTAGGAGACTTAATTGATATGATATGGGAGTGTATGGATCCAAAGGTTTTTACTGCCCTTCCAGCTGACAGGCAAGTGGGAAACTGTGAGGAAATTAGGGAAGTAAGACAAGGAGTGCTACAAGTGCTTTTTGCTGAAGCGAATCCTTTGATGTTGTTTCCCCAGGAGAAATAAATGACTGGAGAAAGGCCCGATGCCTACATAGCAAGAAAGAAATTGTGATATAATGTTACCAACTTATCTTTGGGAGATCCTCTAAACTGGGGCCATCTGGAGTTTAATGAGCATTTGGACATAGGCTTGACTCCCCCATCGTGCATACTAGCTGCAGGAGAGGCAACAGAAAGGCCATTCCCAAAGCTGGAACATATCCTCGGAGAAGGATATGAACTCCAAAGGCTAGCAGGGTATGGGAGTAAGAAGGGAGGCAGCAGTCACGTTTAAAAATTCTAGACGAAAGGAGTATGTAAAGAGTGGTCTAATGGTAGAAAAGAAGAGTGAAGGAGTAGGGACGTGAAACCAAACTCCTGGAGAGCTAAGTTGTGGAGGAGGTCAATAAAATATTAAAAGAAAGAGAACATTGATCAACTCCCTGAAGTAGAATTACTGTGATGACTGGCACTGCATGAAGAAATGGAGTAGGCCCCCCCCAAGGCAGGAGAAGTCTTGTATTACACAGCAAGGATGCCAAGCGCCTCTGCTACCCTTCTTTGTGGCGCCCATTGTTAATGATGCATGGGGGCAACCAACAGCAAATGTCACTGTCAAAGGCTGGACTTTTGGATAAACCATGTTAATAGATAAAAGTGCCACATAATCCATCCTCAGTATGAATCCCCTTCCTTTGCTATGAAGGAAGTCATCCAGTTGAGGATTCAATGGAAAGGAAACTTGTCTACCATTTACAACTGTACTCAGGTGTAGTACTGCGTTAGTGTCAGGAAAAGGCAAGTTTAGAAAAATGGAACTAGGAGGAGTGGGAATATTGGGGATAGACATGTTGAAATGTCTAGGGATCATTGTGAACTTGGCTAACAGTGGTTTATTGTGTTCTGGAGGCTAACTGGATTCTATGGCACTAAATAAATCGATGACAGCCCCAGTAGTTCCTAAATACCCAGAGATCATGTCAGCTATAGCTGCAGGATCTAAATGATTTTCCATTCTTGAATTATCTAATCCTTTTTTCATTAATCTGCTTCATCCAGACTCCTCATACAAGTTTGCTTTTACTTTCAGAGATAAACAATACACCTTTACCTGATTCTCCCAATGATTCCATAATGCACTGACCATCCATCACATGCACGTGATGAGGATGTGGGATAAGGTAGAGCACCAAGAGAATGTAATTTCATGTGAAAAAAAACTCCTCATACATACCAAAACCAAGGAAGAGAACTTAGAAGTAGTGACCAAAGTGCTTTATGTAATCCATGATATGTGATTTAAGGTCAACCCAGCTAAAACACAATTGTGTCAACAAGTATCTTATTGGGGGGGTCACCTTAGAACAGGAGGGACAAACTCCTGACAAACAGAGGGTGGAATTAATTCAAAAGCTGCCAGCTCCAACTGCTGTCAATTACAGTCCTTTTAGTGGGGTAACAGGTTTTTCATGGGACTTTATCAAGGGCTATGCCAAAAAAAAAAGCAGCTCCTATGTATAAATTGTTTTAAAAGGATACAGCATGAGAATGAGGTCCAGAACAGAATGAGGCTGTAAAAGCCCTAAAAGAAGGCCTAAGGCAGGCCCCACCTCTTGCATATTCCCTATACAGATACACCATATGTTTTACATGTAGCTACAACATCCACAGGTTTTGGGGCAGTGCTGAGTCAAGACCATGGGTGCTGCAATATTGGGAATACTTAATTGAGTCATTTCCAATGGTGTTGTGCAATACACATACATCCATAAAATATCTTCTTTCTGGAAAAGCCAATCATGGGCATGTATCTAATTCCACACTGGCAAAATAGATGTTAGCTTTGTTAAATAAGGAAGTGATGATACAACTACAACTGAATTTAGTCCTAGTTATGTATAATCTTGTGATTAATGGAAAAGAACACGTCTGTCTGTTGCCTGACCAACAACCACTCAGTCCTTCCCTATTCCAAAGTAAACATTATTTTGGATGAGACAAAAGGTGGATCATATGATATTTGGTTTGTAGACAACTGCAAATGGAAAACCAGAAGCCCATGCAGGAAACTTAGTATTATATTTTGCCAGGCTAATGGAACAGTGAGAGAAGCCTGTGTAGATTTATAAAGTGTAAACAAACACAAAAGAGAACAGAGGAAGCCAAGTTGAACGACGTGGCTGATTTAGAAATGAAGGTAGGAGATAAGGAAGGAACTATCTGGAAAGATGACAGTCCCAATAGTGGTACAGGGATGGTTGTCTAGGACTAGAAGGAAAATGCAAATACTTATCTAGCTGCATTACAAGAGCAAGATGAGAGTCTGAAGCAGTTATTCAAAAATGGATATAGATCACTGAGGGTGGAAGGTCTGGCAACATCCTTCAGGACTGATTTTGGAACAAAAGGAAGGAGGAGACTTTCCTGTTTGGGTAGTACCAGAGGTGATTAGAGATGCACTGATTGCTTTAGTGCATGATAAAGGACATCAGGGAGTAGATAAACCTTTAGTACAACTGCAAGCTGCAGGTGTTGTCCAGGAATAAGGGGGAATCTATGTCAGTATGTGAATAATTGCTTCCCCTGTGCTGTTAATAAACCAGACTCCAAAATAGTTAAGGGATCATTAGGCCATCAGAGGATAATCATTGAGTCATTTGCAAAGAGATTTTATTGGTCCCTTACCTCAAACTGCAAGAGGAAAAAAATCAGTTAGTGATAGTGGACAGCTTTACAAAATGGACTGAAGCCATACCAACTCAGAACAATAGAGCTAATACCACTGCCAAAGTTTTAGTAGAGTAGGTGTTTTCCTGCTGGGGAGTACCTAAGGAAATAGAATCAGATATGGGACTGCATTTTATAGGAGAAGTGACAAAGGGGGTTTGTCAGGCCTTGGGAATAAAGCAGAGATTGCATATTGCCGGACATCAGAATTCAGGGCAAGTGGAAAGAACTAACTACATTTTAAAAAGGAAAGAAAAGTGAGGGACTGGAGGAAAGATATGAAATGATGAGGAAAGAATCAGATGACTTGGTTAAAGGTGGAAAGTTAATGAAGTGGGGTGAGATCCATAGCTGATGAGGAAGAACTAAGTGGTGGATTATTTGGGGTATGGCTATAATGTCAAGGAAGAACTGGTGGTATTTGTGCAGAATAATTGATTAATTTTGGGGAATAGTTGTATGGCAGGGTCTATTTTGTGACATTAGGCAAAAAAAATATACACCATTTTCATAGGGTTTTTGCTGACCCAGTAGGCAAGTCTCGGTGGAGGTCAAGAGGAATGTTTTTTGTGACCTGCCTAAGTCTATTATACCTCTGTTCTATTGACTATTCATGCCAGTTTCATGACTGCTAAAGACATGGCACCACTGGAAGTCCAGAAGTTTTGGAGACATGCCTGAGGACCAGAAAAATCCCACAAAAGCCTGAGTCTCATACCTAAAATCTGAATTTAGACACATATGGCTTCAGGATAGTTAGAGAAAGAAAAAATGTTGTAGAAGAACTGGTGCTAGAGACAATTCTTAGAATTCAGTCTCTCTCTTCCTATCACCAGGCAACATTAACTCCATCCCTAAGGTTCCAGTGATGGGAAGGATGGGAAGAGAGATGAAGGTCACCATGAGCAACTTCGCAGAGCTCCTGCTTGCACAGAAGTCAACAAGAATTTTGGCACTTGACTTCATGGAAGCAGGCTCTATGTTAATAGAAAGATAGTCAAAGATTGCATATTGCTCCTCATCTGCATATCTGTCTCTGTCTTGGATAATTATTTGCTAAATATATTATCACAATTTCCTTCAGTTTGTATCTTCAAGACTTTTGTATGGGTTCCTCCTACTCCCCTCTACCCCTGAATTTTACAAGTTAATTATAAAGTAGTAGTGTTTTTATGTGTAAAAACATTCTTACAGAGTCCCTTATGCTACTGAAACAAAGTTCCACCCACCACAATTCTATTTAATGGATAATGTCTACAACCCAAATTCCTACTAGGGAAGTTAGGATTTACCACTGACTTTCAATGGGAGCAGGTTCAGGCACTCTATGGACTTGTATGATGGTTCAGCCTTTTAATTATTCTTCACTATTAATGTTAAAGAAAATAGGATAGGGAGGTAAAAACCTTAGGGGGACAGATGGAGAAACTCAACTGAGTGCTTGACTGACTTTGCTATTTTTTTAATAGGTTGTCATTAAAAACAAAATGGCATGTTTGTTAAGCCTAGATATATTCCCTTATCTTCAGATTTGCTGTATTTATAAACTAATCCTTTACATCAAAACATCGTGTTTCTGACAATATAAAAATGATACCATCTTGTCATGACCTTTCCAGTAAATATATCTAAATACACTTTGTCATGCTGTCCACAGTGGCTCATGAATGAGAGTACCAACCTCAGGGCAGATTGCTAAGAAGCAGGACACAAATCCCAAACTGGTTGGGAGCTCTATACATAGATTTCACCAATCAAACAGCAAGCATAAACGCCTCAGGCCCTATAAAACTTTAATATGGAGTCAAAGACAGTCTCCTTGGGCATTCTGATCCATCTTGCCACCCAGACAAGCTTGACTCTATAATTGACGGTCACTTTACACCTAAAATCACAAAATACTGAAGCTACTCCCAGTCCCAAAGAGCCAGTTACTTATCTCAGGTCAATTCGCACCTTAGATCTCACACTACAGACAAAGCTTGTACCCAGTCCTATAGTGAACTAACTAAAAATGTATTATCTAAGAAAAAGAAAGAAGTTATTTACAAGGTTGAAACAGGTAAACATAAAAACGCAAATGAGTTGCAGTCTTAGGTGGGTGATAGAGTTGGCATATTTCAGCAGCTCTATAAATCCTTTAGAGCTAACCCGGGTTAATCCTGGAGACCTCTTGTTTTAGGAACCTTTATCCCCTATATCCCCAGAGTCCAAACAGCATAAAAAGCTTCTAATTCCTTCTGTCCAGGGATTTTTATCCCCATCTGCGTAAATCCAAGGTGATGGGTGTGCCAGGAGCAATTAGAATCCTTATTCTTTAATGGCCCATTTGGATTCAATAGGCCGTAGGTGACCCCTCTCCATGGGTGCAACTCAGTATTTCACCCTTGGTGATTCTTCCTGACTGGAATTACAGTTTCAGAGCAAACATTTTCACAGTTACAGAACAAACCCTTAAGTACTACCTTATAGCATAAGTAACAGATATTATAAAATGAAATTAATGTATGCACATGTGTTTTATATAAAACCTGTAAATAAAAATATTTGCAGCATCCATGCATCGATGGTATTAACATGATCCAGGGACTTTCAGTCACCCAGTAAGCAAAATCTGCAGAGACACTACTGTATATTGTAGCTAGAGATTTTTGCTTTATTTGTCCAAATCGCCAAAAATAATGTGGAAATAAAGGCTTGCAGAAAAGGCTCAAAAGGGGGTTTTAAAAAAATTCTGAGATTGATGGATTGAATATTTGGGTAATTGAAAAGCGTGGTATCGGTATCAGGACATTATATAACATTTAGAATAATGATTAGTTTTAGGAAGAGAGGATTCGTAGATAAGGTAATAAGTAATAAGAAAGATCCAGCAAGTGGCAGTTGAGAATGGCACTTGGAAGTGGGATTCTCTCCTCCTCACTTCTAGCCCCTCCCGTATCCATTTTGAAGTTCTTGCTCCTAGCGTGACCCCTCCCCCTACCTGAACCGAGAGAGAGAGAGAGAGAGAGCTGCCAGCAGGCAGTTGGTAGAGAGCTGAGACCACCGGAGGAGGAGAAGAGCTGAACGCAGGGAAAGCTGAGATTGGCCAAAAAAGAGAAGATCAAGAGCTGGAAAGAACCGGCGGGAAAAGAAAGGAGCTTGGTGAATCTGACCTGAAGAGAGGAGAGAGTCACTGCAGCAAAGGTGCGCCTCGGGCTTTGGACAGCCGGGCTAACTGAGTCCCTGCTTGGTGTTTGGGCCTGAGCCAACTCTCTCAGCAATCCTTGGCAGAGCAGAAGGACCTTCCCTGACGACCAGAGGGATGTTTAAAGGCTGTTGAGGATTTATAGTAATGTATGTATAAAGTGTTAAGTATTAATGTATATAATATTGTTAAATTAATAGTGTCAAGTATTATAGTGATAAGCTTTTATATAGTGTTATAATAATAGTATTATTTCTTGTCATTTTTATACTTTCTAATAGTTTAAGTATTATTCTCTGTACCATATATCTTCTAAGTTGTATTCTATTCAATATATATACATATAGTATATATGTATATTGTATACACACACACACACACACATATACATATACATATTGAATATATTGTTATATGATTAACAAGTCATGCTTGATTTCTATCTCTTTCTACTTAATGTAACCATTTACTTCTAAATAAATATTTTATCTGTTTTCGAAGTATCACAGCTTGTTTATCCTATCTTGATTGCAGGGCTGTATCCGTGTCCTTTCAAGGGAAGGCAGGTTGTCTCCGTAGAAATTCCAATAAGGCGGACCACCACACCAGCAGGTTTTAGGGGTAACACCTTATTCTAAATTCTCTTGGTAATAACAAATTGGCTTCAGTAAAATCATCTGGTAGCAATATTAGCAGGTGATTTTCAGCTGATCACACAATAGCTAGTAAGTGATATGACAAGGATTTAACAATTATGCCCAGTTTATAATTTCAGAAATTACTCAAATCCTCACTAAAATTCATGGCAAGACTCCCATTGATTTCAAAGGAAGCAGCACTGGGCACACTCTTCTGGAGTCAATCAAGAGTAACATATCAAAAGTGGCTGGACTCAAGACACTTCAGAAAATAAATCCCATCTAGTTCAGTTAAAAGCAGAGGGAAGCTTCACAGAATGAAGACGTTTTAAAAGCTGCACGTGCATGTGCATTTAGAGTTGACAGAGGATGTACTTAGACAAGAGGATGTCCATGGTCAGATCATATACCAATTTCATGTGCATATGCTCCAAACCTGGCTTTAACATCTCTCATCTTTCCATTCCTTCTCCAAATTCAGCTGCAATTCTGTGCTACCTTACTGCCTTTTGCAGCTGAGTAAGCATGACCTGATGCTACTATAAAGCATTTTTTCCCCAACGCCAAGAAAATCTCTCTCCTCTCTCCACCCTCGGGATACATTCTTCATTCCTGGATTTGCTATAGGCACACCATGATCAGGGGACAAGGAAACACTCAAAGGATGGTAAATTTGGTTCCATAGCTCTGGTCTGATCCCCTCTGGTTTCCCACAAAAATATGCAACGTCTGTAGCTGAGGCTGTCAAGCAGGGCAGGGTGAGCAAGCAGTCTCTAGCCACAGACAGGGTGAGCAAGCAGTCTATAACTCAGACCCTCGGGTAGGGTACGGTAGGCAAAGCAAGAATTCTATAGCCCATAGGCTTTACAGGCTTGGATGAGGCGATCACCCTATGGGTGATCTGGAAAGGAGACAGGAGGGGGGCAAAGGCCCACCCAACTTCATTGCGTCATAGCCCAGATTCTGTCACTGGGTCAGTGGGGCCCCAGCCAAAACTCACTGACAAAAGGCTCAAGTGCAAGCCCATCCGGACCTAAGTCGTCCCCCCTTGGGCTACTTCCTTCAAGGTCATCATCAGCTTCCCTGGGTATGTTGCTAGTGGTACATTGCCAGCAGTGGTCCGATGAAGCCCTCGCTGTCTAAGTTGTCCACTGGCTGAGTGAGTGAGTCCTCAGGGTTACTGGGTTCCTCTCTAGCTTCTCTCTGCAGCAGCAGGGTGGAGACATCCTTCGACTTCAGCGGCTGCCTTCCATCTGAGCTGTAGATCCGGCCTTTATGCTTTCGGTTCCTGTCTCGGCTCCACCCCTCTGCTTCCAGTGTGGCAGGCATAGCTTCTCTGGCTCCACCCTCCCAGGGTTGAGTGGAAGTCCCTTCCTGGTAGTCTTGGAGGGAGGTCATGCCCCCTTGCTACAATGTGTTTGTTAATTTTATACATGCAAACCACACAGAACAAAATATGCCAACCGAGGGTGCCAAAGTACCAAGATAGCATCATCTGCTAGTGGCAGTAGGGCTGACACATGCCACCTAGGGAGGAGGAGCCCCAGAAAAAATTCAAATTCCAATGGTGAGAAACTGGAGATAATGTATCCATTCTTTGCACCATTTCCAGAGACAAGCAGTCAATGCTTGACACTTTCTAAACTTGTCTGACACCCTGACAACAGCCATCACTTTTATGCCCATCTCCCTCCCAAAAATAAACAAATGAGCAAACTCACTCTCACTGTTGCACTACAAAATACAAGGAATGTGTACATTAGCACATGTGCTTTCTGACTCATCTGCTGTCTATTTTTATCCTGACTGGTTGTTGCAGCAACCAATGGAGGACAGATTGAAGACTACCTTCACCTGGGATTCCTGCCAAAAATACTCCTACTTTGTATCCACCTGCGTCATCCGTAGTGTTCTCCAGACAATTCTAGAAATAGACAATGGTTAGCTATCCTTGAGTTCAGGTCAATCCTTCACACTGACTTCACGTGCCTGAGCCTCCCCCTGGAAAATTGTGTGTATATCCTGTCTGTATCAGATGATGTAAGAAAGCAAGCTGTTGATAAAATATCCCCTAATATAGTTTGTGAATTTCTTTGGCATACCGCTTATGAAAGAAGAATGTTTTTGCTGTTTTGACACTGGACTGGGTCAGGAGATCTGGGTTCAAATCCTAGTTCTGCCACAGGGCTTGTCTGCATAAGAAGGGTGTAAATTTTAGCCTGCACTAGCAGGTTGTGCACTAATTGGTCTGTGTGGACCCTGCTGGCATGCAGTAAAAGTTCTCTAGTGCAATGGGTCTCAACTAAGGGTACACAGAGGTATTCCAGGGCGTATGTCAACTCATCTAGATATTTACCTAGTTTGAAACAGACTACATGAAAAGCACTAGCAAAGTCAGTACAAACTAAAATTTCATATAGACAGTGACTTGTTTATACTGCCTTATATATTATATCAGTGTTCCTCAACCTGGGGTGGGGTTGCGATTTACTTTATAATTATATGGTAAAAATGAGAGAGTAAGCAATTTTTCGCTAATAGTGTGCTGAGACACTTTTGTATTTTTATGTCTGATTTTGTAAGCACGTAGTTTTTAAAGTGAGGTGAAACTTGGAGTATGCAAAACAAATCAGCTTCCTGAAAGGGGTACAGAGTCTTGAAAGGTTGAGAACCACTGGTCTAGTGAACATAGTACTGTTTGAAAAGGGACTACTTTAACATGCACCAGGGAATTTTTATTGCATGTCAGAAGGGTCCACCAGCTAATGCACAACATGCAAGTGCAGTCTAAAATTTACACCTCTCTGATGTGGAAAAAGGTATCATGTAGACAAGCTCAGACTTTGTGTGAACTTGGCCAAGGAACACAATTTCTCTGCCTCAGTTTCTCTATCCATAAAATGGGAATATTACTTCCTTTCTTTATCCCTATCCCTACTTTTTCTGATTAGTTGTAAGACATTTGGGGCAAAGACATTCCATTATTATATGTACTTTGCCTAGCACAATGGGGCCTCACTCAGGATTGGGCTAGGTGCTACTGTATTACAAATATAAGAATACTCACTTTGTAGATTAATATAGGTATTACTTAAATTGGACCTTGCATATTTCTGCAATATCCAGTGGTTGTCTCCACTCAACTCAATACATTACCATTTATAATTACTTTTATTTATAGTCCTTCAGTCAATTTTCACTCTGAGAACACAAGTATCCACATTAATTTCAATTAATTTTCTGACAAAGACTGTACAAAAAGTTTTACAAAAGATCTAAATATATTACTCTCTCCTTTCATCATTCATTTTATAATTATCTTAAAAAAAAATCCCACAAGCAAACCAGTTCAGCCACAACTGGCAACCTCTAATATTTATTATTCAATGTTGTTTACTGAGCACAGTCTCACCACGTTCTAGAGGCACATTTCCAAAACATGCTCTTAATTTCTTTGCAGACAGCTTGTTGCAGATGAACACCTGGGCACAAAAATGACAGAATTCATTAACACAAACCCATTTTGATGTGCACAGACTCATTGCAAATTGGTTTAGTGCATAAAAATTGCGACATCTGAAGTGACAAGAAGCAAAATTTACATTCACAAATGTAGGCCAAGTTAAGACTTTTTTTGAAATTGGTACTAGAGTTCAGGGATTCCCTCCCTTCCCCCCAGTATTTCTTCTATAGTATTGCTAGGGCTTGAAGATAGACTTTTGGGATTATAATTGATAGCTTTTCCTTCTTTAAATGATTAGTACTACATTTGCTGTGCTCCATTTCTTCAGATCCTGCTCAGTTTTCAACATCTTTTTCCCATAAATGCTTATTGGGGGTAGGAAACATTTGCTTGCTGATTCCCTTCATAGCTACGGTGCATATTATCCTTATTATATGATTTGTATTGATTTATGCTTTTCAGATACTTATTTATCAATCTAGCACTGAGTCATACCATTAGGGGTGGATGTAGCAATATAAACATGTGACACACTGTAGCCCATGTACATCCTTGTGGTGTGATTTGTGTATCATTCATGTTCATCCTTACTGCGTAACTGTGTTTTGTCTGATGCAAAGCATGTCATGTAAGGTGTTTTTGGAATGTTCATGACATATTGAACATTATTGTTATGGTAGCACGTTTCCTGCAATGTCATACATATGAACAGATATGAAACTGCTAGGTCATATCCCCAAATGTGTGTCTCACATGGCTTGAATAGATGCAGACAAACACAAAGCTGAAGGTACATGCCCTTCAGAAATATGCATACAGGAACAATGGACTAGAATAAGCACCTTTGAGTACTTTGTCTCAAGAGGGAAAAATCATGCCCATTGCCAGACATGGACGATCACCTGAGCCCAGGAGGGCTTGAAACTTGTGAAAAGAGGCATCTTTGTCTCAGGGCTCTCCCTGAGTATCCATCTTCTAAGCAACACCAAAGACTGAGAATCTTCCCACGGGAGGCAGGGGAGGAAGCCTGCTCGCTAGAAGCATCGCAGACAGCCTGTGTGGTAAGGTAACATCACAGACTGAAAGTTACTGAAATATTAATCTTAGTTTAGGATGCAAGTTATCTTTACTTAATTGTGACCTACTCCTTGACTCGTTATTAATCTTTTGATTAATGTAATTTATATTCACTTAAAATCATGCTTAAGTCATGACTTAAAGTCAATCAACTTATTTGTTTGTTTTATCTTAAACAGTGCATGGCATGTGGATTGAGTGTGTGCAGAGACCTCACTTAGTGTGACAGAGCTGGTATGCATCAATTTCTTAGATAAGTTGACAAACAGATGTAAATGAGCTTGCAGGCTCAGTGTTCAGGACTGAACCCTGCAAGATGGCAGTTCCAAGGGTTGCATCTGCCAGAAGTCTATCCCGTGAGTGGCTGGCCAGAAGGTCAGAGACCGATTACAAACAGGAGGCTGGGTGTGGTCTGATCCAGGAGTGGGTTGTTCACACAGCAAAGCGAGGTAAGTCAGGGCCCAGGAGTGAGGAATTGGGGTGAGACAGCTACACACCAATCCAAATTGCAGGGGGGCGAATATCAAAAGCCACTAATTACGCAGCCCTTCGTGGCCAGAGGTCACTTTACAGGCACCCTGAACCATTAGAACAGAAGAATGGCCATAGTGGGTCATACCAATGGCCCATCTACCCCAGTATCCGGTCTTCCAATAGTGGCCAATGCCAGGTTGCCAGAGGGAATGAACAGGCAATCAAGTGATCCATTCCAATTGGCCATTCCCAGCTACTGGCAAACCACAATACCTGCCTATCCTGGCTAACAGCCATTGATAGATCTATCCTGCATGAATTTATCTAGTTTCTTTTTTCAACCCCATTATAGTCTCGGCCTTCACAACATCCACTGGCAATGAGTTCCAAAGGTTGACTGTGCATTCTGTGAAGAAATACTTTCTTTTGCTTTTTTTAAACAGGTTGCCTATTCATTTCATTTGGTGACCCCTAGTTGTGTGTTATGAGGAGTAAATAACACTTCCTTCCTTACTTTCTCCAAACCAGTCATGATTTTATAGATTTCTATCATATCCCTCCATCTTAGTTGTCTCTTTTCCAAGCCAAAAAGTCACAGTTTTATTAATCTCTCCACATATGGAAGCAATTCCATACCCCTAATCATTTTGGTTGCCCTTTTCTGTACCTTTTCAATTCCAATATATCTTTTTTTGAGATGGAGTGACCAGATCTGCACCCAGTATTCAAGATGTAGGTGCACCATGGATTTATAAAGAGGCAATACAATATTTTCCGTCTTATTCTCTATCCCTTTCTGACTAATTCCCAACATTCTGTTAGCTTTTCTGACTGCTGCTGCACATTAGCCCCCTTCTGAGGCCCCTTGAGCACTCCACTCCCTACTGTGGCTCTCCACATCCATTTCTGTGCTCTTTAATATCACATAAAGTTCACAGAGATCTCAAAGCACTTAAACACAAAATAAGCCAAACAATCCTCAACAAAAGATCCAAAAACATAATTTAACAGTCCATACTTAGCTCCAGCTCTTCAGCCACAGCCAGAGTCCTTTCTCTGTCAATCTGATCCACCTGAATCTGCCAGTCCCTATCCCTTTCCTGTTGGAACTCAACCCCCAGCCCTACTTCCTTCTCCTGTGTCTCCTAATACCTGAGCTTTGTTCAATCACCAACACTGCAGCTTCCTGCTGCCTTTTATGTTTGAATTAACTGATTCCCCACAGGTGGGGTCAGGGCCCAAACACAATTTTTTTCAGGCCCAGTATAAAATTGTAACATGGGTCCCCTCCTACACACATGGGGCTTGCTGTAGGCTGGGCCCCTCAGGGCCTCTGGCCCCCAGTAAAGTGTACCCTTTTTCCCCCCCACGTGGGGGTCCTGGGTGCGGTTCATCTTGTGATAGGGCTTGTTTAGCCACTGGCTTTCCAGCCCAGGGGAGAGCCACTCTGTTATAGAGGAACTCTTCACAAGCATTCAGAATTGGCTCAGTTCTGTAGTCAGCGGGATATTTGGGGGAAGAGTTAGGTTAACACTAAGAGCTTTAGAGAGTCCTACCCTAATTGGTGCATTGTGACACAAAAGAAGTTGCACCTACCATTGACATGCTGCTGAGTTTATTGCTATAAGAACATAGTTATTTATTTTTAGATTTAAAAAAAATTCTGGATGCAATCTACGCATTGTATTCTTCTACTATGAAAAGTATATCCTAAAAACACAGAATAGAAAACTGTACAATAAAGATCATCTGGTCCAGCATGTATGCCTCTTTTGATGGCTTCCCTCTTTTATACACATTTCATTCTGATGCCATTCAGTGCCAGACTGTGGTCCAACAGTCACTTTGAATTCGCTTTGTTATGATAAGAGCTAGACTGAGAATATTCAAAAGTTCCCAAGTTAGATGTGTTTTTTTAATTTAAAAAAAGTGAAAATGGCCAAATAGTCAAACTGATGCCTAAAAGAAGCTTGAGCACCTGGGGGAAAGGGGCAATTTCAGTTGAAACTGCATTTTTCCCCTTCTTGTCTTTCCCTCCTTCTGGGGGAGCATCTGGGGGTTGGAGAAAGGAGAGGTAGCACCAAGGAGACCTGCAGCATGGGGGATAAGAAGAAGTCATTGCAGAAAAGAACAGTTAGCTGCCTTTACTTAGCCACTTTAAAAAAAATTTTACCATATCACCAAGTTTTGTGCACATAATAATAATGTGGTTTTTTAAAAAGTTTTTAGATCTCAACTTTTTTCCTGGCAGAGTGCTAAGAGGAGCTGTGTGCTGATTTAGTGTATTCATGATATGCAATTTGCATGCACATATGTGGTAGATTGCTTCTCATTTGCATCCAATGCTTTTTAATGACTGAAATCTTATGCACATTTTGGTGAAAGTGGCATATTGATTCCCTTAGAGTTTCTGTTATACAGGGGATCTTATTTAAGGGCAGTGTGTTTGAGCTTATCTCTACAGTAGATTTCAAACCATTTCCATTTTAATGCTGGGATAGCTAGGTAAAAGAAACATCTTTCTTCATCTTTTAAAATAAAATAAAACATCTTTCTTCATTCTTCATCTTTTAAAATAGCTCAGGTTATTAAAAAGGGGTTTTGTTCCCATTCAGTCAGAGGTTCACCATCTCCACTTTCTCCACTTATTTTTAACTCCAATATTAAAGAAATTTTAAAATCTAAAGAGTTACAGTTCACTGAAATAATGATGTTGCATGGTGTTTAAGTCAGGAGGAGCTTGGCCTAAAATATTCTTTTTTTGAAAAAGGACGATTACCAGCATGAAACAAAACAAAACATGGCTTAATTTTAAAAGATTTTGTGCCAGTTTTTCTACTATCTTGGAGAAATTTTAATTATACATTAGGTGACAGATTCTCAGGACTCTCTATTGGCAAGTACAGTTAAGGGGTAGAGCACAAAAGGGAGCTTTAAGCGTCCTGTGCAGCACCTCATTCTTGGGCTGCAGCCTACCAGTCTGCTCATAAAGTGCACCTGAGAGCAGAGATGGGGCTGCTATAATTTCTGCTGGCTGATATCAACTCCCAAGGAGCTACTACTGCAATTGGAGCTCAGCTAAATGTAGCAGCTCCCCAGCCACAACTCCTGTGCCAGAGGAAAACAGGAGGAGCTATTCCATCTTTTCACCATGAGGGGGATTTCCTTTCAGTTTGGGTAAAAGTCCACAGGTAGCTAAATTAAGCAGACTACAGATACCCTCTTTGTGTGCACTGAGGGGAAATGCTCCCTGCCCCCTCTCCTCTCAGCGTACCTGTACTGGCCAAGCCATAACTTGGCCCTAAATATTCAAAACTAAAAGCTCATTACTCTTAGTACTTTATTTAAAGTTTATAGAAAACAACTTCTACAAAATATCCAGTGTACTGAAGATGAGGTCATGATATAACATGATCAAACAAAAGGCGCCTCAGATTTTTCAGATGCAGTCTGGCCTACTGGTTACAGCAGGGCTGGTGTCCACAAGTCAAGGATGGCCATGAGGCAGTAGTCTATGCAGGGATTGGAGTAAATTGCTAGAGCCAGGAACAATAAGCAAGAATCAGAGTCAGGCTGGGGTCAGAGACCAGAAATCAGAGTTAGTTACCAGGCTGGAAAAAGGAGGCAGGGTCAGAATCAGGCTGGGGTTGGAGACTGGAGCATAGAAGCAAGGTTCAGTCTGGAGTCACAGCAGGCCAGAAGTCTTTGTGGTTGTCCAGGTAACTTACTGGGACAGTCTCCGGGGATAAATACTGTGCTTGGCCAATAAGAAGGCTGCAGAATTCTGTCACTCTAGACCCTTTAGGCGGTACTTGCTGTCGCACCTAATCTCCAGAGTGCTCTTTGGAAGTCACTCTTCATGTCCTCTTAGTGGCAATGTAGGAACGTCAGCTGTCCCAGGCTCTGCACATCTGGGCTCTAGTCCCACACATCCCCACATAATCTATTCTTCATAATCCCATGATATCCATGTGCTAACTGCAGCAGTGGTTCCCACGAAAAAGTGACAATAAGAAATTTGTACAAAAGACAGCTAAAAGTACCCAATCAGTGGTTTGTCCTTTCTGGAGAAACAGGAACCACACTGTCTACCTATAAACATACAATCCTCAAGTCATTTATGCCAACAAAAATTCACTTGCACAATTTTTTCTAAATATGTAATAAAAAGAGCACAAACATGGTCAAAGTGAACAATTATTCAGCAATACAGTGAATGTTCACACACTATTTTACAGTAATCACTTAAGTCCCAATCCTGCAAACACTTATGCATGTACTAAACTTTAATACATCAATATTGACAACTCTCAATTTTATCATGATGCTACTGCTATGGGGTTGATTTTTACCTGTCTTATGAAAACATGATAAAAGGCATCAACTCATTAATTTTCCCTTATTCAAAATGGCCATCGTCTTCTATTACTGTCTATATGGCTGAAGTCAACAAGATAATGCCATTTCTCTAGAGTCTATCTGAATGTGGAAGTGAGGCTACCCTTAGTAATGCTGGGTGTACCTCCCACTGTTTTTAATGAGATTCATGCCAGTCCACAAGCAAATGTCTGACACTCTGTTTTTCAGGGGTCTGGAGAGGACACAGTCTGTGAGGAGCAGCAGAGGCACAATGAATGGATGGTGGTGAAAGCGATGAGGAGCAGGGCCCTGTAGCGAATGTGAGGCGGATTGCAGGGGAACGTTTAGGGCAGGAGGGAGCAAAGGGGAAAAGGGGGAGGAGGGTCTGGAACAGCAGGATGCAGGGGGAGATTTGGGGATTGAGTCCTACCCAGTCTTGGGCAGAGAAGTGGGTGGAGGTCAGGGAGTCAGGCAAGTGTTAGTTCTTGCAAATGGCTATACCAATCCCATGTTGTTTTTACTGTGACATAATTGTTTATCTGGACAATTGATGTAAGTTTAAAGTTCTTCAGTGTGTATATCTGTAATTCAGCCCTAAAAAAGTAATATAAGTTCTGTGTGCAAGTGTGGTTCATGATGCATTAATTAGACCAGCATTTCTCAAACTATTTACCATTCAGCCTTCTTCTATTACAGGAAAATCTAGGCATGGAGAGAGTCAAGACATTAATAGGAAATGGATGCTAGTTCCCCTATGTTACAGATGTGGCAGGTGTAAGTGGCATTTCCACCTCAGCAGCCAGGGAGAGGTATGCATTTTTGTGTGCAATTAAGGTTGACTTTTAAGTGGAGTAGATCAAAGCGTGCTAGGGAACTGTTTGTGCATGGCAGCAGGGTCCACACAGACTCTTAATGCGCAGTAGGCTAGCGCAGGGTAGATTCACAGTGAATGAAATGGTCATGCAGAGAAGCCCTAAAAATATGATTTGATGGGTTTTTTAAAATCTATTTATTCTGGGGTTAATCTCATGATTTTTGATGGTCTGACTCATGAAGCTTTTTTTCTCTTGAGGGGGTCCAACTCACATCTTTTGATTTCTTGTGGTTGGCAATACTACCACCAGTGAGTAGTCCCATTGAAATCAACAGGGCTACTGAACTCTAAAGTTCAGTAAAATTTTCAGGATCTAGGCCTCATTTATAATTCTAAATAGTCTCCAGTACTACCAGAAAACAGGAGTTGTAATAACATAGCAGTCTACGCCACACAGGGGAGTCCCTAACTCAGAACATTTTCCTACCTGTTTCCTACTAATTGTGCCACACAAAGCTTTCATTTTAAGAGAACCTTTTCCTGTGTCCTTCTATTCCTGGACATTTACATTTGGCAGAGTCAAATCATAGCAGCCCTAAAATAGCCATTTTTCAATTTGCCTGTTTTGCTTCCTTTCTTATTGTTGAGATGCTATATTCTTACACTGAAGAGCGTGTGTGTTGGCAATGAGGTTTTGAAATAAAATGAGAAAGGCTAGGCAGTAGTGGTGATTATGGTTATGAAAATAAGAGGAAGCAGAACAATGACTTCTACAGTCATAACCTTTAGAGAGTATAAAATAGAGGGTTTCTTTTCCATTTAGAAAACAAAACTTTACACTAACATGGTTTAGTTAAGTTGACTAAAGCATCCCCTCTAACCTTACATTCACTGCGATGAACAGTGAGGTAAGAGATGCAAAATACAATGGTGTCATATGCAGCCATTAGCTAGCAAATATTAATACTGTTGTAAAGTGAGAAATGCCATATCTGTAAAGCTGATACAGGCCAGGCACTCCAAGGCTTATTTTGGCAGACCAGAACAGCTCTTAGTAATTATTGATCCAAATACACACACACACACACACACACACACACACGTATTCTTGTAAAATTTCACTTTTACTTTACAAAACTGAAATTGAAAGAACAAAATATCTTTTCATAAAACAAATTGGTTTATTTGTGAAATAACTAGTACATGTAACACTTTGGCACCAAGGACATCTCTTGCATTTTAAAATTCAGGTTTGAAATTTCATCAGAAGCTGCCTTAAAAATACCTGCTTTGTCAACTTGAGTCAAATCACTTTGCTTTTTAAACCTCTAATTCCACATAGCATTTCTCTTCAAAGAATGATTCCAATGCACTGTCATATCATATAAGAGACTTGATATGCAGATTCTATATCTCAATGAAACTGTTAAGCCACAAAGCTTCACCAGGAGAGATCACATCAAAGCAAAAATACATGAATACATTCATTTTACAATTGTGTAAAACACAGGGAATCTTTGGAAAGTCACTTCTTTCTTAGGGCACATTTTCTAATTTCACTGTAAGCAAAAAGGGGTTATTTTATTTAATAAAAACAAACTGCTTTCTAGTTAACAAAATTAGTTTTTCATGGTAGAGGTAACCATTGGCCTCAGCTACTCTAACTGTATGGACTTTGCTATTACCTACCCCACTCATTGTTGTACCTTCCCCTTGACTGTATATATATATATATATGCCACCTATCTGATTTCTATTCCCTGCATCTGACAAAGTGGGTTAAAGCCCTCAAAACTTATGCCTGCAAAAATTACATTTGTTAGTCTTTAAAGTGCTACAGAACTCTCATTGTTTTATACAGACTAACATGGCTAGCCCTCTGGAACTAAATTACCTTTAGAACTTTTGAGAACTAGCACTTATATGTGCCTACTAAAGAGAAATTGGAGCACACATTATGAGAAATAGGAAAGGATAGAGAAACCAGACAAGAGATGATCTAATCATCCCAGCCATCCAGTCCATTTGCTGTAGTAGTACAAGACTTGGTTCAGTGAAAAAAACAACTCTAGTCACTTTGCACTAAAGGATGACAGAGCATATATGAATAAAGAGGAAAAGACAGAGGATTTTGCCTCAGATTACATATTACTTGGCTCTTCATGTCATAAGATTTCTATTGTTTTAATATGTTTTCAAATATATCACACTTAAACTGCATAGTATAGGATTGTAGGAGATAAAATTCAAATTTCAAAAATATTGTAACAATGGTTATTAATAAAGTTATTGTAACATTGTGGGAATTTTAGGTTATTACAAATATGCTTTCATTGAATTTTAGGAGATACAATGACTTTCATACACATGGGGCATAGAGGATAATAGCTTACATATTTATGATTTTCGCTGCTTATTTTACTAAATAAAATCAAGATCAGTTTGACTTAGAGACTGACCACTGACTAGATGGCAGGACATTGTAATCGGGGACAGGCTGGTCTCAGTGGAGAAATAAACCATGAACAGGAATGAATGGTGACACTGTGTCTGCCAAGACCCTCTGTGATGAGAGAGATTTTATTAAATGAAATATTCAATCCAATTAAAGAAACTCTTAGGAAATCTGTGCTTTCTCCCAATATATGACAGGCAGGAAAAGCTTCAAGGGGAGTACCTCCTCCGGAGCCATATCTCTGCATTTATCACCTTGAGGTCTGATAGTGCAGACTCTGGAGTCCATTTTGCTTTAATATTTTGCATAAAGCTAACTCTTAGGTGATTTCCTCTTACACAGAGTATCTGGTGGACATTTTAATTGTGAATTGTGGGTGCTGCTACTGCAGATTGTAATCTAGAGAACTGTTTGGTTAAATAGCAAACTCCCCGCACAGGGTGTGAGTAGCCTCAGGCTGACTCATCACTCTGTGCTCTTTGTAAACTTCCCCACAGGGCCAAATTAATGAGATAATTGATTAAGCACCAGGTGCTTAACAAATTCATGAGGTGATTCAGCTCATCAGACGAGGACATTTAAAATAGAGATAGCTAGACTAGAAGGGCCAGAGAAGCCCAGGATCTCAGGGAGATAACGATCTTTCCATTGTCATCCATTGTCTGGGGAGAAGGTAGAAGCCTTACCTGAGGGAAGAAGCACTTTTATAGCACATTGTAAATAAAGCACATAGTGTTTAATTTGCCATAGGAGCCTGAGAGACTGTTTGCAACAAGGAGTGCTGGGTGACACGCCCAGTTGTCTTCTCAGAGACCCTTGTTATGGATGTGATAAGATATTCTTATTATAGGATCTCAGAGTTGTGTGTGGTACCTGGATTACCAAGAACACAATAGTTGAGCCAGGAATCTCTAGTTTTCATGTCCTGTCTCTCTCCAATGTAAAATCTCACTTTGCTGATAGCTTCAGTTTTGGTGCCAGAACAATAAAAGTCTCCACAGCAGACAGCTGTGTTTCTATCTCCTTCTCTGTTGGGTCCAAATATTGCATATTGGTAACATGGATCTTCTATCCCTTGAATGCCCCGTGCTCCTATTGCCTGAACAAGAAGAAAAAGCAGGCAGGTAATATTGAAAGAAAAGAAAAAGAGTTCACCTAGTAACAGAAGGCGGCAGATTGGTGCATTTTATTGCAGGGACAACGTGAGCCAACTAACAAGAGAAGGGAAGTAGGCAAATAAAGATAAAACCAAGGAGAAGAGTTCTGCAGGTATGGCCAGAGCTGTCCAAACAAAGCACTGAGATGGAAGCAAGCAGCCATCTTGGATGACCACATGCAAGCAGGCAAATAGTTTAACGTGCATGGAGGGTCTTCAGCCAGCAGAGGGAGCCCAAGTACAGCCAAAAGAAGAATTCTGCATTCTGCAGTGTAAGCACACTGCTAGTAGAGGGAGATGGAGTGTAGACAGTGCTCAGTTAAAAAAAAATCCTATGGCAGAGAAGTCACCCAGGAGGAATGAAGTCCAACAGGACAGCACAGTAATGGCAACTTTTGGGGACAACATTGGTGAGTTCAATGCACACTGCAAATCATGGGTGGTGTTTTGAGCAATTTGTACCTTGCAACTCCATTCCAGAAGGACAAAGAGTTTCAGCCTTGTTGACAGTGAAGAGCAGGGATCTTAGTTTTCTCTGATAAAAAAAAACTCTGATAAAAAACATAAAAATCCATGTTTTTAATCAGTTAAAGTTAAACACTGAATGTTAGTTTCCTTAGTCACAATATATATGGTATCATATATAACAGCTGAACAGAGTGCTTTATTGATATATTTACAATTTTTAAGCAAATTCAAAGCCTACTGGTGCCAGCAATCATTACACAATTGAACCGTGTATTCCACCTGGTCACAACTGGTTCAGGTGGAAGTGTTGGTGAATCAACTCTCTGTTCAATAAGATAGTTCAATAAACATGCATGATAAGCTGTAGCTTTCACTAAAAGTAACTTCATCAAACCAACAATCTACTTGCTTAAAAGTGTCTTGCCAAGTATTTCCAACCAGAGTGACTATATGTGCATAGCAACAAATACGTACACAGTTTGACCAAAAGTTGCAAAGCACGTCATTCCAAGCTGTTGTCATGTAGCTCTCACTGTTTATTGCAAATGCTAATATTTGATCAAGTGAGATGCTGAATTCCACCACACAAGAAATCAAGGCTTGTGAAACAGTGGCATGATTAAGTTTTCCAAGGCTTTACAAGCTGTAATGTTGTAATGTCAACATGCTTAGGAGTATCTACCTAGAGCATCTGAAATAAAATGTTGAAAATTGTTCTATTTTAGTAGTCAGCTGTTTAGTTGGCCCTCACAGCAATGGATTCCTTGCAGGTCATAGAGAAGGCATTGTTTTCCTCTTCAAAAAGAGTTGGTAAGTAATGGGAATAAAATTGATATGACTTGAGAAAGCTCTGCCTCCCTTAAAGTGGTTGCTCAAAAAAGTCTCTGACAACAGGTAAATCCATTTTATGCAGAGAAATGGATGCTTTTACACATATTTGAAGAAAATCTGAAGTGATGGTATCATGCTGTTTTTTGGCAAGTTGTAAAATGCTGGAATGAACCAGTCCCAGTACATTGTTTCTTTACTGTCATTGGTGGCCCTGCTCTTTCAGCTCTTGTTTTCATTTCTTTTCATTCAGTTTAACACTTTCCATGTCCTTCAATTGTCTGCCTTAGTACCAAACAGAGCATTGCCATCATGAAATATGTCCTTGCCTAACTCAATGACATGGTCTTTAGGGGTGATTTTAAATGTTTTTGGCATCTTTTCATAACTTTAGTTACTCACATCTGGAGGCTGAAGTGAAATTTGAGATGCATTAAAACATATATATATTATGTATCTATTAAGTATATATATATCATTGAGTAACCTCTATATGCTGGAAACAGCTTACTGGAGTATGTTTAGCTATGTAAATTTAAAGTGCATTCAAAAATCAAACATACGAAGGGAAGGTTGAGTGCACTGAATAAGTGATGCTGATATTTTCAGTAATATTTCATTAGCATATGTTTTTATTTTTCACAAAATGTAAAACTAAAGATTCTCAGTGAAAATGCAAATTCTGAGTTTTTCTATGGGAAGCCGATTTCTGGTGAGAAGTCTGAAGGCATGTGGAAAACTTGTGACCTATTGTCTTCTACTGTGCCCAGGAATGCCACATATGTTACCTTTAATGCAGCAATGCAGGAACATTTTCTCTGACCCCTTCGTTGAAAGCACAATGATATTCATTCCATCAATGACATCAGGGAAGTGCAGAATCAGTAGCACAGTTCATTGTTGCTCTAAAGAAGTTATCTCACCATTGCCAGTTTGTACTAATATTAAGTGATGCTCTGAATGACCCATTTGTCACTGGATTACACAATGACTAGATACAGAAGGTTACTGACTATATCAGCACTTACGTTGAGGAAGGCTGTTGAAATAGCTCTTGCAGTTTAAACCACACAGAAGGATTCTCTAGAATTTAGCATAAACCAAGAAGTTCACTTCCTTAACTGGGGAGACAAAGAACCACAGGAACATAAGGAATTTCTCTATGGCAGTTCTGCATAAATGACACATGCTGAAAAGGATTGCTGAGCATGCCATAACATTTGCGGAAAGTGCCAGAAGAAACACAACGCCATGACTTGTTGCACAGTCCAACAACCAGCAACACAGAGTAATTGTCTATCTAGGAAGACATAATGAAGACTGAACGTAAGAAAGGACTGAAGTCAGAAACTCATAATGAGGCAAAAGACAAGAGCTCTAGTGACACTGATCAAGATCTAGCACTGCACATGTTACCAGAAGTTAGAGTAAAAGATGTTATCAGTCATACCCTTAATCAAAGGTGTTCCTACATGAATTGAACTGGATACTGGCGCTGCCAGTTCATTGATTTCTGCAGCTACGTACCATGAGATTTTTCTCACAAGTTCCTCTGGAAGAATCCTCCACAGTTTTGAAGACTTATATCACAGAAAAACTAGTCCCAAAAGAGATACACCAGGTTAAAGTTCAATTAGAAGGAAAATTGCTCATTTTAAACCTGTATGTGATTAAAGGGATGTATTCATCATTATCTGGCAGATCTTGGATGGAGAAGCTCAAGGTGAATTGAACTGAGATCAAGGTGATCTTCAAGAAATACTGTACAGACACTCCAAAGTTTTTGAAAAAGAACTTAGAGAGATGAGCAATGTGTCAGGGAAGCTCACTGTTAAGCCTGAAGCCAGCCAAAATATTGCAAGCCCAGAGTTGTACCTTATGCGCTAAAGCCTCTGGTAGAAGCTGACTTGGACTTTTTAATGAACATCTGAGTGCTGTTACCAGTTTCACACTGTGAGTCAGCTGCACCCATCATACCAGTGCTCAAGAAGGATGGTTCCATTTGGAGATTTCAAAGTGTCGCTGAATCCAGTTTTATGTGCAGACCAGTACACGCCACCTCATGTAGAAGATTTCTTTGCTATTCTTAGTGGAAGACAGTCTTAAAGTAAATTGGATTTGCTCAATGTATACCATCAAATAGAGATTGATCTGGTTGTGATGGGTCCCTACTGGAGTGTAACCTGGGACTGGGGTATCACTGTACCTATTTAACACTCCAGACTGGGTTGTCTCCCACCCTATTTTGCTAGTGACAAGCAGCAAACCCCTTCAGGTGCTGTTATCACTCAGCCCAATAGTAGGAGCCCTACACCTAGCTAGATTGCATGAATGCTCTCAGAGCCAATCCTGGATCTCTCAGAGAAAGGCCCCAGCCAGTCCACCCCTGTTCCCTGCCCTGCACCCTGAATTGCTCTGTCTTGTCCTGGTCAGAAGTCTGATCAGTAAGTTTATCACCTGGTTCACCCCTCCTTCAGTATGGAGAAGATATACACCTACTTATGTTAACTGAACTGAGATTTTCCAAACACTTCACAGAAACACTGTTTTAGTTAAGAATATAACACAGCTTTATTAACTACAGAAAGGTGGACTTTAAGTGAATATAAGTTGGAGATATAAGGGATCAGAGATAGGTACCTAAGAAAATAAAAATAAACACACAACTAAATTTTAAACCTCTAACACAAGGCAGCATCTAGATTAGGCAGTTTTCTCACCCCACTTCAATGTTTCAGTTCTCAGTTTACAGGCTTCTCCCAAGCCTGGGTCTAGTCTCTTAGCATTCCAGCATTCCTGTTGCTTTCAGCGTGGATGGGGGAGGAGAACAGACAAAGCATGAAGCCTCTGTTTCTTCTTTTATATCTTCTGACCATGTGGCCCAGGTGGCTCTGCTGAGTCACCAGATTGCTTAATCCCTACTATGCGAGTGAGTTATAGGGTTGAGCAATCTCTATTGTATCTATTTCTGTGCAACAGTCTTATTGTATTGTATTGTAAATCCTTTGTTTACAACTCTTTTGCTGATTGGTGGCTGCTGAGTCCCTCCTGGATGGGGGTGCCTCCTCCGCTGTTACTAGCAAGCTTATAACATATTGTAATAACAGCAAAATCATATAACTTGATACATACTAGGGATATGCATATGTTGGCAGCACAATGGGTTTTAGCAGATTACATCATTTCATTAGCCATCTTACATGTTATGCATAATATGAATTATTACAATCATACAGATATGGTGAATATGGGGTTTGCAGTAGCCTGCTTTAAGATACAATGTGTCACACTGGCATCTTGCAAATATCTCACGATGAACATGCAAAAAATCATGTTTTATTACAATAGGTTGCCTTTCGGTATCACATGGGCCTCTGCCCTGTTCTAGAAAGCCAGGGATGAATTTCTGAATATGATTGCACTGAGTTCAATGCTATTTGGATGACATCCTTTTTACAAGAAAGTATCAAGAGGATATTCATCAAAAACTGGATGCTGTTCTGCAACATTTGAAAGACCATCTACCAAGAGTACATTAATACAAATGTGAGTTTTTCAAAATTTAATTTGAATACCTTGGACATATAATTGATGACCTAGGCTTAAGGAAATCACCGGAAAAAGAGAAAGCAGTTTTTCAAGCACCACCACCAGAGATTTTATCACAGTTATGTTCATTCTTAGGAATGCTTAACTATTATGGTAAATTTTTGCCTAATCAGGCAACAGTATTGGCACCTTCACATGAACTGTTACAAGCAAAGAAAAAAATGGAAAAGACTAAAGAGTGAATGTGCATTTAAGGGAGAAAAAGCAAAACAAAACAAAAACCGAAAAAACAGTTAACATCAGCCAAAGTTCTTACCCACTTTGATGGCACATTACCATTGCAACTGGCTTGTGATGTTTCACCATATGGAATGGATGCAAGTTTTTCTCACATTTTTCCTAATGGCATGGAGAAATCAGTTGCCTTTGCTTCATGAACAGTCACCACCTTTGAAAAGAACTACATG
>ML675601.1:10387378-10399193 GCA_007922155.1 Mesoclemmys tuberculata | reverse complement strand
ACTGAGGAGGGGAGGGGCCGGCAGCGCTATATGTACCGCCGCATAAGGGCGGGACTCCAGGGGGCGCTGGGACCGGCCCCTGCAGGGGCTGCTAGAAAAGTTCTCCGCAGATCTGTGCACGTGGGCGCGCACACACCTAAGTGGAATGCATCTGAGCAATCACTCAAAGGAGAACATGGAATTCCACCATTAGCTGCAGATTGTATGCAGTGTTGGCGATTGCTTCTTTCAGCTCATTCTTGTACTATTCAATCCCGTAAAGTGACTCAGCAATGTGGATGGGCTGTCAGGCCTGTCATATCTGTCAAGCTCCTGTCAACCCCAAAAAATTTCAGACTAATTGTTCTATCTCAATTTGATAGATCGATTACCCATTACTAGCACGGACATCAACAACAAAACTACTAAGGATGAGTGCTTTCTCTAATGAAGTGAATGGTATAACAAGGGACAGCATTGGATTATAAGAATCCTCAGTTTACACAATTCATGTCAAATCAATATGAATTGTCTGTGAATCACAGTTGACTTTTATAAGGAATGCAAGTGATCATTCTGAAATCAATCTTAGGTTTCGGAAGCTCTTCATACAGGACATTTTGACATTGTGTGGATGAGACCACAGCCTGGAGTCACAACTGATGGTCAGGGATCAAGAAAGATATTGAGAAGAAGGTAAAGTGCTGTACTATGTGTCAGCAAATTCAGCAAGATCCTAGCCCAGCTCATATACACACTTTGTCGTGGCCTCACACTCCTTGGACACATTCACGTGTACTTTTCTGGTCCTTTAGAAGGTTATATGTTTTTGGTCATAGTCGACACCCATTCAAAATGGGCAAAAAAAATGTATAATGACTTCTACTACAACTACCAAGACCATTGGACATCTTTGTACCTTGTTTAGCCAGTTTGGTTTACCGTTACCATTGGTAAGTAACCATGGACCTCAATTCTGTTTTGAAGAATTTGAGAGGTTCCTGGCTTCAAATGGAATTCAGCATATATGTTCTCTTCCATACCATCCGGTTAGAAACAGACTAGTGTAACACTTTATACAGAGACTGACACATGCCTTTAGAGCTAACAAGTCTATTTTGAGTCATCAGCAGAAATTTGAGTAGAGCTTGCTTGTCTCCAGGAACACACCACATGCAATTACCCAGGAGTCACCTGAAACTCTTTTCTTGAAGTAAAGTTTGAGTACCTGTTGGGACCTGCTACATCCTGATGTTGCCTCATGTGCAGATAAATCCCAAGCTATGCAAATTGATCAAGGATGTGAGATTCGCTATCATTCTTTTCAAGTAAGAGCCTTTGTGTGGACTCGCAACTACAGTTGTTGAGTGAAATTGGTACCTGGAGAACTTATAAAAAACACAGGATCTGTTTCTTTCATCGTGAAACTATCTGATGATACTTTTTGGAAACAACAAATGGACAATTGCTGTCTCAACAAGTAGCTGAGTCCAATGATGTTCCAGTAGGATCTTCTGTTCCTCCAATCAAACCTCCTTCCCTTACAACTCCTAATTTCAATGGCTTGGTAGAAGAAACTTTGGTAGCAGATCCAGTTCATTCAATACCAAATCCAGTTGATTCCTTACCCCAAGTGTTCCTGTTGTTCAGGACACTGTCTCAACACATCATCATGTTATCCCAAGAAAATGGTGCATGCGAATTTATAAATTGCTTAGCTAGAGAGTTGTATTCCAGGGCAGAATAATCCCTTACAATTTATGAGTATGTGGTAGTCCACCTTAAATTTTTAGTTAGGTTATATAGTATTTTATTGCTAACCATGTAAATGATAATGTATATATATTTGGAACATTTTTTTAAAGTAGGGTGTAGGAATGTGTTTTGTCCCTTTAAATGTTTGAACACTTCCTCCTCCCCAGTCCAAAGCCTCACTTTCTTGTTAGTTTCAGTTTTGCTGCCAGAACAGTAAACTTTCCCCAGCAGACATCTGTATTTCTTTCACCTCCCTCTGTAATTATCTCCTTCTCTTCTGGGTTCAAATATAACACTTGCCCCCCCCCTTCTCTCTTAAAAAAAAAACAAACAAAAACCAAAAAACTCAGCTTTAAACCCACACAAAGAATTATTAAAATATTCTTATTTAAACTAATTTATTCTACAAATTCTCAAGTCTCCATTTAATTTTGAAGTAAACATATAGAATTGGGAAATGTTTTGGTTATTTCAGCCTCACATTTCCATTTAATGATGAAAGCTTTTGTTTGGGTATTCCTGAAATGTCTAGTCTAATCTAGTCTTTTGTGATGTTCCTTTGCAAATAGTTTATATAAAATACTAACATCTAATGTAATAGCTTCCTGATGATACTACTATGTGAATAGTAAGATGTTTTATGTACCAATATGGAATAAAATGATCCTGGTATAACTGGTTCCTAATAACATAAGAAGCCATGTGACTATTTAATATTTATATTAATTAGGAATTAATTAGGTATCTAAAACTGCTTAAGTATCTTTCTCACCAAACTTAAAAAAACAAAATTCACTTCTCTAAGAATTGTTGTTAAGAAGAGACAATGCTTTCTTTGGTAACTATTTAAGCTTAAAGACTCTCTTAAAGAATTGTGTATGTTTAAAAAGACTATTTCTAAGATGAAGGATTTAATATAAAAATTGGAGTGTTATGACTCATTGGAATGACAAATTCAACCTGCATTAAATGCTGACAAAACTAAACAGATATCTCAGAAAAGGAACTAAACAAAATAAAGTATTAAGGGTAAACTTTAAAGATATTCTGAGAATTTCTTGCCACAAAGACAAAAGCAATATAACCATGAAGCTGAAGGAAGTGTACAACCCTGCTGCACATGCATTAGCAGAAATATTTGAATTCTGTAAGCCCCTGAAAGAGATGTATCTTCGTCCTTCAATGCAACTATGTAAGGAGAAGAATATACAACTCTGGACTCAGGACTCTCATTTCATCTCAACAAGTTCTCCTCATCTCTGTCAAAAAAGGAAACAGTAAGAAAACAACCCACAACAGAGCATCAAGAAGAAACAACCTTCCAATCCATGCTTCTGCAAATTGAAGACATTACCAGGATTTCAGCATAGTTAGTTGAGAAGGCATTAGACTCTTTTTCTTGTAATAATTTTTAGTGGCATATTGAAATGCAATGATATTTTAAGGTACTAACAACTTCTCTTGTTAAGACCAGATTGTTCAGACTGTGCGCTTCTGGAAAGAAGACATAAGCTAACCTTGGTAAACAAAGAAAAAGAGTAGTATTCACTTTGAATTTACCAGTCCTAATATTCATCAATTTGCCTGTCTCAAGACTACTCCTCCAAGTGAATTTGGTGGGTTTGTAAGAAACTTTGCCTATTCATTTGAGCAACTCTTGAATGGCTTCTTTTAAATAAATAAATATTAAAGTTCAATATTTTCTTCAGTTTCACAGGATTTAGCTAAGATCCCATGGGCTATTTTTAGTCATATAGATGGTACTTTGACATTGCAGCTCAAGCTGGAGCATAGGCTCCAAAGTCTGAGCTGCAATGTCAAAGCACTTTCTGCGCAGCTAAAAAGAATATGCTAATGCTATCATGAGTCCATGGACCCAGAGTAAGAGGCTTGCTCCAAAATGCTGTGTAGACCTATCCTTATCTGTCCATTTATAAACTGCTTACATTATGCATGATAAATCAAACAGGATTCACCAAGCCTTAAAAGAAATTCACTTGCCCATCTGTAAAATGTTTTTGTTATCTAAAATATACTAATACAGGACTCACTGCTGATACGAGATTAGTAGTTTCATCTCAATTTACCCAGAGTTGAATGTCTCCAATAGGGGAATGTCTCCCACTCAGACTATAATCTCTGCTGGAAGCTCCCACAGAGAATCATACAGAACAGACTGTGATGGAAAATATCCACTTTTAACTGCTTACTTGTTTTAGGTTTTGTTTTATTTCTTTTCTTTTATTAATATATATTCATCATTAATAAGTATCTTGCTTGTCTTTGATTTTGATGTCCCCTGAAGCATAGTTAGAACCTCATCTGGCCAAAATAATGGGGCAATCACATCCCTGGATTGGGACTGAGAAACACAATTCTTATAATTTGGCCACCCATTTCTTATTTCTCTAGATTATATATTGTTAGTAATTTTTGGAATAAAATTAGTTAGCACTCAATGCTTTAAAACATCCTTTTCTACCCCATAAAACATTTATATATCATATCATGACCATCTAAGTCTTACCTCCTGCAATATATGAAGAATATACTATAATTGAAACTAAAATTAATGCATGTTTAAATACATGACTAGTATCCCATTGAGGCCCCAGTTGTGCAAGGAGGTCCACTGTCCATTTGGCTGGATCCCCACTTCACTTCACTGAGGACCTAAATAGGAGTCCACTTGTTTGGAGCAGTTTGCAGAGTCATAGTTTTAGCGTACACATATAACCCACATTTTTACCAATGCATTAACACTGAAGCTTTCATGTCCAGTGTGTGCAATTCCCAATAATGCTCAAAGGTAATGAAGTATGTTGATGTTTAGAGGGAGAATAAACTCCATTGAGTTATGGTCAGCATGGTATGAACTCATAGATTTTTAATCCACTAAATATAAATACATTGTAATTCCCTCAATAATGGAGATGTTACAAAGCAGCATTTGATTTGAGCAATATTTTAAAGGTATTATCATAACTCTTCCAGTTAAATGTACACATTTTAGATTTTTTTAAAAAATCTGGAAAACAGATGAGTTTAATAATTTTCAGATTAATTAAGATATCTAACCTTGCGAAACCCTCTGAATTATAAAAGGTTTACAATAATTATAAATCTCTGACTTGGTATAATAAATCTCTACAGCATTCCTTATACTTGACAATCCTTCCAAGTCCAAATGTAAGCAGGATGTACACACATTTGGAACAGATTTAATCACTCTAGAAGATATATTGAAACTATAACAAAGCCTAAAAACAGTTAGAAGGAAATGAGTTTAGCAATTAGCAACCCAACAACAAAGCTTCAGAAATACTTGGTTTTTTCTTCATAAACATTTTTCCAGATGAATTAATACAGTCCCTTAATCAATAATACAAATCCATATTTATGATGTTTCTTACCAAAAGCACATATTAAATAAAGAATGAAAGGCAAAATATAAAAAAGGTAAGTAAGTTTTCAACTTTTTGTAAAAATGTGTTTGATTTTGATTAATGCTGCATCTGTCATTCTACTCAGTCATTCAGTCATACATCTGGAATTTTATTATCCTACAAAGAGCAGAGGCTTACACTGAGTAATGTGGACTTACACCACACCTCGACAGAGAAAGTCATATAAAGATTTACCTTTGATTCTAGACCACAGAGCTTTTCTACCGTGAGAGCTTGACAATGATCGGTAATACATGGGTGTATATATCTTACAATAGACTACTGTGAATGTGTGAAAGCAGAAACAGATGTTTTTAGTTCTTTCAGCCTTCTAGATGATAGACTAGTCTTAAGAGCCTAATTCTGCTGTTTTCTGAGACCCTGATCTTGCAACATGCTGAATGCCTCTCACGAGATGCTAAGTGCTCTCAACTTCCATTAGAATTGTGGGGAGGAATATGGTATCATTGGGGTGAGGCTGACAGTCATTCATTTCTTTCAGCAGTGGAAGTAAGAAGGGCTATGGGTCTAGGTCTGCATCTCAAAAACTCTTTTTGAAGTCAGTGGGAGTTAAAGACTGCTGGCTGAACTTCCCAAGAATGTAGCAATTCCTTTTAAAATGATTCAAGCAAGCATTTAGTAGTGTTACTTAGAGTACATGCCTTTTTATCCAAATGGCCTTGGGGATATCTGAAACTTTCAGATAACTGGGAGTTCAAATGAACAGCAGTGCTTTTAACTAACAGAGCTACATGGGAACACATTGTGGATAACTAGGATTTTTGGATAAAGGGAATTTAGATAACTGGAGTTAGTATTAGTTTTGTTGTTTATTCTCATTATGAATGAACATCAAATGGTTGGTGCTTCAGTTCAGAATGGCTCTAAAATGTGGATGCTTCTCCGAGCCTCTTATTTCCACAAAATGGAGAAAATGATACTTCACCTCCAGTAAATAGCTTTGAGATCTACAGCTGAATAGAACTATGCAAGAGCTAAATATTATTAAAGATTTAGGGTCTAAAGTTTGGGACATCTAACATTCTTCTATAATCAAAGTTTTGACATTACTGGTTGATTCCTCCAGAATCTAAGACAAGTGCTATTTTGAAGTTTATTAAAGTTTTTTTTTTTTGATTTATGAACACTACTGATCACAACTATTATTCATGCTGCAATTTTAGTTGTAGAATATTTTTCTTGAATTATTTTCATTAAATATTTTAATCATGCCATATAATTGATTTGACATCACCTATTTTTAATGGATGGATAATTAGTTGTGCAAGGTATTTGCAGAACAGAGAAAGCTACATCACAAAGATCAAATTAGACTTCAGCATGTTAAATAATTCATCACTTTAAGGGATTAAGTCCTAAAGTTTTTTTCTTCTTGATCCTTAACAGTTTGGGATTCTTGTATTTTTAATGTTTTGTTTTTTTAATATACAAAATTGAAAAAAAAATTCAGTTTTTTTGTGTCTTTTTGTGTGTGTAAAATTACTAAAAAAAATCTAAGGGCTGGTCTACACTGAAAAGTTACATCAGCATAACTACGTCTCTCAGTCCTGAGAGATGTAATTAATCCAACTGGGGTACATAGCACTAGGTCAATGGAAGACCTAGCTACCACCTGTCAGTGAGAAGCATTACCTACAGCGATGGGAGAACCCCTCGTCAGGTAGTAAGTGTCTACACTGAAGCCCTGCCACAGTGCTTAGGTTCCTGAAAGTCATTTACATTAAAAAGGGCTACAAAAACAATCACTCCATTACATAACAGAAATGCTTAATCAATATTGCAGATGGTTTTTCATGAACCATCATAGTGAATATATTCTTAATAGATTATGACTAATCAGAAATTGTTGATTTTTGTGTATTTTTGGAGTAAAATGAATAGACACATGGTCTCGCAAAGATGCGAACATGGTAACTTTTTCAAAACTGCATAAGTGAATTCACAGTCGAAGCTCCACTTAAAAGTAACTGAATGCGGTAATATGAATACATTCACTTGAAAATCATTGCCTCCTAATGGGGTTTAAGCTCCAAACTCAAAGTCAATAACTTTATTATCAAATTACTCCCAAAAAAGTTTTAAAAAATAATCAATCATTGATTAGCCATAACCATTAAGAATGTATTCATCATGACGATTTATGAAAAGCCATCTGCTTCAGCAATATTGATTAACTATTTCTATTATGCAAAGGAGTGATAGTTTTTATAGCGGTTTCATTCATTTAATTAGAGTTCTTAAGTAGTGCCTTATCTATGTTAACTTCTTATAATGTAATAGAGACACAAGATGGGTGAGGTAATATCATTTATTGGAGCAGCTCGTTGGTGAGAGACAAGCTTTCGAGCTTACACAGAGCTCTTTGTCAGGTCTTAGCTCAAAATCTTGTCTCCTTCTCCAATAGAAGTTGGTCCAATTACCTATTACATGACCCACTTTCCCTCTGTAATATCCTGGGACCAATACAGCCACAACACCACTGCATACTATAATGTTATAGTGCATAGTCATGCAAATACATCAAGCAAAATAGCAAGGTATTTTGAAGCTTAAAGGTGCTTACACCATCTTACAAAGACTGTATATACTAGAGCAATCACTCTTCTCTGTTACAACAGTGCAATATTATTGACTTCAGTAAAAAGAACATGAATATAACAGAGGAAAATTTAACCTAATATATATCACGACAGAGTGATAGTGAGGTATTGAACTGATTGCGTTTTTCTTTCTTATCCTGCAAGTAACGCTGCTGTGTAAGTGGATTTAGAGGCCCATTCTCCTCCAGGTGCTAATATTTCAACTCTGTCTTAAGACAAATCTACACTGACAGTTTGCAAACCAGTTCCAACTCTAAAATTGTTCTCTGTTCTCTCTTGCTGTGAATATTAGCATTTCGAAAAGTATAAAAGGGTAAAGATATCCAGACTCAGTTGTGCCTGCCTCAGACCTTGGGCAAACCATTTTTATCATGCACATTCTTCTCAAAACTGTATGAGTTTGATTTTTAAGTAGGTAGCATCAGGAAAATAATTTCTGCATGATCTCTCATGCAGACCAGAGTTAACTTCAGCTTTATACTGCAAGACTTTGGAGCTAGCATGAATTGAGTAATGTGGAGGTGGAAAATAAAAATGCTCCATTTAGTAGTACTCATGTGCCTGTGGATAAAACATCTCCATAAGAGGCTTTAGACTCTCATCACTTTTCATCTGTATTTTTAGTTGTACCATGTTGCTGTAGATATCTCAGTGATAATGACACACAATTCCCAAAGCATATTAGTATTTCACATGTTTAATATATACATTAATATCAAGCCTTGTTACTGCTAAGTGCATATTAGTCCATCATTGCACAGCTGGCAAATGACGGGATACCGTGAAACAGCTATTTAAATGTAAAATCCTCTACAAGCTGACAGTGGTTATAGTCGATTCTCAAAGAGATCTTCTTTACTTTAGAAAATTAACTATCTTCTGGGAACAGACTTCCTCCAAAAATCCTTTAAAACCTTGAATTTTTTTTTTTTAATGAATCCAATCACTGAGTGTTTCAAAAAGAGACCAGCCAAGGGTTGTAAAGTTTATATTCGGAATTGAAGCCACATTTCCCCAAAATTTAGGAGTGTTCCGATTTAGTATTCTAGTCAGTAGCATCCTTCACACAGAGAAGAAACAGCACTCAAGTGTAGTAAAGGAATAAGATATTCTTTACGGAAGCCACTGGACACAGACAGAATATTCTAGTTATCCCTTACTCTCTAGTTCCCAGTCTAACTAAACTAGCCTAGGCTGGTTAGTGTCACCACATAGGTTCTCTCTAACTACTGACCTAGAGTAAGTCATATTCAGAACTGCTGACTACATTACATAGTTCAGACTTTTATAGTTCTGGTTCACATATGGTTCATAATGGTAAATCTGATCCAGATTTAGATAGATACACAGTATGATCTTCCCCAGTGTCTAAGGCCAGGCCAACCTCTAGTTTCAAAGTCACCAGGTAATTGTACATTGCTATATTGTATGGAATGTAGAGCTAGTAGACATTTTTCATTCAAAACAGTTTCTCAGTGAAAAATTATTTTTCCGTGGGAAACTGATTTCGATAAAAGCTTTCAGGTTTGGTCAAAATGATGAAACTGTTTCAATTTTCAACAAAAAAGCTTTTGAAGAAGTCATGATGAAAATTAAAGCTTTTCCATTTCTGCCCAAATGTTTTGTTGAAACAACTGCAAAATCCTCCCAAAAAATCCAAAATATTCCCTGACCATTTCTAATGGAAAGTGAAGAAATCTAAGCAGTGACTTCCATTTTCCCACCAGCATCAATATAAAAATCATACTTTAAAAGGGAAGAGAATGACTTTTTAAAAATAGACTAGAATTATGAAAATTACAAAAGAAACAGGCAGTATGGATTAAGGGTACATATAGAATCTGAAATTTCTTTAATTTGTTCTTTTAATTTGACTAGTTTTCAAATTGACAGTGTCCCCTAAATCCTCTAAATGTGCCATTACCTAATAATAATACATAACACTCATTTAGCACTTTAAACTCAAAATACTCTTATATGTTTTTTGAGAATCCAAATGTCAGAAGGTGAAACTGACTTGCCCAACGAATAGGAAAAGTCAGGGTACGTCTACATCACAAGCAAGAGAGTAGCACTGCAGCGGCAGTGCAGCTATGCTGTTGTAGAAACTTGCTATAGTGATGCAAGGGGTTTTGCATCCTTGTGAGAGGCTGTAGCTAGAGCAGCAGAAGAATTCATCCATCAACCTAGCTGCATCTACAATAGTGGTTAGGTAAAGCTTTTTTTACAGCCCTGAGCAACATATCTAGGTCAACCTAGGTTTTTAGGTGCACACCAGGCCTTGCTCTTCTTGGCTTCCAGTCCTGTGTTCAGACCAACAGACCACCCCCTAAATAACCAGTAATGATACAAAACTAGACTGTTAAAAGAGGATTTTCTCAATAAGGAAAGTTTTCAAATATCTTACTTAGAAACCAGATGCAGGCTTTCAAACCCAGGACAAATTTTTGCTGCCACATTTACTAATTATCAAAGGCATTTATTGCTTTGATTTTTGTTTTTGTTTTTTTTAAGAGTTTTTCTCTCTTGACTCATCTGCTCCTCCTAACTGATCTTGAAGCAAAGTTATATTGGTAACATGATGGTAATTTCCATGACAACAGGCCACAGTATCAAAAGATAGAGGTTTTTTATTTCATTTTGGAATCAAGCAGAAGGAAAAGGTTGGTGGTTAGATTCCAAGCTCTTATTCAAACACAACTAGTTACAATAATGAGGCTAATAGTAACTTATGGGCCCAGTTTATTTTGTCCCTAAATTTTCCCCCTTTTTATGTCTAACAAGTGTGAAAGTCCATCTTCAGCTGACATATTGATATGAGACAGAGCATCACTTTCGGAAATTCAATTTAATTTACTCCCAAATTCATACCATCCTCGAATCTAGCTGGACATGTTGCCCTGTTAATAAATCTATGATTGGTTATCCTTTATTAAATATTAGTGATTTAAAAACAGTCAACCTCTCCTTCCTCCTCCTATGCCCTTATAATAGCAGCTCCCCACTTCCCACCACCAAAACAACAGCTTGATACAGAGCTGCTACACCAACTCTGTGCCTCTAGGGGTTCTCCTTACAGAAGAGGAGTCCTCAGGAGGCCTGTTAAAATAGCTTTCCAGCTCTTTAGTACCACCAGAACATCATAAATCAGCCAAAGCACAGGATCAAGTCCTTTAGCTTTCCAGCTACAAAAAACACTTTTGCTCCTCCATTGAAATCCTCAGATAGATACAATGGGGTGTAGGTTGTTTTCAGTTTTCTCAGGAACCTTTTGAGGTCTATGTTTGTGGGATGGGCATAATCCCAAAAATCCTCTTGAAGATTTTCTACCAAAGCGGACTGGCTGATCAGAAGTCAGTGTCACAACTGAATAGACAAATTCAATGGATCTGTTTGTGGCCCAGTGTTAGAAATAGCAGTATTCTCATGTTTATTACATGCTTTAACTAGAACGTTCATTTATACACAAGAAGAAACTAGGAAACTCAGACCTATTGTTTGCAATTCTTCTAATAACTATAATGAAATGATCACAAAAGAAGGCATTTTTAGCACAGGAAAGACATCTGGATTTGTTTTTGGAAAAGGAGATTGATTTACATGGGGGGGTGGGAGAGACAATGGAAAGCAAGAAAATGGGAGTGAGAATTTAAGATCAATTAGAAATAAAAAAGGCATATTGAGCTGATTGGTCTTTCCCTAACATTTCTCATGAAGTGATATGGTGGTTATTCAATATAAATTCAAAAAATATTTTATGCAGTTTTATCAGTTGTTTACAGATTACTGAAATAGGAGCTAGAAGAGTACCTGTGTTTCCTGGCATCTATAAGGCCCTCACACCAACCCCCCCCCCAAAAAAAACCAAAAAAACACATCTTATGAGGTCATACCAATGAACATTTAAAATTGTTCTAATAAATGATTAGTGCCAAATTATTGTTCTAATAAATGATTAGTGCCAAATGATTGTGCCAAACCAACCTGATCTCCTTCTTTGAGAAGGTGACGGAT
>ML675601.1:10321498-10382378 GCA_007922155.1 Mesoclemmys tuberculata | reverse complement strand
TCATATTGGTCCCTTCTGACCTATGAGTCTATGAGTCTATAAATGAAAGGCCAAAAGTAATAATTTTGGAAATGTTGATGATAGAAATTTCCCAGATAAAATAAAATAATCAAATTACATTTTCTGGAAAAAAAACTGGGTTTTGATGAAACTCCATTTTTCAGTAGAAAAAAATGGTTGAAATATTTCAGCTAGCTTTCAGAAAGAGATGTAACTGAGCAAAAAGTTTGAACGTAATGGGTCAAATTCATATTTAGTTTCAGTTGGCACAACTGCATTGCAGTCCAGGGAATTCTCCCTGGTTACACCAGGTTGAATTTGTCCAGCGTAGCATTTTTAGGCACTGGCCGTTGTTTTTGCTAGACAATGCATCAGAGATGATGAAACAGGTTCCGATAACCTAAAATTCACTCCAACCTTAACACTTTGCTGAGGCTTGGAAGTACTGAAATAGCACATTTGTCTTACATCTCTGAAGAAGAGCTCTGTGTAAGCTCAAAAGCTTGTCTGGGTCACCAATAGGAGTTGGTCCAATAAAAGATATTGCTGCACCCACCTTGTTTCTTTCATATCCTGCCACCAGCATGGCTACAACAGCACTACATATATCTGCACTTCCTGACTAGTCGTGCCTGTAAATACTGAATACCATGAGAAAGACCGGTAGCAGTATTTTCAAATCTGGTGAAATTGGGAAACACTAGAAACCTTTCGGAAATATTTAGGTTATGATATTTCCAGCTTCTTTTCCATACAAAAAGATTCAGGTAAATAAGGATAAAAGTATGAATCACTGGTTTGTATTGGAGAATAAAAGCCTCGTATTCTAAAATACTCTGCAGCTCAGACTCATTGCAGCTAGAATCATAGAATATTAGAGTTGGAAGGGGCCTCAGGAGGTCTCCAGTCCAATCCCGGCTCAAAGCAGGAAAAGCTAAAGACAAAGCATTTCACTGAGTTTTAAGCTGTACCTGTACTATAGAGCCTACATCAGTGTAGCTATGTTGGCACAGTCCGCTTTTATAGATGTGGTCTACAGAGTCAGGAGTTTTTCTGCTGGTGTAGGAACACACCTCTCCACGCATGACATTAGCTATGCCAACAGAAGCCCTCTTCAGTCACCATAGCTGTGTCTACACAGGAGGGTTTGTCGGTGTATCTATGTTACTACTGGTGTGGTTTTTTTTCAGACTCCAACCCACATACCTATGCAGATATATATTTTAAGTGTAGTTCAAGCCGTACATAGCCTGAACATTTTTTCTCTTTTGTTTTCAACAAAAGTCAGATAGCCTAAATTATCCAGTTAGAGGGAAAAGAGCCAATAAGGAAATGTAAGTGGGAATCAAAATCTCTTATCCGAGTTGCAATAGGGAGTGCTTTTAGTGAGCACACACATGCAGCATGTTAGATGCTGTTACTCCCTTGAAAATACTGTGTTATGGGTTGTTAAACAAACAAAACTCTTCCCGAGGGCCTAGTTCACAGGACAAGATACAGTACCTATATTTCAACATTATAGAATTTTCATAGGAAGTGCTACATCATTTGGCACATTCCCAAAAAACACAATGAAATAAAAATGGTGGCCCCATTCTCATTGACGTCAGTGTCAAAATTCCCGTTGATTTCAGTGAGAGGAGGATTGGGTCCATAAATAAATACTTCACTCATTATAGATCATTCAGAGAGGGAATTTACTGCAGGGTTGAAAAAATCGAGAGGATAATGGGCTTTGATTATTTTAAATGTTTTCTTTTAAACTTATTTTAACATAACTTTCCACCCTCATTTTGTTGAGCATTTACTAACCAGAATAATTGTATTGTCCAATCAGAATAGAAGCTTGGAAATGAGGCTATTAGTGGCGTATTGAGCGCAACTAGACCAGGTCCATACCTCATGATACAATACAGTACACAACATGTTAATTTTATAGGGAAGTTGACTTCATGTTGATTAGAGCTGGGGAAATTATTTGTAACAAGCAACCTGAGGTTGGTATACAGAAAATACATTAGCCTCAGTATTTGGGGGCTGATGTAATAGACTACTGATCCGTCTCTGTGCCTGATCTACAGAGGATGTGACTATTACAAGTCTCACCTTAGCTCTCTAGGCCAAACTTCTGTGACTTATGCTTTCAGCTCTGAAGGTCCCTGGTTCAATCCCCATTGTCACCCAAGATAGTAGCCATCACACAAATAGGGAAGCCAGCAAACCATCCCAGAAAATACTTCCACTGCTAGTAAAACGTGATAGCTGATACACTCCTTTCACCAAAAACCAAGTGTTTTTAGTCATGAAACAGTTCTTTTAGTAACTAAATTGATTTATTTAAGGTCCAAAATTTGTTTCTCATAACATTTAAATGGACAGAATTTCACATTCAATGAATGAGAAAGCACCTGGGAGAGGGGTTGAATTCAGTGAATTAAAATTGACTTCATGACTCACCAAAATGTTCACAACAAATAATTTTCCCCATTACAGGGTTGTCAATATTTATTGATATTGCATTCATAACAAACCATTTCCTTACTGGAGCAGCCAGTAGATGTCGGTAAAATGACTAATGCTGTTCTATTATTTGTCATTAGGTCCTGCACTGCATAGAGCTTCCACATGTCTCAAAAGAGAGGACCTGTGCATTAAAAACAGGCTTGAAATGCTCAAATGTCTCTGGCTTGTCACAACCTGAGCTTTACCATGCTTGTGAACTTAGTCAAGTTACATCATGACATGAAGTGCAATTACTAGTGCTCAGGGTTCATGCTAATTAGAGGATTGAACAACTAGTTGCTTCTGTAGGTTGAATCCATTACATACACCAGGAGCTCCTTGAATTCCTCTATTCCACCCACACACTCCCTGCATGCCATTCTCTTATCCTCTTCTATTTTAGGGACTCTCTGCAACCCATGCCCATTTCCTTCATGCTAGGGGCTCTGTATGCATCCATTCCCCCCCATACCAGTGTCTCCCATTCTTCTCCCTGTCATGCATCTGTTCTTATTTCTTTTCTTTCCATCCAAGAGAAGTCATTGAAGTGTTAACATTTTACAACTGTATTGGGATGATGGGCAGAGCTGAGCTGGGGTGTAGTTGTTATCCAGAAGGCGGTAATGGCTGCCATCAACCAGTTCTTTGTTCCATAGACAATTACAAACCTGGTTGAAGCTGCTGACTCTGCTAACCCAATATAAAAGGTTCAATGTGTCCCTGTTTTCCCCTTTCAGGTTTTCACCCAAATCACTGCAGTTCTGCCCACTGATGGCCAGAACATTCCCTGAAATTTTCAAATTGATCAGATGCAATGTTCAAAAACTGTTGTGTTACTGACAGATAGAAAAAAATGCCATCAAGTTGAGCATAGCACCTTGTTCACTTGGCCAATTACTTTTCCATGCTTTTGAGCTTCCACAGCTAAAAAGAATAAAACATAAAAGCTCAGAAGCATCCTTTCTCTCAGTAATATCAATGCAGGTAGAAACATAATAAGACATCTTTAGTCACAAATGATCACAGAAATGATTGAACATTAAAGAAAGAAAATGATGAAGCATTGTATGTGGTACAGTGACATTAAAGATTCAGCAGCAAATAGGCAATACAGAGAGTACGAGTTATTAAATGGAAAACAATATTCCCAAACTGTAGCATAGTTTAATAAGGAGATATCAATGAGTTATATATTATTTATTTGTATTATTGTAGCACCAAGGAGGCCTAGTTATAGACCAGAACCCATTGTGCTAGGCATTATATGAACACAAAACAAAAAGAAAATCTCTGCCCAAAGAGTTTACAATCTAAGTATGAGAGAAGATGGATACAGCCAGACAGAGTACCAGGAAACAATGAGCTACAAGTAAGAAGACTTAAAAATTAAGAATAGATGTTGCTCTAACATTAAAGCAATTTGAAACATGGCACAAACTTTATTAGACACCTGTCCAAACAAACAGAGTGGCCTTGAGACAACAGTAATCATCGGCTGCATTTCAAAGACTTAAATGCTTATTCTTTGATGTTCCCAAGCCATAAGAAAAGTTTAGCAAAAGAATTTACAAATACTTGAAAACTACATGTATCTTAGAAGATTTTTTATATTAAACAAAAACCTGCAGGGATGAATGAATTAGATCTCTGTATACGGATTCTTAGGAAATAAGTTCTCAGGTACTGGGAGGTCAAGAATGACCCTTTGTGAAAGATTTTATTCCAAATAAGGGAGCTTATCCTGTAGTTCTACTCAGCAAAACTCTCATTGAACTCACATAAAATTTTGCCTTCAGTGTAGTGCACTGTCATGATGCAAAAGTAGAAAACGTTATTCAGACTGGAGGACATACTAAATGATTTGGGAAGAGAGGAGGGGAGAGGAAACCCACAAAAAGATCTATGATGGGGTATATAAACTCCACAGTAGCATGGAAGGGGTTAAGTGCTGCTTTGCACTGAGTAACCCTGTCCCACCATACTGCAAATCATGCTGGGACTGGAGAAGGAGTTAAAAAGAAGGACCTCCATTCACATGGGGAAACCCTGGGAGGGAATGGACTGTTGAGTTTCTCTAGCCTCGGAGAGAGGACTGACAGCATACAAAGCCCCTGCCCTTGAGGGTGCAGAATGCCTGAATTGAAGGGGGAAAGGACTGGGGATTCGTTGGGATCCCAGTGAACTCTGAAGTGGACACAAAAACTCCTAGGGCCCCTCTGAAGTAAGAGAGGCACATATGCTGCAGAGAGCTGTGTACAGCTTTTTCTTTACCTTTCTTTTGCTTAACCCCTTTTTGCTGACTAAGGGCTGTCGGATGGCATCACTGGGGACGCAGAGCAGGGACAAGTCAGGGAACGGCTCCAGTCAGAATTTGGGTATTGACCAGCTAGGAAGACACCTCGCAGCACCTACTGGGATGGAGGTAGAGCAATTGGACTTGTGTGTGTGTACTCCCCACATAGCCTAAAGAGAGTGGGAAGGGGGACTAACACAGGGTTTGTGACATGGGCCTTTAAGATATGTAAAGATTTTTTCTTATGATCTCCCCTACCAACAAAAATATTGAAGACTATAAAAGGCGTTGCCGTCATGTGTATAAACAGGAAGGAAATTAGGCTACATCTACACTGACAGTGGCAAAGTCTGTGAAGATCTGCGCAATCGATCCAGAAGTCAACCTAGTTAATCCACCCACTCAAGTGGCGCAGTGCAGTGAAGACGGTGCCCAGAAGGGAAGCACAGCAGTCGACGGGAGTCACGCAAGCTACTCCCATCAACTGTCGCACAATCTCCAGGTAAGTGTAGACCGGGCCTTAGATACCGCAGGTTCAGTGCAGCAAGGTGCTCAGTGCTCTGGCCCAATCCAGCAAAGCACTTAGGCACTTGCCTGACTTTAAGCCCAAAAGACATGCTTTAAGAAGGCGTTTAAGTTATTTTGTGAATCAGACTGAAGTATTCAGCACACTGCAGGACTGGAGCCCTCCCCCTTACTTAACAGATTCTTTTTTGTTAATTTTCTTATTAACGAAAATGAATCAACTGCCATGCGTGTAATTTCCAGTATGGCTAGATTTCTAGCTGTTTCTAGAGAAATTAAGTTCTCTAACTACATTTGTTTGGTCTGATTTCACATATGGACTGCTGGATGCAGATACACAAATACCAAATGGAGCATACACCTAGCTAAAGAGATGTCATATGCTAGCCAAACTGGGTTTGTGCCCAGGCATTCAGAAGTGCCATAACAGACAGGCCTTAGTGAGTCAATTATTTATATTCAATATAGAGTAGAAGTAATGGTAAGCGATTATTTTTCAAAGTGAGAACTTTGTATTTAAACATGGGCACCAAGCAGGTTGACACCTTCCACAGAGACAACTAACATCCAAAAAAAAAAAAAGGTTACCAGCAATTACAAAAAGCAGATGGCTTATTGGAAATAAAATGGGAAAGGTATACCCCAAAAATCCCAGGACCAAAAAACTATTATTTAAAATTGTGAATAAGTTTGTAAAACATAGTGAAAAGGACATGAGAAACAGACAGTATTTTCCCTCTCTGGGAAAACACTCCTGTGCTTCTAAGTAGGTAGGAAGTGGTATGATAGGAAGACATCACAGCAAGACATTCTGAAAAGTATAGGCATAGTGAGAGTCAGAAAGGAGGACAGGAGGATACAAAATTCTTGAGACTAGAGGCATCCTCTGAGGCATGATGGCTAATGAATGGATCAGGGAGAAGTGACACACGTTTGAGAAATGAGGGACAGACTTGAGAAGCTATCACACATTTGAGAAATGTAGGATATCGTTTCCTTTCTTCTACTGCAGAAAGCACATCTAGCTATACTAGCTTTTCAGAGTGCAAGTTTGGGTAGGACATCTACCCCATGTCTATTTAATTCTGTTTTTCTCTATTCTTAATAAAATCCTGTTTTATTACAAACCTTGTGCTTTTAGACTATCATTTGGAAATTTTGTTCTGTCCATGCTGCAGAGGTGGTACTACCTATAAGAAACAGAAGGTGGTGAATATGCGAAACTAGCACACATTTGCATAGTAAAAAATGTGCCCTCACTTACTATAGACTCTGAAAATCCTGGCCATACATTTCTTTACTGATTTTTACAATATATATTGTCAACTTCAATGGGCAACAAATGCAACAAGAAAAAGTTAAAATCAGACATATAATGACACTTACACCAATACCACTAATTAAGGCTGAGATACATCATTCAACTTTAGAATCTGGTCCTTTCCCCACTCTATTGTGCTGTTGAAATGTTGTGCAGCAAAATTTTAAAATGATGTCTGGGAAATTGAACAGAACATAGAATTTAGTAGCAGATTTTTGTCTGTACTTTCCCCAGTTCTCCATCTCCCAAGTTACCAACAAGACCATTACCACTCTCTCTGTACTATAAAATGACTTGTGATTAACAGAGGCGTATAAATTGAAACTCTCTTGATGTAAAAGAGAGGGTGAAATTTGCTTTCCCTTGGTTCCTTCTGAAGACATTTATCACCTTTTTGCTCAGGCATTGGGGTCAGGGTAGGATGGGATGTTTGGCTATATGGGGTTTTGGGAGGGGAAATGTGAGTGATAGCAATCACTCATGAATGAGTAAGATTGTCTTCCAGGGATCTCAGTAGTGGGTCCATATGTGGCTCCATGGTCCAATCCAAGACCCACATCTTGTTGCTGCATTGAATAGTTTGATGTTCTTTCTGCCTGTTTCTCTTTTCCTCTTCTATATGTCAACGAGCTGTTTCAAAGTGTTGAGATCCCTCCGACAGAGCCTTCCTCCATTTTGGACGGTCGTGAGCAAGGGTCTTCCAAGTATTGATGTCAATGTTGTACCTCTTCATATTTACCTTGAAGGTGTCGTTGAAGTGCTTTCTTTGCCCTCCATGACTTCACTGACCTTCTTTCAGCCGTGAGACAAGGATTCTTTTAGGAAGGTGGGAGCCAGACATGTAAAAAACATGATGTACCCAGCGAAGTTGGCTTTGGATAATCATGTCCTCTATGCAGGTAGAATTTGTTTTAGACAAGACACTGATGTTTTTATAACTATCCTCGCAGCTAATCCAAAAGATCTGGTGAAGGCACTGTTGATGGTACTTTTCCAAGCTCTTGAGATGTCTTCTGTATGTAATTCAGGTTTCCGAGCCATATAGCAGAGTTGAGATAACAATGGCCAGGAGCTTCATTTCAGCAAGGATGGCATGATTTAAAATGACTCTCTTCCTCAGACATCCAAAGGCTGCACTCACACATTTCAAGCGATGTTATATTTCTACATCAATGTCTACCTTTGATGAAAGATAGCTTCCAAGATAGGCAAAATGATTCACATTCTCAAGCATTTCTCTATTACATGAATGGAGGGAGGGTTTATTTCTCCATTTGGAGCAAGTTGATAAAGAACTTGTGTTTTCCGGATGTTTAAAGTTAGGCCACTACTCTCGTAGGCATCTGAAAATGCACTGAAAATGGTTTTGAGATCTGTTTCAGATTGAGCAACAATCTCCTTGTTATCCACATTCTGGAGCTCCATTAGGGATGTTATTACAGACTTCATTTTGCACTTGAGTCTGTTGAAGTTAAAAAGTCTTCTGTTCATCCTATACACTATTTCAATTCCAGGAGGGAGCTTTCTGTCAATGTGGTGCATTATGGTAGAGATGAAGATGGAAAACAGTCTTGCTTCATTCCAGTTTTCACCTCAAATGGCTGTTTGATTTCCATTGCTACCAACCGTTGCTGACATATTGTCAAGGAGAAGTCTCTGAACACTGATGAGCTTGTTTTGGCAGCTAATTCTGAACAGGATTTTCCATTGGGTTTCACAGTTTACAAAGTCGAAGGCTTTGGAGTGGTCAATAAAGGCCATGTAAAGAGGTCAATTTTGCTCACGACACTTCTCCTGAATTTGACATGCTGTAAAGATCATGTCCATGGTTCCTTGAGATGGTCTGAAACCATGTTAAGATTTTGAAAGTATTTCTTCCACAAGTGGAAAGAGGGGGTTGGCCAGGATAAGGGTGATCACCTTCCCAGAAGCGGCCAACAAGGGGATGCCTCAGTAGTTTGCACAATCAGCTCTGTTCCCCTTTTAAAAAATGATAACAATCAAGGCATCCCTTAGGTCAGCTGGGGTATCTTCCTTGATCCAAATTTTAAGGACGAGACCATGAAGTTGGCACGTAAATTGTTCTCCTTTTAAAATCTCTGCAGGTATTCCATCAACACTGGCTGCCTTATTGTTCTTCATTTTCCTGATGGCACTCCCGACTTCTGCCAGGGTATGTGGCAAACCAAGGTATTCTCTGATTGCTTTTTGTGGTATGTTATTCATCTTATCTTCATCGACAGTTGAGTCACAGCAGTTCAGGAGATCCTGGAAATATTCTTTCCAGCGAACATTGGTGGATTCTTTGTCCTTTAGGAGTATTGTTCCATTCTTTGATATTAGAGGAGGGGAAATTTATCAAGATTGTGGTTGGCGAGGGATGTTAGTAGTTCAATGTAATGGTTAAGTATGGTATTTTGATTATGCAAGATTTGAGTGGCAGCAATATTTTAAGAATTAGGTTGATAATTCATAGGGAAAAACTCTGGGAAAAAATCCAATGTGTAGCATATATTAGGTGTTTCTCTTGACTAATTCTCTCTTAACAGCCACTTAGAGAAAAATTGGACAGATGTCAAGATTCCATTTTTTCCAGGGACTGGATTTTACCCTAAATTATATTCATGAAGCTCCAATGAAGTGAAAGGACAGAACATAACTGAGGGCAGAAAGGGCCTAATGTTTTTAGGTAGATATCTACTTTAACTATAAATATTTTTTAAAAAGTGTTTGAAACAAATGATATTTAAACTAAATATGTCTAGCACTTTATCTTTTTGTCTAGCTACCAAGTGAGATGTTTACAAAGTAAACTGAATTCAGGAAGATTTGTCTGTTCTCCACTTTCTAAACATTTTAAATTTTTAGCATTAATACTTCACATAGGGCTTAGTTCTGTAAAGAAATCCATCTGCATAGACTTTTGTGCACATGTGGTGTTCCACTGATGCCTATAGGACTTAGCATGTGTTTAATGCTCTGTGAAGGTGCATCTCTCTGCAGAATCACAGCATTGTCCTTTCATTGCTAAGTTACTGGAAAATTACACTCAACTCACCAATATAGACACACAATATTAACAAGGTGACACAATATAAGGCCACGATCCTGCATTGTGATCTATGCATGCAGGCTCCTAACCCCTGCATGGAGCCCCGTTGACTACAATGATGCTTAGTGTGAGTGCAGTGTTCTGTCATATGGATCACAATGCAGGACTGGGCCTGGATTCTGTTTGTGTGTGTAGCAAGTCTACTGAGGACAATTAGCTAGCTATCAGTTCAAAATTGAATATATTGAAATTTCTCTAACATACCATAAGACTATGCAGAGGTAAAAGTACCTATAAAAAACAGAATGTGGTAAGCAAGCATGCAAACCTGGCACACATTTGCAGTCACAAATGTGCCTTCACTTACTGTTGACCCTGCAAACCAGGCCCTTAATAGATATGCTACTATTATCCAGGTATAGTGTTACTATTGCTTAGATTTAGATGAGGACAAAAGGCAAGCATGTGTATTTATACTCTTGTAATATTTACAATAAAGGTTTAAAAATATATTTGGAGCTTTTATTTTTCATCATGGACATTAGAACAATGCCTATGGAGTCATATTCTTTTCCATCCTTTAATAGTTTTCTTCCGTGCAGATTGTATTTTTTAAATATCATATTTTTTCATTTCACAAGTTTAATGGGGCTTGCCTACAGAACTTGGCCCTATTTTTTATAAATCTACAAGGCAGGAAAAATAAAGAGCAAATGAACAAAGTTAATGGGCAGTTCACATAATTGATAACAGAATTAAGATTAAAAGAAGTGCTTCCTGCAACGTCTCTGCTCCTAAGCAGAAATAAGTTAAGCTCCAAAAATGCAGTTGAATATTTTTACATTAAATTTTACACTTTTGTTCCATTTGTGACCCTGCCTGCTTAGAGTGGCACTCTATTCTTCTCTAGTGGTGGCTAGCCTAGCTAGAGATAAATGAGCCTGCTACAGCCTTGGCTAAGGGAGATGTGTGTTTTAGCTCAAGGATTTAGCTCAGGAGATCCTAGTTTGAATCCCTGCTGATGATATCCAGTGTGGTCAGTGTTACACATTCCAGGCTAATGAACAGTATTTAGGTAGGGGAAGGATGGTCCTGTATTTAGGGTGCTAGTCAGTGACTCAGGAGACCCAGGTTCAACTCCCTGCTTTGCTTGGGCAAGTCACTATAGATACAGCTACGCTTACGGTGGCCTTTACAGTACAAACTCTGCAAGCCTAGCTAGCACAGGTATGAATAGCAGCGGAGATAGCGAGGTACTGTTTATGGTGGTAGGGTGCCCTACATGGCTTTCGAAAGTCAAAGGAATGTCTCCTGTGTTTGCACTGCTACACTGCCTCCCCCCGACAGAGCCTTTCCCTGCTGCTGGAGCCATTCACTGCAGTGTATTGCTACACACCACAGTGATGGGTGTGGATAGAGTCTGCATTTCACCATTGAACGTAGCTGTGTGTGGTGCCTGTATTTTACACGCCACTCTAAATGTAGACATAACCTAAGGGTATTCCTTAAACTGCAGTGTCAGTGGTGTGATTGCAGCTCACGTAAACATACCTGTGCTGCCTTTTATTTAACTACCATGGCTAAACATAGCAATAGAAGCAGAGTGGCACAGACACCTGTGCAGGCAAGGAACACAACTCACATGGGTATGTGTATGAGGCAGGTAGGCCAGGCGGGCTTATACAGCTCTACCCACCAAGTCTTCACTGCTATTTTTCACCATGCTAGCTAAATTAAAGCTAGTGCAGGTCTGCCTACTCAACTGCCATCACACCTTCCATTGCAGTGTAGACATAGCATTAGTTTCTTTGTGTCTCACTTCCCCATCTGTAAAATAGGACTAGCAGTATTAGTACTGACCTCTCGCACACAACCATGAGCAGAATATCCCTGTCTTGCGATTCAGGGAAAAACTTTCTTCCTTGGACCCACCCCCAGTTGCCAGGCCAGGCTCCAGGAAGAGTGTGGGAAAGGGGTAGAGAAGAAACTTTTCCCAAGTGTGGAGCTGCTTCATAGAGACAATTTTGACCAACTGTCTGAAGTAGCCTCTGTGGCTCCTTATACACCCTCAATAGTGAGAATCCACATAGAAGCAGACCCTGTCCTCTGTATGCTGCTGAAGAGTGGGACTCATTTCATGTAGGTAATTCATGCTCCTTGCATGCCTCATTCTTGCCTCCTGAACGCCCTTGTGGAGCGGAATCACATCAGCTAAAGGACCCTCTGCACCTCTAAAGGAGGGAGCTGGGTCTGGTGTAGGAGAGATGACGTGAGACAAAACACTCCAAAGTCTTAGCCAATGGGTAGATTTGACACACTGCCTGGGAAGCTGAGATGGGAAAGGAAAGCGCGATAAACAATAAAATGTGAAGAAAAATGAGAATGGAGGAGGAAGAAAAGCCCCCTCAAGTCTGACAAGTCAATCTAAAATTTTTTCTGGTCTTTAATTGCTCAGAGTAACTGGCTTCGTAAGCAAACTCAGTCCTGTCACTGTTTTATGTCTGTCATAAAGACAGTCCTGTTCAACATCTGAACAGCAAAACGCAGACCCTCAACTTTGCTCCCACATACTACATAATGCCTATTCTGGAGAAATAAAAGGCATATAACAATATCTGTGGTACCTGAACAGCGTCTGCTTAATGTCTCTAGTGGCAGCTTATACATCCTTCATAAACTCTTTTGTGGTAGATCGCAGCACAGAGAGAGAATCAAACAACATTGGAAGTACAGTATAATGTAGATCTATAAAAGTCTATGTCTTAAAGCATGCTGCTTCTCCTTTTTCCTCCAGGCCCGCATGCTACCAACTGTCACATTTTCTCTTCTCAGGTGAGAATAAATAGTTTTATATTTATGTAGCATTTTCCCCCCCACAGGATCCCAAATAAAGTAGTAATAGTATTTTGCCCTTTTTTAATGTCTTCTACCCAATGATTTCAAAATGTGTTACAAATAATTAATTAAACATCTGCAGTAGGTGAATATTATTATTCACATTTCACATCTTAGGGAGTTGAAACAGAGTTTAAATAATTTGCTCAAGGTCATGCTGGAAGTTCGAGATACAGCCAAGTAAGACTCAAACACTGAGATCCTAACTCCTCATCCTGTACCTCAACCTGAAGATCAGTCTTCTCCAACTAGAGCATTAAATACACTGAAATACATACTCTACCCAGAGCTCATTTTCCCCCTATTTCAATGTAACCCTTTCTGGAATAGAACACTGCATAACAGCAACCGTAAATGGCAGTTTAGAGCAGAAATGAAGAATACCATATTTATTTGAAAGACAGTAAATTAAGGCAAGCAGAATGAAATTACCACTCTTGCTAACAGTGCCATAGGGTCTTTAATAATCACAAGTGGTCAGATGCTCAGTGTTATGTTTCGTGCAAAAAATAGCAGTCTCTAGTATCTCTTTGACCCCTAACACCACCCCTCAATCATTTATACAGTACTGATTCTGAGGGTCCTCCTGTTGAATCAATTCAATAAACAGAGTGTGAGTTGTCGGGGGTAGGGTTAGTCTCTTTTGTTACTTGTCTGCATAAATGATATTCAAACTTTTTTCATTTGCAGACCCCTAAAATTTTTCAAATGGCAATGCGTACCCCTTTGGAAATCTTAGACCTAGTCTGTTCACCCCTAGGGGTCTCATAGACTTCCAGGTCAGAGGAGACCATCCAGACCATAGTCTGACCTCCTGCACATTGCAGGCCACAGAACCTCAGCCACCCATTTTTGTAATAGACCCAAAACCTCTGGCTGAGTTTCTGAAGTGCTCAAATTCTGATTTTAAGACGTCATGTTACAGAGAACCCACCATGTACATTAGATCAAAGATGCAGATGATCTGTGCCCCGTGCTGCAGAGGAAGGCAAAAACCTCTCAGGGTCTCTGCCAATCTCACCTGGGGAAAAATTCCTTCCTGAACCCACATATGGTGATCAGTTAGATCTTGAGCATGTGAGCAAGTCCCAGATACCTGGGAAAGAATTCTCTATAGTAATTCAGACCCCATCTAGTGTTCCATCACAGGCTGTTGGAGACACTTGCTACTAGCATTTGTAGACTGGCTACATGGCATTGTAGGCAGTCTCATCATACCATTCCCTCCATAAATTTTTCAAGCTCAGTCTTGAAGCCAGTTAGGCTTTTTGCTCCATTGCTCCCCTCAGAAGGCTATTCCAGAACTTCACTCTTCTTATGGTTATAAATATCCAGCGTGGACCACAGGTTGAAAACCACACTTCTGTGGTAACAACCACCTTGTGTGTATCCCTTAGACATAGTCTGCGGATCCCCAGCGGTCTGCAGACCACAATCTGAAAACCACTGGTCCACATGAGTACAATGGGGCTCTGATCCTCTCCTGCAGTTACTAAGCACTACAATAATATACCTAACAAAAAGAATGATACCTAGTGAACCATCAACACTTCTTCCTGCTGCAGCAAGATGTTCCTTGGAAGCCTCTCTTCCAAATACTGGCACAGCCTGACCCCAACAGATTGCCATGCAAACTGGCAAGAATTCAGTGAAAGTTTGTGAGGTTTGAAGGGATTCCCAGTACAAGGTAGCATAGCTGCAAACATACGAATTCTTCTGCACTGTTTATAGTCTAGATCCCACTGCTTCCCACAACCCCTTTCCCTTTGCTGATGACATACAAAATGGTGCCTTCTCCTCTGAGACTACAGAACACAATGAGCCAAATGTATCCCCACTTTTATATGAGGGATGAAATTTGCTTTTATGCATTGGCTAGTTGATAACAATGATACAGCAGTATGGTTATTCTTTCTTCACCCCCAAACTAATAAAGGCCTTACAAAAAGACTAAAAACGTGTGCGCCTTTCAACTATGCACCTGCTTCTGACAGATCAGTGAGTAGGAATATCAATGCCTGTCTTAATTTCAAAGCGACTGAAAGGCCATCTAATGGATTGTAACTGCACCACCACATTAGTTTTTCAGGAATTACATTAAATACCCTACAACATCAGAATGGATAATAGCAAATAATATATCCCTGGTGAGTCACTTGGCAAATAGATGTTTGTGACTATACGTTGCATACAATGGGTCATCCCAGCAAAGTTGAATGAACTGAAAAATAGAAGGTGACCGGAAACACATTTATATGTAACTCAAAGGGGAACAGGTGAATGGAGGAAGATTCATCCGTGACTGTGGTAAAATAGTGTGCGTGGCAAGAAATCTTTCTCAGGTAAATTTTAAGAAGGGTTGCTTTCCTTTTGCAGGAACAATTTTCATATGTAAAATCTGTGCCAGTATTTTGGTGTTCACAGTTGAACTGTGGGTGGAAATCTGAGCAGTCATAGTTCTAGACACCAGGCTTCAAGCCCAAATCAGGTAGCTGGAGATGCAACTGCACAGATTTATTTTAGTCACAAAAGAGTAGGAACAAAATGGACCTATAAACCAGGGAGGTCAGACTTCCACCTGACTTTAAATGTATTATATGTGTAGCACCTCTCCTTTCATTTCCCTGAGGAAAGTGGATTCTAGGAAATAAAAATACATTTTCTTGACTGCATTCCTCAGATGCATGAATGTAAGTTCCACCTCATGGGAGCCTTATAACAAAACAAGCCTTTTGTAAATGAAACCTGGGTTTTTTTACAATCTTTTGCAAAAGTTATTAAAATAATTTTTTTCAGTGTAGATGTACAAGCACTGAACTCATATATGCAGTAAAAAGCACACATATTAACATAATAATCTGTAAATTCCATTCATATTAGATGCCTTTGCAGAAAAAGACTGTTTATTCTCTCAGCATTGTTAAAATTGTCAGTTCATTCAAATCATGGTTTATGAAACACTCTCTTTCTGCTTTACCCTCCTTTTTACTTCTTCAAATACCACCACACCACATGAGCCAACAACTGTTGCAGTTCACCCTAAACAACAGCATTCAAATGCAGCTCTCAACTCTGAAGGTACAATGCACCCAACCTGCACTTATAGGCTGACCCTCTGGATGGGGGGTATTGGATCAGAGAGGTAGAGTTGGATGAAAGGCTGAAACTCAGAATTTCCAGTTCACAGAAAATGTCAACATTTGAAAATTTGGTCTTGGTCTAGTTCCGAACAAAACCAAATTTCTCAGAATTTCCCATAATGTTTCAAAATTTCTGGTTGTTGTTTTGGAATCAATGACACATGGTGTTGCTACAGCGAAATATGGGCCCAAAGTTTGTTTATAAAATGTTCATAACAATTACTCAGAGTATTCAAATATTCCAAATATAGTATCCGAACTGAGTGAATGGTCACCTATGTCACATGATGTGATTTCTATTTTCTGATTGGATGATCTAACCAGTACAAAGCAGGACAAACACATGAGGAATCATAGGAAATTGAGTCTCTCTGGAACACAGTTGCTATGTAGATAAGAGAGCATTATACCTGGCTATGCATGGGGACCTCAGATTTATAAAAGGGCACACATTCCTTCTTGAGGAAAAGAGAAGTATAAAAGCCATATTTATTGGCTATCCTGCAGATCATACGTTCCATTTTTTCTTGTCACATTCCCACCAGGTAACAGCTTGTGTCTAAATAACATACAAGTTGCATGGGATGGCACTCATGGCTTGCCAGGCAAGGCTAGCAAGCATTTACCTTTCATTTTTTTATATACTATTTATAGTAGATTGGGACAACAGAGCTTGTGAATGAGACAACCTGTATGTGGCATGAGAAGGCCATGAAACAAGGAAGAAAAAAATAGTGAAGGAAGACTTGACATGTAAAAGAGAGACAGACTCAAGTGAAGGGTGGGCTAGGGACCCCAAGAACATCCCAAAGCAGGGAAATGGGCCCACCCACGTGCCAAAGTGTTTGCAGGGTCAAGCCCATTAGTTATAAGGCAATTTGCAAATGGAAAAGATTGTCTAATGATCACTCAGATGTCTCCAACTACAAACCCGTTCCCTCCCTTAGGTTTGTCCTATTCCTAGCCAAGCAGTGCTAATTTTCCTACTACAATTGACTCCCCACACCAGCAATCCCAGGTGTAAAGTCACTTATTTCCCCTCTATTCAAACTCCCTGCAGGATCTGACCAATTTTTTCAAGGAAAAGAACAAATCATTTGTGACTTCAACTCAGCTCTACAGCACAGTTTTCCTAGAATACTTGGGAATACAAGAATACTGAAGTTTGCCTGTTTCCCCTTTTAAACTCTGCCCTAGTGATTCAGTGCCATCCTATCATCCCCTCCTTTACCTCTCCTCTCAGATTCCTTCACCTCACAATATAAGATTGCTTTGATCATAAACAAATAATTGCTTCCCATTCTTATCCACTGTGTATGAGTGTAAACATATATGTACTAGATACCCAGGGGAGTCCATTCTTGAGATGCCTATTGTAACTAGTAGAAAAGGTACCAGATAAATATATTCTTATTTGAATGTTAAATTTTTAATTTGTGATGATTATTGGATTCTGGACTCACAAAACTAAGCAGTCTATGGTAGGATGAGTATGCCAAAATTTATTAGCCTTAATATTTTAGAGAAATGATGCAGACGTTACAACATTTAATTTCCTTAACTACTTATGCATTTCCAAAAAAATTCTGCAATAGTACAGTATACTACAGTGGCAGTATATTTGCATAACATTTCTATGGCCTTCTAAATCTTGGAGATATTTTTTCCAGATAACATTACTTGTAAGGAAATGAGGAAGCTGTACATTATTCATGTAAGCTGAAAACTAATTTACTCAGACTACAAGAACATCTTCCCCGAGTGCACATATTTGTAAAAAGGTTACAATCATTACAAAGTCATTTATATATTAAATAGGCAATAGTATATCTCACCTCAGGATTCATTATTATAATGTAGCTTTCTTAATTTTAGAGACTATTAGAATATGTTTGGGTCTGTGCAGCACTCTATAATGAGTTTATTAAGAGCAATGCATCACTAGAAGAGCATTTTGATTTGACTATGTTATAGAACATTTTCAATTTTATGTCCTCTTTTACACGTTTTTGGGTTTTCTTGTTGTTTTAAGTGCATCACGAAAGGAAGAGAAGGTTCTCTGCAAATTATGCTTGGAAAACATTCAACTATCAAGATCACTGCAGAGATGCTGATAAAATGCAGCATAAAGTAGTGCACTTTCCAGAAAAGGAACATTTTCTGTTCTGAAAAGGAACATTATCTGACAGCTGGAGAAAATGGTGGGAAATTCTGTGAACCAGAAATGCAAGGATGTAACCTATGTATGCCCATACAGCTACATTGTTTTTACGTTATACAAGATTATGACTGTGCTAGAATTTCCTGTGCATAAGCTGAGACATGTTTAGGTACCTTTGTTGTGATTTTCTGAGTCAGCAGCTATGGGAATTTAGCAATTCACTGTAGCACAGCTGCGAAGAGCTTAACAAATGTGGAGACATAAATCTGAACACTGCTTCCGTAGTGCACAGCGGAATTAGGGGATGCGGAGTAATCCCTTCAAGTGCGTTCTATTAAATAGGTTACTATGAAAATGGGCACCTGAATGCAGTAGACTTACCTAGATTACTCTTACAATAGAGAGATTTAAAACTGGATTGTTTAATTTATATCATTGTCTTGTTTTCGAGTTTCATTTCGCACGTGTCACTTAAAGAATCTTAGAGCCTAAGAAATAGTGAAGGACAAACAAAGTACAAATATGTTTGACAATGAAAAAAAGACAGGGAAGAGAAATTAGTAGAAGCATCTTTTATTGGGGAGACTAACTGCTTAAGGATTGTTAAAGGGGCATAGACCCTCACTCCCCAAGGATGCTAATTCAAATTAACCCAGGCTGGGGGTCACCAAAAGTCTTGTCAAAATTACTATGGAAAATAAATAGGGCTGAGGGAAAAGTTAAACTACTTTCCAGGTCTGTTTTCTCCAGGCTTTAAATGAGTTGCCTTCAGCCAGGCACATTTGCCTTTCATGTTCCTTAAGTGGGACAGTAGTGTGTAGGGCTTTGTTGCAGCACCTCAACGTTTCATCCTAGTACAAAAAATAATTTGAAATCAATTGGCTATTCATATTGATTTATTTACAACTTCTTTGATAATCGCCTTTTTGATACTGATATTGATATGTAACTTTCTGTAAAATGTTTAGGATTAAACTGTTCCTTAAAGGCACAGCCTGGCACAGGGAGTAGGGGGAGGGGAGAATTGGGAAATGAATATCAGCTACACAGCTCTGGAAACCCTGGAAGAGTTCTGGCCAGAAATCCTCCCCAGGCTGTCAGGGAGCCAGCACTTCAAGCAGTTGTTCTGACATCCTTTAAACGGGTACACTGTAAATCTAACCCCTGTCCAGACTGTAGCTGGCTGCTACACTGGTACCTCATTCTGTGAAATCCAACAGGGAATCAACTGGGAATCAATTACATTAAAAGATATTGTTTCCTATATTCTTTAGCTCCTGGCACTGAATGACTTGCAGAATCAAAAAGAAGGGGATGTGCGCACATGCACTCATGCACATATTAATTTTTAATTAAACAGGATAACATATTAGACTCTTGTATCTTGCTTGGTACATTCCTTACTTTTGAAGTGACCTCTGCATAGCTTCTGACAGTGTTTTCATTTCTCTCCTGGCCAAAAATAAGAGAGGATAGAAATTTTGTTTTTTAAAATGTAACCACACCTAAGAAGAATGCCTTATGTAGCCAAACATGAATGTGTGCCTAATTCCAAAGGATCTTAATCCACTTTGGAAGTAGATTAAACTAATTCAGACTAAGTCACTCCAATTTTAGAGTCTACATTTGCAGTTAGTCACTATTCTGCTTTAAAATCACATCCTATTTTAATCTGAATGAACTTTCCTGTGTAGATAAGATCTAAATGTGTTCAAGATACATTTTAAGGCTCTGTAAAATATTTGGCATTGAACACAGATCCTTCCCAGAATCGGGATAGTAGGCAAATTTATGAACAAGCAGCTCAGGCTAATTGACATTTCAGATCAGGGCTCATAGAGTTTGCATGCTCCTAACCCTCCAACACCCACACACAATTGAACTTGAGATGTTCCGGAGAAGAAAACAGTCTCAGGGCTCAAATTGTACAAACTGGTTATACTTTTATGTTTAAAATCAATTAGTCTGAGAAATGCCACGTACAAACTGCTGATTTAGGTTTCACATGTATTCACAAATGTTAAACCCTGACAAAAAATAGCCCTCAGTGAAGCAGCATGTAGCTATTTGTGAATTATAACACAGAAATTTAAAAGTGTTCCATTGTATGTACTGGGAGAGAAAAAGCTAGGGAACTTCATTTATATCTGGCTTTGCAGCTGGTAAAAATTCAAACATTTGCAGTGGGCTTATGAAACAATTTATTATTGATTTTGATGAAGGTATTAGACTCATAGACTTTAAGGCCAGAAGGCACCATCATAATCATCTAGTCTGACCTCCAGCACATTGCAGACCACAGAATCTCACCCACCCATCCTTGTGATAGACTCATAACCTCTGGCTGAGATACTGAAGTCTTCAAATCGTTATTTAAATAACTTCAAATTACAGAGAATTCACCATTTACTGTAGTTTAAAGCTGCAAGTGACCCATGCAGCACAAGAAGGCAAACCCCCCCAGCCCCCGGGTCTCTGCCACTCTGATTGGGGGAAAACTCCTTCCTAACGCCAAATATGGTGATCACTTAGACCCTGAGCATGTGGGCAAGACCTAGAAGCCATGTGAGCAAGACCCTGCAGCAAAGTACTAGTTTATTGCAAAGAAATAATCTCTACAAAGCATTCCTTCCTCTCAGGATTTTTTACAAAATGATGTCTTGAAGAACTGGTCATTAAAGATAATCAATAAATGCTGATAACTGTTCTAAGGTACATTTTCAGAGATTGATCTAAAGCCAATTCACACTAGAGGTGGCAGAATCAAATTAACACAAAACTTAATCTGCAGCTATATTTTAGGGGCGAGATATAAATGTGTCATTCCATACAGTATGGAAAATGTAAAGTAGTACATTTAGAAGAACTGCAGTTGATGCGGATTTCCTTTTCAAAAGAATTTGCTTTCTAGCTACTGTTGTGTCAATAACCAGCACTGAAAATGTCTCTCAGAAGTCTCAAGATCCTGTGGGTAGAATTCAGGATTCAAAGTTATCTTGGCTTTTCAGATGGAATTGCATTAACCCTATTCTGTTTGAATGAAAAAGGCACACAGCAGTGCCCAACATGGACCAGTCACACCATTGAAAACATCAGATCACCAAAAAGCAAGATCAAGAAAAGTCATAAAAATGATTTCCAATCAAAGCATTTTTAAAAACTACAAATCTTAAATCCAAACCAAATAAAAGCCGCTACACTAGTCTGAGTGAATTTCTGGCCTTATTCTTTTGATTAGAGGTGGCTCCTTGCAAGTTTAAAACAATTATAGAAATGTTATATGTTCTCTTTATAACTATTCTATGTAGCTTGACATACATGAGGCCAACATATGTTGAAAACTTTATGATTTGCACAGGATTACACATTCACATTCAAAACTCATTTTAATTTAAAAGTGTTATATAGGGCAGCTATTTTATTTCAGTGGAGGCCCATATTGGCAAAACATCAACAGTATCTACCGTCAACTGGATAATAGTGAAAGCCAATCCTTTAACAAAGTAATGCTGGATTTGGAACAGGAAAAGGGTTTGAAAATAGTACAGCTGTATGCAATTGTTGCCTATGCAAGCTCTGTAGTCCCTCTGAACCTCTCCGCATTTTTAGAAGATATTTTAGATCAAATGAACAGCCAATAAGGAAGGGGGACTGACGATGAATTAAACCACTTTCTGTTGCCCCTGTGGGGATAGAGAGTAGCATAGGCTCATTTTTACTGGAAACAGAAAAGTAGGTATAAAACCAAACAAGAATACCTACAGCCAGTTCAGGTGAAATCTTTAGCTGGTGCATGTCAAGATTTTTCCTGAAGATCTGGTCCACCAGAAATTATCTTCCCGTTCCAATATTTTAACTGAATTCCTCACTGCCGTAAATGATTGATGAACAGTTTGAATAGATTAATTCAAGTGGTGTGAAGTTCTGTTAAACATTTGGAGGTAATAAAAAGGTCAAAAAACTCTCTTTCATTTTCACATTCCTTTGTACTTCTTGACTGTGGAAATAGAATTGATGCGATTTCAGGAAAAATGCAGTTTTTGCAATATTTGTGACCTGACTGGAAGCAAGAAATGCTGAAATCCTCACAAAATACCCTTTTCTTGTAAGAATCCCACCCACATTTTGCTGAGGTTTGCATAAGGCTCAAAAACACCTACATTTTTAAGTCCTTCAGTCTTATGAATCGCCACAAATCTCCACATCTAAGATGTTATATGGCATTAATAAGCAAATCTCACAGCCCCACAGGTGACTTAGAACAATTATCTGCCAACAACAGATTTGCCAACATCTTCAGAATGAGAATTCATTTTTGACTCTGCTTTTGCATGTCGTGTGTCTAAATATTGTGTAACCATTTGAGAGAGAAGTTTTCACATCCATACTGCTCAGAATTACTGTTCAGCTATTAAGCAGCCCCATATTTTGTTGTTGATTCAGGGTTCCTTGTTAAAATTGCCAAATTAATGATAATCTCCTTAAATAGTCTTCCATTTGATTTTTACAGAGATACTCCTCCTTCTTTCTTGGTCTGCCATTATCTGAAGAACATTAGTTTGTGTTAGAAAACAAAGGTCGCAACAGTTTGTCGAGGAACCCAAACTCAGGGGTCCTTACTTACACGTCTGTTGCCCAGCAGAGGGTCCAATTTAGCCAGACAGCAGGTTAGCAAAGTCAAAGTTTATTCTTTACATAAAGAAGGTGGCCCGATGGTCAGGGTGACCCTAAGCATACATTTCTTAAAGCTTACATAGTCTTTTAAAAAACAAGTATTTTACGTCACAGTTTCCATGGCAATACTTACTAAAAACTCCTTATCTAAGGAATTCCTTAGTCTCCCAATTTCAACTCCCCCAACTAAATTACAAAGTCTTTCTCCTCATTCTGTACTTACTGGTGCCTTAGGCCTCAAAACTATCTTATTATTGCTACACATAATAAATAAAACATTAAAGGCACTTTCCATCTCATGCTTTGTCAGCCATTTAGTCAGAATGGTTCCCCTGGAAAAGAGAGAATCCATCTTCTTTTCCCTCAACAAGTTAATCCAAAGTATTGATCCATCACAGATTAATATGCGAAGTGTTTTCCAAAATGTGCACATATAAATCAAAGATCATGTGACTCCTCTGCCAGAACTTCTCTCTGTCAAGTTTACTGTCCTCAAATAAATACCTAAATAATATTGCAAATATTTGATACCCAAATAAAGTTGCAAAGACCAGTATTTCTTTACAGTCATTGTTACTGCCTGCCTTGTAACCTTGGGAAAACACCAAAACATCAGCCAGTTTTCCAGAATGTTGGTGAAGTCACAACTAGACACAGATACATCTGTTTTCTGGCTTTGATATTTCACTTCAGTGGTCATGCCACTGCTAACTTGTACGATGGTGCTGAATAAATTCTGTGGTACAGATGAGAAACATCTGACAATCCTTTCACTTCAGTGAAATACCATCTTCCACAAAATGTTGTATTCACTGCCACATTTTGTTTAAGTGATTTCCATTCTAGTAGCATTTCTCACAGCTGCTATTTAAAGAAATAAAAAGACAGCTATACTTGCTTTTCTAATTTAGAAAGCCTTAAATGTTAAAAGGATCCTAACTTGATATACATATATATTAATAAGTCTCTCTCTCTCTCGTTCCAATATTTATTCTTAGCAGCATGAACAAATTTTCCCTTTACTTTGCATAGACATAGCATTACAAGTGCTTCTATCCCTAGGAACATCCTCCAAGAATTGTCCCCAAATTTTACACTAGAAAGAAGTTCCAAAACAAGCTCCTTTTTGGTCAAATGTGCCCTCCTTTCGGTGGCTCTTTGACTCAAAGTGGAAATGGCAGTTGGCCAGCAAAAATCCATATTTGGAGTACTTAGCATCCATGAAGCAATGTTTCAACACTAGAGCAAAAAGAAGCCTTAATTCTTTATGCCTATCTGAAATCCACACAGCACATCTGATAAGAAGGCTTAGCCCCTAATATGCTGAATAACCATGAAGACAGGAATGGCATCTAGCCCACTGCAACATATGAGCCATTGATAAGATACCTAATAAAAAGATTATTCTGTAATTTAACAGATGTATTGCTCTTATGCTAATCAGTTGCACCATGGTTACCAGCTCCTTGCATTGCAATCGATTTTTTTCCTTTGGAGCAGAACTGCACTGCAAGTAAACTGCACTCATATCTTATTTCTGTACTGTACTGATGTTTTTGTATCTATATCAATCACAGGACACTACAATGTTTCTTTTACTTCACTCATTGAAAGTAGTATAATTTTTTAGGAATATCTCAACCAAGTCATTTCCACTCACTTCATTTTTTCCTCTGTACTGCATAGGAATAAATTTCAGCTCTTTATACATCTAAAATTTAATACAGCAAACAGTCTGCCTTCGGTTATGAGGCTTCCTTTGAATCCTCTGTGGCAAATCTCTGGCCAGGTGCAATGTGCTACAGCTTGGTGAAGAGAAACTACTTTGTCTTTGCTAGATTATTCAGCCCATTCAATTTCCTGTTCCCACAAATACGTCACTCAAACTCTGGATTTTCTTCTAGAGAAAGGAAAAAACCTTTCAGTTTAAACAATTTTCTGCCCAGAAATTTACAAGAAATAATATTACAATCTGATCACTAACTGTCCCCTGTTGGTTAAGAACAGTTAGTGGGAACGTCTATGCTACAACCTAGAGATGTGATTGCCCATTAGTGCACACATAAATAGTAGAATACTCATGGCGGCATGGACAGAAGCAGCGATTGCATGGCTTAGCTGAGTGAAAAACTGACTATTTTCAGAGGGAGGAAAAGGATGACATTTCTGCCTTATTCCTGCCTCAGCACTGTGGGATGGACAAGATGATCTTCTGAGGTCCCTTCCAGCCCAACATTTCTAAGACTTCTTCACTGTTTATTGTTTTATATGGCACATAATGGATCAGACAGATCAGCATATTTTCCACTGTATGGCCAATAAGTAATCCTCAAATAGCCATATTTTTTATTGTTATCAAGACACATTTCAATTTTATTTTCCCCACCATGAATAATTTGAGGCAGAAATTAATTATGCTAAAGCAACTTAACAACTGCTTAACAACTGCTTGCTAGATGGGAGATAGAACTGAGTGAAAAGTTGCTGAAAAGTTTGACAAGATCAAGTTCTAATTGTTTTCTCAAAATTGCCAAAGAAAATGCTAAGAAGTAACCCAGAGTGGCCAAATATTTTAATGAATATATATAATGTGGCCGCTATTAGTCTGAATAAATTGTTTTCTTATACTTAAATTGATGAACTAGCCAGTAAAATAAAAACAAATGCACTTTCTTTTTTAAAAAAGTTCTATTATAAATGAAGCAAATTGCTTCATGTGAAAATGTGTCATTCCCTCAGGAATAAGTAAGGAAATAGCTAATAGGAATTCAAAACATTTGCCAGCCTAAAAAAAGGAAGGTACAACCATCTGTTGAAAAAGAAAACATTTTAAGGCCACAGTGAGTAGCCTCCACCAACTGTTAAAGGTTACCCCTAGAAGGGCATGCTGGGAAAAAGCGTCCTACACAAAGGAAGCCTACGCTGGAGAGAACTAGTAGAGAACAAACAGTCACAAAGAAAGGTATTCCTTCTTCATACCTCTGCTCTATTTGTAATAGCTAAAAATGCATCAAAATCTGATCAGGTCAGCTAGCTTGGCCTTTTTTCCCTGTGCAGAGCCCGAGTGACCTCAGTGGGCCCTACACAGACCCAGGGGTTCCAACTAGCAGATTTGATATCAGGATCAAGGTCCAAGAAAGGAAAGTGCAAAACTTTACATTTCAGAACCCATTCTGTATATCTGGGATTTTCCTGTTTCTCTGTCAGACCCCGCAGGTCTCAGACTTGGGTATGTACAGAACCTGCAAGTGATCACACTCCAATCCTCAACCCAGCAGCTCACAGGCAGCAACCGGAACTGAGGTTCCTGAAGTCCAACTGGGACATAAGACCCCCCAACGCTCTGATTGGGAGAGCTCCATGGCTCCTGATTGAGCTGTAGCCTCTATTTAAGCCAGAGGACCATACAGGGAGAATTGTCCGTACAACTGGGCTTCATGCTGCCATGGACTGCTGGTCTGGTGTTTCCTGTCCCTGACCTCCTAGTATCCTGACTGCGCCTGACTCTTAGTAACAGCCTTCTGGTTCCAGCCCTCCAGCTTGCCTCTCGATTCTGATCTCCTGATGTTAGTTATTAGTCTCTTGAGTATACTTCATAATAAACCAAAATGTGGTCAAGCAATTGACTATACAATTTATCAACGTTTTGCATTTCTCCCCTTGTGATATATATATAGTGTGCACTCCTTGTAATTAACATATTAAGACAAGACAAATGCTAATAAAAGCCATAGTTCATAAATCAGCCAAGTTTTCCTAATGGTGAATAATTTCTGGGCTTTCATGCGGAATTACCAATATACTCAATGATTTAAAAAAATGGGACTGATAGACTTAAATATGTTTCATAGATTACAAATCCAGTCTGAATTTGTCCAGCCATTGAATGATGATGTCTTTAATTCATAACATCATAGTTCTCAACCAGCTGGATATGTTTCCTGAAGTTTAAAAGACAGAGATCATATTTGTAGTAAAATCTATTTAGCCTCCCTTTAGAATTTTCTCTGTGCAGTGGTTGCGCTAAATATATTTCCACTTACCCTTTGATAAACAAGTCCCAATTATTTGCCTGACTACAAAATAGATTCCACAAAGCTTATGTAATAAAGAAAGTCAATTGGTCTCCATTACTATACTTTATTGATGTATTTTACTCCAAAGCAAATCTTACTGCCTGCTGCATGAGCACCCAAGATCCGTAACATGATGGAACTTCAATTGTCCTATTGTATTGGTGAGAAGCAAGCTATAGAGGGCCATACAACACAAATCTTATGCCATGGAGCATAGCTAGTCTGAGTTTCTTTCTGTGGCAGAATGGAGAAGCCTTGTGGGGGGTAAGGGCATACCTGTCAAACCCTCTAATAGAGCAATTACTACATGGATTCATGGGCCTATCTATTGTAATCAGTGTCCAACATACATTTTGTCACTGCCACTATATATATATATATTAAAATATATATATATATATATGTAGTATGTCAAGGTGGGAATGAAGAGGGACAGGAATGGTAAAAACAAATCTAATCAGATAGCCATCGAATGGAATACCAGAGAGCTATTATGTTTTCATGGAAAGGCAGTGTAGTCAAGTGGCTAAAACATAGGACTGGAATTCAGGACACCTGAGTTTTATTCCTGGCTCTGCCACTGGCCTGCTAGCTGACTCTGGCACATCTGCGCCTCGATTTCTCCATCTGCAAAATGCTGATGATATACAATACCTTTGCAAAGCATTTTGAGATCTACTGGCACAGCACAAAACAAGAGCTAGGTACTACATTACTATTACATTTCACCATCTCTTCTGGAAGCAATCTCCAAGACAAGAACTCTAGAACATAGTCAGAATCCCCAAACCAATCCACTGTCCTTAACTTTTAACTCCACAGACTTCTCCAAACAAACTTGGCCCCCCTCAGTCCTCTCCCCATACATCTAGCGTCTGTCAAACCAGAGTCCTTTATCTATCTGTTAAGATCGCACCAGACACACTGTGGATGCCAGTTTTGCCTTGCTGAACTATCAGCAGCAACAGGAGAGAAACACTCGCTTGTTTTCCCCACATCACTGATGTGGACTATTCCTTTTATTGAACTGTATTTTTCTAATTTTTCATGTGATGTAGGGGTGGGTTTTTTAGTTTCTCTGTAGTCTGTAATCATGTATTGGCCTTTGTTCAGAATGACAAATTGAGAGCTTCATACCTGCTCTTTGCCAGACTTGATGAAAAGGCTGTGCCAGCAGTGAAGCGCTGTGCACAGTAATTATTTCTTCTGTCACACATCTCCAATTTTGTACACATACAAAACGTTGCTCACATTTGAAAGTAGTTCAAGAGGCATTTGCTTAACAAATCTTCAGTTAACAATGACCTCCTATGTTAGTTCAAATAAAAGATGGCAGAATTACTTTGCTAAGCCAAAATAAAGAGTGCACTGCTATGCAGTTTCAACAAAGAGCTAATTTCTCTTCTTTGGATAAACCAAATGAAGTTTAATTTAATTTACCATATTTTGTCTCTCTCTCTCAATATAAATGCATTTGTTTTATTACACCCGCTGAATGAGAAACAGCTCAACTGAGTGAAACAGCATGGTCTTATGGCTAGAGAAGAGAATCGGAAACGGATTCTGTACTACGTTGTCTAGTAATTTCCACCTGTTGAAACAAACCAAGCATGTGTAAAATGCTACCAAATCAGAAATTTACTTTACTTTAGCGATCATCACTGAAGATGTAAGTTACTACTCAAGCTACAAGGCAGTGGGGAATTGGACTCGTAGTTTGTAATCTTGATCATCAGTGATGGGATGTGAGCAGCCCACCCTCTTTCTGCTTAGTTTCCCTATCAGTATAACAGATATTATAACACTTTCCCACTTTTGTAATGAACTTTAAGCTCTTTGGGTGAAAGGTAAATGCCCAATATTCTTGTGCAACCTAAACAGTTTGGTGTTCCTCATTGGACAGTATTTGATGATCTATTGCCTAGCTAGCCAGTGGCTGAAAGAGGGACACATGACCTCTGATTTAACCAAAAGCTTCAGGAACAGATAAATTTGAGGCTAGAGCGTGATATTTTTAGAGAAAGTTTGAAAGCAAAACTAACAGCAGCAGACGCATTTTCAAGATCACTCATTTGCAGGTAAAAATCTCACCACAAGCCTGCATAATTTTAAAAAACTGGAAATAAATTCAGCCCAGTAAAGTCCCAAGGCTACATTGCAGCTGGTTCTGACAGTGCTCAGCAGACTGGGGAACAAGGCGTCATCTCTTCTTGCCCTCCTGCCCAGGTGTCAGTCCCAATCTTGCTAGAACAGAAGCAATGATCCATTTTAATATTACCAATGTTGCTAGCCTCCCCAAAGGGTCAAGGGAGGGGCAGGATGAGACCAGGACCATGAATCCTCCCTCTGGATTGGTCTGCAGCACTGACATTCTGGTCTAATCTAAATAGGCTCTTATTCCCCCCACCTCACCAAAGTATCTGAGCGGTTTCCAGTAGTGCACTTGGTGATGTGACTAATGTCTGTCACATGTGGTTCACCCATTCTCTATGAGGAATAATCATGTGTACACTCTAGGGATTTTTTGGTACTTTTAAAAAAAGGTACATGATGCACTGCGTGCTGTGCAAGAGATGGCTAAACTCCTCAGGAAGTTTGATGCTGCCACATATTACCGTGTAGTCCTACATTTCCTGATGCCTTTCACAGAACCTCTCGCACAACTGCCAACGCTGAGATGGAAAATCCAGCCCAACTAGATTACAGCACAATGAGTTGTTAGCCTTCATTTGACTAATATGCATGCTGCACTTTTGCAGAGAATGGCAGTGCTGATGTTCTTGTAACGTGCCTTCCCCAGCGTCCCAGGAAGGATTCTGGATGAGTCATTTCTACTTGGGTTCTGTCTCCAGCTGGATCCTTCTACACCCACTCTGGTCTGGATGGTAGCTAAAGGGTCACGGATAATGACTTTGAGTTGAGCATATATGTAGACTGACTAGGCTTTCTAGCACAATCTAGTGGGTACTGGCTGTACCAGATCAGATTGCACCAAGTGCAAAAATAATGCACAATTTAACTCACAGGGCAAACATTTTACAATCAGATACTCCCTACAGTTAAAGCAGATTTTTCTTATGCCAGGACTGCAAAAGGTTTGGCTCTGTTTAAAAAAATATTAAAACTTTTGGGAGTTTATCTGAACCTAATCTGTAATATCAGAGGGCAAACCTCATGAGAAACAGACTCTCCTCAAAACAAATCTTTTTGCTTTTAGCCAGGCTACAAATGTCAGTCTTTCGCAAAGTGTTTTAGCTCGTCAGCTTCTACTTCCCGCTGGCACAAAGAAGGGGAAAGATGCACAAAAATGAAAAGTGAAGGAACTAAAAATATCTAAACTTTCCTATGCTAAATTTTGGTTCAAGGTGCATTTTGGTTCTTATATTATATGAATTATTCCACCCACCCTTATCTCTAGCAGAATTAAGAAGCCAGATGGGTTCTGTAATTTAAAATTAATATAATTCTTTTTAAAAACTATCCCTTGTCTTTTATAATAAATCAGTTTAAAGCGTCTCTAAACAGGGATTGCTGCATAGACAATAAGCACTAGTCTGTCTTCTGCTGTTCTGGTCTTGCCGTGGGGAATTCTGTTAATATTACATTCCTTCTGAGGACATATTAATTTAGACAGAATCTCACAGAGGATTTTTACTTCGATATCAATAAGCCAGGAAGCTTGTCTGTGTGAAGTTTAAGCACTTTTCAAAGTGAAAAGGGTATAACTTTCAGCTTCTCTAACTTTAGAATGAAAACGATGCTTTAAATATGGAGATTATGAAACTTTGTTTAGAAAAAAAACATTTATTCAATAGTATACTTTTTGTACAACAAATTATATATGTGCATTCTCCTGAAATATCTATATGCTATATGTACACATATACACACACACACAAAGTGGAAAAATAAGCATATCTAACACATATGGCTGCACAATACATAATATATCAATGCAAATTTTCTCACTTACATTTAACAGACCTTTATCTCGGACTCCAGCTTTAATGATTTAGAAGAAGTTACAAAATCCAAACATTAGAAACAAAAATTCCAGACAAAGTTTGTAGCATTTATACTTACTGTATTTTATGAAAGCAGTAATCTGATCCTACTTTACACATTTTACAAGTATTTTTCCTAGTTAGGAAATAGAGTGGGAGGATATTGATATTCAGTAATGATATTGAAATTGTTTATGTTCATTAAAGTCAATTAAATGCCATCTGAGAGAGGTTCCATCAGATTGGATGCTCTTATGTCCTAAGAAGCTGCAATCTTAACAGCAATGGATCAGGATGTGGGACTGGTCATGAAAAGGAAACACTCAAGTGAGTCCATATCTTCAACTGCAATTGCTCCATCCTGAGGTGAATGAATAGGGCCCCTACGCATCTCTGCAGATTAGTTTAAAGCCTGAATTTCCAACAGTGTTTAAATTCCAAAATCTGGGACACCCAAAACAAAAAGGGTGCTGAAAGAAGATGAAGGAGGAGGGAAGAGAACTGCTCCCCCTCTTCCAAAGGCTAAGATAGAGTTCCCTCTTTCTCTTCCCTGCCTTAGCTGGTGCACTTTAACCGCTTTAACCACTGTGATTACAGCTGGTGAAAAAAATAATCTATTCATTTTTTTAAATGGCTTTTTGACAAAAAATATTCAAATTTTTCATTACAAATATATTCAATTTTGGGGGGAGGGCAGGGAGGTTTAATCCATGAAACAAAAATATGGAATCGGAAAAATGATCAGTGTTTGGGAACCAAAAATGAAAACTTTTTAGTTTTAAATGAAAAATTTAGGTTTTCAACAAAAACAATCCCCCCGCCCATTAGTCTGTTTTTCATGTTGGGGACGAGGTGGCAAAAGGAGTCACTTCATGACTGACTCTAACCAGAATTCTCCCTTCTATGTTAGGAGGAGAGTCATTATTATTATTTTTTTTTTTTAAATTTACCTTCCACTTTGAAATCTGCTCCAAAACTAGCTACAGAAGTTCTCATTGATAGATGCAGTTAGTGAACTGATTCTTAGATGCTGCTCTCACAAGTGACCTTCTGAGTCATTCTGAATTGTTAACCATAATAATGTCATTTCAATGTATGCGTGAACTTTAGAAATGACAACCCGATAGTCTTCTTTCTCCAACCCCCAGACCTCTCTGCACATGTACCCACCATCAGTATCAGCAAATATCAAAGTGCATCTGTTCAGCAATACAGATTACAAAAAAAGGCCATCCATATAGTATACTGGAATTGATAAATTCATTGTTAACCCATACACAGTTGTTGTTTTCAGGGTACTTTCTTTGGAGTTGTCATTTATAAATTCCCTGATGCCTGAATCAAATTGTCAAGACAAATTATCCCATAATATCAAGTTCCAAAACTATAATTATCTTTTCTTAATTTTTAAAGCATTCTATGATTTGTCTGGGAAATTATATAAAAATGAAGATGTCCAATTATCTTCTGTAATTGCAGCTGAAAAGAGTAGAGAAGAAGCTCTTTGATCCAATGTAAAGTGTCATGTAATTTTGGATTTTACCCAGACAAGTGTTTAAAATGACTGATTATTTCTCTGTGATTGCTGGAAGCTGGTTTGTGGCTGCAATTGCTAGGAGCCATTATTAACTTTCTCTCCTTGCCGTTAACTGTGGCCTAACTGGAGAAAAATACTATGATTAAGAAAAATACTCTGTAGTCTTCGTTGTTATTTCTCTCCATTATTTGAAAAGTCAACCAATTTCTCTGAGCTATCTTAAGACTTTTGGAATCTTAATAGACGGGTCAAAGCAAGAGGAAAAATGTGGAAACCTGTACACTGCTTCATGACTATTTCTTTTTATTAAGCAAAATATTGTGCATATATGCAGTTCTTACTTGTAACTATGGTGTCCTAATCAAATGACTGAGTATTGTGAAAAACACACCAAAATGCAATGGAAAGTTTATTAAGTGTACCTAGCCACATGTTCCTCAAATTTCACTGTAGGATATGGAACTTCTTGTGGTCAGTCCAAACCAAGAGCTCCAATTGCTTTTACAAGGTTTAGGGCTACTAACTGATGACATCAACTCACATTTATACTTCATGATATCGTATATATGCATAATTTTTCGTTCCCTTAAAATACATAAAATATAGCAGTAACACATCAGGAATCATTATTCATACAAGTGACTTGCATTCAAAATGTTCTGTATTGACCAATTCATGTACATTGTAAAATAAATTAGTTACATTTAAAGAAAAAATAGCTTCAGAGGAGGAAAGAAATATAGAGGGGACAGGAAAACAAAAAGAGGGTGGGGGCCACAAATGAACCAACCTTTGAAAAGGAAAGTTTACTACAGATGAAATTTATTACATCATTTCTTTCAACACAAAACAGATCTTCATTCCATTTATTCCTCTAAAACAGTGGTTCTCTACCTTTTCCACATCAAGGATAGCCCCCTTTTAAATCCCTTCTCACATCCAGTTGAGGTCTAGACAGGAGACCACTCACAGTTAGCAAAGTTGGAAGTGACCCTGTGACACAACTTCTTTACTCCTGAGTTGAGGACAACAACTATTAACATATACCATGTGCTAGAACAATTTAATCATGTAAGAAAATCCTTACTTAATAAGACTAGTGGTTCATTTAGTCCAATGGCCAGTACCAGCTGCTTCAGTGGAAGATGCAAGAATCCCTAAAACAGGCGATTATGGAACAACCTGACCATGGAGACATTTCTTCCCCTTTCTTATTAATTAATGGTTATCTTAAGCTCTTAAACATAATCCCTTCCAAAAATCCTTGGCATCAGTTGCTATTGTAATTCTGATTGTTCTCATTATACATGGCACTATATTGAACCATATGCTTCCAGCATTACCTTGATACAGAACAAATATAAATTAAATAAATTATCCCTGAAAACTTCTGTGATAGATGAAAATGTGATGAACTGATAGGCAGAAAAACTTCTGCGATGGATGCAAAGAATTCCTACATAATATGAGGTCACTGTTTAAAATCCTATAGAATAGTTGCACACAAGAGCTACAATACCGCCACAGAAGAATGAAAAGGGGCACTCAAGCTCCTAATTTCTTTTTTTTCATTTTTCCTTTCCCCCTCCCTTTTTCTCCTTTTGCCACTGAAAAAAAGGGAAGGAAAGGGGGGAAATGTGGAAGAAAAGTTAGAAAAAACAAGTAAATTTTTCATTTTCCAATTTTGTCAAATTCACCGACCAATTTCTAGGACTAACTTTTCAGAAAAAATTACAATTTTTAAAGAAGGTCTCTCTTTAGTAACAACACTTTGATCTAAATAAAAAAAAAGTGACCAGCTCTAGATCAGACTTTGAATGCATGCAAATACATCTTAGCTGAGTAAGAGTCATTTTTACACACCCACTTTTCAGTGCAGAACTGCACTTTATTTCTGTAAGTTCAACACCTGAGTACTCAATTTCTCAAATAATGAGACATTAATGCAAATTTTTTTGTTTTGTTTGTTTCTTTGTTTTTGTTTTTTGCATGGAATATTTTTAGGTAAGTGTCAGAGGGTTCTCAAAAACAATGAAATGGTATTTTATTGTGTTTGGAGGAACAGAAAACTTGAAGTGTCTTTCAGACAAAATGTTATTAAAGAGTCAGATGTAGAGGAGCAGCCATAAGAAGTTGGAGAAGAGCCATAAAATTTGCCCCTCAAGGCTACCAGTTCAAATTTAACCCAAGTCTACAGTGGACAAAAGATATCATCAAGAAGCCTCTGTTTAGTGGCCTATGTGAAGTATGTTGGTGGTCTCAAAGCAATTTCCTACTGGATTTGTGTTTACATCACAAGATCACTACCACATTTATCATCCTTGTTCAGCATTGCAGCAAGAGGACACAGACTAGAAGAAACCCTTAAAAGCAGATCTCCTGAACAAGGGAAGCATTACACACCGACTTATATGTTGTTTTGTGGGTAAATAGAAACATTGGCTCTGATTCTGCAAGCAACTGGAAGGGTAGGTTCATGTTGAACCTCATTGAAGTCACTGGAACTCAGGAGGGGTTCCTTGCAGGATTGGGGCCCTTCATGTCTTCTGCAATGTAAACATAGCTCTGTTCATGAACATAAAAGCTCGTTATATATTAAAAAAGAATAAGAAAAAAGCCATCAAACCATCCATCTGATAATTCTAATAATTGACAGTGATGATCCCACCTCTAAAGCATTTGATAAGCATCCAGCATTACATATGTGTAGCCCAACTTATCAGAGTTAATTTGGAGTGGAAATTGTTTTACACATCTCCCAAGACTCTCCAGCGATTTCCTATACCCCCTTTAAACAAAAAAAAAATCCGAAATGAAACTACTGCAAAACAGCCCATTTGTCAAAATTGTAATACTTCTAGTTTAGGTGTGAAAGTTAGATGACACAGAAATTCATGAAGATTGTTTTTAATTAAGGGTGCCAGAACTCATTTGAGAGTCAAAAGATGTTTCAGTGCTGTTAATATTGTTTTGGGGTCAAAGATCTGGTTCTTGCTTAGCTCACATTTGCATTAGTAACTACCGACTCATTGAAAAGTTGCTTTTGTACTCTTGGATATGTTGTATCATGTAGCCTCAAACTACAGCAGAAGCATGCCAGACTTTCAGCTCATTCCCAGAGTCAGCAGTAACATCCCAGGATTTGGCTTGCTATAACCCTTATGGGGTAAACAAACTGAGAACGGGCTACTGCCTGCTTACATTTGTGATGAATCACTGACAAGGCCCTCTTGCATACAGTAAACAAGCTGATGAGAAGGCATCCAAAATGCTGCTTTCCACAGGGGACAAAGGAATTGTTCTTACTGCTGTGGGATCTCTTGCACATTGAAAAGCTAGTTCTGTCCATAGGCAAACTCTGTACTGTGCAACTGATACTTTTAGCAAGGAATACATGAAAAGAGAAACAAGGCGACATGATGTGATGTGAGTTCATACTCTGGGTTTAACCAAGCATTTTTTGCATATCCAAAATTTGGTGTTGGCTACAGTGGAAGTCTCGGTTAAAAATAAATACATACATACATACAGGTTTAGGATCCTCTGTTTGCAATAAATACAGCAGAATACTCTGAGATAGATTGTATAACCTTTACTGATGCTGGTGACCACCACTTAGTTAATAGGACTACTCGTGCATGTTCAAGTGCTCACCAACACACGGATGATGCAGTACCTTAGGTTAGATGTTAAATATGAATTCTAGTGGAGAATATCCTTTAAATCAATGGGCAGACAAATCAAATGAGCTACAAAATAAGGTAAAAGCCTAAGGACAGACCATAATGCAGTTTAACTATTCCTGTCTATTTTGGCACCAGTTTCCCTATTTAGTTTAGGCATCTACAAATGAACCAGTTTGGACAAAATTAGAAAACTTCCTTGCACCATCCGATAAGCAGGTGAGATTTTCAATGAGTTCAGCAAATGTTCATCAGCTATTGTTTTTCATACCTCTGAACTCTTAGGTTATGGCCAGGACCAGAAGAGGAAATGCCATGATACAAAGAGAGGTGCCTGTGACAGGGCAGGGGGTGAAAAACCCCTTTTTTGCCTCTGTCAGTCCTGCCCCCGGTCTAAGTCAGCACAGGCAACAGCTGCGGCCCCTAATTAGGCTCAGTCAGAGCCTAGCTTAATGAGGAAAGGGGAACAGCTGCTAGCCTGATGCCAGAAGATAAGTGGGGCAGAGGAGGACACTGAGGGAGAGGCATGGCCACGCAGACAGGGAAGCACTGTGATGTAGGATGCCTGCTGGCCAGGAGGGAGGTACAGGCCATGAGCCCCTAGGGTACCGTGGGGTGGAATTCAGGAGCCTGTAACTGCACTGTAAATAAAGAGCGCAAGTGACTACCACTACAGGGAGTGGCGAGTCCTTTGCATGTCAACGGGAGCAGAACTCAGAGAGTCTGGGGGGGATGATGTGCCACAGTTCCCCTTTCGCGATCTCACTAACTACTGCTTAGAAGCAGGTAGTGCCCAAAGTCTCATTAAAGCTCTGGCCTCACAGGATTTCCAGCCCATTTTTTTGGAGCTCTGAGCATCGGATAGTTCACCGAAGCTTCAGATAAGCAACCAAAAATGTGGGCACTTACCTGAACCGATCCTGAACTCTGAACCTCTAGGAGGTTTTCCCCCCCCCCAAATACAGGACTCATCTATGCTCTTTAAGCACAGATCCTATTTGGGAGCAGTGTGGGTTTCGACCTTGAGACACACCTCTTCAGGAGTTAGTGCATCAAAGGGAGATAAGGTTACCAAGTGGTGCTTTCAGAGGATGCACTGTTCTGTCTTCCTGGCTAGCTCTGCTGGTCTAGGAAGGGGGTTAGGGAGGGGAAATATAGCCCAACCTCCTTCCCCTGCCTCCTTTGGGATATCTTGTACTTCAACAGGCTCAGAGAGAACAGCCTCTGACTCCTGAGAGGACAGGGATTGCATGGCTGCCCAATTGCTTTAGCAGGGAAATGGGGGGACAGGGAAAGGAGCTCCATGAAACCTCCAGCCCAGCGTGTGCACAGTAGTATTGACCTGAGCTCTTTCAAGAGCCCTAGTTATCTGTTAACACACATTCTTCACAGTGCCCCTTTTTAAATATATATAATTAACAAGAAGGAAGGTGGACGGCAGGACAGAATTATGCAGTTAACCAAGAGTACAATAAATGCATCCATCACTCTCACAGGAAATAAAATGGTCATTTCAAATAGAGCAGGTCTAGTATATGCCATATACAAGGGTTAAACTATCAGTTGCCACATTTAAATTCCATAAATACAAAGGAAAACATACAGGGGCTGCAGCTGCTCATACATTTTATTAAATACGTTGTTTCAAAGCCAAATAAATATTTACTATTTTCCATGTTCACCCTCTGTGACACTGGCTTAGAAAGGATAAGCCTAGCATGCTAAGTAATCAAAACGCAGCCTTGGAGAACCCATTGAAAGGAAATACAAATGGGTGTCTGAGGAGGTGGTAACTACTCCTCAGTTTTTTGGGTTCATCAGTTATCTCCCTGGGGAGTCCAAGGGACCCAGGAAGCTGAGTACCAGGTGCTGCCTCTTCAGCTGCCGGGGAAGGGGGAGCCCAGCAGGGAGGGGAAAAGGCAGGGTCACCACAGCCCAGGGCGTCCAGTGGCACTCTGGCTATGCCAGAGAAGGCTTAGCCTTCCCTGGCCTTTGATACCCACTGCCTATGCCAAATAGTTTGTCTGACACTATATTTTCTTAGTCAAAAATCAAAGGAAGATATTAACATTTAAATGTAACTTGAATGTAACAATACTATTGTTTTTATTCCTCTTTGAAGTTTAAATTGTAAATACGTGTGAATGACTGTAAATTGCCGATTACCTTATGCTAATGTAGCTAGTTACCAGTGTTCGTAGAAAATAGGGGATGTTACTTCAAAGCTACAAGAGGTTATTATTATGCACCTATTATGCTGTGATATCTGCTGTCAAGTGACTGTCATAAACCTGTTGAAAGACTATAAAAGAAGCCTCGGACCTGATCCTTTTTAATCTCAAATCTGTCCAAGCTTCACAGGGGCAGTTTGGATCCCAGCTATTGCCCTTAATCATCCTGCTATTTCTCATGGAAGAAAATATACAGACTCTGTACAAAGACTATTTAGTATTCATTTCTTACTTCATTTCTTGGGACTGAATTTCTAACAAGGAAGTTTTAAACAAAGGCGGATAACACCCAAGCTGTTTGGGTAATTTCCAGAGACTTTGGCAAAGTAAGAATTTAACAACTCAGTCACCATCTCTGCTTGGAAACTGACTTATACAATTTTATTCTCATCTCCATGTATATGATCTTTTAACCCATTCGCTCTTTCTTTTTTTAATAAATATTAGTTTAGTTAATAAGCATTGGCTTTAAGCATATGTTTCGGTAAGATCTGAACAGTTAATTGACCTATTTGGTAATGTGTCCAGTCCTTCGGGATTGGAAGAACTTTCTTTACATCTGCTAGACAAGATTTTCAGTAATCCCTATCATATTTGACTTGGCTGTCTGGGTAAGAGCCCAAAGGCTGGCTAATGTCAAGGGAACTGCATTTTTGTCTTCTGAATAACCCGTGAGGTGCTGAAAAAGCTGCTTGTTTCTGACTTGCTGAATCTAACTTTACGAATTAACCAACCGGTTTCTGGAAATTGCCTGTCCCATTCTTTTCAGTTTTGCCCTGTTTAAGCTATCTCACGATAGCTCCTCAGATGCCAACCTCACACACTAGCTTTTCCATAAGAAGAATACCCACCACTTTTCCAAATCAGTCACCCAAGGAACAAGGCAGTTAATGCTTTTGGGATCAGATACTCAGGGCTTGTCTATACGTGCACTTATGCCTGCAGAACACTCCACTGAGTGACAAATTTTGCCAGCACAAGCACGAGTGTAGACAAGCTTTAAGTGTTATAGTACTAAATAAGAGCTGCCAAGGGGGAACACACATCAGATGTTTATTATTAACCCCAAGCAAAGAAAGAAGTATATAGAGCTGAATTGAAAATTTCTGGCTGAATTGAAAATTTCCAGCAGAATTGAAAATTTCAGTGCAAAATTCTGGGGTTGTAAAAGATTCAGATTTTTGTGAGAGAATTCCCATTTTCAACCAGCCTTAATCTAGTTTAGTAATGTTTTTCTTTCCTTGTAAATTTCATAATAATAAGCTAAACAGAGAACGACTGTCAGGTTCTTCAAAGTTAGTTTGGAGAAACATTTGCTATGTATAAAAACAGAAAAATGTGTTTTACAATGAAGTTGGATATAAAACCTTACCAAGGTGACCATGCAAACACAGAGGAACCCCAGGCTATTGTATTCAGTGATTTCTCCATACCAGGTTTTACCAAAGTACTAGAAACAAGCTATCATTAGTTCTTCACCTGTATACTTGAACTCTAAAATCCAAATAATGTTAATTCCAAGTTTGTGGGCCAGAATATCAGATGGTGTTAATGAATAGTTCTTTTGATTTCAATAGAGCTAAGCTAATTTATACCAGCTGCTGTTGTTTATTATTTACTTAGATGCCTCAGTCATAGACCAGGACTCCATCATGGCAGGCTCTGGAAGTCAATAGGAAAACTGCTTGTGCAAGAGGAGAGGAACTGCTAGGACAGTGTTCTTCCCACTGCTGCCCCAGTGGGTGGAAACAGGGAGTGGATGGAACCTTACCTATGCCCCCCTCTCCCTTAATGCCCCAAGTAGCATAGCAGAACCCACACAAAGAAGGGTTAGCTGTGCCAGACAGAGTTATGGTGCAACTTGTTTCATGGGACATATGGGGAAGTAGAAACTGAACTGTGACTCCCAGAGAGTTATAATTTGGTTCTTGGTTGCTCTGTACCTGAGACAGTACATGCTGCCCCTTTCTCAGGCTTGGCTGCAAGGTGCTAATGCAGCATTTTGTTTGTTCAGCATAAGTGACAAGTTGGTGTGGTCTAAAATATTGCTCCTTAATTATGCTGTTTAAAAAAAACCCTTCAGATAAGAAGATCTCTGTAAGCTTTAAAACCTCCAAGTTTCCACGGTAACACATGAGCTGACATGAATCAAAGTAGAAAGCTACAGGAATTTGATTTCTCGAGTATCTCCTGCCAACTTCTAGGAGGGTGACATTGTGAAGAATTCTATTTTTCTGCAGAAGTCTTAGGCTTCTCACATTTTTCAGCCTCAGCAAAGGAGGGGAAATACCCAAATGCTTGCAGCTCATTAAACGCTTACAACTTCCAAAGCTTCACTAGGTCTGCCCTGAGCACACTGTTGTAAAGACTTTTGATGGGTCTTTATTTTAAGTCTGTTTAATTGTAAAGCTCCTGAGGCGCTAAGTGTCTTTCATCCACTAAGAAAAGAAAGACATCCCCTTTTCACCCTCACAACCTTGGCCATTAAATTAGAGATGTGCTGTTGTCTAAAGAATTTGAGAGTCCTGTCAAAACATTGAGATGGAAAAATGTCACAAGTTTTAGAGTTCACATACTACACACTCCTCTTCTCACCCAGATACATTCATAGGAATTAAAGCATAATTCATCAAAGGGGAAATTTTTTTTCCCTTCTTAACACATTCTAATCATTATTAAAACATACTCAGCTAACATTAAGTCTTATTTATTAAGAACCTTTGACTTCCTTACCAAGAATTCCTCATCACTGCCATTCCTGAAGCACACATCTATGACTGGTTGCAGTGTACAGAGATAAAAAGGGACTCCACATTTCTATTTGATCTTGTTAGCTCATTTAGAAGAATGTCTTCATACTGATTATTCTGGAGCTTGGGAATCTCTCTTGATCAATTTTCTTTTAAGATGTCCTCTGAGTGATGTTGTCTGACACACCACATATATGATGTCTTTTCAATTGTGTGCCGTTTGAGAGCCTTACAGTCCTGCCATTAGGCACCCAAAGAAACCAGAGTTCATATAAAGTTCATGCTTTTCTAGGCTTTAAAAAAAAAAGCCTCAAAGATCTCTCCTAATAACTCACTTCTAGCACAGTGAGGAAAGGGGACAGCAAAAACAAGTAAAAATCATCAGGATATGTGCATGCCTTACCAAGTGACCACATGACCTCACCCTACTCCTCTCCAATTTTGCCCATTCATGACTTCATCTGGTTAGATTTTTAGTTTGTAGGTTCTTTGGGAAAGGAACCATCCCTTGGTTTCTCTTGAGGTGCTTAGCACATTTTGTGGTACTCAATAGTATCGTCATATTTTATTAATAATCTAGATTTTAATCTCTAAAAGTTTCTTACATTAATCCTCTGCAGACTTTCATGCCTTGACTTCACAATGAAAAATGGGTATTATTGACTTGCTGTAATAACTGGGGTTGCTCAGTACACCAAGCCCCCAGGGTGCCACTAACGTGCCAGCTGTACCATGACTCAGTGGCAAGCCCTCTAGATGTTTCAGCAAGTAGGCCCTGGTGGATCCCAATAACCACTCAGGTACATGGGTAAGTGAAAGGGTATTTTACTCGGACTGGCAGGAAAGGGAACGGTTGCAGATACCTAGATACAGAAGCTTAAACAATTACAGTTTACAATGTGAAATAGTGGTTCCTGTTTGGGTCCCAAAGGGCAGTCCAACTGAGAGTCAGAATTCTTCAGGCCCAGTAGTTAGGCTGCCCCCTCCAGTCCAGTCTCTATTAAAGCAACTAGGAGGTTGTATGTTTCCAAAACAGGATCAGTTAATCTCTCGCTCACTGAAGACCCCTGCATTGGATTCCTGCCCACCTGCCACTCCTCCATAAAGCTCACACAGGTTGGCACTCAGCTGTGATATCTGGCTGTCACAGCCTGTTGCGCACACAGCTCTGTATGCAGTTCCTAGGACTCTATTTGCCATGTGCTTCTGCAGCTCCAGACTAGCCATATGGCCACCACTCCCAAACAGAGCCCAGTGACTTTAGTGCTTCAGGACCTTTCCCCTTACCTGGCCAGGAGGAAGGGAACTGCTGTGGAGAAAGGTCAGATCCATCACAGTGCGGTAGCTAACACATGGTAACTAATAGGAGGTAAAATCCTAGTGAAGACAAGGCAGTTCATGGTTTTCAAATGTGTTAATAGGATGAGGTAAATCCTATGCCCTCCCATAGTCTTTACCTCATCCTCCTAACACATTTGAATGCCACAAACTGGGCACTAGGACTTTACCTCCTCACTTGTTAGCTGTGAGAAAATAAAACACCTTTGTTTTCCCCAGAGAAGATGCACCCTCAGTGACTGAGAACACTAGTAAATTGCTAACAAGTTCAGAATTGAAAGTGAATATTTCTCCATATTCCATATACTCTGAATATAGCAAGGTTCCTGAAATCAGAGCTGCATGGAGACAGGTAATTCTGTCTCAGAGGATTTCAATAGTTTGAAATTTACTTTAGTTCCAATACAGAACAAAAAGCAAAACATTTCACAATTCTCTTTGAAAATCCAACTGCCCCAGAGTTGCAGAAGCTGGAAGCCCTGAGGTTCTTGATGCCCAGGAAGTCTGGTGGGCAGGCTGGCCAGGATCTGCCTGACAAGCAGGGTTTCATCAAAACGTCATCAAAATCCAACTGTCTGCACAAAATGTTTTGATTCTAATGAATCAACACATTCTTGCAAAAAATGTTGTCGGCATTTTTCTGACCTGTGCTATCTGAAATAAATTCAAGCTCTAGAAGATGCAAATAATCACCAGGAAGGGTGGGCTTCCTTGCTCGTTTGTTTGTTTTTAATTATGTCCGTTTTCTTGATGTCCCTTACCTAGGAATTTGTAAATTACTAAGCTTGTATGCGTAGCATTTCCCACATTCTGAGTGATTAAAGAAGTCTAATATTAATACTTCCTTTCCTGAAGGTTATTTAAGATTGACTGGCAAAGCAGCTGATCCAGATACCGTTCACTAGCTTCCAGGCACCTGCAACTTTTTGATGAAACACAAGCTACTTAGTGCTAACTTTGTAAAATTGCAGAGATCTCCATCAAGGTTCAACACTAGAGTATTATCAGCTAGGCTTCAAATAAGGGACTGAAATATATAAAAGCCATCTCTGCACAGTCATTATAAAATAGGTACAGCGCATGACTTCACCAATACTGTTCTTTAAGAGAACCATGCCTGAGGGACTATAAGGCTGAGAGGAATGGTTATGAATACAGCTGGCTGGAAGTTTTCTGACTGAATATTTTTCCATTGGAAAAAGTGTTAATTCATCGAAAGTTAAATTTTTGATGAAACATTGATTTTCACAAAATTTGAAATCTGAACTTTTTGTTGCTTATCTAAACCAAAGCTCAGACCCTTTACCCATCACTAAGCATACGCCAAAATTCCTTTATCTCCTTCTGCACAGAGTTCAATCACTTCAGTACAGCAGCATAGATCTCTCTGGCAATATCAACTTAGTGTTATCAGAAAGAAATATATGACTTTAGAATTGTCAACCTACATTTGAAATTTTGAACAGCTAGAGCACAATACAAGCAAATTAAACGGATTTTCGCATAATCCATGTCTGTTCTATTTTTATGTCAAATGTCACAAACGTGAAATCTGTATTTTAATCAGTAGTTCCTGCATCTCCAGACATACACTATTCCTCTGATGGCTCACTGGAAGGTTTCATCCAAAGCTTTTTCTAGTTCTCAAACGTAGCCGTCATGCAGCATTGGAGAGTGATGTTGTCAAGCGTCACAATAGATGAAGTTGCTTGACAGTAGACAAAGACGGAAAACAACATTAGGAGCAGTACAATCTCTTTTGGTCAGATTGCTCCCATACTTATTTATTAATATACCTTATAAAGGACAATCACTACTAGCTAATAAATAATTAGCTGGATTTTGTGGTGTGGTGCAGTACTTTACTACCAGCACAATCTGACACTAAGAACAGTTAAATCAGCCCAAGGAGTGTCTTAAGGAGCTGCCTGCCCCTTAACCTGCTCGTGTACTCAGTGTTCCAGTGGGACACAAGTTACATCTGGAGTCACATAACGTTCCTAGTTCCAACAGAAAGGGCCCAACAGAATGGCTGTGGTAAACTATACCATCTGAAGGTCAGATGCAGCTTACACAGCGTTATCCCTGCACACTCAAGACCTTGCTAGGCTGTACAATGGCCACCAACACAGAATGACACATTCTAGCACTCTGTAACTAGGACTGGCCAAATTATTGATTGTAAGTAACTAATCCAATGAATCTAGGCCTTTTTCTGTTCCTGCAAACAAGTCAGAATTTCAATCAATGTGCCCATATTCAGAATTCTTTGACAAACAGTTTGTGTGAATATGGTTAGCTTGCAGTTTGTTCATTAACTAGGTTTTATGAGTACTTGCTTATTATGTGCACCTTAAGGTGGCTCAGCTACATTACATGGCATTATTTTTATTTCTCCATTGGATAACCTAAATTTTACAAATAGGAGTCGCTTGTTCCATTTGCAAATTCTCTGCACATATTTGTAATTGTTTGATGACTCTAATGTGAGAATAATACACAGCGTTTTCAAAACAGCCACGTAACAGTCCTGTGCAAATGCATATTCACACCAACCTTCACAACAGATTTGCTTTCCACAAACATTCTGGTGAATAAAAACCTAACTTATATGAATGTTCCTGAACAAGTGTATGCAAGGGATTATAAACATAGGCAAAGCCAAAGGATGGGTTTTATTTCCATGAATACTTTTTGCTATGTTCTTCCAGATCTGAGGTGAAACTAAAACCACCAGGTTCCATATCATAACTTCCATAGCGCACAGCAGTGGTCATGTTAAGAATCATGTCTCAGTAACACTGCTTTTAGTTCTAATGAGTTTTACCTCCTCATGGGTCTGTGTTCTTTTTTTCTTTTTGTCTTGGGACAGCATCCAAATAGATACTAACATAAAGAAACTCTTAGAGATCAATTAAATAGCAGAAGCTGGGAAGTAGAATATAATTAGGAATCAGAGCAACCATAAAATCTTTCAAAAATGTCTTCCAATTATAAAATACAATTGATCATTGATTCATAGCATGAAGCTAAATGGACACCCGTTTGTAGAGTAGACTGAGCGTACACAAAAGAGACAATTCGTTTTAAGAAGCAAAAAAACCCATGATATTCAAACAGTATTACCTTTCATCTCAATTATATAACTAATTCCAGAAAAACTGATTTCATGACAATTGTCTTGCTAGTCAATTTCATAATTTGTTATTCCCAAATTAAACTATAATAGCATTCTCCACCAACAAACAGCCATCAGAAAAAACCTCTTGAAGTGCTGAGTGCTTCACAAGCCACCAATCAGCAAGAAAGGGGCTTTTACATTCTCAACAATTATAATTAATTACAATACCAGCAGAACTCCAAATTTCTCATGGGAAAAATAGATCCACAAAAAAAAAAAAAATTAGGTTCACATTAGTTTCAATCAGGTCAGAAATTTTCCTAAATTAGCTGTCCAACCATCTTAAATTCTAGATTATAGAATTTTGTTTTATACATCATCCTTCATACGCAATGAATCCTGAAAGATTTAAAGACAAGCATTTTTGAAGTCTTATGGCACATCCTTCATAGCCACACCATAAGACAAACTTCTTGGCCTCCCTCATACTTTCTACAAGGTTCCGATCAGTGGAACTGAACTGGGTGATGAATGACCTTGTCGATTAGGGTTGCTTACTCAGGTAAGAGCCCAGTGTTTTCTGCTGTGAAGTATTTTTCACATTTTGTTGATGAGACCACACAAATTTGTACCAAGCTGTTTATCTCTATGGTAGCAGAGCCATGACTAGTAGAAAAAAGATATGAGCCTTCTCTACTTTAGTGTCGGTTACTGTCATATATTGAGGTTATTGAGGATGTACATTTACCAGTGCATGAGTCAGATGCATTCTCCTCTTGGTTAGCGAAATGAAAGGGAATGCTAAAGCCATTGTTGGAGATAAATGTCAATTCTTCTCCCTGAAGGCAACATGCCAGCTTCTCAAAGAAGAGATTGTTATACTCTTGTTCAAGAAACTTTGTTTTGAGAAGCCAACATCTCTCCAATAATCATCCTGGCTCAATTATTCAGTGTGGTAGAAAATTATTAAGTAGGCTGTAGTGTGGCAACTCCAACAATATCTGGAATCCAGAGCTCCCTTTCACCTTGGTAAGTTTTGGTGTACGTTATGGCATCATATGGACACAGCGCAGACTGTACAGTGATCTTATCTTGGCAATGGACAAAAATCAGTCTCCATATTGCTTATTTTAGATCTGTTAGCTGTCTCAATGCCATTGACCAAGAACTATAGGTGGCATGTTTACAAACACTAGCAATATAGTTGTACTGAAATGATTTCTTTCCTTTCCATGTAAGTGTTTTACTTTGCTGCAAACTTGCAAAATTATGATTGCAATGTCACCATTTTCATCCAGAATGAGAATTTCAGTAAGTCCCCAAACTGTTTATTATTATGCACAGGGAGTTTGAGATCCTGGCCACCTATTACAGATATATAAAGGTGGATGAACTCTGCTTTCATTTACTCTGAATTTACCTCTTCCTGGATCTTAGCCCATAAGAGACTAGGAAATGTCCTGTTCACACTTACATTCCCTCTCTGTACACATCAGTTTGCTAATGTAACTGAGCAAAACTTTGTCAAAGGAGTGTATGAACAATCTAATTTGAACCAGGAGACAGGTATATGTATGGCTTAAGTTCTGGGCAGCTGGATGGTAGGGCAAGAAATAGTCAGTCTTTCCCTTAATCACAAAAACAGTATAAAAATACTGTGCGGTATCTTCTCAACGACAACCCATCGAGTTAAGTGAAGGAAGAACTGCTTAGTACAAAAGGAGGGAAGTAATCAACATCTCTCTGAAATATTTCCATCAACTACTCATCCACTGAACCATAGGTCTTAATCCATTAAATAAGAGTAAATTCCTTAAAAGGGGCAGACGCCATCATTTCTCTTCCTCCTCCTGTTTTCCCTCAGGTGGATTGTTCAATAACAATAATACACGTGTAGAGCCCCAGATCTCTCCAGACCACACAAGTATCAGGAAATGCATGCAAATGAATTATGCCATTTGAATATTAATTACCTATAGAATGTTAAAAACTGTGTGAATTCCCTGAGTTGATCAGCATCCTGGGAATCTGTAATTATACAGAGTGTATGGTGCCACTGAGGCCATAGCTATTGTGATGAATGAGGGAGTTGTGTAATAATTATTTTCATATACACACACACACCATATAGCCCATAGGATACCTGTTAAATAGTCTTCTGCCAGAATGCAGAGAGTTAAATCAAAAGGATTTTTAAAGTATCCAAAAAGGAAAAGCAAAACAATAATGCAGATAAAAGTCCTTGAAGAAACAAGGGGGAAGCTGTTTATTGGAAAATACCCTTTGCCTGGTTCTATCCAGACTGAGAACAGCTTAATCTTCAAGGGTAAGACTAGGATCAGAGGAGGATGCTAAACCATTACAGGATTCCTGGCTTAGAAAAGGGGTGGGCACTGGGTAAGCTAAAAAGGATGGCTGTCCAGGGAGTGACAGCCCTCAATTATTAAAAATACAGAAGCACGAAAATTTCAACTGCAATGTTGTTATTGGTAGCCAAGATTTGAAACAGCTATTCTAAAATTAGTAGTTATGTCAAACCACACAGAAAACTACCTGGTAATTTGGAGGCAGGAAAGTTATTCAACTTTTTACTGTCAACTCATCAGCAGCGAATTCCCTCATTATAGGTAGGAATGTTTTCCCAAGCTTCATATCATCATCATCATCTCAGGCAGTAGATAATGAAGTGTGCTAACTGAGCCAGGTTGTCATTAGGAGGCTATTTCTAATTTTCAAACAAATTGTGTTGGTTATACCATTGTGGAGTGCACTATAGTAAGACACTAGGATAGTGGGAAGAGCCCACTTCCTGCTGCACACTCCTCAAATGGTGTCCTATTAGGAAGAATCCTTCTGCCTGACAACGTAACACCGCAGATCTTGTACCTCCCCTTGATGTCATGCCCACCCTAGCTTTGTTCATAACCTTTGCTGAACTGGAGAAGCCCTTTGAGAGGCTATTTGGATGTCTGCAGTACACTAATGTTTAGGAAATATTTTCCAGGTGATAATTTATCAGCAAGAATTGGCTGTTGGACATAGTTTTACTTTTATTTTATATGTTCTGGAGGCATATATTTATACTCTAGGACCATCTTGTTGAGATGCTTCACTTCTTTGAAGTTTGATGTTTTCCTTAAACCACCAGGTGGAATAACGTCCAACTGGACATAAAAACGTGGTGGCACAGATGGTAAGACTCTTGCTCAGCAATCCCATGGGCTATCCCACAACATTACACACACACACACACACCCCTTTTTTTGTCCCTATGGACCCTTCCATTTTGGGACCACTGCAAATGCAGAATCTGCAGCCTGTTAGAATTGGCCTTACCTCCAATTGTTGTATTTGCCTAGTAACTGTAGTTGTAAAAATATTCTTGGCTTTCACAGGAAGCTATGAAAAAATAGCCATGAAATCTGAATTTTCCTCTCAACAAAAAGTCACACACTGAGCACATCACAGGTTAGTGCTGAAATGAAAGCTTGCAGATCTACTTTTCACAGCTTACTCGTTAGCTAAGAAATTTGCAAGCCTAGCTAAACAACATAACATGTCAGAAACTTTTAGGCGTTAGCCGAGAGATTAATCAGAAAACCCTTGTTTCCAGCAATGTGTTAGAGAATCTACAGGAGATACTGAAAAAAAAAATCTTCCTTTGACATGGCAGTGATACAACTTTGCAAAGCTGCAGTGCAGATTTTTGCTAGATGGTTCGCTTAGAGATGTTACAAAAAATAAAATGCCTTTTTTAAAAAGAAACCTTAAAAACTACATAGGCATGGCTGGATCAACCTAAAGAGCATCCATAGGTGTTAATAGCTGATGCCATCCTCCCACCATATTTTAATCCTTTTGTACTGACTCTAATGAGATTACGAACTGCTTAATGCATAATAGGTTGCAGTTATGGCCACTTCCTACAACCCTTTGCTTCTGAGGAGTCAGCATTTCTCAGCTGGCTTTACTAGGAATGTTAGGGAATCTCAGAAATAAGCTTGCCTGTGCAGCCATAATTCAGGCTCCTTGTACATATGCATTATAAGATAGTCTTTACTTATGTGATCACAGAAAGCTTTTCTCTCTAACGCATGCTGGCTGTCACGCTTCTCCTTCACTAGGCAATCTAGCCCAATTTTTGTTGCTAACCATATGCCAGACAGACAGTCCCTGCTCAGGTTCCTGCTTCTCCATTGGCTCTCCTCACTGCTGATAGATCACTGATGTATTTGTTTAGAACAGAAATCTACCTAGAGATCCAAATTTCTGCAGAGCTTTTACCATCTAGCCAATGAATTCTAGGGAACATTTTGAGCAGTGAAATTTGCACCCCACACAATCGACCATGGGAATTAGGCTAGCACTGGGCTGACAAGTGTACATCATGTATAGGAAGAACCACTAAAATATGCCCTCAGACACAGTGACATGAGGCTGAGCCCAGAGGTTTCTTTTTAGCAAAGAGAAGATGATTGCTTAGCAAAAGAGAAGAATTGAGCCAAGGCAAACAGAACAGGAAGGAACAGAGATGGAGGAAAGCAGAAAAAGAGGAATGAAGAAATAAGCAAAGGGATGGAGAAAGAGAAAATAGCAAAAATTTAGGAAATAGGGAGGTGGTGAAGTAGGTAAAGAGATAAGAATACGAATGATTAGGCAGGCATTGGGATGTCAAACAGTGTAAACTCCCAGCTACACAGTAGGTGATAGTAAACAGGCCCACCTGTGGGTTCTTGCAAGTCAAACAATTACTGTACCACTGACAAAAAGGGAAAATGTAGATGAAGAAACTATTCTAGAAGTCGCTATGATTACTTTACTATGTAAAGGCTTCTAGTTTCCAGACAACTATCGGTGGTAACGTGGATATAGAATAGATAGAAAAATGGAGTTAAAGTTTTGTGTTGCAAAGTAATTGTCTTTTTCTTTTTTTTTAGAAAGGAATGACTGCTGAATTAAAAATGAGCATACTAGAGGGTACTATGTGCTGGGATGGATAAGTGTCAAAATGGTAGCGGGCTAATGTTTGCAGATCACTATTGTGTAAGAATATTGCCTTAATTTATGATTGCCATGCTTTTTTCATATTTGTGTTACTGTTAGAGTTAGGAAGTAAATTATAATTTATCTTAAGTGAATGAAGATCTATGCTTGAGCCTATGCAATTCAGGTGACATTTTCAAGAGCATTTAACGTTAGCATAGACCTTGACTTCAATAAGAGTAGAGCTAGGCCAACACTGAGAGCTCTTGAAAATCCCAGCTCTGCTCTCACTGATGTCAGTGAGAGAATTCCTGATGACGTCAGTGGGAGCAGAATTAAGCAGACACTGAGTGCTTTTGACAGTCCAACCCTTTACATATATTACACACACGAAAATTGAAAGTACTGTGACGGGGTCAGACCAGATGGCTACTGGAGAGTGCTCAGCCCCAGGCTCAGCAAGTCCCTTTTTCCCTGGTAGATGAGCAGTGGTTATGCCCCACTTACTAACACACCTGGAGCCAATCAAGGCCCCTCCTAGGACTTGGTAAAAGCCTTCCCTCCAGAGAAAGGATGTGGCTGGAGTTGTGAGTGATTTGAGCTACCAGAGCCTGAGAGCAGGCAAGATGCTGCCAGAAACCACAAGGGTTTAGGAGAAGGAGCAGAACACTGGCAGAAGAGAATCCTGCAGGTACAAAGACTGGGGGAGAGAAAAACCCTGCCTGAAGAGGGAAAAGGACCTTTCCCAGACCTGGAGGCCAAAGGGAAGAGACCCTGCCAGAAGGGAAAAATTGAACTGGACATTTGGTTTGGGCACTACCATGCCCAATGGAGCTGTCAGGTGTCAAGAGCCTTCCCTGGCATGAAGGCCAGAAAGGACTCCTGTCTGAGTAGGGTGTGGACATTAAGTCAAGGGGCACAGGGAAGTAAACCAGGGAAGCTAGCAGCTTTCCTGAAGCCACAGCACGAGCCCAGGGTGAAGGGGCTACAGTTTCAGTGAAGAAGCAAGGGCCTCTGAGAATTAGAGACAGGCCCAGGAGCCAGCAGGAAGTGGCCATCTTAGGGATTGTGTTATCCTTTCCCACAATTAGAGGGTGGAAGAGCACTAAAACATGAAGCAGTTCCCTGACCTACCACTAGAAGGAAGCGCTGGACCCACCAATGTAGAGGAAGAGCTTTGTTACAGAATATTATTACAATTGCAAGGTCAAACACTCAAAAGTTAGGAAATGCCAGAAATAAGGTTGCCTGTGCAGCCATAATTCAGGCTTCTTGTGCATATGCATTATAAGACAGATAGACTTACATGATCACATGCTATATTTCAACAGTACCCCAGCCTCATTCAATGGCCAGTGCTCAATGAGCAGCTAATCAATATGTTGTTTTACTCCCATTGTTCAATGCTTGGCTCTAGACCTTATGCACTGTACACTCTTTAAAATTCTGTCCCAGTCTCTACTCCTCATGCTTCTCATCTCAGTCCTAATCTCCTTGCCCAGCAAGTCCTAGTTATTTGACCTGAAATCAAAACATTTTGATTTAGGGCATTCACAAAATGGTGGCAGTGGAGTTACTTCTGCTCTTATACCCAATAGTGCAGTGGTTAGGGCATGCTCTTGGTGTACAGGAGGTTCTAATCCCCACCCTGGAGCAGGGACTTGAACCCAAGTCTCTCACATCCAACTGAGTGCCCTAAACAGGGTGTTAGTGTGTATAAGGAGGTAGCGTCTCCTCCTCCAATGGTTTTGAAAATGGTGGCTAAGTCCTTTGGTGTATCAATTGAAGTCGCCCCCCCCCCCATTTTTGCCCAAAAAAATATGTGGTGAATTTGACAAATAGTTTCAGGATGACTAAAATTGCATGTTTCAGCAATTAAACTATTAATTTAAAAACTTTGCCCAGCTCTACTTATAACTTGGCAAATTCAGGCTCAAGTGTTTCATGGTGGTAATATTTGGCACATCTCTGACACATAGCCTGACTCCATTTCCATTCTCTGTTCCAAAACATGGGAGTGGTAATTCATTTCAAAGAATCATAGAATATTAGGATTGGAAGGGACTTCACGATGTCATCTAGTCCAACACCTTGCTCAAAGCAGGAAAGGCCTCAAGAATATTTTGATACGGACAAAACATTTTTTCCTCTAACCTCATTCTCTGAAATGGGTGAGCCATTTTGGCTGGGGGGGGGGGGGAAGAAAAACCACCTGCAACTATTCACCCTTGGAGCCTGAGGCAGACACCCAGCATGAAAAAATTCTGTCCAAACTTATGTTTGGACAAGTTATCAGCAGCTGGAAACAGGGTCAGGGCAGGCTGGGTCAGGGCAGGCCAGGGTCAGGGCAGGCTGCAAAAGGAGAGCAGATTCTCCCAGCACTGGTGGGTGACACTGCAGTCAGACTTCCCAACCAGCCACAAACAGTGCTTCTGATTCCCCCACACTGGTTATCAAGAAGCCACTGTGCAAATACACACAGCCCCCTTTACTGCATTTCAGTCTCTGGCTCCCAAACTGACACTAGGTCCAGTAAAGAGACCAGTCATTTAAACTCTATGCTCTTTACTAAAAGATTCCCTCTGATCCCAAAGGACCAGCCACAGTACCAGTTCACTATAAGTTTGGATCTTACCCAAAATACCACGCTGCCAGCCAATCCTTTAGTAACTAAAACTAAAGGTTTATTAATAAAAGAAAAAACAAACAATAAGATAAGTGTTAAAGGCTTAAAGCAATCAGATATATACAAATGATTTAAAAGTCCATATACATCAGGTTTCTAGAACAATTGTGGAGTTGTATAATTCCTCTGGTATACGTCCAGTACCTGGATGGGTCTAAGTCCTTCAGTTCAGTTGCAAAGTGTGTTGATCCAGAGGTGTGTCCGCAGCTGGACAGGAGCAAAGAACCAAACAAAGACAAAATGGTTTCTGTGGTTTGATCTTATATACCCTCTGTTGCTGGCCATGTGGCTTGTGGAATTTTACAGGAACCAAAATGGAGTCCATAGTCACATGGGCCAATCCTGGTAACTCTTCAGGTATGCCTTTAGTTTCTTCCTAGGCCTTTGGCTTCTGTAAAGGTCTTGATGGGCCATTAAGCGGGCTATTGTCCTGTGGCCTCTCTGTCTGGGGTGTGTCTTTTACAGCACAGTTTGAAATGCAGGGTATCAAAGATCTCCCTAACTTTCCTCACATATATCACACATGAACACAAATATTATCATCTTATTCAGCATATCATAACCTTTCTAACAGTACCTGACATGGCATGTCTTACATGAATCATTATGATTTTGACATATTAATGTCACATAACACAAATGCCCCCCCTCCTAATGCAATCCGCATGACAACAGGGTCTTATAATGCCTAGTGTCAAGCACCCTTAACTATATGCAATGTTACCTATAATAATAACGCTAGCCATAATAAAACTATATAATAACCCCACCTATAAAACAAGTAGATTCCTCAAAATATTAAAATCTAAGATTACATAGGAAAGATATGACAGGATTTTAAATCCAAATATCATTGTATCGTGTATCTGCTCTTATTAGGTCAATGAAACCCAGCTGCTAATAAGATCAAAAATAAAAACATGGATTAAAGAGCTTTCTGTTATGACTCTTTCTTACAATGTTTTGTCTAAATAGATAACATTTGTAGCTGTAAATCTACTTATGAACTCTTCCATTTGAAATACTACACACAGAAAACATTCAGATTATTTGTGTCCTTGATTTTATGTTCTCTTTTACCCACATCCTGTCCCATCTCTCGAATGAGCATAGCACTTCAGAGACTTGCAAGTTTATTTGTGCCGAGCGTCATAGTAAAGGCAAACAGAGCAAAAGACAGACTTCAGTCTTCTCACCTAGGCTCTTCAATTTAGCCCACAAAATTATAAAAAGATCCAATGGCTAGAAATTGAAATTCACACAGTAAATAAGGAACACTTTTTTAACAGTGCGGGTAATTAATCACTGGAACCACTTGCTAATAGTTGTGAGGAATTCTCCATCTCTGGAAATTTTTAAATAAAGACTCATTTTTCTAAGAGAGAGTGTCTACTTCAAACAGGTTTTCTTTGAGGGAAGTCCTATGGCCTGCATTATATAGGAGGTCAGCTTAGAGGATCACAGTGATTCCTTTTGGCTTTATAATTTATATAGTAAGTATAATGATGCTGAAATCAGCAGAGTCAAAGTTGGAGCCGATAAGAACGTCATAATATTTTATGCCCAGAAAATACTTGTGTGGTGATTCACAGAGAGGCAATCATTAGGTATAAAAATAATAATCCATGTTAAAGTATTCCTGGAAATGTTATTTACTATATAACAATCTGTAGTAGAGTATGTATTGCTTTTCTGAATTCTCTACTTTCTAATTGGGTTCATACTATAGTTATAAGAGAGATTCCACACAAAGAGCTTTCACTATTTTATTCTGCTTACTGTTCTTTGCCCACTTTTGGGTCCAGTTCTGAAACTTTTATGTAGGCAGCTACACCCATGAAAATCACAGTGAAGGAACAGTCACTGAGGTACATTGCTGAGTTCCCACACAACAGCCACCAGTTTTCCTTGATTGTGAGTAATCACAGTATCTTAAGCACGCTGATCCCATAACGAGTTACACCACTGGGAACTAAATAGTCTCTTATAGCCAGTCTGCCAACAAAACCATCAGTGGGCACAATTCTGCATGCTCTCAATTACAGCTGAAATCAATGAGCATTCAGCACCTTCCAAGAAGAGTTCAACATCTTGCAGTATTGAGCCTACTATTTCCTAGGTGAAGTAGGTTCTGGCCCAGATTTACAGCCAAATCAGTGTGAAAGGAGGGAGCAGAATGTAAACTGCCAGTGGCCTTTACTTACTATTAGTAGAGAAACATGTAACGTATTCACATCTCGCTATTTGTCCAGGTTCGGCACATAAACCTTCTAAGTCCTCGCTCTAATGCTGGAGAACAGATGAACGAAATAAGCTGTTACAAACATGATTAAGTTGTTGTGATCCAGATGCAGCCTATCAATATGTATTTATTTAGCAATTAAAAAAAATCCACTATCACCATATTTGTCTAGGATACAAAAGAGCCAGACAATTCTTGTATTTAATGTTACAAATGCCAGTCCTTAGAAGGACAAACATTTTCAAAAAGATTATTATTATAGTGAGATGGACTAGATGATATGGGCCCATACAACAGTCACAGAACTTCACATCAAACATTGTTATATGCATGTGTGCGTTCCTGGCTCTCTGAAGAGGAAGGTTCCCTGTGTCTTCTGGAATCACTGGGAGATGATTAATGCAAAATCCCACAGCTATGCAGACACCCAGCCTTTTGAGGCTTGGCATACTGAGAATAGGGATAGTGGCCAGTTTTACCTGTTTACAGGAAGCTTGGGGTATAAAGAGCCAGTTTGAACAGACAGACTGGCCTTTTTTCATTTCAAACAGACAGAGTCATGACCTGTTGTCCAATGTGGGGGGAGAGCAAACCCTGAAGGGTTGGAAGGACTTGGACCTGCCTGTCTTTCCCATGTGGAAGATGGACAATTTCTAGTATGTTTAGTGTAAGCTTAGACCTTTGAAGTGTTTTGTAGCTTTTCTCTGCGTTTTTGTCCTTAAATAAATATACTCAGCTTTGGAAGAGCTGTTTGGTTACTTATAACCACTAATATACATGGATCAGAGCCCACTACATACACAGATGTTAAACGTGCACTCTCATAATTACTTGTTCTGCACACAGAAAAAAAGAAGGGCACAGAATGGCATATTGTATGCAGTGCGGTAGACGTGCTCAGTTCTGCAATCCTTATTCACATGAGTAGTTCCACTGAAATTATACTATATTAGCAGACAGGGGACACTGATGTTCTTTCAGTTCCTCATCTCTGGAAAACAAACATGATCTAAACATACGCGGCCAACAGATTATCAAGCAAGCACAAAATTATACTGTTATGAGTGATTCAGATGGTAGAACAGTGGTTCCCAAAGTTTTTACTAAAGTGATTCACCAACTTTTTTGGGGACCCACCATTACCCCTGCTCTCTCCATCTCCCCTTCTCAGCTTGCAGCCCCTTCACCTCATCCCAATGTCTTTCGTCCGCCTCCTCTCTTCAGCCCAGCCTGGTCCCCAAACTTTGCTTCTCCCAGCCCTCTTGATCTTGCTCTCCCAACCCTACTCCCTCCTGAAGCCCAAGCCAACCACTCTCCCCCTGTGGCCAAGCCATGATCACTGTCAGCCCACTCACCAGCTCTGGCCACTTCTTCCACAAGGCTGCTGCCTAGATCCCATTCTTGCTTTCCCTGGGTAGCAGCTACTGCTGTGGGGAAAGGGATCCAGGAAGCAGAGCTGAAGTAGCAGCAGGAGCCAAGAAGAGGACAGTCACCAGCTTGACCCTACTCTGCAAACACCCTAGAAATGCTTCCTCTGCATTGCTGCTTGGATCCCGCTCCCCATGTTGCTACCTGGTCCCCAGAGGGAGTGAGAGGCTCTCTGGGGAACATGCAACCCACTGTTTAGTAAACCCTGCAATAGGAGAATATCTTAGAAAAGTAGGTAGTTTTAGGAGATATCCCGAAGTGGGCATGACAAGAAACAAAGTGATCAAGGAAAGGATACATTTATACTGCAAGTGAAGATGTGATTGTAGCACTGGTAGGTGTACCCATATTAGCTTCAATTGACCTGGCACTGGCAACAATAGCAGTGTGGAGATGATGGCATGGACTACCAACCACAGGATAATCCGACTGAAGACCCTTGGTACATACTGTGGTTGCTAGCCTGTGCCATTGCATCTGTACTGCTATTGTTACCCATGCTAAATAACACCTCCATTTTGCAGCGTAGACGTAGGCAAAGAGTCCAAGAAGATCCTAATTCCTCTTGAATGCATTCAGCTTTCCCTTTGGGAAGTTAGTCTTGAAAGCAAGCAGCTATAGGCTAAATCTTCAATGAACTGCATTGCCATAACTGTATGACAACCCACAGATTGGATCCAACTTGCACAAACTTCACATGGCACGGTACATTGAATAATTTAGAATGGGATCTTGTATATATTATATATATTTTATTCCTACAAAATTGATTCCAGGGCTAGATACCAGTAGCAGAATCATTGCACGTGTAAAGTTAAACCAAGAGAGAACATTTCCTCTCCCACAGTCTCTACTGACAGCTAAAATGGGCTTTCCTTATAAAATTCTACATGACAGCTGTCAGTAATACACTGTCTTCAAACTCTTGATATCCTACAGTGTATTGTTCAACATATTTGCTAAAGGTCTCAAGATGCACTTCCTATTGAAAATGTATGTTAGTGGGTCTTGAGAAGATTCTATGCTTTTCTATCAGTAAAAAATCTCCCCAGGAAGATACAGGCGCAGTCTTCCAATCAGATATGAAAGCCCGTAAACTTGTGCCCACACGAAACAATGGAATACAGGCAGGATCCAGACCAAGTGTTCTATTTTGTAGAAGACACTGATAATTTTAGCTGTATTTTCTAACCACTGTACTTGAATTACAGCACTCTAAAAATAATGCCTTGATAAATCTAAAACTTGCGTTGAATTGGGTACTTGGATTTAAATGTTATCTTTAAAAGACAGAGTCTATCTGAATTAAAACTTCTTTCCTAGTTAGCAAAAGGCTTGTGTTACCATTGTTTTGGCTAAACATTCTGTGTGCTACATAAAATTTATGTCCTACTTTTTAATCTCTTTTACCTGCTTGCATATTATGCATCATCAATTCTATTTTACAAACGCTTTTTTCTTCTGACCCTTTTATTGGCATTTTCATCAATAGCTCACTGCAAGTGACTGAAGAGCCTTCACATCTGAAGCAAGTAATCATTACTCTACTGTAAATCAGCCCAATCTGAGCCTGAAAAGTTCTGGATAAAAACAAGTAGATCTCAATTCCTTTCTTCTCTCCCTTGGCAAAGTTCTATGGTAACCTGCAATAGCTTCCACATGCCCATGTATAGTTCAGCCAACACCAATTAAGCAAAAAAACTATCAATACAGTTTCACATCTAAACAATACAGTTAGCAGATACATTAAAATCTCTTCTTCTGTTTAGTGTGGCTTTAGTCAGGTATTGGTTCGGACTTAAGTTCCCAGCTTTTGCCTCTTTGATACTAATTGGATCCAAAGACAGGTACAATTTTCAATATGCTTAGCAGCACATGGCATTGTCTGATGGCCTACACAGGTTATCCAGTGTCCCCAGGAGGCGGTCCTAATGAATCATCACACCCATGACCCTATCCTGCAGAGTTTTTAAACAATCTCATTGCCAGGACATTTTTCCACTGATGCCAACAGTAGGAGGCCCCGCTGAACTTGAAAATGGCATGGATCTGGAGGGCTAAAGTCCCAGTTAGGAGTGCTTCTTTAGGCTGGAGCACACAGGTGCAGGTGAGCCTCATTCAGCTCAGAGCCTTAGAGAACATGTCTACACCGCATCTAAGAGGTGACAAGCCTAAGCTGCTGCCCTTGCCACAATATCCACACTGCTATTTTGATCCACTAACTTGAATGGACCTACTTGAATCTGTCTACCAGCTCTGGGAATCCCACCCCCTAACTGCAGAGTAGGCATAACAAAAGAGGCTACTCATGAGAGGGAGAGACAGGAGTTCGCTGACCAGAAGCCAGGACAGGGAGTTCTGGAAATATAAAGCATGCCCATTTTAGGCTGTCTTATTTGGACTATGTCCAGAAAATATCCTGATTTGAATTCTTTTCTTTGGGAACACAGCCCTATAAGTAACCAGGTAATCCAAAGGGGAGTTTTATGGGGAAAAAAAATCTAATGCTATATAATAAGAGAAATATCTCCCTGTATCCCTGTTCCTTCTCCTGATCCACTAGTCCCAGAGTGCAAATAGTTATCCACTGGCTTTTTACTAAAGTATTTTTGTGAATCATTATGTTTGGTTAGCATTTCAGAGAGGTTAATTTTGCAAGATCTTCTCTATTAACCAAAGTTATTTTGTTTTAAACAAAACATTTCCCTTATGGAAAAGGCCTGTATAATTTAATAGAAAAATATATGCTTTCTATAGAGTGAGAGACAGAGGAGATTGTTTGGTTTTTGTGGTTTTTTTGCACATTCCCTATAATTTAAATGGAAAAATAGATCTGTTATCTAATTCCACAGGATAAATAAATGTATAGATATATAATTCAAGTAGAAATTAAAATATTCCTATTAAAAATACTTACAATTTCTGCAGAGCCCTAATAAAACTTCTGTAAAAACGTGTTTTGTGCCTATTAAATTGTCTAAAGCCTTTACACAGGAGATAAAAACTAAGCTATTGGCATCAAAAGTCATACTGTGCTGCTACTCAGAGCATCGTGAGTGCTAGTACATTTCCAGTTGCCACTTGCCTCATTCACTCACTTTTGTAAATAAATATCTCCACTCTCTTTAGGAGGTTTATTCGATTATTCATACTCTTAATATTCTGACTTCAGCATTGTCCTCACTGCCAATCTGCCAGCTCTCCTCATCTGTCATCTGCTTGGCCCCTTGCTTTATTACCACTTCATGCAGCTACCTTGTTCTTGGATGATGACAGTGTGGTATAAAATGCAACATGCCAAGAAAATCTTGCTGACCTTTCCAGAGCTAGACTGTAACCTATCAGATCTATCTAGGCATCTAAAACACATTTTTAAGACACAAAATATCCTTTCAGCAACTAATCTGATGGGCCGATAGGAAGCATTAGCATGCTCCTCTGAGGATTAGGTGGGATTTATGAGCCATTTTAATGTACAGCCACCGGCCCTTGAAGTAGAGTAAGAATTACTCTTCTTAACTGTTACATTATACACACAGTGCTATATCTGTATTGGGTAATCATGCTCAACAATGCACCTTCTGTCATGGCCCCCTTTTCAGAGTACTTTACAAATATTCACTGCCTAGTAGGCTCCACATGATTCAAAGTACTGTGCAGCTATATGCTGATATAGCATTAGAGATTACTTGCCGATTTAGGGAATGGGATGATTTTGTACTATTGTGGGCTTAGTTGGAGTTTACAGGTGGCCCGTTTGCAGCAGTGGGGGGAAATGAATGAAGTTGCTAGAACCTAAGATAAGTGAGAATCTTCTCAGAACATTCCCAAATTCCATTTTTTGTTTATGCCTTGTTTCTCTGGAAAACAGGAGGATTCTGCTGTGGCTAAGGCATGAGACTGGGAACTAATAGCTGGTACTAAGACATTCATTGCAAACACACCAGATACTAGAGGAGCACACAGTGATGCATTTTATCTGATTTCTTATTGTTAGTGAAATAAATTGGTTATCTGAAACCTGCCTCGGTCATTACGGAACTAGTACAAGGAGGAGGACTTCACATACTTGCTGCAGAAAATGACATAGTGACAATGAAGGGACTCTAGGATTAAGGCGATATGAGACAAAACAATTTCAGAGTATCCCCCACAAATTATTCTATTATAGGACTGACCTATTTTTATAATTCTGACATCAAGCAACTAAAACGAATGCTTACCATAGTATAGACTCA
>ML675601.1:10262610-10321098 GCA_007922155.1 Mesoclemmys tuberculata | reverse complement strand
CTACTCACCAAAACCAAATCTAAGATGGCATCCCCTCTCGTATAGATGTTCACTTTAAGAGATTAAAGTGTCTTTTGATTCCACCAATGCACAAAAAGGCATGCAGAAATCCCACACAACACCGTTCTATTTGGCAGACAGTGCAAGTCACCAATGCCCTTTACCATTTTAAAAACAGCAAATGGAAAGACTATTGGCATTTTCACTTCATTTTGTTTTTTGCCATTGATCACATTGAGTACAGCTCAGTAACTTTACAGAACTTGTATGGTGGTCAACTATTGGTTGGCCAATACGAGTCCAGGAAGCTAGAGGTTGATCTCCATCTTGAGCTATCATTGAACATTCATCTCTATTATATGGTTATAATTTTCATATACCAAATAATATTTTGCCAATTGACAGTTTCTAGTCACCATTCAGTCATCTTCTAAAGTTTTCTTCTACTTCATCTCTATTTTCTGGCTTAGTGATCTGAAGGCTTTATCTTATACCAAACTTTGGCTGCTCCAAATAATGAAAATACCTGAAAAAAGTTCTCTGTGGAAGCAGTCTTGTTTTAGATTTTCTGTAATATCTTCTTATAGACCATGAATTAACTAAGGAAAAGTTCTCATGTTCAGCTTGAGTCCTCACAGGTTTGTCTCAATCTTTGGGACTTCCAACTGTATATGTTGCCACACAAGTATTTGAGATATTCAGCTATAAATTCTCTTCTGATAATTACAACCTAGCTCAAGCACATGGAGCATTAACTGAACAATAACAGGCTGTTGTAAGGATGAGGAATCATAAGGGGCTGTTTGTCTTGGATGACATTTTTATCAGCGAAGTCCAGGTTGTTTGGCAGGAAGCATTTCTGTATGTGTGTCATTTAGTATAAAATAATAAATAGAAAAAGCTTTGTTAAAACAACATTGGGTTGGGGATTTTTTTGCAACAACTTCGTAGAAATAAGAATATTCTGAGTAGAGGCTTTCACTCTCCTCCTAACTCCCGTTTTGTAGCTAGCTAGTTATCCATTTGAGAGTTTAAGTAAATTAGGATGCATTTTATGAGTCTGATTCTTGTTTTCACAGCTACATCTCTTGAAAGACTTCAAGGGAATTGCCTTTGATTTACATTGTCCTGAAATCAGAAGCAGGGACTTGGAACTGGAGTATGGAGATAATAAAATTTAAATCTTTTCCTTTGGTGTTAAATATTTTGTGCTCATTCATCACAAATAAATATGAACTGACATGCAGTCAGCCAGGGAGGAAACCTCTTATGGCTCATTATACCACTGAAACAACTTCCTATGTTTCTCTTTTGCAGTCTAGTTAGGCAGAGTCTCTAAGAGCTGGTCCATACTGAAAACTTACATCAGCACGGCTACATCTCTCAGGGATGTGAAAAATCCACACCCGAGAGACATAACTGTGCCCACTTAAACCCCACTATAGACAGCACAGAATTTTGTCACAACTCACCACCTCTCAGAAATGCATTAACTACAGCAATGTGAGAACCCCTCCCGTCGCTAGGATTGTCGATTTTGGTTGGACTTATTCCTGGAGATTTCGTCACGTGACAATATTTCATTAACATTTAATCTTTAATTCATGGAGACTCCAGGACTACAGTGGTGCAGATATGCCATTGTACTATTTTAGGAGTAGACATACCCTGAGTCTGCCCCAGAGAAAGCAGCTGCCTCCCTCACTTTTTGAGCTAGGCCCACTCATGTCACTTCCTTTTGCCCTTTCCTTTTCTTCTCCAGGACCACACTCTGGAGACTATTGGAGAGGTCTCTCTCAGTCCATATCACAAATGGGTGGACAAAGCAGACCTCTTTAATGCTACCAATAGTTATACATATTCCTTTTTAGTAGTTGATGTTTCATGAAAAAAGCTAAAAGTACTCAAAATCTTTAATCTTCATGCATGTAGTCAACTCTTATGACATGTATCAGGACAGTCAATAAGCATACACCAGTCGAAAAATAAAAATCATTGATTTTTTTTAAAGAGATATTTATCAAGTCTGTATTAAATAAAAATCCCCCAGCGTTTATGCTGGCATCAACTTGCTAATGAAACCTCTTATAAGAACTATAACGTGTCATATGGTAAGAAAACATCCATTTGTAAGTGCAAAACAAATAATCTTTCTTTATTACCTTTGATAAGTGTCAGAGTTCAGGAGCATTAATGAAAAAGTAATTGTGTGAAATTATATTACTCTGTACAGTTGTTGATTTCCTTTTAATAATGGATGTCTGAAAAGGCAGTCTTGTAGCTAAGGGCTATGATTTTCTTGCATTGCCTAGCAACATGTACAAATATAGAACTGCAGATGCAAAACTAGTGACCTTTCTTTTATGCCTGTCTCTGAATGCTTAGTTATTTCTGTAACTACATGTTAATAAAAAAAAAGGATAGTCCAAACACTGAATTCTTCATAATGGGTTCAAGGTTTTCAGGTAACAAAACAGTAAAGGCAGCCTGCTGGCTCTTAGAAAAGCTTAAATTGTTTCTATTATTGCAATAGTCACTGCAGCTATTTGCTGTTGATTGATAACCTCATTTGTACGGTGCTGCAGAATCAACAAGACAAAAAAAAATGGTTACTTTCCATATAGTAAGGGTGGCTCTTTGAGGTGTGTTGTCCTGATACATTCCAGTCTTAGTGCACCACACACACATCCACTGAAGCCATGCCCATGCCCTAAATTCCCTCACTCCCCAACCATCCAAGCTAATAAAGAGGATGTGGGCCAACGACCACTCAGTTCTTTCACCAATGCTGAATGATCTAGGAGTAGGACTCAGAGTAAATGGGTTTTTGCCCACTACAATGAAGAAACAAATCTAAGTTCATAATCTTTCTCTTCTTTGAGCAATTGTGCAACAGACTCCACTCTTGATGACTAACAAGCAGTCATCTAATTGCTTGTAAGTGGGTAATAGGAGTCCTACAAAGACTGCAGGACTGCTCTCCAAAATGGGCATTCAGTCTGCAAATTTCTACTAAGCAAGAGTCTGTTGTAAATGTTGGGATGAAACCCAATGTAGTAGCTTTACAAATTTCAGAGAGAAGAATATTCTTCAAACAGATATCAGAGGCAGCCTGAACTCTAATACAGCTAAGTGAATCTACCTTGGCTAAATATAACATGCTCTTATACAGCTGGATGCCCACTTGGATAACATCAGTGAAGTCATAGGTTGCCCATGAACTTTATCACCAAAGGGCACAAATAGTCTTGATGCGTTTTTGAATAATTTTGTCCAATCTAAATAAAAATACACTGCCATTATTGCACTGAGTATGTGAAGCCTGGGGTTGAGTGAATTTTGGAAAAGAAAACAGGAGGTAAATGTGTGGTTTATCTGCAACTCAGGCAATCTTGGATAGAAACTTGGGGTGAGCTTTCAGAGTGACCCGACCCTTGTAAAATGCTGTATACGGAGGACCTTACTCAGTGGCCTGAATCTCCCGTCTCCAAGCTGATGTAGTGGCCACCAGAAAGGCCGTCGTCATTGACAAGTGGTACAGGGAACAGGTTGTTAAGGTCTAATAGAAAGAATCTGTCAATCCTTCTCATACTATAGAGAGAACCCAAGAAGGAGGGAGTTCTCCTGAAGGAGGGAAAAAACATGCATGAGGCCTTTCAGAAATCTTGCCACTGTAGGGTGTGAAGATATCATATAACCTTTGATCCAGGTTTACACTAATATTGCTACTAAACAGACTGTTGAGGAACTAATGGAAAGTCCAGGTTCTTTCTGGACCAGCAAATAGTCCAGTGTCACTGCGCCTGGTCAAGTCAAGGGGGAAAACTGGTACTGAGATGTTCAAAGTAGAAAATGTCTTCCATTAAGCTTTGTAAATCAATCTGATTGAGGATTTCCTCTGTTGGAAATGCTGTCAGATGTACAGAAGCTGGGTCCAGATGCAGGATCTGGTTTTTGTTCTGGGAGTTGTCAGGCAGAGCCAGTAGTGCAATGATGGGCTATGTTGAAAGGTTTATGAGAGCCAAATACCAGAACTTCCTGGCCCATGCTGTGGTCAGTCACTTTCCTTATCTGTGCACCCTCTAGATCTTTGATATCATGGAGAGGGGTGAAAAGACATACATCAATCTTGGTATCCAAGTCATGAAGAGGGCATTTGTTGCAGAGCTTGGGCTTGCACATCCTCTTCAACAGGATGTCGGACGCTTGTTCTGGCCTGTTTTGGGAATCCCGTTTGCAAAAGATATTCTGTAGGACTGAGTCTAAGACCTTTCATGGTTGGCTGAGAACTGCCTCCTGAGCTATCTGCAAATGTGTTCTGAAGCCCAGAAGGGTGCAGAGACATCAATGTTATTTGGTTCAGGATGTATCAATTCCACAATCGCATGGACTCCTGACAGAATGGGGATGACCTTGTTCTCTCTTGTCATTGACAAAATGCATAGCTATCTGCACTTGTACTGTGGATTCCTGGAGAAGAGGCAGGAATACTCTGCATGCCAGACAGAAAGACCTGAGCTCTTGGATATTTATGTGGAAATAAGCATGCTGAGGAGACCATAGGACCTGCATTTGAAGGTGTTCTAAGTGACCGCCCCACCCACATTCCTGAGTGGAGAAATCTATCAGTTACTTCTCGTGGGACCACAGCCATCATGTTCATGAGGTGTTAACTGGGTAGGCAGAGTCTTCAACCACCCTTTCATGAAGTATAGGTGAAAGTCTGACATGCCATGCTATATAAGCATGTGAAGCCATGTGTCCTAGAAGTCTGAGACATGTCTTTACTGATGCTCTTGGGTGGCCTTGAAGTTGATTGAGAAGCTTTATTACTGTTTGGAATCTTTCCTGGGGAATGTAAGCTCTCACTGACCTGGAGTGTAATACTGCTCCTGTGAACTCTATGCTCTGAGTCAGAGTTAATGTGGATATTTGTCTGTTGACTGTGAGGCCTAGTGAGGCAAAAAGCTTTAGAATTACTTGAACCAATCAGTCACCTGTTTCAGGGATCTTCCTTAAATCAGCCACTGTCAAGTTAAGAATAGACAGATTGTTTGTAACCTTATTTGAACAGACATGCTTGCCAAGCACTTGGTGAATACAGCCAGTGCTATGGAAAGACCAAAGGGCAGGACCTTGTGCTGGTAGTAGGATGTTACCATCAGGAAACTGAGGATATTTCCACAAAGTTGGGTGCATTGATGGAAGGAAGTAGGCATCTTGCAGGTCAAAAGCCAGGATCCATCCTGATAATCTCATAAAGGGATTATGTAGGCTAGAGCCACCACCCTGAATTTGAAATAGCAGATGAGACTGTTGAGATGTCAGTGATTCAGGATGGACCACTAACCCTCTTTTTCTTCTTTGGGATCAGAAAATAATGGAAATAAGAAAACCCTGTGTCATGGGAGATATATATATATATATATATATATATCATGCTGGCTCAACAACCAAGGGGTTAAGGCATGAACTGCTAGCCAGTGCTGATTGGCAGCCTCACAACAGCTGGGAGAATAAAAGAGCTGGAAAGCAGAGGGGTGAGGTGGCTGCCAGAGGAGCAAACAGGCTGGAAAAGGGAACTCCTGCTAGCAAGGGGCTGAGAAGCTGCACAGACACAGCATGCTAAGGGACAAGACCAACAACCTGACAAACTGACTGAAATAAACAGGGGAGGCAACAAGGTGCTCAGTCCTGATTCTGCCTGGCTGGCTTAAGTGTCCTGAACTGGAACCCAGTGGAGTAGGTGGTCCTGGATTCCCCTATCAAAACCTGAGAAACTTAAGAACTGATGGGATTTGCAGAGCTTTTGGGCACCAGGAACAAGGAGAAAACCCACAGACTGACCACCCCACCAGACTGACTGAACTCTGGTGCAACTCTTTGCTTGGCCAGAAGGGTCACTGTTGCATTGACACACCAGCCCATGCCCAGTGCTTCCAGTTGTAGAAGGCATTCTGTTTCTTGTTAAAATAATCTCGCATGAGAAAGGCCCCTGAATAGGAATTGGGAGTGTCATGGAAGATTTTGAACTGAGTGGAATACTCCTTGTTTTCAATCTCTACAACCCACCAGTGAAAGGTAATCCCAGCCCAAGTGTCACAAAAATAAGAAAAGCAGTTGCCAAGGAGGGGATGGGGGAGAAGGGAAACAGAACAAATGATCTCCTTGTGGTCCTATCAGGCTCTCAGACAATAGAGGCAGCAGCAAAGGGTCGTCTAATAGAATCTGTCTTTCCCTCAGTAGCTACAAGGTCCTCTGTATATGGCCTATACATGGACAAGATGACTGTCTACAAGATTATTTGTTGCTGCTGCTTCCTCCTTGCAGTTGGGACAGAGTCCCAAAGAGCACAGGGTCCCTCATAAATCCTTTAGAGAGTGGAGGGATTAATCTGTTCTAGTGTTAAACAGTTCATTACCCCCAAAAGGCACATTTTCACTTCTTGACTGGACCTCCCTTAGGACTCCAGAGAACTGAAGCCAGGATGATTTTGTCATGGTTACTGCAGTGGCCATCGTGTGCACTGTAGTGTCAGATGCATCCAGAAAAGCCTGCAGAGCAATTCAAGCAGTCAGTTGTCCCTTGGCCATTATAGATTTCAACTCTTCCTGGTGTTCCTTGGGAATGAAATGGGACAATTTTCCTAGTTTAAAAAAAAATCATACTTTGAGATGGGGGCCTTGTTTGCCACCCTCACCCAGAGGCTTGCTGATGAATGTACCTTGGAGTCCTTTTCCCATGGTGTGGACTTAGAAGGTTACTCATATACCCCTGCTGACACAAAATAACCTGGTATAGAAATACTCAAGTCTTTAAGGAGGGATCTAGTACCTCCCTGTCTGCTCTTTTTTACAAGGCTGGGATAGATGCAGGTGTGTGCTACATGGTAATCTCAGGATCCAGAAGGCCCTCAGTAACAGGCATGGTAAGCTAGCCTGTTGCGGAAGGATGCAGAATGTCCAAGAGTTTGTACTGCTCCTCTTGCACCATTTCTGGGAACATATCTAATGTTTCCGCCATGAATTTCATCCATTGTGGAATACCTTAGTGTCATCAGCTGAGGGTGATGCATAGTTGATTCACAGTCCTGTCAGGGAGGATGAGGATATGCAGCAGGGATTGGATGCTCTTCTCCTGAACACTAATGTTACTCTTCATTTTCCTTCCCCTCCTGCCTCTCAAATATCTGTGGCTGGACCAACTGGTTTGCTGGAGATAGCTTGGTTTTTCCCTTTGGAGAGGGCAATCTAGACCTAAAGACAATAGACAAACTAGGCTTCCTGGCATAAGGCTGTACACCCTAGGCTGCCAGTACAGACCAGACTAGTATGGGTAGGAGTATTGTCGGGGGACACATGGAAGGACACATGAGTACTAGGCAGCCCTAGGTGTGATCCTATGAGGCCCATGCCACTTTCTACTAATCACCATAAACTCCTTCCTAGAATCCCTCCGACTCAGTGAGCTACACCCAGGAAGGAGATGGTGGATGCCTACAAGAGGATTCTCTGCTGTGCCCAGCAAAAGGAAGGGAAAAAAAGGAGTGTACCTCTCTAAGTGACTGTGCTCCCCATCTTTGTAGAAGGGAAGTCAGCACTGGGGACACCGCCTTAGCCTGGCCTAACTGGTGATTTGGTGATCACCTCTCAGTCTTTCAACTAGAGAGGACTCTGGTACTGGGCTCTCTGATAAAAAGTCACTCAGCACCATATAAGGTTTCAGTGCGGAAATCACTGGTACCATGGAGATATTGGGTACTGAGGTGGCAGGTACCAAAGTTATAATCACAGAAACACTTGTTGTTGAGGTTCTAAATATCAAGGCACTATGTGCTAGGGTCAGTATCAAGGAAAGTGTGGTCAGCTGATTAAGAGAACACCACATGACATCTTGTAAGTTGGTACCAAGGTATAGGAATGGGCCTGCTGAAGCTTAGGGCCCTTAGTGTACAAGTCCATGCAGCTGATGAGCCTTCTATCTCTTGAAAAGTGCCAAGGGGTGGCGACCTTCACTTCGGCTCTTCATTGTAGATGTGCTCCTTTCTGTCTCTCAGACACAGATGCTGACGTATTCATGGATGAATTGGACCTTTGAGTAGATGTGGCCCAGGAGCTCAGAGTGCAAGCGTGGCTCACTGGGGCACTGACCTGATGTCTAAGATCTGATTGTAGTTCTCCTCTAGGAGTTTTGCATCGACTTCTATTAGAGGAAAAAAGTTTCAGTCTCACCTCCTTCACTCTCTAGACACATTTGGAAAAAGAGCAACAGATGAAACATTACTTCAGGAAATATATTTCTCCAAGACAAGGTAGGCAAGAGGAGTACCCATCTTTAATGAACATTAAAGTATCACACAAGGGCCAGATCTTACATCTTAGTAACTTAATTCTTGTGTACAGAGGTGGGTCGGAGGGAATTTATATAAAATTAAAAAGAACTAAACTACACTATCACTAACTACACAAATTATATGACGCATATTATTGTGCACAAGACTAAATAAATCGTACAGTGTGCAGAGTAAGTGGACACTGCAAGGTTTCTGTCTTGCTGCCATGGGTGGTAAATACAGAGAGAGTTGGGCCCACTATGGCCTTTATGCTATTGGGAGAAGTCAAGGCTTGGCCCTAACTGATTCTGTTTGTCCAAAGAATCCAGTCTCTTGTGCAGGCACACCAGGAATGATACCAGTGTAGACAATTACTTGACAAGCTAGAGCATTCAACTGTGCTAAAAACTGTCTCTTGTTTATGCTGCTCGCTCTGTAATGGGCTGGGAGCATGTTCCCTAAAGAGGCTCTTAAATGACATAACACTGCAAAACCAAGTACTTGTCCACCCCGTGCCCATTTTATATCTAATGCTTTGTATGAAATAAATGACAATGCTTCCTTGTTCTTCTAATGTATCACCTCTCATTTTGTAATGTACAGTATAATTAATTACACTCATACAGACACTTATCAGTTGCTCCACAAAATATGCTTTCTAAAGGCTGTCCTGATTTGCATTAGCAAGCAAAGAAAGCAGCAAAGGATAGTATCAAAGCACCCTTTAAAATGTGTAGTTTCAAAGAGGAGGCTGCATTTTTTTCTAAGGCACACTATTTGCATATCAGCAGGTCAATTACCACCACTGCTAATACTGATTCTGTTCTACGGATAGACACCTACTAAGAGAAGTGTTGCAAAGATTTGTTAATGTGAGTACTAAGTTTAGAAAAATTTAAGTACTTGGTAAATGCCAAATATTTTTTAGTCTTCAGTTTCCATAGCTATTAATCTAGCAATTTTATAAGAACTTTAGAAAGTGATTGCACTGGGATGGGGAGACAGAATATGTATTCATCTTGAGAATGAAGGCCAGATGTGTGTGTGTAATAGGAGATATACCTCAGTATTAAGCAGGCTTAAGGAATTTCCTCCTTAAATTAAAACAAAAGATACCTACAGAGAAAAATACAATTAAGATAAATCATTCATGAGCCATTACTCAAAGGACAGGTCTCAGGCTAACCAACCAGTGGGACTTGTGATGCCCTTTCCTTCCCTGTCATGTAACATGACATGTAAGTTGTTTGATTAAACTAACAGAACAAAATCTCAAAAGTGACCAGCAGTTCAGTGAAGTATAAGTGAACATCCAGGGATTTAAAGGCATATATAAAGCTTATTTCAGCATATTTGATTTCAAAATCTTCAAAAATAGGTTGTTTTTGCTTCATTTCAGACACAGAACACTGAGCAGTCTCTTGCATAGGAACCAAAACATGCAGAAGAGTGTACAAAAATGGTTATTTCAAAACCCTATACAAATTTAATGTGAGTTTTCGATCTGTTCTTATTGTACTTAAGCTCAATTACACATCCCTCAATGACATAGTACATTGTGACCACTAGGAGATGAAAGGCACATCCATAATTCAGCAGGTATACATCACAAAATGTTAATGTTATGGGTGTGCTTTTGAGAGACAATCGCAATCTATCCACAACTACATAAGTATGTTTGATTGAGTTACCTTCATGGTAGTAACACTTTTATCCAGACAAAGGAAGAAGTCTATGTATTAGAGGTACACAACTGTTTCTATGGGAGCAATGCAGAAGGCTACAATAGCCATATTATGGAAACCCAACCCTTACTATTCAGTTTTTATAACCTCTAAATACCATGCCCCCCCCCCTTTTTTTTTAAACTATAGCCCTGTCTGAGGCTGGGTCTACACTGATGGCGGCAAATTTGCCACCATCAGATCGATTGCTCTGGATCGACTGTGCGGTCTGTGTAGACCCGCTCAGTTGATCCAGCAAGCGACGTAGGAAAAGCACTCCAGTAAGTGGCATAGCGCTGCGTCGAAGGGAGCACTGCGCAGTGTGGACGGTGCACAGAGGAGACACCGCGAAGTCACCTGCATATCTCCCGTCGACTGCTGCTGAATCCGGAAGGTAAGTGTAGACTCCAGACCATAGAGATGCTTGGCTCCAGACCATAGAGATTGTCCCAGAACAGAGTAACAGGTTATATTAAACAGTCTGAAAATACAAGAAATGCATCTTCTAGAAACATGTATAGAACACAATCAAATGGCAGCATACCCTATATATGATATGTTGGCAAAAGTTTGGAGTATTAATATGCCTATCTTAGCCAAAAGTATTCCAAATTTTGATTCCCAGATGCATCTGCAACATCTTTGTTCTAGTTGATATTGTAAGTACACATCTTCAGCGATTTGAGCATATATCACAACAGTGATAGATGTTAAAATTAATATTGCCATCATTTCCATTTTTAAAGAATGCACATGTAAGAGGAGGGACATCTTTTCCTTAAGGACGAATTCTAAAATAAAATATGAACAGAAAAAGGACATTCATTAACATCAGATTTCCTCCTATAAATAATGTGTAATAGTTTTGACAGGAATGACTTTGTATGATTCTGTTTACTATTTTTCTTTGAAGCTGACCAGCTCAAGAAAAAAATACTATTCGTTTAATAAGCAAGATCAATTATAGAGAGATTAAGCTGGCCCATGCCACATTGCCCTGTCACAATAGTCTTCAACCTTCCCAAATAGACTTCTCTTTCTAGGTAGATCATTTCTATGACGATCACCACACTGGATTGTTGCATTTCAATTTGTACCACCAGTGAAGCAAAGAAAAAGGAAATATGTGGTTTTCAAGTCCTTTAAAAAAAGGCTAAACATTTCAAGAAAAATACATCAGGGAAAACACTTTTCCTTTTCTCTTTCTCAGTTCTTGAAATATCCCTGCCACTCCCTTCCAAACAATTTCTCTTTCTTCTTGTTTTGCTGCCTCTCTCCAGTACTTTCTTAGATCTGGAAGGACTTGATCCTGAAGTCCAAACTCCCCAAAGACTTCAAAGTTAGATGATCAGGCATTAAATTCACATGCTAAATAATTTGAATGACATGACTGCCAAAGCAATTCCTTTAGTATATGGGATTTTTTTCCCATTGTCTATTGTATGTGTGATGTGTTTGTGCTCAGGTGCAACATCAGTGAAATACATTAGAATGTACATAAGACTAAGCTTTATAAATTTTAACAATTCCTTACAGTGTCCCCTAAATTCTGAATGGGAAATAAAACGGATACTATAATTTTATTCTTTTTTTAAACTTTCTAAAGTAAAGTCACTAGCAAAAAAAAGTATGACTATGATCAACAAACACTGACAAAAAGATTACAGATAAGTCAAATTGTCAGGAAAAACACAATAAACTACACATAATGCAAGAGGTCAGAAAGGTACAAAGCAATAATTTAGGCAGTTTGGAGTCCACTTAGGTAAATTTAACTATAGTGGGCAATACTTGTCCAGTTTTTAAGTTGCACCTGTAATGTCTCATTTTTACTAAACAAAGCATTGTCAGACTCCTGATGTTTCAATATTGCTGTCACTTTAGGTTAATGTTGCTTTGTTGTTTCTTAAATCATGCCCACCACAGACCTTCCTTCCTGTTGGCCTGAAAGACTAAATATAATTCTACTTGGCCTCTGTAGACGTTACAAACATGTAACTGAAGGCAGAACTTGGTCCACTGTACCTGTTGTCCTAGGATCAATATAACTTTGTGGATGATAAAGTGACCTCAAGGGAATTGAAGGTGCTCAACGCCCCCAAAAATAAAGTCCTTTGTTTTAAGACCTTGGCTCAAATAAAGTGAATAGTGGAGAAGATCAAAAAAGAAAAGGAGGTGTGTGAAGACAAATCAGGATTTCCAAAATTTTATGATTTACAGCATTTTCATCAGTTTCAATCACAGACTCAGGTCAACTAAGAAAACAATTTCATATAATATTTTCAGTTAGAGTCATCCTGTATAAGAGTTTTGTAAAAAATTGTGCTTTGACTTATTTGGACATTTATTGGACTGAAAAACCTCAGATTCTTACACTGTGTGATACACTAGAATCTTTTGATTGTTGTTCGACTGTCCTTTAACTGATGTAAAATTCAATAAATAGGTGCAGTGAAGTTCAGTACAATTAAGACAAATGAAGTACAATAGAGAAGGACAAAAAGAAAACACATTCTCTCATCTTCTTGAAATTCTACTGCATACTAGAACACCAAGGTAAGTTTTGCCACCATGGTGTTTAATTGTTTTATCCTATGCTGTTTTTTAGGAAAGAAGAACTTTAATTAACCTGTTTATTATACTGGTTAATCTGCACTAGGTTCAAAATGAAATTCCAAGTAAATCTGAAAAGACTAATTGCTGCACAAAGCTTTGTGAACATGGCCATGTAGCATCCATTTACCAATTATCTTCCCTGGAAAACTGCCAAGATATAGAGAAAAAACAAGGGATGTGTCAAATATCTACATCAATAAGTAATTCTCTACCATTTAATTTTTTTTTAATGGAGAGAACATTTTCAGACAACATTCCCCAAAATATAAAGTTCATCTGGAAAATACTGACATTAAAAGTAAGACAACGAATTTTAATGGCCACTATAAAACTCTTCTTCAATAATGTTATTTGTCACTGAGAAGAGAGGCTTTTTCATTATATGCCAGACAGCCTCATTTCTATTCTTGCCTCTTTAAGCATGGATATGAGAGAATATCAAACACATTTCTCTGAATAATCCATTTCTTTTGATAAATTAACTAAACAGTAACAATAATATTGGTTGACACCAACCTGCTCTCAAAAGTCAAATGCCTGTACTTTGTGGTTAATGACACAAAGTTTGTATCTACTTAAAGAACAAATTTCCACATTTCTTTGTTTTATACCAAGAATAAAAGTTCATAGCATGTGTGTCTAGATCATAGTTTTTCAACCTGTGGTACGTGTACCCATGGGGGTACCCAAGACACAGGCAGGGGGTACGTGGCAAAAAACCTAGTAAGGGGAAGGAATGGCGGCCACCAGCTTCTGGGGAGATAGACAGCAGTTGGCCCAGTCCTTCCAGGTGGGAGCCCGTCAGCAGCCTCCTGCACCTTGCAAGCTGGGCTCACAGCTTGGCAGCTGCCACCCATGCCCTGGCTCTGAGACAAGAGAGAGCCTCCCATGCCCTAGCTTGAAGATAGGCAGCAGCTGTCTGCCACCTGCCCCATCCCCGGGTCCAAGACTGCATAGAAGCCTCCTCTGCCCCAGCTCGGATTGGGTGGCAGTTGCCCACCTCCCGGGTTGGCAGCCAGATGGCAGCCGCCTGCAACTTGCCCAGATGGCAGCTCCCCTCCCCGGCTCAAATCCTGGGTCCCAGAAAGCCAGGTGGAGAGCCCAGCAGCTTGCCCAGTCCTGGAGCTGGGCTCTACCCACAGGTTTACTTGTCAGTTTCACTGCTCTAGCTGAGCAGTGACATTGACAACTATGACGGCCCCAGATGTTACCAGTATAAAAATCTCAATGGGGCCCACACAGTGTGATTTGCCCCAGGCCCATCCCCCATGGGGAGCGCTGCTATCCACTCTGGTGGGCCGCTAGTGCCTGCTCAGACCTCACAAGTTCCCGCCTGTGTGAGAACACCACATAACCCCACAGTGATTGGCTGGCATTGACCTTTGCTCCTATATGGAGGAAGGGGAGGAGGAAGGAGGGGAGAAACAGCAGGGGGGGTTGTGATCTGCCCCAGCCACACAACACTGCACAACTCAGAACTCTCCTGCTTTATGAGAAATACAGTCATCTAGCAGTAAAGGGGAAAAGATTGGAGTGTTGGGGTACTTATTAAAATTTTCAGAAGTTAGGGGTACTTGCTTCTTAACAGGTTGATAAACACTAAACACTGAACTAGATAACTGGTCCTGACAAGCCCAGCTGCCTGCTCGTACTCCAAGATGCAGCACATTCAAGTGGCACCCATTCATGCTCACCCTTGTCAAGCACCAGGAATTAGAGATGAGAAAAATATTGTGCTTCAATCGCAAAGGCACTTAGTATCATTCTTGGTTTGTTTGATCTGCATATACCAGCACTGGTTCTCTTGATGGTTGTATACATTTGAGAACTTTTGTAAAGGTTTTAGCTAAACTTTGCATTCCCTCTTGACACCTATATGCTTAAAAGCTATTGACCAGGATTTTTAGAAATGACTAATGATCCTGGGTGCCTCCATTTCTGGGTGCCCAACTTGAAATGGCTTAAAAGGGCTTGCTTTTCAGAAAGTGCTGGGTACTATCCTCTGAAAAATCAGGTTTTTTTTAAAGATGTCCATCCTTTCTTTGTCCCTGTTTTGATGGCTCATGGATTGTATCTTTCAAACCAAAAAAATGGCCATACAAGTGTAAGTTGTAAGTACAGCCAGTACAGCTTTCATTAACTTGATCTGCAATGCTATCCTATATATCTTTGTATATGACTATTTATGTTAATGCTACTTAAAAAAGTTTTTCTTGGTAAATGAATTACATTTTTCAAGATTTTAAAATGTGGACACAAAGTATTGTTTGTTGTTTTGATGTAAAATGGCTTCCATAAGATAGTACTGTCAGTTATAATTCTGTAGAAAGTACACACACACACTATTTGGTCATGTCATGCTAATTTTCTACTTTAGGTAATTTCCTGTTCCTTTAATTTTGACAAGCGATGGCTAACACACTGCGCAGATAGCAATTTGGCTACAGTTTTCAAGTGAATAGTGACTAGATTGGGCTGGAAAAGGGATGTTACTTCTGCTAAAGTTTTCCTGAAAATTCCATCTTGTTTGAACTCAAGATTGACCAAAAAAAAAAAAAAGAAAAAAAAAAAGATGAATCAATTCTGAATTTTGGACAATTTCAATCAATGCTACTAGTGATTTTGGATGCCCAATATGAAATTCTTTAAAGATCCCTTATTTTAAAAAAAAGTGCTGAAAAAAACCCAAACACATGTGAAATATTAGTCACATTGCTTAATGCACTAGTGGAATGTATTCAGTTACTCTGGTGATGAGTGCAGGATAAGATCCTACACAAAATACAATTAAAGTATCTGACATTGGACCAGTGATTTTGGGGTGTCATTTTTTAAAAGCAATGCCCTTATCAAAGAAACGCTTAAAATGGCAACTGAAGCAGAGAAGCTTCAATATCACCAGTTCTCTGTCTACCCAACCCTACATCCCACTTCCATATCCCCAAATCTCTGATCTGAAGTACTGAGCTCTGGTTCAGACCATGGTAAGAGGCCAATATTAGACAAAATAGGGGACAAAATATCCTGGGCTCCTTAGATACTTACACCTCAGTATGCCAACATTTTTATGGCTGACCTAGAACATTACTTCCTTAAAACTTGTACCCAAGCACCTCTCCTTTACCTAGGCTACATTGATGACATTTTCATCATCTGGACCCACAGAGAAGAGTCCCTCCAAGAATTCCACTGAGATTTCAATAATTTCCACTCCACCATCAACCTCAGCCTGGACCAGTCCACACAAGAAATCCACTTCCTGGACACTACAATACAAATAAAGGATGGTCACATTAATACCACCATATACTGAAAACCAACTTACTGCAATACATATCTTCATGCTTCCAGCTTCCAGCCTGGACACATTACACAATCAATTGTCTACAGCCAAGCCTTAAGATACAACCGGATTTGCTCCGATCCCTCAGACAGAGACAGACATCTACAGGATCTCCATAAAACATTCTTAAAATTACAATACCCACCTGGAGAAGCGAAGAAACAAAATTGACAGAGCCAGATGGGTACCCAAAAGTCACCTACTTCAGGACAGTCCCAACAAAGAAAATAACAGAACACCACTGGCCATTACCTACAGCCCCCTAGTATAAATCTCTCCAACACATCATTAAGGATCTACAACCTATCCTAGCAGATCCTCACTCACTCAAGCCATAGGAGGCAGACCTATCCTTGCTTACAGACAGCCCCCCAACCAGAAGCCAATACTCACCAGCAACCGTACACCACACAACAAGAACACTAATCCAGGAACCTATCCCTGCAACAAACCCTGTTGCCAACTCTGCCCACACATTGACTCTAGTGACACCATCACAGGTCCTAACCACATCAGCCACATGATAAGGAGCTCATTCACCTGCACATCTACTAATGTGATATATGCCATCATGTGCCAGCAATGCCCCTCTGCCATGTGCATTGGCCAAACCGGACTGTCACTACACAAAAGAATAAATGGACACAAATCAGACATAAAAAATGGTAACATCCATAAACCAGTCAGAGAGCATTTCAATGTCCCAGGATTCACTGTAGCTGACTTGAAAGTTGCCATACTGCTCCAAAAATAAATTTCTGAAACAGACTTTAGCGAGAAATTTCAGAGATGGAACTCATATGTAAACTTGACACAATCAAACTGGGTCTGAATAGGGACTTGGAATGGTTATCTCATTACAAGAAGTAATTGTCCATTCACACATTCTCACCTTCTAATCAATGGTTGTGAATAGGCCTCATCTACTCTAACTGAATGGACTTTTCTAACACCTACCCTCCCCATTTTTGTTCCTTACCTTTGGATGTATATATATATACATATATACACACCCATCTGATCTCTATTCCTTGCATCTGACGAAGTGAGCTGCAGCCCACCAAAGCTTAAATTTGTTAGTCTTTAAAGTGCTACAGGACTCTCATTGCTTTTGCTGAGATTCCTATGCTGCTTTAACTCTGAGGGGCAATGATTTCTAAGCATAAGCAAGGGGTCCCCAGCTGTCTGGCTTGGGTTAGCCCTAAAGATACATATAGTTTACTTATTATAGACATTTCTATTAACTTTTAGAAATGAATACTGTAATTAATGTGTTTTTTAACTGTTGTAACCTTGTAAATAACTCTTTTCTTCTTCTTAGTATAAGATTGGCTACTAGCATTGTCTTAGGTGTGAGATGTAAGATCAAATTGACTAAGGATAAGTGACTGGTCCTTTGGGACTAGAAGTAATCTGAATATATTGTGATTGTTGGTGTAAAGCAACCATCTATCACAGTTAAGTTTGCCTGGGTGGCAAAATAAAGTAAAATGAGCAAGGGGACTGTCTATGACTCCATGTTAAGGCTGTATAGTGCCTAAAGAGTTACACTTGTACTTGGTTGATGAAATCTAAGTGTAGAACTCACAGCCAGCTTGAGGTTTGTGCCCGCTTCTTCAGAGTCTGCCCTGCTCAGGTTAGTATTCTCGCTTCTGAGCCACTCTAGACAGTGTGATACTTATATTTTACAAAAGCCTAATAACCAAAAAGAAGATGAGCATTTCTCCCTTCTCTTGTCCCCTCCCCGAATGGTCTGCCCTTACAGCCCATGAGGTTTTCTTCAGCTTTTCCCTACCAGCAAGCCTGAGGCAATTCCCACCTTTCGCTGACATATTCTCCCTGTCTCTACCAAAATCAGCAACTAATAGATGGACATTTGAGAATTTCTTAACACGCTACAAATTAAGAACCCCCCTGCATGCCTTCTCTACAGCTGCTCACACCCTGTGCATTGTTGTGGATTCTTTGCTGGGTGTCCTCAGTTGTTCCCCTGCTAATAGATTAATTTTCTGTTGTAAGAAAAGCAGACCAGATTTTTTTCAAGACTGTAAGACTAAAAGGGACCCTGGTTTTAGTATGCATTTGTACAGTGACTAAAACATTGGGGGTCTGGTCCCTGACCGAGACTTTTATGGGCCATGTCAATGTGAATAATAGTAATACCAATAGTGACTTCATCTGACACTGAAAAAGCAAAAAAGATAGTCATTTAAACTAGACTAGATTGAGGGCAGGTTCATACAAATGTTTGTTTTAGTACTGTAACAAAAAAACGAAAATAAAACATGACTAAAATATATACAGTCTGTTTGAAGACATCAGTCTTAAAAGTACAAGTTTCTATGGATATCAATGTATGAGTAACTAAAATTTTAGGCTAAATTAAAAAAAATAGATTTCTGATTTAGGCATAGGTGTTCCCTGAACTCATTCAAAGCTTTCCAGTGTTAAATACTGTACTTGTTTTACATTAGTCTTCACTGATAAAGTATCCTCTACTTTAAACATCTGCTTTATGAAGTTACCTTTCTTTCCAGCTGTAATGCTTTATGTTGTAAATGAGATTTGAGAGTTGTCTTACTATTATTCAATTTGTAAAACTAAGTGAATGAATCGCAATATAAAAATTTATTCTGCAAATTTCACCTCTTTATTCACAATCCGACTATGATTCTTAAAGTAATTCATTCAAAATTAAGTTATACGCAGCTTTCATTCACTCTCTAGCCTGTTGGATCTATATTGCTTTCCCATAATTGGTCACTTAAGGCATACAATATTCTTTCTTTAAGCAATGGGATGGTGTAACTCTTTTTTAGTCAGCTCTCTGGTCTAAATCCTTACAGAAAGGGACTTTAGCATTTGGAGAATAATGGAGCACGTAGACTTTAAGTTCTCTTTTATCTATGCTAAAAATAAAGTTTGTGGAAAATAAAAAACCAGGAACATCAAAGACAAAATGTGTGCTATTGCATAAGATTTATTCAGAATAGGTATGTAAAATTCCATCTATGCAGTGGGAATTCTAGAAAAATTCATTTCTTTTACTAAATGTCAGCATCTCAATGGTGCCTGTTAGATTGAAAGGAGCACGTTTCATAAAATCAAATGGACGTAAGGCTTGAAACAAATAAAATCCCTTTGTTTTTTATCTCTATTCAGTGCAACCCTACAGTCTTTATTCAGGCAAAATTCCCACTGATTTTCAGTAATCAGGCCTATTTTCCTCATTTTCTTAGGCTGGCAACCAGAACCAATACCAAACTGTTCTTTAGATTTGATTGTGCTCCACAGTACCAGAGAGCTTGAGGGCAACTGGCTAAGCCATTTTATTTATTCATTTTCAAGGTAAGGATGATTTAAAATGACACTTTAAAATTTAAATGACACTTTTGGTCAGTTTTGCTTGAATATAGCTTGATGTAAAGCTTTACATACAATTAAAATCCAAGGCACAGGCTCAATAAAAAGAAAATAGTAAAAGAATTATTTACAGATATAAATTTTATTACTTAATACCGGGTACACTGTAGCTGGTCCAGGCATTTTATAAGCCTTCACGCCCTAATAGGGAGCTTATATTCTGTGAAGGACAATAGGATATGCAGAGGAATGCAAGAAAGGGAGGTCTGGAACCTGGGGAGGTCCAAGGCTGTGCACGGCAAGGAGAGACATGGAAAGGCAGGGACTCTGAGATTCTTAGGAGCTCCATAGTGCTGTGGAATCTGGAGAGAGCATGAGGTTTGTAGATGTCATGAGCCTTGCAAAGTGATCTGAAGCAAGGGGACTCAGAGATTCTACTAGTTCCAACATCTCACATTGCAGGGAGTAGCAGGACTTTATGGAGCTTCTGAACTCTTAAGGCAAGGAGTGTTTGAGATTTTGTGGCACATTAAGCTCCATTTTATAGAAGGGGAGGGCCAGAAATCCTGTATTTGCCTTGTATTTTATATTTAAATAAGGAAACAAAAGAAGTTGCTATTTCATGGGTTTATGGAGAAGAGATCCTGTAAAATAGATTACAGCCTTGGCTGACAAAGGTAATAGTGTTGACATACTATACTTGGACTTCTGTAAGGCCTTTGACTTGGTACCATGCAACACTTCGATTTAAAAAGATGGAGAAAAAAAACATCAAGGAATTATTCTCGGGCAGTTTTATGGCCAGCATGATAAAGGAGGTCAGACTAGATGATCACAATGGTTCCCTCTGGCCTTGGAATCTATGAACCTATATAAAGGGGGGAAAAGGGGGAGCAGACTAGATATTCCCAGAAGTGTATCAGGCCTGGGCCCCTGAAGTGAGGGAAACAAGAGGGGCAGTGATGGCCACAGCAACCCCTACTGTGTTGAAGTTGAGAGGGGAAATAAAGCCAGAGTTGGGTGCTGGAAAATGTGACCAAAATATGCAGACTCCCAGAGAATGGCAGAGTAGTAGGCGTAGTGGTAATGTTCAAGAGAAGAGGATGAACACTGAGGATACAGTGAAAGCGAGCGTTGTAGCCATGGCAGCAGATGTGCAATATACCACTGGAAGAAGGAACTATAAGAATTCTGACCTTTCTGGCAGAGAAATATCAGTGGAAATTGTCCACCTTGCAAGAAGCCAGGCAGGTGGTCCTAAAGGAAAGAGACGGCTGAGGAACATCAAGCATCTCGACAAGACAGACTACCTGCTCATCATGATGAGCAAATTGGAAGCAAATTGAGCTACAAGGTTTGCAGAAGGAAGACAGTCTGGCAAGGGGCAAATGCATTGGTAATTAGAAAAAGAATTTAGAAAATTTAGAAATTAGAGAAAATGTTCTCAAGAACAACTTGGCATGGGGGTTGGCCGGCTATAAGGCTATAAGGCATGGGGGGCAGGAGGTGAGAAAGGGTATGCAACAGGATAGCTTGCCCCATAGGCAGGAGAACCTGAATTACAGAATGAACCCCACCTGAAAATAATCAGGTGATTCTGGTTGAAAAGGAGTAGGAAGTTCCAGTGAAGGGAGACAGTACAGGAAGCTGTGGCAGAGCCTGCAGGGAATGAAAAAAGCTCTCCAGGCAGGGAAACCTGGGAGGAGGATTTATGAATGGGCTTTAGTTTTGGGGTTGTGCGTTTTATTTACGGTTTGATATTAATAAGCCAAGAAGGGGTTATTTTTTTATCAAGAAAAATCCTGAAGTGAAGTTAATTTGAACAGTCCAAGGGGGGAAACTGAGGCAGGATGCCTGTAGCATGAACACAGGAGATGCACAGGAGGCAGCCGGCCCAGTTACAGCAACCACATCTGGAGTCGCCACAAAGTCCACAGTGCAAACATTTTGAAATTGTGAATGTTTTCACACTTCTATTGTAAAACTAATGCTCTGATGCTACAATGAATAGCCTGCAGCTGGACTAGGACTTACCAATGAAGCCAGCGCATAAAAGAGAAGTGAAGCCAAAAATGGCCCCAAACACAGAATTTTTCAACACAAGCATACACCAGTTCAGATAACATGTGATTTATGGGATACTTGCAAGACTAAATTTGCATTGAGACGCAAGGTGGGTGATGTAGTATATTTTATTGGACCAACTTCTGTTGGGGAGAGACCAAGAAAAGATATTACCTCACTCACGTTGTGTCACCGATATCCAATGTGGTGATGTTGTGGAAGCCTGGAACTTACATGAGACTTTTTAGAAGTGCTGTTCCAGCTGAATCCCAAACCCCTAATTTCAGTTGCTTTTAACTTTTAATTCAAACAATAAATATTTGTGCTAAAATGTCTAATGCTTGTTCTCAGCCCAAAGAAGAAATTGTATGCTGAAAAATTAATATGTATAATGCTAACAGAAAAAGGTAAAGTTTTTGCAGTTAGATAACTCAACAATGCCTTGTGTTTTTAAAAAGTTTCCATAATTGCCATGGACTTCATTAATAGATTAACACAAAAATTGGAGGTTTATCTAAACTAACACAGAATACAGGAATATAATTAGCAGCACTGGGACGAACTTAAAACTGTAGGCAGAATATACTTCCCAACAACATGATGTACTGTAGCAATATAGGATTAGCAATCTTTGTAATATCCTTTATTCCCCCATTTGGGGATCGTTATCATGAGACAGGGTTCATATATTGTGGTATTTTCTGTTCTTACTACAATTACTGTAACCTTTTCAACATTCCATCATGTTTGTTTCTCACAGGTAGTCAAGGCCAGGCAAGGGGAGAACACTAATGCCCTGATAGTCCAATTATATATAGAACACTGAAAAGGTCAACACAGTAAGTGCAGTCTTTCAATTTCAGGATAATTTTCAGCTAGTGATCCTTGTATGCTGTGAGCCTAGACATAGACAATGCTCTCATTAAAAGAAAGTGTAATATCACATTGGTATCTGATTCTTTAAGTTACTGTAATTTAATTTCTGTTAGTCTCTGGTAATTCAATAGCAATACAATAAAACTTTTTTTTTTAAGAGCTCATAACAATTTATCTTATTTTGATCTTGATCATATTGCATACTGTATTTTCCTTTCTTTGAACAGTTATTGGTATTTGGCTTGGCTTGTAATGAGTTCAGTCTCTGCCATATCTCAAGAACAACATCAGATTTGTCAATTGTTTTCAATTTCCAATTAGCGAGTTATCAACACAAATATTAAAGTTACTTTACTTGCTTGTTCCACATTGCTCTGATTTTGTATTTTCTTAACAACTCATAGTCACTCTTCTATTGCAGTCAAAAGCTACTATATTTTATAAAAAATTTTATGTGGAATTATAAGTTTCAATAGATGTAGTTTAAAGGTTGATTAGGCACAAATATAACTGCCCAATGATGAATATGTATCAAAACTGGAAAGTCAACTGCTAAGCATCACAGAATTAGGGTGATGTGAAATAAATCCTCAAAGTCCCTCCCCCTTTTTTAATATGTTAGGTTATCTAGAACTAGTGAGAAATTTTCAATGAAACAGGAATGTGTACACACGCACGCACACACGCACGCACGCAATGCAAGAAGTCTCATTTCGGTAGCAAAATCCTGCCCATTTTCCCCCCCTGTAAAAATAGAAAGGGGATAACTATACAGTATCTTCTCAGCCAAATGCTTTCTGATGAGCTCCAGTGTTATCTTTAACCCTGATTGAATAGAGTAGTCTCATTTATATGCCCATTTATTTGTAAACCTGTCTCTAATAGGACACTGCTGTAGTCTGGACCATGCACAGCGCCTGATCGTGCATTCCCTATGGACTCAAACTCCCAAGGATTTTAATGGGAGTTTTGCATATGCAAAGAATTCTAGGTGTAAACTTGCTTCCAATGAACCTAGGAGAGTTCATTTGAAGGTAGATTTTCTCACCTAAGACACATTTAATTGAGAGTCATATTCTTACATGGCTAGTGCAATTTAAAATTATATATGTACAATGCATCAAAAAATCATTAGATCTATTTTAAGACTAAGTTTGTTTTCTTGTCTATCTAGAGAACTAAGTAATTTACAAACTGGCTAATGTGTAACTGTGCTACTGTCCTCTACTGGATAGAACCAGAATGGCTAAACTGTATGTCATAGCCTTATTGTTTAAAGCTAAAGAGTCTTCTTTAGCTCACATTTTGGAGGTGTGACTTTCTGAGGCAGGATTATCTAAATTCTATTACTGCTTTCCTGGTGTAGTGGACAGACTACTGGCCTGGCAGTCAGAAAACTTCACTTCCATTCCCAGCTCTGCCATTTACTTGCTACATGACATTTGACAAGTCATTTCACCTCCCTGTGCCTCTTTTACTCGGCCCTTCCACCCTCTGTCTGTCTTGTCTATTTAGACTGTAAGCTCCTTGGCAGGGACCATTGTGTCCTGTCTTGTGTGTTTCTACAGCATCTAGCATCCTGGAGCTCCCAATCCCAAACTGGGATCTCAAGGCACTATAGGAACACAAACAATAAAAGACCAAGTAGAGACTGGGTGCAATTTAGAGACCGCAGTGACAGGGCCATTTTTTTTAAACAATATAATTAGATTACACTAGCAGCACTATACAGTGGCCTCACTTTAATTCTAAACTCCAACTTTTTCCCTAAAGAGTATTTGTTTGGTGCTTCTATAACTGAAAACATGTCTGGATTTTTTAAAAATACATCATTTGATATGTATGTTGCTTTCACAAACCCCAAACACCACTGGCCACTCTAATCCCGCTACGGATGTTGAGAAACCAACTCTTTCCAGCCCACCTATCCATCTCAAATCACATCATTTTAATAATTCTGTCCAAAAGGGCTCAATAGATCTGGACCTTACTGCTATCAATTTCTAAGTTCACATAGGAACAGGCTGTGGCTGGCGCTAGCAAAGACAAAGGGAGAAAATTTCCACTCCCTGATGCCCACAAGGGCCAGGTACAATATCCCACTTGTTCTCATGAACACAAGGCCTGTCCAATGCTAGTGCCTTGTGGCATACTATTGTGTAGGGAAAAGACAGATCTACCATTTAATTCATCCCCAGCCAATAGAACTGGATGACCAAAGGGGCAAGTGTATCTGGAAGTGCACACCACATCCTGCTAAGGGGTGATACAGCAGGCCTACTTTCCAGGTGCAACAGGACAGTTCATATCACTCTAAGTCCACTGACTTCCAGAGACCTACTTCTTATTAATACCAGTGCAAGCAAGATCAGAATCAAACCCACGTTTTATATTGTTTGATCACAAAAAATGGGTTCCACTAGTCCCTCTGCTGCTTCTCTGCTAACAACCTCTTCAGTTTAGGCGGCTGAGAGAGGCCCCAGAGTGCATAGGAGTTCAAAGAAACTTCTTATTTCTGTCCCTGTAGCAATTAGGGTTGATAAGGCTCTTCTCTGTACTTTCCACTGTCATCAATGTAAGGGGTGCTGCTGAAACAATATACTCTGCAATGGAAATGATGGCAAACTTAATGATTCTAAGTTTTTGTTTGGTATTTTAAATATTCAAACCTGAAATGGGCAAGCCTGTTGAAGAAAAAGGTTGGTCCTAGGATGTGGGAGGTGAAAATCAATTATATCCATGTAAACCACAGTGATGGAATATTGCACAGTTCTAGAAAAAAATACATTTCATTTGGTTATTTATATGCTAGGTTGCTCTTAGACTCATAGGCTTTAAGACCAGAAGGGAGTATCACAGCGTAGTCTGATCTGCTGCAAATTGCAGGCAACACAACTTCACTCACCCACGCGGGTGGTAGACCCATAACATTTCGCTGAGTTACTGAAGTCCTCAAATCTTGATTTAAAGTCTGCAAGTTACAAAGAATCTACCAATTCTTTGGTGGATCACACGTCAAACCAGCAAGTGACCTGTGCCCCACATTGCATAGAAAGGTAAAAAAAGCCCTGAAGGTCTCTGCCATTCTGACCTGGGAGAATATTCCTTCCTGACCCCAAATATGGTGATCAGTTGGACCCTCAGCATATGGAGAAGACCTCTCGGCCAGACACCTGAGAAATAATTATTTGTAGTAACTCAGAACTCCAGTCCATGAGCCTCCAGTGTCCCATCTACAGCCAGTAAAGATATTTGCTGATTGCAGTTGCGGATGGGAATGCAAATGTAAGCAATCACCTCCATATATTTATCAAGCTCATTCTTAAAACAAGTGAGATTTTTTTGCCCCCACTACTCCTCTTGGAAGGCTGTTCCAGAACTTCCCTCCTCTGATGGTTAGAAATCTTCTTGTAACTTCAAGCTTAAACTTATTAACGGACAGTTTAAATCCATTTTTTCTTGTGCCAACATTGGCCCTTAACTTAAATAAACCTTCTCCCTCCCTGGTTTTTATCCCTCTAATGTATTTATAGACAGCAATCATATCTCTCCTCAGCCTTTTTCATTTTGTTAAGCTAAGCAAGCTAAGCTCCTTAAGTCTCTTCTAAGAAAGTAGGTTTTCCATTCCTCTCATTATCATCCTAGAGATCCTTCTCTGCACCAGTAGCAGTATGAATTCATCTTTCTTAAACATGGAAAACCAGAACTGCACACAGAATTCCAGACAAAGTCTCACCAGTGCCTTGTATAATGGTACTAACATTTCTCTATTTCTACTGGAAATACCTTGCCTGACATATGCTAGGCTTGCATTAGCTTTTTTCACTGCCACATTGTATTTCCAACCCATAGTCATCCTGTGACCAACAAATACACCAAAGTCTTTCTTCTCCATCACTTCCAACCAGTATGTGCCCAGCCTATATCAAAATTTCTTGTTAGTCCCTACATGCATGACCTTTAACATGACTATTAAATTTCGTCCCATTTCTATTTGTCCAGTTTTCAAGGATGTCCAAAACTTCTGTTAAGTTATTCTAGTAGTTCTCCATATTAGCAATACCTCTCAACTTTATGTCATCTGCAAATTTTATTAGCACACTCCCACTTTTTGTGCCATGGTCAGTATTGAAAACATTAAATAAAATCAGTCCCAACACCAATCCTTGAGGAACTCGACTAGTAAGCTCTCTCCAGCCCAACAGGTCAATCCTCTCATTAATCCCCATCTTCTGAAATTTAATTAAACGATTTCCCATGTGGAACTGCATCAAATACTTTATTAAAATCAGGTAGTTAAGATCTACTGTATTTTCTTTGTCTAGAAAAATCTGTTCTCTCAAAGAAAGATTAGGTTGGTCTGGCACTATCTACCTTTTGTAAACCCATGTTGTATTTCATCCCAATAACATTTACTTCTATGTCTGTAACTACTCTCTTTCAAAATTTGTTCTATGACCTTGCATATAATTGAGGTCAAATTAATGAACATGTAGTTTCCTGAACCACTTTTTCCCCCCTTCCTTAAATATAGCTACTATATTTTTCATTCTCCAGTTATAGAGTATGACTCCTAAGTTTACAGATTCACTAGTCTTGACATTTCTTTTAATATTCTTGAACTGAGGTTATCCAGGCCCCCAATTTGGTCCCAGTAAACTGTTTGAGTTTGATACAAGAAATTTTTAAGCTGCTCTAGAGTCCATGTAAGGAGATCAACATCAGAGACAGCATTTAGCCACACAGCTGAAATGCAGACAGAGAGGGGGAGAAAACTTCATGGATTTTATCTGTTCTGATTTAAATAACAAAGGTGGAAACAGAGTCATAATGATTAGGCATAACTAGAAATATAGTTAGTTTTAAGTTTAAGGCTTTTGATAAGTAATAAATAATGATAGTTTAGAGCAAGTTTTAGCTAGAAATCTAAAATGGTGGCTGAAGATGTCATGCTGAGAGAGAGAGAGAAATGAAATGGAGATGTTAAGAAACTGACCAGTAGCAGAAAAGCAGACTGGGATGAAATAAAGGTCACTCCTTACACCTGCAGGGAGGAGTCAATAGGTAGGAAAGAGGATCTGAAGGAAGTCCAAGTCTAAAGTAAACAAGTAGAGATAATTAGCATATCAGATTGCTGATTGGTTGAAAATTATATCACCCCTGGTGAGGAGATGCTCTCGATTGACCTTAAGAAAGCAATCAGTCAGAAAGGGTCATAACATTGTTATGTTGTAATAAGTTTGGTATTCTAATACAACGTTGTATTAAGGCTTTATACAAGCCTTATGTATGTAGGATTTTTTTATGTTATATGTTATATATTGTATGCTTTATTATGCCACACCTCAATTAAGTATTCATAGCATTGTAATACGTGCTAAGGAAATATTGTATTGTGTTGTGATTATTGTATTGCAATTTTAGAGTTTATATTAGATTTGTTAATGCACCACATTAGGTTATATAGCTTATAGTGTCTTATATTGTCTTAAGAGGCTTATTTCATATGTTACATTGTGTTGACTTTTTATTTAAAAGCCAATTATATTAGAATTAGTATTGAAGAGACTTTAATTTAATGAAGAGACACTTTGTTTTCGAAGAAAACTGTCTGAGTGTCAATCCTTTGAGCAGAGACTATTTGTGTCCTCTCAAGGGTAAACCAAGGCAGGCAGGTCTAGGGAGTTCTCCAATGATTTAAATGGAAACCCCTGGAAACTCTTGTAAATCTCCTAGACCAGACCACTCATAGAAGCAAGGTTTGAGATTGGTTCATTAGGACACCCAAGCCAATATAGGGTCTTTTGGGTTTCAAAGTTTTTGGTAACAAGTTTGTTTTCCACCTCAAATGTGCTAATATCAACTTCCATATCTTTGTTCCACCTTGTAGCCACTCTACCACTGCCCCCAATTACCCTTATTTAAAACTGAGGCAAAGTATTCATTTAGGTGTTGGCTCATACCTAGATTATATTTAATCTCCACCCCATTCTCTACTTCTTTCCTTGTTTTCTTTTATTTATATGTCTAAAGAATCTTTTACTATTGGTTTTAATTTCCTTTACAGGGTCCAATTCTGTTGGGTTTTGGTAGTTCTCACTTACTCCCCTACACTTTCTGACCAAGAGGTAGTTTTTTCTTGCTGATCCATCCCTTTTTCTTTTCCTTGTAGGTTTTCTGCATTCTCTTAATAACCTGCTTGAGATGTTTGTTCATCCCTACAAGTGTTTCCCATTCCTTGGGATTCAGGCTCCAGATAATTTCTGCAACTCTGACTGAAAGTAATTCCTCCCCTTCTCCACATTCAGATCTTTAAATTCTTCAGTCAAGTCCACTTCCCTAACTAATTCCCTTAACTTTTTTAAGTTTGCCCTTTTGAATTCAAGGACCCTAGTTGCAGACCTATTTTTATTTACCTTTCCATTTAATTTAAACTGAATTAACTCATGATCAGGCAAACCAAGATTGTTCGCTACAGCCAGGTTCTTCTATAAGATCCTCACTACTTACCAATACTAAATTGAAAATAGCCGCACCTCTTGTTGGTTTGGTGATTATCTGGCTGCCAAAGTTCCGGCACACATCCAAGAGATCAGAGGATTCTTGAACAAAAAGTATTAAATCTTTGGAAGTTCTAACATTCTCTGGAGCCATACGTTTCCTGTTCTATCATGTCACCAAAATACCCCATTTCCTGGACTTACCAAATATTTTAGGAGGGTATACCCACATAGCAATTTAAAAAAACAAGCAGCTACATATGGAGCTACTAATACTCTAGCCTGTTGCTCCTGTGTCTGCACATGGGAAATATGTTTTGAAAGGACTGCAGAATAATAGCCTTAGAATTTGGACAGGCTAAACTTACCCCATTCCACAGGCTTTACTGTTGATGCTCTGAGGGACTTCAGAGTCCCAGATATCCCCAGTCCCAACCACACATTGAAATACCTCTCTGGCTCATAGGTTAACTAGACACAACCTTTCTTAAGAGGCTATTAATGCCACAATGACCCAGCTTCGGTTGCTACTGAATGGCATATACCCAAAAAGGGCTAGCACTCGGGTTCTAGAGCTTATCTGCCCTCCTGAGGAAAAGAACATTTTATAGTTGACTTACCATGCAGCATCAGTCAATATTAAAAGCTATTGTGGCATGTATTCAAAACATGAGCTAAATTAAAAATCCTCACTGTGGATCAATACTATATTTTATACTTTTATTTTAAAATCTAAATATTATTAAAGTAGAATTCTCTTCTAAGGTCTTTAAGAATAAGAGGAAACAAGAACAGACAATTAAAAGAAATCTGGTCTGTGCACTAAAGAAATTCATCCAGAAGTCACAACAAAATCTATCTTTTTTGTCATTTCCTTATGTTTGCTGGAAGTTAGAAATTTTTAATTCATTTAGGCCATTAGGAACTTTTGGGGACTATGTATGTGGGTTGAATCTAGGACACCTCACTTTAAAACAGAGTCATGAGGTTTTACAGGCACAAAATCATGAGAACCAAGTTTTAACTGTGCTTACTTCAAATGTTGAAAGAACAGCAAGCAGTCATACAGAATAAGAATAAAGGTGGGCCTCTTTTGCTCTAGTATAAATATCACATTTTTACAATGTAGGAAACAGTCTAATCATAATAAGCATTAAAACATTCCTCTAGGAAATTTCACAATTGGTTTTTTTTAAATGTTAGAATCATGACTACAGTTGTGTGACAAAAACTGGAAATGAGATTGAATGAAACCTGAAACAGACGGTGGCTACAGCATATATTCATGTTTAAACTCCAGAAAGCATTCTGTTAGTACATTAACGCATTGCTACTTATACTACATAATAGTATATTCTGCTTCATTCCAATTACTGAGGTGGAGTTGGAACTGCTAAGATGATATTATTTTGTATTCTATAATGTTTCAGAATTAATAATTACTAACGGCATGGTTCAGTGAAAGAAAAAAACCAACAGTTGTGTGTTTTCAGGATTAAAGCTTACATGCCATATCTTTCAAGGGGGCTAATCTTAACCAAGCAGCCAAAGATTGCCCACACTGTATAGCTCTGACTCAAGGATCTGAACACACCCAACCTGAGTAGCACAGATCTCAGATAGCCCTCCCACCTCCCCACTAACTGATATCAGATGAACTCAACTAATACGCTAAATCCGTCCACTTAGTGTCACTCCCTGCAACTCATGAGCCATGGAAAGACAGGAATCCTACAATACAATATTTTCAGAAAAGAAACTTCCTAAACTTGGATAAATATATTAAAGCTGTAAATCAACAGCCATTAATAGGAGGAGAAAAACATTACACTTCTAAAACCAAATACTTTGAAGTGAGGAAATCCAGTGATAAAATTTCCACAAACAAATTAAACTCTGCCTTTCATCCACATAATGGGGATAGAGAAAAATACTGTAGCTATTAAAACAGCCTTAGAAGTAATCATTAAAGTCACTGGTTACCAATGAAAAGGTGATACAATACATGACAATTCCCTTCTAACTTTCATGGAAAATAAACACAGTTCAGCCCTATTTTGGTGATGGGGTACACCATGGCCAAATTCTGGTCTCAGTTTCCGTTATTAGCTTCAGTTGAAATACTCCAGATTAACACCAGAAAGCAGGTATCAGAATCTGTCTGAATACATGTAGGGCAAGGAAGAATATTAGTCTCATGTGGGATATCAGCCTTCAACTCCAATGGAACAATGGATGTGGAGCAGAGCAATTTCTGGACTACGTTTGGAGAATAAGAACTGAAATGCTGCAATGTCCTGAACACAGAAGATAGGATGGAATGAAGAAGGATTAATTTCTGTTATGTATATTTAGGATAAGAGCTGAGATTTTAGCACCACCTGTCTATTCTGTTCAATTGAACTCTAGTCTCTGGTTAATGTTACAAGTGACCTATGTAGCATCAGTGGATGGGGGTTCATTAATCAATATGGAGAGGTATGGAAGGAAATATTCAGGACTACAGCTCAGATTTAAAATGTAGATTAGATATGAGTACACCATATGGGGGGAGATTGAACTAGGATATGGAAGTAAAGTTCAGATCGTTTTCAGACGCTTAATTTGAAAGTTTGAGGCCTACGTTCTAGCTTTCAAAGAAAGTTCCAAGTACTACTGGCTTTGCTACCACAGTTTATTCACCCAAGACAATTTTCAACAGTGGCTGCTGATTAGGGGTATTTTAAACATTTCAGATGCTCAAATTGACACTTGCATCCAATTTTCAGAGGTGCTGAGCACCTGACTTCCATTGCAGCAGTGGATCCTCAACAACTCTGGAAGTCAGGCCCAAGGTTTTTCAAATTGGACACTCAAACACTGCACTGGTTTGTTTGTTTTTTTTGTTTTGTTTTTTAAAAGATTTTTGTTTAAATTCCTTTTGACGTGGTTATTGCTCTCACAGTAATTATATATAAGCCACATTGGCTTCAACAGCAGAGATAGTGAAATCCTTGTGTCTTAGCTGCCAAGCAGGAAATATGACTGTGCATGAGCTGAACTTGTCAGATCTTTAAAAAGTAGATATTTCACATTTAGACTTTAGAAAATCTGCAGGGAAACATTGCTTGCAACTCCCAAACAACTTCTCCATGGATCTATAAAATATCAAAAAACTTCATGATGCTCTCAAAGACTCAACAATTTTCTATCTAATAATTTGAAAATTTCCCAGTCAGCTTTTATAGAAGTAGTTCTCCTATACAACACCTTCCATATAGAACATCTGATGTAAAAAAGCAAATTAGAAGTTTTTGAACCAACCCATTTTTGAGCTATGAAAAAAAGCAAAAGAATGTAAGGTTTTTCAAAATAAGGACTACCACCATTAATTCCAAATTCAATCTCAGAAAGAGCTAACCTGTTAATCAGGAATTTGGACAAAAAGAAAAAAAACAAAAGACCAGCATATTCTTTGGCCACAGACCACAAATGAGAATTTCAGTTCAGAAAGTCTGAGTGGGTTCAAGTTATGCTTTAACTGCAGAATCTTACCATTTTACTGCTTTGTGGTTTGTGAAATGTGTAAAATCCACAGACAAACTTGCATTGCTTGTAACTTCTGCAAGACCTCAAATGGCATTTGTAATATTCACAGACATTATCAGAGCTCCCTGAAGTTCTAACTCTCACACCTAATAACTAGGGTTGTCAATTAATCGCAGTAAATGCATGCGATTAATGCAAAACAAATTAACTAGATTTTTTAAAATAGTCATGATTAATTGCAGTTTTAATCACACTAACAATAATAGAATACAAATTTAAATTTATTATAAATATATTTGGATGTTTTTCTACATTTTCAAATATATTGATTTATATATATAGTACTCACGTCATATAAGTATTTTTATTACAAATATTTGCACTGTAAAAAAGATAAACAAAAGAAATAGTATTTTTCAATTAACCTCATACAAGAACTGCAGTGCAATCTCTTTAGCATGCAAGTGAAATTTACAAATACAGAATTTAGTCTTTTAGATAACTGCACTCAAAAACAAAACAATGTAAAATTTTAGCATCTATGAGTCAAAGCTTGAAAGGGCATAAGAATGTTTAGCAAATCCGGCATGTAGCTGGCGTTGCAAGTATTTACAACAGTGCCATGCAAATGCCTTGTGATGCTAGGCCCAAAAAAGCCAAGGAACTTTGCAAGTTGCATGTCCCACCTCTGACCTTTCAATATATATTATAGGAAAATACAATGGCAGTTAGGGTCATTTTTTATAAGTAGAGTAGAGCTTTGCTATTCAAGTATATTGTTGGTAGTTATTTGATGTTATCTACATATTTCTTGTCAGAGGTTAGCAATGTAGATAAACTGCTTTCCTGTCTATCACTGTTCTACTGATTAAGAGTTCAAAAGGAACATATGAACATTTAGATAGAACTTTGAATGTAACAATACTATTGTTTGTATTTCTCTTTGAAGTTTAAGTAGCAAATACCTGTAAATGGTTGTAAATGACTAATTACCTTGTGCTAATGTCACTAGTAACAGGTCTGCTCAGGTCATAGGAGATGGTACTTCAGAGTCCCAAGTAATATCTTTTATTAATTTTTCAAGGAGATACCTGCTGTCAAGAAAATATTGGTCAGCCTGCATGGATCTATGAAAGACTTTAGTGGACTGATCCTTTTTATCTCAAATCTGTCCAAGCTTGTCAGGAAAAGTTTGGATTGCAAGACTGAGATCCCAATACCAACCTGGAATCACCCTGCTAATTCTCATGGGAGAATTTGAACAAACTTTGCACATGGACTATTTAGTCTCCATTTCTCTGGACCGGATTTCTAACAAAGAAACGCTAAACAAGGACTGACAACCTGCAAGCTGTTTGGGTAATTTCAGAGACTTTGCAATTTAAGAACTTTGCAATTCAGTTCTCTCTACTTTGAAACTGATCTAAGAGCTTTATTTTCATCTGTGTATGTATACTGAGCTTTTAACCATTACTCTTTCCTTTTTAAAAAAAAATGGAAGTTTAGTTAATAAGCATTGGCTTTAAGCATGTATTTGGGTAAGATCTGAATTATTCTTTGACCTGTTTGGTAATGTGTCTGATCCTTTGGGATTGAGAAAACTTTTTTACATATGATGGATAAAGATTTTCCCTGTCATATCTGGATACTAGCCAAAGGGCTGGATAGTTTTAAGGGAACTGTATTTTGTTTACTGAATGACCAGTGAGGTCATTGTTGTAACACGGTAAAAATATGTTTGTAAAATAACTGCCCCAAGTCCATCTTGAGATAAGCTACAAACCCATGTGTGGGGGACTCAGAGACAGAAAAAAAAAATCTGACCAAGAAGTAAACCCAAGATAAGAGGAACTTGCAAGTGTAGCAGTTCCAGACCCAGATATGGGAATTTGCAGTCACTACAAAATCAGCTTTGCAAGTCAGCAGTAAATTTTTGAGAAGGGGGACTGCTGATAAGATGATAAAGGAAGGATCAATCATTGGCTTGGCGGATGCAGTGGCTGGAATAGATATATAAAGAAGTTATCAGACCAGAGCAATTCGGAGAGCCATGAATCACGGAGTGCACCAGAATCGTGCTACGTGGTAGGTCTGATCAACCGTCCAGTCTCTCTCCAACCTGTCACCTCAATGTTATTCAAAGTAATAGGGTAGGGTGTCAAAGCTGATAACCTGTGGGTCTGTGTTCCATGGATGATAACCTGGGTGTGAATATGATAGAAGTTCCACCTAGATGAAAATATAGCATAAAAGTAAGGAGAACCTGGCCATGGCATGTTTATTTTTTTGCTGCAGCTGAGTTCATTCGTATATGTGGTGACTAGTGAGTGTGAATGTAAAACCAGTAATAATTTTACTTGTATTCCAGGGGTAATTGTCACTGTAACAGTTGGGGTAACTGTCTTGTGTACATGTGTTATTGTAATCAGTTGTTTTTTAAGCTTCATTTGTGTATTAAGAATTTGTAAAAGAATAAGAGAAGACAATTTGTGGTAAGTTAAAAAGACCCCTAATAAATAACGAATTAGATTGGATATAGAATGTGTGTTATTGTGTAAATGAATGATAGATTTATGAACCATTGACCAGGTCTTGGACTGGGACAGGTTCTAGCCACCCTCATCTGTCCACAAGTTGGTCAGGTGAATTGCAAGGGGGGCCTGTCTGAACTTAGTGACCTAACAGACAGGCGGAGTGTATGGATTGAAATGTCAATTCCTTTTTTTCCTCCAAACATGAGTCCTTGCAGATCCATTGCTCAGTAGAGCTCCCGTGACTTCAGGGGACCCCTTGTGTTTGTTACCTTTCCAACCCTCTCCCGCTAAATAAGTGTTCCGTTACCAGGTTCATTCATCTCGGCAGTATTGCAGTCTGAATTGAAGCGGTGCGGATCCCTCAATAAGTCAAACCTAAGTTGTATAAATGTGTGTTTATAAGTGTGTGTTTTGAGAACCAACCCGTTTAGAAAAACCCGACCGTCTTAAGTAAGGAATAAAAAGAACCACAACAGGCTATAAAACTGATACAAAGTAATAAATCAACAAAAGTAAACTAAAAAAGGGGCACTCTCTCCTTTCCAAGCCTTTGCAGTTTGCCCTATTTAAGCTATCTCAGCATGGCTCCCCTGGAGGCCAATGTTACACGCATGCTCTCACTTTCAGGTGACATTGTAAATAAGAAGAGGGCAGCATTATCTCCAGTAAAGGTAAACAAACTTGTCTCAGAGATTGACTGAACAAGAAGTAGGACTGAGTGGACTTGTATGAGGTGAATTGAAAATTCTAATTTTTTTGTTTCTCTTTTTTATTACAAATATTTGCACTAGAAAAAAATACTATAAAGTGAGCACTGTACACTGTGTTCTGTGTTGAAATTGAAATCAATATATTTGAAAATGTAGAAAAACATCCATAATTATTTCAAATAAATGTAAATTGGTATTCTATTATCATGTGACAGTGCCATTAAAGCTGCGATTGATTGCTTCCTTTTTTAAATCTTGCAATTAATTGTGATTATTTTTTTAATTGTTCAACAACCCTACTCATAACTCTAAACTTCTACACCCAACCTTAATAAAAAATGTCCTGTGTGCTGGTTTTCATTGACTACCATCTCGTTATATGCATTTGTGAGGACCACAGATTTATTATGGGAAACTGGTCAGCCTTAGGTTGACTGGTTCATAGATACATACCAGGCCCACAAAAGTTCTGGAACACATATTGTTGATCAAAATAAATGATCAATACATACGTCAATTTCCCTCACAAAAGCAACGTTGTTCCAGTTCAGGCACCAGTTGTGGGAGGACAACAAAAGCAGTTCTATGGACCATGGCTAGGTGGGTCACAGGTTTCCCTCTTATTTACTCCAGGGACCCTTCAGGTTCAGAACACTGATGTTTGGGGAGGAAACATCCAAACCTGTTTTATTAACTAACCTAAATAATTAAGCAAAAGCATAAAATACATAAAAACTAATCAATTTACAAGAAAGTGGGTTATATCAAATCAATCTAAGCATCAGCTTGACCATAGTAAATAAAATCAAGAACTCCTTATAAACTCTATGTAATAATTTGGGAAGGCAGCAGTCTTGTTTAGCTATTACCATAAGAAATAATAAAGGCATTATCAATTTCAATACCAATCAATACACAGAGATTCCAGCCAAATAGCTGATACAGAGAGAGTCAAAACACTTCCAGATTGAAACATATTGATTTGAAGCTAATGTTGGCTTTGACACCAATTAAAGTAGCCCACCCAGATGGTTAGGAGATAGTCAACAGAGGGTTGCAACTGGAATTGAAAACAAGTGCAAGAATATTGAAGTAAAAGCATCCCACTAATAATAAAGATTGGAAAACAAAAAACAAACCAAAAATGTTGATTCTTATGCATGATGGTTGTCTCAAATCTTTTGGTTCCATCCATTTCCAAACCAGCATATGGTTGAGTGGTCCTATTAGCTCTGAATCTGATGTTTAAAGCCTATGAACTTGCTGGCTGACTAGTAATTACTTGTTTGCAGATATTGAATCTGCGATGTTGCCGGACTCCTGCCTCCAAGAGGAGAGCTAGGAGGGAAAAGGAAGCACAGGCCTCCATCAAGTATGGTGGCATTGCATAGCCAGAGGCCAGTAACCAATGGCCAGTGCAGTGACAGCCACAGAAGTAGCCGCTGAAAACAAAACAAAAATAGACACAAGCTTTCTTCCTTATGTTCAGATTTTGAAAATGGTGAGCTGCCTGGTTCCTCTCCCTTGCCACTCCTCTCAGAAGCTTCTTTGGAAATCAGAATAGGACACTTTTCTGAGGTCACTAACATCACCAAACAGAGTCTGATGAGGTCAATTTTATGCAAATGAGTAACTACCCCATTCCAGTACCTTCAGGCTGGGAAAGTCCATGGATCCCAAAAAATACACCCATTCAGCTGGTCTGTATATATTTTGAGACATTTGAGATCATGGATCTCAACCATCCAAAAAGTCCAGACTCAAAAATAATTTAAAAAAAATACAAAGCTAGCAAAAAGCTGGAACTGAAATCAAATATTCACTATGACTAGCCATGACTAGAAAGGGACAGCTCCTGTTTTACAGACAGATGTTCATAAAGTTGTCCTGTATATTTTGGTACTCAGAAGAAAAACTTTGAACAGCATTTTTTTTTATACACCTCCCCACCCCCCCAAGTTCTGGGAGAAAGGTTAGACTATCAAAGTAAAAAGTCCTTTCCCTCCTAAAAATCAGAATGAGCGTTCAAATTTTATATGAAGACCTATCCGTCTCCCACATTGCTAATGAGCCCCTCACCACAGTACCTAGGCACTAGTTACATGACTAATATTCACTGTGAGGTCCTCCTACATGAAGTAAGATCTGAACTTTTCACCCTTTCTTTGTTTTAGTTAAGGGTATATTTATCCAGAAGAACATTGCTGTGATGTAGGAAGAAAACTGGTGCAAAGAGCTCAGTCTCTGAGCCTATGTCTGCACTTGCCACCAAATTCACCAGTGGCCAACCTGAGATACGTAAGCTACATAGCTTTCTTCCTCCTACATATTGCGGTGTCTTCAATTTGCTGCGCTGATAGGAAATGCGCTTCTGTTGACGCAGCGTTAATCTACCTGGTGGAGGTGGATTAATAGCGTCGCTTTGCTGGTTGATTGAGCGGGTCTCCGCTTCCGCTAAATCGATACAGATAAATCAATCTGATGGCAGCAAATTTGCTGCCATCAGTCTAGACATAGCCTCAGTGCACCCCACCATGCAAAAGTTTTCACTCAGACTGATCTCAGATTCCATAACAGCAGCCCTCCCACTGAGAATTCTACTGTCCTGAGAGCCTTAAGCAGCAGAACCCCAGACAATTGGAGCTGCTTTAGCAAGGCATGAAGGAAGAGAATGTGTGATGTTTGGCCTTTCAAGAACAGAACCAGCCCCAAAATTGAATGAGGAGTCAATAGTGGGTGTGGAACACTGGTGCTATGTGATTGGCCTGTTCTGCTTGCGAGGCAGCCAAGTGAAGGACAAGTTTCCATTTCCACAAGGCCTCTCTCAGTCCCACATAGAACATGTTACAGTAGTCCAGCCTGAAGCCAATGTAACCTTGGTCACCACGGATAGGTTCCTTATCTGAGTGGTACAGGTGCAGTCTATTTGCCAGGAAAAGATAGCAAGAAAAGTTTGAAATATTGTTGTCATTTGGGTTTGCAGTTGCAACCAGTATATTCAAGTGACCCTAAGGTTGTCATCTCTTTGTACCTTGGTGGATACCTGTTGGAGATAGTCACATAAGGAGCAATGCCCTACTCTGCATCCTTTTCTTTAGGGTCGTCTGTCACATAGACCCCTGCTAAAAACTTGAGCAAATGCAAAGTCCCCAGACCTGCTAAGAAATGAACAAATGGAAAGTCTCCAATTGGCAAGCAGGGTTAGTTCTTAGAATATATTGATATAGATATAAGATAAGCCTGACCTAGATAAAGCATCTTGATAGCAGCATCAAGCAAGTAACCGCAGCCTATGGTGGATTGGTTTCTTGTTGCTAACTGCCAATTTATCAGCTAAAGGGTATAAAAGCATCATATGTACTGCCTCTCGGGGCTGTTCACTCTCTTAGGGTGGCAGCCTTCAGCTGAATAAACTGTTTTGTGAGTCACACACACTCTGCCTTTGATCTCTAAATTACAGCTGGAATCGAACCAACCGAATGTGAATCAGGTAGGCTAAGGTTTCTCTTTCCAGGTTGAGGACCTAACAGCAAAATTTCCACGTCAATACCTTCCTCAAACTACTTTCCATTTCACTAGCTCCATCTCTTCTGAACTTGACAGAAGCCAGCTCTCTTTTGTCCAGCATCCAATTTCCTTTTAGCAGTGGAATAGGTGAGAAGGCTTCGTAGGTGCTGGATGAGAAAAAAACCACACAGCTGAAAATTGTCAGAGTACCGATGGCACAGCAGTGTCTTCTCATGATCTTCCACAGTGGTTTTCACTGATACGCCAAATATGGCTGGTGACAGGATCGAGCCCTGCAGGATCCCACAGATGATAGACTTCAGGGAGAAAAAGGAGCAGCAGCTTCCCAGCATGGGTCACTGGGAGCTGTCAAAAAGGAATGAGCTAGGACAACATAAGACTCACACCACTCTTGCAAGATCTGCGATTAGTTTAACTATTTTCTAAAACACATCTGAACTTTCAGACCAAGCTCTTTCTCAAGTTCTGAATGAATTAAAAAGAATAGAAAGGGTTTTCCAAAAAAGGTGAAAGATTCATTTTTTCCATCAGTTTTCTCTTGCACAGCAACAATTTGGGGGGGGAGGATCATCAAAAACAGGCTGTCAGAGAACCAGCAAACATCAACACTATCATACTATATGGAATTCAGAGTCCATGGTCAGACAGGAGGTACTTAATAAAGAAGACGGGTACAACTACAAACAGACTTCTACATAGCAAGAGTTCCAACTTTGTCTGCTTTGCTTACCTTCTGTGGAGCATTCTACAGCACACGGAGACTTTTAATAAATGAATAATATATGGCATGATATATGGGTACAGTACTGCCTCCCTTGAGTTAAAAAATGTCCCCAAGAACTAGTTTCAAATTAGTAATACATGTTGGATTATTTTTATTTGCTTTCTGGCTTCTGACCATTTAGGTTATGTTCCAGTCATATTTTCAAGCTTTTGTTCTGCGAATAATGATGGCAGAGACTATTTTAGGAAAAAAAAAAACCCCAAACATATATAGTTACATGACTCCAGATGCTAAAGCTTTAAGAAAAACACCAAATATGATGAGGCTCGTGATAAAAAACGGTATCCCCAACTCTTTCAATAGCTGAAGGAATGATGGGAGACCACTTCAAAAAAAATCTAACAAGCTTTAATGCATCCAAAGCCCTTAGGCAGCAATGCCTTCCATGACAGCTGGTATCAGGCAGCTGCACCCCCAACAGAGCGCTGTTTCAGTCCTATACCCCCAAATCCTCCCTTGCAGCACACCCTCTAGCTATCCAATATACTGTAACTAAGGCCCAGTCTACACTTACCTTTGCGATTCAGCAGCAGTCAATGGGAGATACGCAAGTAACGTAAATCACTTGTGTATCTCCTGTCGATTTTGCAGCGTCGCCTCTGCACGGCATCCACACTGCACTGCGTCGAAGGGAATAGCGCTCCCTTAGACGCAGCACTACACCACTTACCGAGGTGGCTTTCCTGCGTCGCTTCCTGGATCGACTGAGCGCGTCTATACAGACCGCTCAGTCGATCCACAGCAATCAATGTGACGGTGGCAAATTTGCCACCGTCAGTGTAGACTCAGCCTAAGTGTCATACACCCACACTGAACTGAGCTGTAGTAAGGAAAGGGAAAGTAACCACAAAAAAAAGCTGGAAATGATGTGTGGACAGGACACCTGCGCATAAAGGCAGTTCAACAAATGTAAAGAGCATGTTTAGCAGCTTGAGGTTTTTCAGTTATTCTTATTGCCAGTGAGGAGTTTGTTTAAAACCTGTGCTTAGAAGAAGAGAGAGCAGGAGCAAAAATGAGGTCTTACCATTAGCAGAAAAGTCCCCATTGGTGCTCATGAAACAGTCTGTCTCACTGCAAGGTGCTCACCACACAATGACATAGACCGTCAGTGTGTTCTTGCTGGCCCGTTAGCCTGTAGTGCCTGCTTCCCTCAACCAGGCATTATGAGCACAGGACTCAGTGGCCCTGTAACATGGATGAGTGCTCCTCTCACACTTCAGGGCAGGAACAAGAGCGTGAGTATGGCTCCCTTTGGGTCCTATTCTGCCATCCTAACTAATGTTAGAAAAGTTACTGCGTAGTCCTGCCAATTTCAACAGATGAATAAGTATCCAGTACGGACAAACAAATTTGATGCACCAGGAGCTAAGCCGTTGTGACTGCTTCTTATGATCCCAAACATTGTCATTTTGACTGTTCCCCTGTTCTCCTCCCCATTTGTTGCCTCTGAAACTGTTGGAGCGGAAACTGCATTTTCTAGAGCACCGTGTACAATAAGGCCCCTCTGCATTTTCTTAATGGAATTAAAGACAGTTAATTTGCACACCACATGGGGTAGTACAGTAATAAGCAAGCTAGAAATGTGAATAAAAATTGATCAACTTTGTAACAAGCTCTCTCATAGTTTTAACCACTGCAAAGAGCTGCTAATGTGGCTCTACAGTATATTAAAAGAAAACTGACAGTAAATGTAAAAGCTTTTATTTAAAAAAATATTAAATGAAAATGTTAAGGTTTGTAATTTGACCTAGTTTCCCCTTTTTGTATGAATCTGAGTTTCAGGTCATTGACGATCTCCTGGTTAAGTCAGGATAGTCCCTTACCATACTTCTTTTCTTTCCTATGCATTGGTATAGCTTGCTCTTGTGCCCTTAATAACATCTCTTAAAAACTGCCTACTGTCTTGAATGCTTTTTTCCTTTAAATTTTCTTCCTACCACTTCTCTGAGTCTGCTAAAGCCTGTCTTCTTGAAGACCTTTGTCTTTATTCTGTGTTTTCTCTCCTACCGCTCTTTAGCATTGTGAACTCCATATTTCATGGTCACTTTCACCCAACCTGCCTTCCCCCTTCAAATTCTCAAGTAGTTCCTCCCTGTTTGTTGTTCTAGATTTGATTCTAACTTCTCTCCTAGTTGCTTTCTCCACTTTCTGTAATAAAAAGTTGTCTCCAATGCACTCCAAGAATTTATTGGCTAATATGTGCCCCGATGTGTTATTTTCCCAATGGATGTCTAGATAGTTCAAGTTACCCATTACCACCAAATCTGTGCTTTGGATGATTTTGTTAGTTGTTTTTAAAAAAGCCTCATGCACTTCTTCCTGGTTAGGTGATCTATTGCAGTGTGTTATAATCAGGGGTACATGTACCCCTGGGGGTATGCAGAAGTCTTCTGGGGATACATCAACTTATCTAGATATTTACCTAGGTTTACAACAACAGGCTACATAAAAAGCACCAACCAAGTCAGAACAAACTAAAATGTCATACAGACAATGACTAGTTTATACTGCTCTACACTGATATCTAAGTACAATAATTGTATTCCAACGGATTTATTTTATATGATAAAAATGAGAAAGTAAGCAATTTTTCAGTAATACTATGCTGTGACACTTTTGTATTTTTATAGCTGATTTTGTAAGCAGGTAGTTTTTTGGTGAGGTGAAACTTGTGGGTACAGAAAAGAAATCAGACTCCTGAAAGAAGTCCAGTAGTCTGGAAAGGTTGAGAGCCAACGGTCTATTGCAGACCCTCTACCATTACATCACTCTTGGGTTTTTTTAACCCCTTTTATCCTTACCAAGAGATTTTCAATGTGTCTGCCTCCCACTTCTATCTCAAGCTCAGTGCAATTATATATATCTTTGGTACACAAGACAACACCTGCTCCCTTTTTTCCCTGCCTGTTCTTCTTGAACAAACTGTACCCTTCTGTTTCAATATTCCAGTCATGTGAATTATCCCACCATTTTAGGAACATGTTGTCAGTCTCCTCATGGTATAAGCGTATTCATAGTAGCCCCTTGAAAGTTCCAGGACTGCTTGTGGAACAGCCGTTCACTACCTAAAGAGATGTTGCTATTACAGAAGATTCTGTTTTCGGTTCCTCATTTGCCTCTTTATAAACATGGGACTCCACGAAACAAGAATATTTTATACGTCAAGGCTTACTCCCACACAAACACACAATCATACCCATAGTTAAACAGCTGACAGATTATGCACCAGAGATACCAAACTCCAATTAAATTGGATAGTCGGGATAAATAGGGATTCCTGGCCAAAGAAGTTATGAATATCCAATTAAAATATACATTTCTAATTTGTGGGGTGGGAAGTTATGAAACTGCAGTGCTGGGATAGTAAGAATTTACAGAGCGTCGACTGGCTCTAATTATTACCTTGTGGGCAGGGAGCATCTTCAGGTAACACTTATAACAACAGATCCAACACTACATGAGGGAAATAGTTCTATATTACAAATATATTTATATTCCCCAGTATTTCACTGTCTCTGGAACTCAGATAATAAAGTAGTATCAGTTTATTTGCTCAGTATATGAAATGACATTCTGTAAAGCCTTGCACATATGAGTAGTCCTTAGTAAGTAGAACTGGTTAAGCCTACTATACTATAAAGGACCCCCTTATGTGCCCCATAAAGGGGAAACCAACTTCCGTAGGACTACTCACAGGACTTGGGATTCGAAGGGAAAATCTCATGGTTACTGGTGGAACTGGATGAATAATTCACCATCATTTATTTGACCAATTTAGCTTTTCCTTGTGCTCACAAAATATCCACAATCACATCACGATTTCTGCAAGTATATTAATTCTGAAGCAGATCCCTGCGCTACACCTCTGTCTCTCAGAGGCTTCCTAAGAAAAAGCCATCAGTGTGGTTCTACCACAGAGTGGCGGCACTGAGCGTGCACATGCCCTGCATTCTGCATAGCATAATGCTCTGCTTCATGAGGATTTGGTGCACTGGTGGCTTGAGGAAGGGGTAGGACTCGTGATCCTACATGGATCCTTCTGTTCCTCCATAGACAGAAACAAAGAGCCACAGCAGCTACTCCAACCACTGGGCTGCAGTAGTCTTTACAGAGCTGCTTCACTGCCTGAGAGGATGGAGAGGGAGGGAAAATTCCTCCCCTTCCTGCACATCCATCCATCCTGGCCTCATGCCTGACAGGGTGCTGGACTCTGGATCTGATGCTATACTAATTTAGAGAACTGTTTTTGAAGGTATTTACTGCACATGAACCAATGGACATTCTCACTGTCACTAAATTCCACTCCTCAAGTTATGCCGTTATAAGAATTGCAGCTTTCATTTAAATATATATTTCTAGACTTTATGATTGCTGAGAAAAGTGAAATTTAATGTCTCAGAAACCAGAATGCAAATAATAAGACCCCAAATTTCTTATTTTTTTAAAATCTCATGTTTTTGGCGGCCAGACTCATGATTTTTGAACATGTGGGGTTGGCACTACTGCACTGCAAATTCAAGTTATGTTGCCTGTTTGCATCTAGCCAGCTAAGATATGTAGTATTGTTTCTATTCCCTATATGCATACACAGAAGCATTTCTAATATTTATATTCACAGGACTGAATTTCAAACTCTGTTTCCGTAAACACATGGTATGTGCTGCTTTAAAACTCATTTTCCATGGACATTTCTTGCTTCTGTAAAGCAAATAGGAAAGGGGCATCAGAATGGCTGAAGCAAATTCTTTAAATATTTGATCTAATTTTAGCAGATTTTTTTCTTCATTTTTTATCCAGCTGAAGCTATTAATCAGCACAGTGATTTGAATAATTACTGTTAATCAAAACCTTTAAAGAAAAGAATCCTATGCAATTAAGAATGAAGTCAATAGGATTCTGTAGAGATTGCTCTTAAAAGAAGAATTAATAGAGAATGAGATCCTTTCTATGGATTGCTTTAAACTATAACACTGAATTCTAGAACAGATGTATAATTCTCAAATAAAATAGCGTAACTGTGGGGGGAAAACAAGTGCTATGTCAGTACATCTACTGGTCTAGCTTTACAGGTTGATTGTCCAAGCCTGACACCTATTGACAAGGATAATTCCAGGCCATTTTATCTATTTTAAAAATAACTTCGGTCATAATGGAATGTGGTTTCAATAGCACGTTTCCCCAGATTACATCACACCACTGCCAAGCTCTGTGCACTATCCCTTATGAAAAATTCAGATCCCCACTGTGCTTTAATGCTGCACCCAACCTTTTAGGTGAATTACATTAGGAAAAAAAGAAAAAAAAGACATTCCCTAGATCTTAATACATCATAGATTTTGATGGTCTAGTACAGAGTATTTATTTTCCTTCTCTTATGTAAGTAACGTACTTTAAGATGTGCATTCTAGAGCGGTCTGTGCATTTCACCACACAGCTATACCCCAGATAGCTGTTGGCCATCTTATCAGCCCACTGCCAACATTTGATTTCCTCTTGCTTGCTTAAGTTTTGCCCACCCTGTGGTATTGCCTGGATGTAGCAGGATTTTTCTGTAGTAAATCACTCTTGGATTATACGCCCTAGTTACACTCTCTCTCTCTCTCTCTCGCTCGCTCTCGCACAAAATATTGTCGGAAGAATGTGATGCCACAATACGACAGAGATTTTTCTCCTTGTAAGAATCCAGGCTATAAATATATTAAGTATGCCTTTTGCTAGCAGTATTGCTGCTTCAACTTCTGTTGGTTTAGTAACATACTGAGAACTCTAAAAATGTAATTTAATTTGAAAATTAAATATATTCATTTGTATTTAATTGCAGGCATCACCTTTCTCAGTGGTGAAGCATAATGAGAAGGAAGTAGTTTCAAAATGTGCTTAGAGGTCTTTCACTGCTCTAAAGTAGAACTGGTTGCCATAGCAACTGGCATACCACCCTCTATTTGTTCCAAATAAATGACATATCAGAGTGCAGCTGCAATAGCAGTGAATTCTATTTCTGCTAACACAAAACACAGCTATGCACCTCGCAGCCTATTGTTACCATCTTGACTAAACTCTAGTATTAAACAAAAATCTTTTTAATATGCATTTTAAATCTTTAAAATAATGAAGTACACAGCAGTTATTTCATTTTCTGACAAGCATACTTGCCTGTTACAATGACCTTGACTTCCAATTTCATAATTTGGCCTTGGGTGAAAGACAATGTGCAGGGGGCATATTCCCTTTATGTCAGGCTTTTTACATTGTAAATGAGATTTCTCTGTCTTACCCACCAAAGCAGCAAATCAAATTCTGTACTGCAGCATCAGAGATCTCCTGTTATATGCAGTCTACAGGATTATTGATTTGGAAATCTAACATCTACAAAATGCTAAATTGGCCTATTTAGCTAAGCACAGGCTTTAAACATCAGCTGATCTCCCTCATTATGTACCAGGGCTAACAGCACCTAACCAAATGACTTCCAGCCAGCTCTGGAAAGATAAGAGACTGGTGTGTATTTCTAAAGATACTGCCAGACACTCAGATAATAAAGTTCTTAGAAACTGATACTGCTTCTACAGAAGTCAATGGTCATTTTACACTGACTTCAGTGGGAGCAGGATTGATCTCAGAACCTCTTCTTTTCAACTTCTCTGCTTGCAAAGTGATATTTATGTTAAACGATCATAATCAGTTTACCATACCATAGTAAATTAAGAACGGAAATTGCCATCCCATAATTTAGTTTAGTGTTAAAAAATGGAAACAACAGGCGAAGTCACTGTGCTATGATAAACAGACCTTTGGGAACTTCAGAAAGGTTGGCTGGTGATCAAGGTCCTCCAAGGTTTTCAAAAGCCTGCATGAATGCCTCAAAGAAGAATTCAAGAGAATTCAGTTAGATAAAAATAGTGAATTTGTTTTAATGGCACACTCAAACATTTATTTGTTTTCTATGAATGCCAAAGTGATTTTCTAGTCACAAGGATGTTTGCAAAAAGTGAGAAGTAAAATGAATATTTGTGTGGCAGAAGAAAGGTTCATGCTGGATGTGTTCATATAATCATCCTGACACGAACAGATATTCCAGTGTTTTCATAGAAGCATTCCTGTTTATAAAAAAGTTTTGGTCAGACAACTAGGAAACAAAAAATAGCATAATTTGGTTGACCATTCAATCAGCACAAATAGCAAATTCTGAATAATCAAAGCAACAACACACAACAATTTCATCAGAAATCCATAGAGTACTTGTGACACTCTGTACCTCAAAACAGGAACCCCCATATTCACCACTGTGATATGATTATGTGTTTTGTACACAGTATACCTTCTGAGGTATCATTTAAAAGTTCTTGATCTGTTGAACATTAATATCCTGTTGATTGTGTGTACAATCATTGTATATGAAGTTATGAAGTATTGCTATATGTGAAACTGAAATATGTTGGGAGGCTGGTAAATGCCCACAGCCAGCCTTTCAGTAGCAACAAAGGAGCAATTCTCACTGGTCAGACAGACATTCATGGCCCATCAAGAAGAATCCACTCTCCCAGAGACTTCTCAGAGAGGCTACGTATGCAAGGGGGGCTGTCTAACCCTCATGTCACAACAAGGATCTTTCTAGCAGCTGTAAGAAAGTACAAAGGGGAACAGTGACATCATCATTTTTAATTGAGGAGATTGGTCCCCAACTGAAAGTGAATACAGCCTGTGTATCAAGAACTGTGAGCTGCCTGTGACATTTTTTTCTACTTCCTGATCCAATTTGATACTGAAGAGTACCATTTCGCACCTCACTCTTAACACTTAGTGCCAGATTTTTAGAGGTATTTAGCCACCTAATTGTCTCACACTCCTATTGCTCAAGCTCTTCCATCCCCCAAATTCACTCCTCTCTAGCTCTAACTTCCCCAGTTTTTCCTATCATGATCATATCCCATGGGAGTTAGGCACCTACATACTTCTTAAAAACTGGTCCATACTGTGTTCTGTTAGATCATAAACAATCAGTGCAACAAACAGTAAGCTGTACACATGTTCAGAATAAAACCAGATGTAAAAAATAAATAGGTATATTTATTAATGGATGGTCTCATAATTAAGTTTAGAAGGACAGTAATTACCATGTAAATCAGAGTTTGAGGGTACTGATTAATTATTAATAGCCTCTGCCAAGGTGTAATTAGCTAGAGAAAGAGATCAAGTGTTGTTTACTCAAGATTACATACAAATCTAATTTACAGCATGTATTGCTTATAAGAATGTTAGATGGTAAGGAAATTATCAGTAGATATTAGAGACCCAATTCTGTGAGATGTTGAGGGCCCAGTGTCTGGCTTATTGATTTCAGGTTATTAATGGTTATTAAAAAAACCTTATAACAGACTGATTACATGGCATGTTAAAAAATACTGAAATTCAATCATTGTTCATCTACAGACAAAGTTATTAAATTACAGTTTAAACAGTGCCAGAAATTGAAGTTGCTCTGAGTTTAGAAAGACTGAATTTCTATGCACAGTCCTCAGTTTAAAAAAAAACAAAAAACAAAAAAAACCCAAGAGCCCTCCACCCAGTTATTTTAAATTTTTCAGTTCTCATTAGGACATACACCCTATTTCAACACAGATTTTTCATAGATTCTCAAGGCCATATATAAATCCATGTTTGGAACAACCATTGGAAATTAGCCTTCCAATTTGACATTTTTTTAACATCCTGTATCTCACTACATTGTTTTTATAGCTCACATTCCAAATTCCCTTCTCATTGAGCGTTGCCCACCTCTTGATTATGATGGTGCCACACTTCAGAAAAGAGGTGGACAAATTGGAAAGACTCCAGAGGAGAGTAACTCATATGATAAAAAGCTTTAGACAACCTTGAGATGACAACAAGAACCAGCTTGCTGTCAGGTTTGATTTTATGTGGATCCCTCAAATAAGGAGCGACAAGGGTTGCTTTGCATACAACTTTGTTTTACTTGCAACATTCTATAAATCAACAATTACAATTCAAAAATCACCATTAACTCTTATCTAATACAACAACTTAACCACTTAAAACACAATCACAATTACAACTATACGATTATACTTATAAAGCTAGCTTACACTATAGAGTTATACTTATGCAATTATACTTACACTGCAACAGTGAGGTTTGTCAGCAGCAAAGCAACACTCCAATATTACTAGTACAATTCCCGGGTTTGCGCCTGAGTGGCATATACTGTGACACTCAGGTTTCACAGCCACACTCTCTATACTCAGGTTTGAGTGGCAAACTGGGGAGAGATGGGTAGGTAGATCAGGCCTCCACGTAGAGCTATTCTGGTGCTCTTCCGTAAGATACGGGACTTCTCCGTTTACTTCCTGTTTATGATCACCTTATATTCTCTTCCTCACAGCCATATGCCCACTTTTAGCCAATTATGAAGTTTCTAAGAGTGATGAGGTGATCGGGAGCTGCACCCCGACACAGCCAAACGTGATTTTATCTTTCCTGATTGTCCAGCTATGTGCCAGACAGACTTCTGGCCCCCTGCTTGGGCAATCGTACACTTTTTGTGGATTTACTCCAGCTGTTGTCTACTGTTGACAAAGAATCACTCATTGCAATACATGTCTGAATATTATTTTAAATGAAGTTTACTGAGTTTCAAGTCACAGAGGGCCCATACAGGTTTACCAAAGCCTACAGATCACATACTGATTGCATCTTGATTGTCTCCAGTTCTTAACACCTGCTGGGATTCTCCCGGTGCTTATCACAGAGATTCCTGACAAGACAAGGCTGGATGTTGTTACAAAGCAGTTAATATTTTATCTCCAGGCCCCATAATTTTATATGCCTATTAATTTAAAATGGAGTTGGGTCACTTTAATTATAGAATGAAACAATGTTACAACAAACCTGACCAAGCAGGAATGGCAAAAAAAAACCCTCAAACAAAAACACCATGGGCATATTTAGTCTTGAGAAAAGAAGACTGAGGCGGGACCTGATAATAGTCTTCAAATATGTTAAGGGCTATTACAAAGAAAGGATGATCAGTGGCTCTTCATGTCCACAGAAGGTAGGACAAGTAGTAATGGGCTTACTCTGCCATATTACTTTCCTAATATTGAAGGGATATTAGATTAGATAAGATAAAATATTAGGAATACTTTCTAACCATAAGGGTAGTACTATAAGGGTGAACTCTGGATTAGGCTTCCAAGGGAGGTTATGGAAACCCCATCAATGGAGGCTTTTAAGAACAGGCTGGACAAACCTTTATCAGAGATGGTCTAGGTTTAATTGGTCCTGCCTCACCACAGGAGGCTGGACTCTAGGCTGTCTTGAGGTCCCTTCCAAGCTTACATTTCTATGAATTATGGAGTTGCATGAGTGGGACTCAGAAGAGACTTTGGCTGAAGGTATTAAAGTGTCTTAATTGCTATACTTATGAAAAAAGAATATAAATCAGAGCTGGTTGGAAAAACTTCAGTGAAGCCATATTCCCTCAGCATTTGCATTTCCATCAAAGTCAAAACACAATGTAATCAGGACTTTTCACAGGAATTTAGTTTTGGAAGAAAATCAGAAAAAGGTGTCCCAATAAAGTTGAAATGTCCTGTTTCAACATTTTCAGAGGAGAAGGTTTTGAAGTGACTTGTTTAGAATTTGTTAAAATTTTGTATTATATATAAACACTGGACAACAAAGATTTTGCTTCCTGAATACTTTTGGGTGTATGTTATGGATTTTGGGCTACTGATTACGAAAATCACCATGAAATTTCCTTATTACATAACGTTTTTTTTAAATCACCTATATTTGTTACTTCAATTAATAATTTAAGTCTATTAAAATGTTGCCCACAATGTAAGCTGGAAAGTTTTCTATCTTGTGTCCAAGCACGCCTAGGCATGCAGTGACACTGCACCTAGTGCAGGCCACACAACTTGCAGTGGGAATGCTAAGGCTTAGGTAGGGCGGATGCTGGAAGGTCAGGTTTTAGAAAGGCTATAAAAGCATTTTGCACACACTGTTCTATGCATTGCATTTCTATCAGTTTGCATTCATGTTGATGTGCATGCTCTATGCGCATAGCATATTGTGTGTACTCACAATAATAAAGCAATTGTATTTTCAGGAGGATTCCTGATAGCAAAATGTCTCACCAATGTTGCAACAGTCGCGATACGTTCTGTTACATTTGTGGTGAATATCGCTTAAACTTCAAAGACGGAGCATGACTGCACATATTAAGAAAGCGTATGAGCTCTACTTTGGCTGTAAGATTGGTGCTCGGGACACAACCTGGGCCCCTCACATTTGTTGCGCAACATGCACTGTTGATCTTAGAGCTTGGATCGGAGGTACCCGCAAGTCAATGCCATTCGCTGTCCCAATGACATGGCGAGAGCAGAAGGATCATGTGACAGATTGTTACTTCTGTCTGACCAATGTGTCTGGTTTCTCTGCTAAATATAAGAAATCCACTGAATACCCCAATCTCCCTTCAGCCATGAGACCTGTGCCACATGATGACAGTCTTCCAGTACCGAAGCCCCCAGAGACAGAAATATGGAAGTTTTGTTGAAACACATACAGTACAGCAACTACAACTGGAACATCTGTGGTGATCTGAAAGTAGTCGTGCTGCTACTAGGAATGCAGCTCGGATACACCAAGTACTGTTGTTTCATTTGCAAATGACACAGCCATGCTAAAGAATCTCATTACATTAAAAAGGACTGGCCAACTCCATAAGCAGTTGGTTCCAGGGCAGAAAAATGTGGCACATAAACCACTTGTAGACCTGACAAAGACATTTTTGCCTCCTCGTCAAATAAAACTCGGACAGATGAAAAATTTTGTGAACGCGATGAACAAGGAAGGTGAAGGATTTCGATATTTGAGACAGATGTTTCCCAGAATAACTCATGCTAAGATTAAGGAAGGCATTTTTGTTGGTTCATAGATCAAACAGGTCATCAATGTCAGGCAATTCAAAGAACTTCTAGTAGGGCTGGAGAAAATCGCATGGAAGGCATTCAAGGATGTTGTTGAAAATTTTCTTGGCAACTACAGAGCACCAAACTACGTGCAACTGGTTGACAACATGCTTCAAGCATACAAAACCATGAAGTGCAATATGTCCCTAAAGATTCATTTTCTGCATTTGCATTTAGACTTCTTCCCTGCAAATCTTGGTGCAGTCAGTGATGAGCATGGTGAAAGGTTTTACCAGGACACTGCGATCATGGAAAACAGTATCAGGGCAACTGGAATCCATCAATGCTGGCCGATTATTGTTGGACACTTAAACGAGAAGCCTCAGACACTGAGTAGAAAAGAAAAACAACCAAACATTTTTAGCTCAGTTAAACTATTGCAAAGCGACAGCACCGTTATGCAATTAAACGCATTACATTCAATGAAAGTCAATGTCTTGTTTCTCCAAATTTCTACCTGATACAAGTAGTCTGAAAATTATATTTGTGCTCAGCTTCAAGCCGTCTAGCATAATCAAAAAAAATTTCTGAGGAAGCAACACTTTTGAAAAAATTTGTTGTCCAGTGTAATCATAGCAATCCATGTTTTGTGTTTGTCTCTCTCTCTCCCCCCAACTTCTCCCCCCAAAAGTCTAGTTGGTAGTAACCCTGGAATTATCCTATATGAAATCACTCCTCACTCCTAGTTCACTTTTAGCCCAGTCATCAGTTGGTGTCCATATCATAGCTGATATCCTTGGTGGTAGTTTCAGCTAAAAAGACTGAGAATAAGACTATCCTCTTATACTTATACATGATTCTTTCCTAACAGTTCAGGTACATTTGTGGAACTGTGTAGGAAAACTTGATGACAGCCATCTTGATAGGTAGTAATCTGGCATCTTTCTCCAGTATTAAAGGAAGAAAATTACAAGGATTCCAATTAAGTTTTCACACTGGATATCAGAAGCTTAGAATGCAAAATACTTTAACAGCCTATAATAAATAATTTGATTAATTTAGCAACCAAAATAGAGCAGGGAAGCAGCAAGAATGATCAGACCTCTTTTACAGTATAAAATTTATGCAAGCGAAAATTAATTTACATCTGTTAACTACCACAGTGAGAGCTGTAGATAATCTTAATGTAGTATATTGTAATCAAATACAATTTTTTATTGTTCTAATGAATGAATGATATCTTGAAGTGTTGTGAGCAATGTATTTTTCAAAGAGCTCTGAAAACAGACAATCAACTTCCCAACAGCCTATGTGTTTATAATAGAATTGAGGCCTCAAAGCACTACCGAGATAAGGATCCATTCTACTATACACATTCCAAACATAGTGAGAGTCCCTGCTCCAAAGAGATCATGGTCTATTTCTAGATCACATTCATAAGGCTACAAGCCCTATTCCTGTCTCACACAAGAGTTACGTTAAGTGTTTAAACATTATGATTCAATAAGTTATTCCTAATTTGCACCAATATAAAAAAGGAGAATAAGGCTATGCATACGTTATAATCAGATCTGTCATTTATTCATTACTTGCAGTCACTAAAATACATTGCACTGAATTTATTTCACAACAGTTACCAGATTTAAGCAGGTATACTATTTATTATTTACCACTCGGAAAGAAAACAGTTTTACTCAGGCCAACAACATACAAAATTAAATTAAAAAAAAGTCTGCCAAACTGGCAGATAGACAAGGAAGTTTAAGCTCCTAATTCCTCATCAAGAAGATAAAGATTGACATGCAGAATGGAAAGTAAAAACTGACATGCAGTGATGGCCAGAGCTGAGTATCTCTGCAGGACTGAGGATACAAGAAGGAACTTTGAATATCTTTTATAGTACCTAAGACAAAATATGGGCCTAGTCCACCATTTAATAACCATCTTGTTTTATGAAGATAACATGCTCATCACAGGAAAAATGAGAAAAATTTAATAGAGAAAGAAGATAAGAGTAGGATAAGAAAGTCTTTCATGGTCCTTACTGATCAACTGTTTGAGATTTCAACCAAGCAGGAAAACTGTTGCTACAATTTCCTCAAAAGTGGCTGTTCCTTCTCTGACAAGTCTTCATCAGTTAACCTTGTCTTGGCCTACTGCCTCCCAGTGTGTGGAGTTGATACCACATCTCTTGATGTTTATCTTGAGGGTGTCTTTGAAGCATTTATTTTGGCCTCTCCATTTCCTGAGTTGATCATACATCAATTGTTTTGATAGGTGTGCATCAAACATGTTCACCCAGAGCTCACTCCACCTCAGCTAGTACTGGGTAATCAGGACCTCAACACTGAAGATGTTGTCTCCATGAGAACACTTACACTTACATCTGTGCAGGAATCCTCCCAATTTATGCTGAGGATCTTTTGGAGAAGGTGCTGGTGTTCCAGGTTTTCTGGTGTTCTCTATAGGTCACTAAAGTCTCACAGCAATAGAGGAGAGCTGGAATTACCACCGCTTTACAAACTAAAAGTCTATTGTGTGTTCTGATGCCGTGGTTATTGAACACCCGGTGAGATAGTCTGCCAAAGGCCAGGCTGGCACAGCAGATTCTGTGCTGAATCTTGACATCTATGTTTGGCTTCTGTGAGAGATAGCCGTCAAGGTAGGCAAAATGTTCTACATTTTCCTGTTCCTCTCTGTCTATACAGATCTTCCTTGCTGGGTCTGATGATTGACCGGAGCAGGCTGGTGGAGAACTTTTGTTTTGGTGATGTTCAGGGTTAGCTGCAGGCTTTTGTAAGTTTCTGAAAAGCAGTTAAGGGATGTTTCTGGATCCTCCTTTCAGTATGCAGCTACAGCCCAGTCTTCTGCATACTGGGGTTTGGTTATTGTTGTTCATGTTACTTTAGTTCTGACATAGAGGTGAGAGAGGTTGAAGAGATTACCATCAATCCGATATTGGATGCCAATGCCTGTGTCAGACATTATAATACATCCTAGTTCAACATCAATCAATCCATCATCTTAGATGGTGGCATGTAAAGATTGATGTTATGACCTCTTTCTCTTCTTTTTCTTGCAAAAATATTGCTGACCTCCAAGAGGGGGTTTCAGAGCTGAGAATCCCAAGCAAAGATACGTGTCTAAATACTGTTGGAGGGGAGGGGTGCAGACTTTAGGCCACTCCCCTCTCCTTGGCATTTCCTACAGGCTAGCTTACACAACTCCCCACTCAGAATGCTGGCTTTCTTAGGCACTTAATTCTCCCCATCCATTTTATAAGGAGCTGTGGTACCTAACAGCATTGCAACACTTAAATCCCTTTGTGGCTTTAAGCCCATGGTGTTTTCTTATTAAGGAAATATGCTTCCCAAGAAGCACTAAAAAATGTTCCACAATAATTAATATGGATTACATTTATGTAACTCTTAAATATAATATTTTTGATGTATGAGACTTTTCCCCCAGAAATTGCTGCATAACTGGTAAGAAAATTCTTCAAGTGATACACAGTTAAGGTTTTTTTAAATATACTTTATGTAAATAAATCCACCACTCTTTTACACAATGATCCAGAGTTACTTTCCACACTCAGTGCTCTACAAAAAAAGATATTGCTGCTATCAAGCAGTGTGACTTTCTTTTTAGGTTTTAAATGGCACAGGAAAATTATTTAACTCTTTCTAACACACAAAAATAAAATAGTGTTACTAGGAGGCTGAAGGTATATACTAATAAACAACCAATAATTAAAAGACAAAGCATTCTTCTTCCCTCTTCAATTCAACTGAAATGTTTACACTAAACTCTGCAATGTTAAGATGCTAGAATTCCTGGGCAATGGTCTGCAGTGCACTTGTTCTTGATATTAGGCCGCACCGTGATCTAGTATTAAAAATGAAGTAATACTGTTTTCTTCTATTAAAGCATGTTGAAAACCACAAGCCCGTGAAAGAGACTGCAAACACTGCTAGAGCCCACAACTGACATCACATTCCAGCAAGATAGATGCTTCCAGAACTAGACTATGAATAGCAACTGGAAATGATCTTTTTAAGAGAAGAAAAATACATTTCAACTACTGCTATACATTTGTAAAACAGTACATTCTACCTCATGTTATTTCTAAGACATTTATGAGGTATTATATACAGAATAGCATTCTTTCTGAAATCTATAAAAGGGGGAAGCAAAAGTGAAGATCAAGTTATTCCTTCACTGTGCAGCTGGAGCTTGTGATACAGAAAAAAAATGGTAGCAAGAGGAAAGCTTAAGAATCAGGATCTGTAGGATACTACACAGAATACTGGATAGCCATAAGAGCCCCTTCTAGACAAGCAAGAAGATTAGAAGCATTTCCTCGGCTGATTAAAATGACTGATAGGTACATAATAACATGTATAGGCATTTACTGATTATTTCACATGAAAGACAGCCAAATGGAGAAAATATTGTGCCTAATCCCCTTCAAATAAAAACCAAATAATCTGTTGTTTGAGTCAAAGATGACCTAAACTTACACTGGGGTATAGGCATGTTTTCTACTTTTGGAAAGCAATTGGTAGAATTGACCACTTAAGGTCCAAGTGGTTCTCATCATGTTCCAGGGACACTCATGCCCCCATTTACCTTATGATAAGGGTGGAATGATCATGGCCCCTGATTCCTGCTTATAACCTACATGTTGAGAATCTGTATCATACTCCCCTTCAGGAGACAAACATTCTGCAAAGGCAGAACCACACTCAGCAAGGAAAATATGAGCTGAAAACCCATATAGAAAACAAAACAAAACCAAAAAAACCAAACAACTTTGTCAGGGCAACAAACATGGTGTGAAAGAGCTACTGATCTCAAGTGCCATTTCTTCACATATAATAGTGAGTACTGGAGAGTTTACATTTAAAAGGTAACAACTGTTAAATCCCCAAATACCTTTTTCAGTTCCTCTGACATCACCTTCATTCATTCCTCAGGCAAGCTTTAGAGCAATGTGTCCAATAGCATGGGGTGCAGTAGGCTGGATTCTAGCCACAAGGCTGCTGTGTTTGCCCTCAGATTCAGGGCAGCAGGGCAACGCCATTACAACCTCGCTCCAAGAAGTGATTATTGTAAACCACCAATGGACAGCAGTTCCTCACATATGGATCCTTGCTACTCAGATTAGGCAAGTGTTAGAAGTTGATCAGAAAGAGATTAATCTGCAGTTTCCGGCAGTCACGCTAAGCAGCACTGCCACTCCTGCACTGCTCTCTTTAGCCATGTCATAAATGTCAATTAATCAAATGACTGAAGAAGGGAATTCCTGTGACATGACTGGTAGCAGCATCCCCCAACATAACATTAACAAAGTTGTACTCTATAACTCAAATCAAAGTTTCCCCGACTTTGATTGGTTTGGCAACTTTTGCTATCCACAGTTATACCAAGTTTGATGCTCAGGGGGTTCTCATGTTCACAGCATTGCCATTAATAATACTGTTTTCTGACTTTTGAAACCCACATAGCTCACTTGAAGTGATTGATTGATTTTACAAAGCTGATTGTTGTTATCCAAGTGGCTCAATGCTCCCTTCTTTTACTGGGAACATGCATGCTCCAGAGTCCTTTGCCAACTAGTGTAATACTTTTGAAGTCTCATGGTAGCTGACAAGCTTCCTGGTGTATGTTTTGGTCCAAGTCTGTGCCAGAGAGCAATGGCAGGCTAAGTGGTGGGTTCACAGAAAAGGGAAGAAACAGAGAGTGGTCTGGACTGACTTGTTGCTGGGATTCATGGAAGACTGCAGGGAACAATGACTGTAATCCAATTGATTTCCTTTTGAATGGAAAGCAAGTGGCAACTGCAGGCAAGGTCCAGAAAGGAGGGGAAACAAAGGCACATCAGGCAACTAGACACAGGAAAATGGCAAATTCCGTGGCAAAAATCACAGAGTCCATGACTGAAACAAAACAAACAAACAAAAAACAGTTCATCCCTCTTACAGCTCTTGTATTATGCTGTCTGCAGATTCAGGCAGACATCACCACATCAATTTGCATCTTTAGAGGTTCTCTCTACAAACAATGGATAAAAAAAAGACATAAAATGAAAGGGTAAGGTGTTTGCAACCCCTTTGAAACCTGTTCATGACCTCATGGGGCCAAGAACCTCTCGTGTAAGGGCCACAAGATTAGGTCCAATACTCTAGAAGGAATTATTTTCTTTGCCTACATTTAGTTTCAAATGTATTAGTCTGTGTAGAATTGCATAATACAGTTATGAGACAGGTTAATTACAATGTAAAAGGTATTCTTGTAAAACACTTTAAAATAGCCCATATTAATGCATAAAAGATTTCAGTAAGGGAAAGACTAGGGAAGGAGAGAAGAAAGGATGGGGGTAAATCAGGGTTCTTTTAAATGGAGAACAGTCACGTATCATGCAACTGGACAGCATGGATTCAGAGCATACTTTATATATTCAACTTCTTAAAGCTGGGAGTCAGGATGTTTCAGGTAGTGGGAACAGAACTATGGCCACTGTTCTCCTGGGTTATATTCACTGAATCAGTATGAGAATATATTATTGTGGTACATGTGCTGGGTACATATCAGTTATGAATCGAATAAATTAACTCTATCCAGTAAACACAGAGCCACCTATGATATAG
>ML675601.1:10232780-10257610 GCA_007922155.1 Mesoclemmys tuberculata | reverse complement strand
CTCTGAAGGCCGCTCTCCTCCTGCAGCACTTCTATGCTGCTCATCCTCAAGAGTACAGAGAGATAACCAATGACTTCTGTGCCCCATCTCACCACCAGCAGGGCTCTCATCTCCCATGGACTTGATGCAGAAAACCCAGCCATGCCCCCAACCCATGATCAGTATTTATGAGCTCCCTTTCCTCTGAGTTGTTTTAACTTATGCAGAAGTCCTTCTGAAACCTACATATGTAAGCAATGGGAATTGTGGGGGCTCAGTAACTCTCAGGGCAGAAGTGTTCAATAAATATTTTTGTTCCGTATTGGGCGGGGGGAAAGAGATGTTGTAATCCTTCTTCTGTTCCACTAGTATCCCTAGAGACTTTTAAACCGCAGCTACTAAAGTTAGATATTTTTAAATCAGCAGGTCCAGATAGATTGCATCCAAGAGCTATAAAAAAGCTGTCTGAGGAACTCTCTGGACTATTAAATCTGATTTTTCTAAACATTTTGGAGCACTGAGGAATTTCCAGAAGATCAAAAGAAAACTAATGTCATGCCAGTATATGAAAAGGGTAAAGAGGATGACCTGGATAATTATAGGCCTGTCAGCCTAACGTCAATCCTGGGAAAGATAATGGAGTAGCTGATATGGGACTCAATTAATAAACAATTAAAGAAGGACGATATACTTAACATCACTCAACATGGGTTTACGGAAAATAGATCCTGTCAGACTAACTTGATATTTTTTATTTATGAGATGACAAGTTTGGTTGATAAAGGTAATAGCATTGATGTAGTATACTTAGATTTCTGTAAGGCATTTGTCTCAGTATGGCAAAATATTTTGATTAAAACAACTAGAATGATATAAAATTAACATGGACACATTAAATGGATGCAAGGCTGGCTAACTGATACGTTTCAAAATGTAACTGTAAATAGGGAAATCATCATCAAACGAATGTGTCTCTAATTGAGACCTGCAGGAATCAGTCACTGAAACAGAGCAATCTGGATCACTTGTTAAGGTGGGAGAAAACAAATAATATGCCTTGTATTATGGCTAACCGTAAGAGTGTGGGTGGGTGTACACAGAATGTAGGCAATACTTAGAGGATGGGGGACTCTGTCCTAGGAAGCAGTGACTCAGAAAAGGACTTGAGGATCATGATGGATAATCAGATTAACATGAGCTCCCAGTGTGCTGGTATGACCAAAAGAGCCAATGCAATCCCTGGATTCATATCAGGGGAATCTCTAGGAGGAGCAGAGAGATTATTTTACCTCTGTATTTGGCACTGGGGCAACCACTACTGGACTATTGCGTCCAATTCTGGTGTCCACAGTTCACAAAGGATGAAGACAAATTGGAGAGAGGGTTCAGAGAGAAGCCACAAGAATGAGTAAATGATAAGAAACTTTTCTTCATAATGACTAAGATTCCTGAGTCTACTTAGCTTTAAAAAAAGAGACTGTTAAGGGGAGTCTTGATTACAGTCTATATGTACTGTGGTAAAGTCAAGCCAGATGGCTACGGCAGGGTACTTCAGGGCCGATATGTGAGCCCTAGAATGCTCAAAGCTCTCTTCCCTACAGGCAGGAGAGAGGTTACAGATGAGCAATCAGGGGCACCTGGAGCCAATTAAGAGCCTACCCAGGTGTACGTAAACCCACATTAGGCAATCAGGGGCACCTGGAACCAATTAAGAACCTTCCCAGGTGTAATTAAAGGCTGCCTGCACTAAAGACTGGGAGGAGGAGAGGTGCTGGAGTATTGGAGAGAGAAGTTTGGAGATAGAGTTTTGAGATAGAGGTTTCTACTGCTGGGGAAGCAGAACAAAGGAGACCCTGATCCTGGACCCCCCCAGCCTACAGGGAGAACAGGTACGCCGCTGGGCCACTGGCACAAACAGGCTAGCTGCCCTCCCCAGTGAGGTTGGGGAGACAGCCCCTCAGGCCTACAGAAAGGCCTGCACCTGCTTGCCCTGTAGGGAGTGGCCAAAGAGAGGGGAAGATCTAGAGACTTATCTGGACCGGGGTGGGACTACCCCAGGCCCCACTGCCTACAGAGACTGTTGCCAGTGAGCGAGCACCAGAAACGGGGGCTGGCATACCACAGTACCTACATGAGGGGAAAAAACATAATAATGACCTCTTCCACTAGCTGAGAAAGGTATAACAAGATCCAGTGGCTGGAAGTTGAAGCTAAATAAATTCAGACTGGAAATAAGGCATACGTTTTTAATGGTGAGTACAATTAACCATTGGAACAATTTGCCAAGGGTCATGGTGGACATTTTTTAAAATCGGGATTGGATATTTTTCTAAAAAGATATGCTCTAGGAATAATTTGGGGAAGTTCTATGCCTGTGGCCAGAGGGTCAGACCAGATGATCACAAAGGTTCCTCCTACCCTTTGAATCTATCAATCAATACACTCCTTGACAAACGCTCCAAGTCCCTTCCAGATTTCTTTTCCTATTCTCAACAAGACACCTAATGACATATTAGCCTCCAGAACTCCCTCAGAAGTGCCCCCACACTCTTCTTCCACTGTTGATTCACTTCTTCTCCCAGACATATCCATTCCCACCTGATCTGCCTCCCAACAATGGGGCAGGTATCAGCAGCTGGAAGGTGGTGAGATGTAGAACACTCATCCAGAAGATCAAATAGAGTTTCTTGCAGAAGCCAACACAAACTACCTTGCTTCTCAGTACCTGGAAACCCTTTCAATGGCCCCAGTACACATATCTCCCAAGCCCTTAAGCATTCTAGAGTTGATGTTGCAACATGTAAAGCTCATATTATTGCACTTGGTGTCATACCAATTTCTTTTTGTAAAGAAAGAAAGCCCAAGGAGGAATTTGAGGCAACAGGCAGACAGACAGGAAGCAACTTATGCTTGGAATGCACATATATACTTGCTGTCTCTTGGTCATCATCTCTTTCAGCAGGGAAAATATTACATGACAAAGTGAATAGAAAATAACTTTTAGGTTAAGTGAGAATGTGTGTGCCCACATTACAAATTATCTTCAATAAAAATCCAGAAGAACACCACTGATGACTCCTCACTTTAGAAATCATCTATGTGGATAGTTTGCAAGCTGCAGCAAGATTTGTGATACTATTAAGCTACTAAAAACCACAAACAATGCTGTGTTTGGCACCAAAAACCTTTTGAAAGAAAGGAAGAAGATAGGCCAGGTTAAAGTAACCCAAAGAAGATTCTTTTAAGTGCTTCAATTCCATCTAAACAGTAAGCTCTTAGTTTAATTTATAGTATGAAGTGGTTTGGAAAGTTACAATAGCTGCAGTAGTAAACAAAATGAAAGTCAGGATTTGAAGAAACAATTGGATACTCTATGATAAGTTTGAGATCATGAGCAATCTACCAGTTCCAAGTGACATCTCTTTACTAAAAACAAAACCAGTTTTATTTTAATAGACACAGAAGAAACAAGAATGGAACCAGATCACCGTAAGTCATCTCATAGAATAGATATTCATTTTGTAAAGTTTCTCACTTTTGAACCACCTCTGTCTTAGATTACTAGCATCTCTTGGAAACTCACTACCCATATAGCAGTTCCAGCCTGGCCTCATTTACCCAGCAAAACTTCTGCTACATGGCATTTCAGCTATTCACCAAAGGAAAAAAAAGTCTCAAACGCTGAGAAAAAACAGACAGCACAGATTAAGTGAAAAACATAAAAGATAGATCTGGAGAGTAAAGATGTAAATTCAATGCAGAAAGCAACTGGGGGAAAAAAGCCTTAAGTTATAAAGTAATTGCCTGATTTTTTTTTTAAGTGATGCACTTCTCTCAAATTCTCATTAGTACAGACTGAGCAGTTAGAATTACACCTTATATTTCAAAAGGTAGCAATGCAGAGCTAAAACAGAAAACATATGAGGAATTTGAATTCAGCAAGAATCAGTTTAGAGTAGAGACACGTCAGTTCCTGGATCCCAAGTTGATTGAAACAGATAGCTTTAAGTCTCTAAATAATTGATACATACAATGACCTGCAACACATGACGACAGCCATTTTAAGTATGGGCTGGCCCCATTTTCCTTCCTTCCTGTTTGCCAGCCTGTTTCTCACACACTTGCAGCCCCATTTGTTCAGTCCCACCTACCATGTAAAGACATTCAGACATGAAGCAAGAATCAAACAGCAAGAGAAGTATGGCCACTTTACAATGCATCTCATAAAATATTATCATAGTCCTAACTTCACTCATTTGAATTCAAGTTGTCCGCACTCTCTGTTTTGGTAAGTAGAGGAAAGTTTGAGCCATGCTGAGGAATGGACAACCTACTTATCTATCTGTCCCAGTTCTCAGATGGAACCAACCACTGTCATCGCCAAGTACCTCTTCACGACTCATTCCTTTCCACTGACCCTGCACAAACCTCTCTGCAAGGTTTCAGTCAGGTTTAATCTGCATGGGTTGAGAAGCAACAGAGTGGAAGAGCCAGCCTCTCTCTCTATTTTTCTTCCCAAGCCCATAGGTCACAGCAGCATAAATTTACTTTAGATTAAGGTTACCTCTGCATGGTGCTGCAGTTCTGACTACAGGAATGTGAAGTGCAGCAATTACCCATGTACTACACTGCAACTACCCCAAGTGAACTCTGCTGGTGTGAACTAAAATGTACCTAGTTTGCACTGACATAGTCCTTTTCAAGCAAGTCTATGTGAACACAAAGTAGGTACCTTTTAGTTCATGCCAGCAGCATGCACATGGGGCAGTCACAGTGCAGCCATTTGGCACATGCTGCAATTCACCTCCCTGTAGTCTGTACTGCAGTGCAGTTTATACCAGCCCAGAGTCTTCAGTGAGTTCTCCCTTCCCTCTTCGCTCTGTAAAATCTTTCAGGTTGCAGCATAACAATTGGTGGCAGAAGCCAAAGGAAACATGCTTCCCAACCAGGGTTTATAACTAGCCAGGAAAATCAACAGCAGTGCCATGGCAAGCCCTCTAACTTGATAGAAATGTCCTAAGATTCAAGGTGATCTGGGAAAGCAGAACCCCTGGCCTCTTCCGTTGGTCTACATGGAACAAACATTCTGCTCCCTCAACAGAATGTCATGGAAACTTCTTGGGTTAAAACTCCATTTCCCTTCACCAGTGCAGGTTATTCCTGCATAAGGATGAACGGGACTTAAAAAAAAGAAAGAACTCATGAATAAATGGAAGTGTTAACTTACTGCTCATTAGGTGACTCAGTCATCTGCATTTCCTCCACTTCTGTCTGAAAGAAAAATGATTACGCTATTTAGGCACAGGATTTAAAGTCTTTCCAAATACTTGCTAAAAGTACGGCCTCATCCGCGGGAACATTTATACACATGAATAGTTTCATGTGTAAGCGAAAAGATATAGTATCATCATGGGATGGTGTCTCAGAGCCCACTTCAGTCATGTGTATTATTATTATCCTTGTGTCACATACACAAACGTTCCCCTGCCCCGAGTGAGGATACTACAGCAGGGAGGAGAAGCAGCTATACAGAATTGACTCAATATGAACAGAATAGGGCCCTTTTCTTAATCCTGAATTGCCAGACCTCCCTTTTATTAAGTAAGCCAATTTATCCTTAACACTGGAACTTTTTAGTCCAAAGAGTCTGAAAATAGACATAACCCAGGCCCTAAGATTGATCACGAACACTATTTGCACCATAGGTTGAATCACTCTTCATGTACGTAGGTCTGAGCTTTGAGGAGCATCATAAAGCACATAAACAAGTGCTCTGGGAACCATGCACCAGATTTGTCAGATGTGCAGAGGATCTAAGGCTCAAATTGAAGACATTGGAAGCTGTAGCACACCTCAACACTATATTGCTATATTAACATTGCCAACTCAGGCAAATATGGTCACATGTCATGTAATCTTTGAAGTTTATCATAAAATCCTACTGTCACATGAATTCCACAGAATCTTAGCTTTCCTTTTAAAGAACATGTACATTTCTATCCTTCATGATTGTGGAGAAAAGCTTGAAAGCACAAACCATAATAGATCAAAAGTTATGGAGCCATTAAGAAAAATTTCAAATGTATCATTTTAAAAAGAATCCCATGATTTGGGGAGCTTGATTCATGATTTTTTGAATACTTGGGACTGGCAATATTGTCATGTGTCCTGAAGTTTGCAGGTTTACAATATTATTCTTACTGTAGCGTGTGTGTCATACACAAAGGCTCATCTAAAAAAAAAATGAAGTTCTGGAACTAACCAGAAAGATCTAGAACAATATTATGGCAAGGCCAGAATCAGAGTGGCTTACAAACAAGCTTACAGAAAATCAAAGCTTATGTAAATAACAAGTTTCGAGGTTTGCTATATTTTCCAGGTTCTGATTTAACCAAAATACTAGCAGAATCTCTGGATCTCTCTCTTCATGCAATCTACAAACAATAGACTTCAAGCTCAGAACAAAAGAATACAAACCACAGAGGACGGGGTAATTCATCTGAATTCCCTTTTTTCTAATCAGTGCTAAACATGCTCATTCTGTGCCTCACATGTAACCCAGCCCTCTTTAACGGTGAGTTGCACCTAATTGACTTCCAAATGAGAAGTGCCTCCTGGGGAATTAACCCACCACCAGCCAAACCACTGTCTGGTTTAGCAGGGTTTCTTCGTAGGGCACCACTTGGTGAGATACAACCAGAGCTTGGGATTTCCTCCAGGAGGCACCAGGAGGATGTGTACATCCAGCATACGTATGAGAGACTATTGCGTTCTCTGACTTTCTGAAAGATCAGAATAATGGCCATGTGTGATAAACAATATGTAGCTTAGCATGGTGGGGACCTGATTCTCTATTGTCTTGCATATTATGTAGATATTTATTTTGGTGCAAAGCAGATCAAATCAGAATGGGAATGTTTTACATTCACCAGTAGAGGAATAGACTACTCTTACCTTGGACTCGGAGCATCAAATATTTGGTGACATTTGTTGACATTTTTATTAATGTAATGAGGGCAAAAATTAAACATAAGACCAAATGAGCCTCAGAATCAGTAAATAATGAGAATAAAATTGTTAAAACTGCTCTGTCCTTCGGTGTGGATTTGATGTTGTTTAAATGTCATTTTTAGAGGCAACTGCTGACAAAGCATTCTCATTTTCCCCTTCATTCAGTATCTGTTTAATGCAGCCTAGCTAACTGTTATTTCCACAGTGCCAAAATGGACCTTAAAAAAAACAAAAAACACACCACTAAGCATGTGTGCAATCAAAGCATTGCAACCATGAGAATGGTGTTTGTTCTAACCTACTGAATCTGCCATCCATAAGTTCAGTGGGAGCTTCAAAGCGCACACAGAGATGATTTTTCTGCAGTCTGGCCTTTAAACATCTAGAAATATTGACCCCTTCAAATCTCATGTTCAAGGAGTTTTATGTTTTTGTGTGTATGTATGTATATATATATATATATATATATAAGACCAAGAATGTCTCTGGATGCAGTGAGGTCCAGCATGGCACTTTATAGCTTTTACAAAGACTCAAATGTCAAGAGATCCTGTCCCAGAGGAAGGGAGGGAGGGAGACTTCAGTCATAACAATAAATATGTCCATTGTTAAATACAAACATGCCCACAAATTTGCATGGCTTGCTCTTTTTCAGGGTGTCCCTAACTCAAGCTATATCAACCCCTGACCCTGATTCCATGGTGTGCTTCAAATGAGCAATAGAACAATTCCTTTTTTTAAACCCCTTATAACTTTCGTAGATGACCATTAATTTTCACCACTCTCCCCCAAGTTGCATCTGGGACCCAGGAACTGTCCTCCTACCAAAATGTTTACCACTACAGCTTTTCAAAAAAAAAAAAAAAAAAAATTGTTTTCAATAATGTGGAAAATTCACAATCTCCATTTTTTTCCCCCTTAACATTTCAAATTAAATTCATTCTTGGGCTAACAAACTTCCCATATTTCAGCCTGAAAAGGTTTTTTAAAAAACATTTGATTATAATACAACACTTTAAATATAATAAATACCTCATTTATTATTTAGATCCAAATCCTGCAAACACTTAAACATGTATCTTTACTTAAATAAGTAGTCCATTGGACTGATCATATTAATAAAGCTGTGCTTAAATTTGTAGGATTAGGACCTTGGAGATCTTTATTATGATGACATTAAAAGTATTTAATTATTTAGTTATATACCTTATATTACATTATTTTCAGACAACTCCTTCTGATTAATGGCACACTGAGTTCAGGATACTAGCCTCGGTGGGACAGAACGGGCAGTAGTTTATTTTGATTCATAAGAATTCTCTCCTTCTGACAGGTGTACCAATACAAAGTGGTAAGAACTTCCTTGGTTTTCTTTGGGATGACATGGCATTCACCCACTACTAGATTTGGGCTTGAAGTACAAACATTTATTAATTTGAGGTTTAGTATAGATTTTTTTAAAACACTATTTCCTTGTAGGCAAAGTTTATCAACTACTCAGTCATGGGCCAGCAAACATTTTTTATTATTTTTCCCCATTTCAAATACCATAGGATTTGTTGTAATAAAGAGTTACATTCATTTTTATTAAAGAGCAAAAAAGAAAATAAACTTAAAATAAAGACTTATTTTGAAAGATTTTCATTCCACATAATTTATACTGGAGAATGTAATGAAGGCTTAATCAAAGAAAAAAAATGAGATTGGATTTTAGAAGGGCAGACAGAGCTCTGACTAGCCTAGGGCCAGCTTTGCTTTATGTTAAAGCAATTTGTGTTTTATTACCAGCATACTTGTTGCAGCATACAATATAGATCCATCACACATAAAAGAAAAAAAACAGCTCATATATATCAAAATCAAACAAAAATGATTTACTGCTGGTGGCATAAGAGCCAATATATTTGCTGGAAAGCAAACAATTCTAATCTGCTTCATGACACAATTAAGAAAGGGCTAGTTAATGGATCTATTCTCTAGTGGATCTACAGGAATAGTAGAACTCTCATTACATATTATATGCAGACAATTGTATACATAACAGAGAAATTCTGATAACAGGTTCTGATGACTTCTGGGGCTAAGGCTGTGAAAAGCAAAAGAACACAGCCAAAGTTATGCATGCCACGTCCATTTCACAGAGAGGGCAGTTACCAAAGAAAAACGGTTTTAAAAAATTTTAGTTTGAACTGTAAAGTGATTGCATCTGGAGTCAAATCCCTTTATTTTATTCACAGGCATAGTCCCATTAACTTCAAAGGGTCTGCTTGTGGGCTCGATCTTGTAAGGTGCCGGACATGCTGGCTCCAATGCAGCAAAGCATTTCAGCACATAGTTCATTTTAAAACACGTGAATAACCCTCTTGAAGCCAGTGGGACCATTCATGTGAAATTAACTATGTGCCTAAGTGCTTTGCTGGACTGGGGCCAGAGGACTCATCAGTTTATAGGATTGAGTGCTGTCTGAATAAGATGAGCAGGATTTATTCAGCCTTTGGTGTACAAGTCTTTGCGCCTGATTCTGATCTCACACTGGCATAATGCAATTAATTTTTGCTGTAGCTCAGGCTGATTGAAATATTCAGGACTACCTTCCTCATTACAACCACCTCTTAAGGGACAAACTTTGGCAAGTTCTGATGGATGGTGGGGCAACAAAGGGTGCAAAACCTCCCTCCTCTTGAAACACAAGCCAGGGACAACCTCCATCCTTGCGCTCCCTGTTATTTTGTGAGTCACATCAGTCAAACGGGGGCAAGGGAGGTTAGCCAGAGGAAAACATGAGTCTATTCATCCTCCATGCTGGCCCCCAAGAACATAGCAGGCATACAGGCACACAAATTGAGTACAGTGTCTCTGCATACTGTACCAGATGGGACAGGATTGTGCAGCTAAATTTGCGGGGCATACTGCAAATTATCAGAGTCCAAATGGTGAATGCAATGTATAAAAAAATAAATAAAAGACAGTGGGACATAAAATTATTCAGACAGGAAATCTGAGTGCTGTAAGATTCATTGCATTAGTGTAAATTATTCTTTCTATAAGCTCAGTGTCATGATTAATTATTTCTAATGTAAATGTAAGCAATATGTGGAACAATGTGTGTGGAATGCACATGGATATCACTAATGGTCTGAAATCTATCAGAGTGGGAGGGAGAGCTATGGAAGAGACGATATGAGATTTGGGCATCTTAAATTCTGTAAGAGGTTTGGGATGTTTTTGCTAGCATTTAGCAGTGAAGTAATTAACAATGCAGACATTTAAATGATTACCTGTAGATTTCAAAGCTAGCACCTGGACCAGTTCACAGCTGTAAGAGCTGTTTCAGACTTTCTGCAGACTCAGGAAGACAGTGCTGCATTTGTCACAGTTGGAAGAGCGAGTTTCTTCACCACATATTTTTGGTCACACTTTATATTAAAGTAACCTTTAGAAATGAGTCAATGATTTAAGCATGTTAGACATGAGGAACATTGTTAATGATTTCTATGAGCAACTTTATGTTCTGTTGAATCTCACAACTGATTAATGCATATTTTAATAAGTATCTAATCATTGTAGCAAAGTATGCCCAGACATGCCTCCTTGTGACTCTTCCACCATTACATAAACCAACACAGACAGGACATTAAAATTACACACCCCTCCTCTTCCAGGATCATTAACAGATTAATTCAAAACTCCCAGCACCTTCAAGTTTACCAGTTCTTTGTACCCTCATGGACTCAGTAATCCTCTAGAAGGGTGTTTGCGCAAAGCTAACTCCAGCCCAGGCTTATCTTCTCACTGATCCAAGAACTTCTTTCCCCAATCCTCTGCCTGGAAGCCTGCTGATTTTAGTCACATGAGCCTCATAATGTGTTCCTTGCACTTATTTTGTTCACTTAGAAAGATGGTGGGGGAGGGAATAAACTTGGCATTAGATGTAGCTGGGCCCCATCTACCTAAAGGGACATCTCACCCTGTAACAATTACCTATGAACCTTTTATAACAAAATGTATCCTTAATAGAAATTATAGTATGACCATATTTTTAAAATATTAAAAACTCTGATTTTGGAGGAAAATACTGAAGAAAAGAAATTTATTCTACAACAAGTTCCATGGTCGCATAAATGCAGAATACAGGCATCCCTGCTAACAATGCTCGCTTGCCTCACAGTGTTTTGGGGAGACTTGATTTATGAACATACATAAAACACATTGACATTGGTACAAGTGTAATGTACCATAGTCATCAAAGACCTGATTCTTCACTGCCTTGGACCTTGCATGCTCAAGTTACATCTGAGTAAGTTAGGTGTAAAAGGCTGCCATATTGATTCAGCAGGGCTTAATAAGATGCAAGGCTAAGGAAGACTGCAATCATGGTATGGAAATACCCAAGTACTGGATATCTTGTGTTCAATTATTTCAGACATCTTTTATCCTACCACGTGCTCAAGGGCTTCCTGTGGAGCATAAATGAAAATAGCAATAACTGAACATTTTTCAGACAAGTTTTTAAAAGAGGAGTCTTATTACTGAGAAAGTAGTAATAGATTCTCAAATAGAACCAAGCTGCTTCTTCATTGAGTCAGCATTGCCTAGAGGCCATTGCTTCCATTAGCCACATTCCTTAAAGGTGTCCATTCAAGCTCTGATCTCTTGAGATAAGGTTAGTTAAATTTAACAGGCAGTATTAGGTATTTGATAACACAATTCAGTTACTAACTACATTTCACTGTGTTCATTTTTTTTCCATGCAATCATACTTTCTCCTTGAAACCAGAACTCCCACTGACCTCAAAGGAATGGATCACTGAGTTAGGATAGACCAGTAGCTCATGGACTAGCCTACAACTTAGGAGACCTATAGTCAATTCCCTGCTCTACAAGAGACTCCCAGGGTAACCTTAAGCAAATCACTTAAGCGCAGATCCCAAAGACATGCCATGGGTTTCAATGGAAGTTAGAAGCCTAAATACCTTTGAGAATCGGTTTTAGTCTCTCTGTGCCTCAGCTCCCTACCTATAAAATTAAGATAACACTTCCCAACCTCACAGCACTGTTGTGAGGATAAGTACATTGAAGATTGCGAGTTACTCAACTACTCCAGCGACGGGCTCCCACTAAGCACTTAAGGTAAAAATTCAGTGCGTAGTGGAAGACCCCATGGAACTGAATTCTCACATGATCTCCAGTAACGTGTCCTGAAACGGGGACACAGATTTAAGGTAAGAACAATTACACAGATGGTAGGCAAGCATCATCCCCACAATTCACTACTGGATCTAGCCTCCTAGTCTAACCAGTCTGTTGTACAAAGAAACAAATTAGTATCTCTTTAAATAATCTGTGAGCCTATGTGGCACACCACCACTCCCATGTTCTATATTTCTAGAAGCCACCACAGCAGCAATTGTTATATCTGCTTAGGACTTACGTGTTCGATATGTTTAGATTTGGACCGTATTGTGCCCATGTGGTTCCTCCACATTATGCATGACGGCAAAAGACACGACACTTTTCTCACTCTCTAAGACCCAATCTTCATGAATCACAAGCCAAGGGGAATCATAGGTTTGGAAGAAAGTGCTATCACACCATGGAATAGGCACTGTCACCTTCTATGTCCTCAAAAGCTGGGACTTGGTGCTCATCTCTACTATTGGCAGTTGAGGAAAGCATTTGGGCCATTATATATAGACTGTTTAGCACTCTGACTACTCTTTGTATGGTAATGGACTCCATCGTGCCTTCGATCACTTTTTTCTCTTAAAAAAAAAAACCAACAGAACCTCAAGAAGAAAAATGTATCCAAAAAAGTAGTGTCATATGCACCTTTGTCTGTTTATTATTATACATTGTGCATAACTTCAAAGAGGAAGTTGACATATTAAAATACACCAGGAATCAGAAAAAAAGATTGACATGACTCACTAAATGACGACAGAGGTAGAGCAGGTTCACTTTTTATTCAAGAGAATTAAACCAAAAAAGAAACAAAATATTAAAATGGGAGCAAGTCTGAGTAGAAAAACATTTCTAACTCAAACATAGCAAAGAATATTTTACCCAGCTTTTATTTTTACTTGCTTCCAAAAATTCACATTGCTTTCATTCCTTACAAGAATGTGACAGCTCAACTTTATTTCATCAAACAAAATGTAGGAAATCAAATGCAAAAACCTTTATTCACTTAGCAGTCTTTACTCAGGCTGGGACTCCCCTTGAAATCACTGGGATTGTTAACATATTTAAATGTTTTTTCAAGACAGTGTGTTAGGATAATGCTGTGTATAAGTCTCTGTTCCCATATTGTCTGCACAGTCTTGTTCAATGGGAATCTTGGCCAGGCAAGAGAGCTCTGTCCTAAAGAAACCATGGGGCTAGTGGGACAGGTCTGGAATACTACCACCATCTGGAGTGATAGAAGAGCCACTATGCAGCTACTATAGCAGACTTATGAATAGTACTCTACACTAGTGGTTCTCAACCTTTCGTAGACTCAGACTATAAAAGTCAGAAGAAACCATTATGATCATCTAGTCTGACCTCCTGCACAACGCAGGTCACAGAACTTCACCCACCCACTCTTGTAGTAGACCTCTAACCTAAGACTGAGTTATAGAAGTCCTCAAATAATTATTTAAAGACTTCCCAGACTACTGTACCCCCTTCAGGATTCTGACTTGCATACACAAAGTTTCACCTCACCTGAAAACTACTTGTTTACAAAATCAGACATAAAAATACATAAAGTATCACAGCACACTATTGCTGAAAAATTGCTTACTTTCCCATTGAAATAGTGTACTTCCATTTCAGTGGGATACTTCAGCCTGTTTTTCATTTGTGAGCCTTTACTGAAGCCCAAGTCCCTGGTGGCAGCACAAAAGCAGGAGGAGCTGAAGCATGTAATTCAGCTTTACGAGACTCTCTATGGTATGGGGCCCCAGGGAAATGCCCTGCTTGCTACCCACTAATGCTGGCCCTGAATGTGTGATCCCCTTAAACACATCCCATAACCCTGCTGGGGGCTGCAACCCCCCAGGTTGAGAAACACTGATCTAGATGAGCTAAGTATCCCCAAAAAGTTCCAGAGGGGTAGCTGTTTTAGTCTGTATACAGCAAAAACCATGAGAGTCCTGTAGCACTTTAAAGATGCAGAAATTAAATTTGTTAGTCTTTAAAGTGCTCCAGGACTTTTTTTTTTTTTTTTTTTAATAAAGTATCCCTGGTAGACCATACCCTGGTTGACAATCACTCCCCTACATTACTCACCTGTTTCTAAATAAATACATAGGGCCGTAGGAAGAGGCAAAGTTTGCTACCTGCTACTAGTGCTGCTTGCAACAATTTGACCACTTCTACCTATTCCTACCTCCTCCTACTGTGTGCGAATGAAGCAGGGAGTTTGAGAGCAATTACCACACCCCTGAAATATCCCCATTGTATTCGGATATAAGAGGTTGCCTGATACAGCAGCACTTCAGAGATGCTGTGGGGAAGAGGAGTGGCCAGATGACAATCCCATGGAAAGCCTGGGATAGACAGGAGGTGGGCTATGAAGTGTATCCTGGAAAAGAGCAAATGTGAGTGGAATCCCAATGAAAGAAAGGTGCTAAAGCTTGCCTAAGGCCAGAATTGTAGCATGATTTCCACTTTCAAACACTGGAAGCATAAATCAGCCATTTCTTGGTTTTGGATCCAGACCCTGACACTCACAGATTTTTTTGAGTGTTCTGATCTATACAGAGAACTTTCAGGAAGATGGTGTCTTAGATGAAGAGGAGGCCTAGGTTTATATTTTAAAAAAGGGAAGCTTAAGGCAGCAGAGACTTCCAATGTCATAAAGCTAATGCTAAAGAACACTACAATGTTGAGCACTGAGCAATGATGGGTGTTACTCTCATTGTTGTCTAAAATTCCTTTTCACTGAAAGCCAATCAGCCAGAAATAAAGAGGCAGAGTCACACTGATATCATTACCTTGAGGCAAGGGAAAGAAAAGAGAAGAGCATATAAAAATTAACATTTTCCATCTAGGGTGAGATTTTCAAAAACATTCAACGATACCTTTTTTCTGCTCCCATTGAAGACAATGAAAAGATACCTAAACACTCCAGGTGGACCAGAGGTAAGGCAAAACTGAGCTTTTTTTTTTTTTAAAGTTCCCTCATAAAATTTCCATTTCTAACAAAGACATTTGCAACATGCCAGTACAACACAAGGACAATAAGGTGGAACCAAAAAACCTGCAGGGAGATTTAGTTTATTTTCAGCTCAAAGGGCTAGTATAATTTTATGGCCCTAGAGAATAACTGATTCATTCACTAGAAGATACTTGCTTTGTCATAAATCTTATGAAACACACTTGAAATCCTCTGTAATCTCAGAAAAGAGTGGGTTGTTCTATTTTTATGTATTTATTACCTCTGCAGCTATGACTTTAAGGTGGTGCTTTGGCTTCTCGAAATATAAATAAACCAACTGCTTAGTGATTATTTTCCAGGTTGGTAGGTGGAAAAAGATAACTTGCCAGCATGAAGCTGTGGGTGCGTGATGTTCAGTACCATCTAACCCATGAATACAGGTCAACTTAAGGGCCTCTTCACTTTTGCCCTCTGTAAAATGTGGAAAACAACATTACAAAAGCAGTGCTGTTCTCAGCGCCAATCGTGGCCAGCCTAGGAGAGCCCACACCATTTCTGTTCAGCCAGCCGTGCAAAATATTCAGTCTAGGAACAATAGAAACGAAGGTGAGTGCATGTAGAGATGTTAGGTGGCACATGCTAAAACATGTATACCATGCCTCTAATCCCAACCCCTGTCCCCACCCCAGAAAGGAACGTATGGAATGAGCCACTACTCCCAACTCCACCGTGGATTTCATTTGTGGTACCAATGCCAACTGTGATGTTTGTTTGTAGGTAACATATTGGCAGAATGTAGTAGAGAATATACTGTAGCATTCCGTGGTAGCAGAACATAGTGCTGCACTTACCATGCTGCTGAAAATATTATAAAATATGGTAAGTCCTGTTTTACATTTTTCTGGCCATACTGAGTAGTTATCCACAGGGCGCAGAGCCAGCCTAAGAATCCTGTACCAAAGCACCTTGCAGCCCTCACCACAGGGGCAAGCTGTGGCTTTGGCACAGATGTTCTGAAGGAGAAGAGAAATATGTGGCCAGATGGGGTTCGGCCCTGGGGCTTCTTTTGATTATGATGGACCATAACATACAGCATTCTCCTAGGGCAGAACAACCACAGCAGCTTGCTCTACAGTCTTGCCCCCCCACACCCCAATTGCTGAGATGCTCCCTTCTACCTCTTATTCCCATACCAGCATACCCCTTATGAGCAGAGGGAACCAGTAGTGTATGGGGACTAGAACTGAGAGAAGGAAGAGAAATCTGTCACTCTACCTGTTGGTTCATAACCCATTCTCTGTAAGTCTGTATTTAGTGCTAGCTTTGGACTGCTCCTGTACAGGTGGGCTGGGAGAACTTACAGAAGGAACGCCTTCTTTCGCTAGGACATCCACACAGAAGCAAGCCAGTATCTAGTCTTGTCACTTCTTGAAGCACTAAACTTGAATTTGCCAACATGCCTGCCTCTAGTAGACCCGAAGGGTTGTTTCAAACCAGATTAGGGTGCATAATTATTGCCTCACTCTCTTGTTCACCATCTGAAATGGCACATCAGGCCTGCGAGCACCTCAAACACTTCCTTTTCAAAAGGAGTAGTAGGAAGCAAGAGGGTTGAATTTTTGCATGTGTCTGCCAGGCACAGAAATAATGCCTCAGGGCACCACCACACTGCAGATGCTACAGCTTCATTTACACCTAAGAACTATCTGGCCCTTTGTCTTGTCATCAGACTGTATATGAAAGTCCAGCTGAAGTGGTTATTGGTTCCTTGTCCGCATCGTTCACTTGGCCCTATCTTTGCTAACAACATCCTTCACTAGACACTAAAACTTCTCTTAAGTGAGGAACTTCAGTCTCTCTCATGCCTCTGATCTAATACCCTGAAAAATTTATCTCCACCCTATTCTGCAACTATGGCAGACTAAGATCAGTCTTCCTCGAAGTCTGCTAGTCAGCAACTGCCTCCAATAAGTCATGCTGAAATGAATTGGGAACTTGACTAAGAGCAGCTTTTACAGATAATTTTGCAGAAATGGAGAAAACCATAAAATAAACAATTGTTAAAACACACACACTCCCAGAGGAAAAATACCAAAGGCATTACTTACCTGGCACTGAAGTTACAGATTATAGCAAAATTACCTGACCTTCAAGATGCTATCAACTTGTCATGTCACTCTGCTCATTGTCTGAGGAAAAGATCACTGGAAACCATCTTTGGGAAGAAGCGAGCTCCTACAGATAACGTTATGAGCTTAGCTCCCACTCCCTGGCTAAAGTCAGTTCATGGTTTCATCTACCTTACAATGAATGAATACACAAATGCTATTGTATTGGGTCACATCACCTTTCACTCAACAGAATATCTTTCTATTTAGTCATAAGGCATGTTCATTTTTCAAATGCACAAAAATAGGATTTGGCCCAACAGTCGCAGAGCACTTCCCCGTCCAGCATCCTCCTGGTTTTATAGAGGGTCCCCTTGGTCAGTGCCAATAGGAGGCGGACAAGGAAGCCTCATGACTTCGTGGGGCCACAGATATGGTGTGCATATATCAGGAGGTGCGGGGGAAAGTGCAGCTAGAACTAAAGAAGGTGGTTCTGAAGGAACCAGAAAAGAGGATGCAACCTGGTGCAGAAAAGAGGATGCAACCTGGTGCACTACAGGTAGATATGCACCAAAGTCTCCCTCACACTGCAGAAAAGGGAGCTATGGGAGAGGAAGATGAACATGCCAGGTACGTGTCCGTACTCGTGGCTCCATGAAGGAGCTGCCATCTGATATCCCCAAAAGGCAATGGGACCAAAGTGGAATACAGACTGGCTCACCAGGGTTCCTCCTGCTCCACAGGTAGTAAAAAGTCCTATCTCTTGGTGTCAGGGCAGGACATGACAGTGAGGAAATGGAATGTATGGAGCATGAGCATGTACAGCTGATATCTAGGCGTGGTTCTGAAATGAACCAGTTCTAAGTCACGAAGCCAGTTTGCGGTGTGCAGAGAGGGTGGCTGTGGGGGCTCATGGGACAGGGGCCTAATGAAAAGATCGGGGGGGGGGGGTGCAGAGGTGAGGGACAGGCACAGGACCTATTTAAGGAAGGCCCAAGAAGGAGGCCCTTGCCTCCTGGAGTACATGTCAGGGGGATTGAGAGGTGGAGAGCCCCATGCTCCAGCCAAGTGCCAGGGGATTCATCCAGATCCCTTCTCATAGTCCAGCAGGTCTCTGATTCTGGTGGTTCCTGCCAGGACCAAATCTTTGGAGCACAAAGGGGACTCCACCACCTACACACCAAACTGTAGGTTCAGTAGCAGAGGGTCTGTGAGATGTGCACCCTCAGCAGCCACCATGGGCTGAAACCAGCTTCCAGATCCAGAAGAGTCCTTGCAGAAGACTGGCAGATCAGAAATGTCTTGCAGAAGACCCCTCAGATAAAAATAAAAGAACTGTTGGTCATATCAGAGCCTCTGGAGGCAATGGAGAAAGGTGTGCACAAACATACCCCACGTCAGACTACCTGTGTCAAAGAAGTCTCCGAAGGACCTGGAGACAGAAGACTTGGACCTGGGTGCAGAGACAAAGCAGGCTCTGTCTCCCTCATCCAGGGGAAGATGCAGAACTGCCCCAGAGATCTAGTGCTGTCCAGCTAATCTCTGGAGACCGACCAGGACAACCAGGGCCGGGCTCAGAGTGTTGAGCCAGTGCTAGAGCATGGACAGGACCAGCTGGTTGAGCACCAGCACCCTCCTCCACAGGGAAAGGCACCAGAGGAGTCCTGTCCATCTCTGCAACCATTGAGCCACCCTACCTTCAAAATCTTGCCAGGTCTTTAGCAGGGAGGGATGGGAGACAAAGGTAAATGTCTAGATAGAGCAGTGGACCCACACTCCACTGAATGGCCTGATCCTTGGGTGGGAGGAACCTCACCTGCCATCCAGTCCCTACCATCAGTCCAGAGTTCTTGATCCAATTGACCCGAGAAGAGGCGGCCACAGAGTAGATGGCCTGGGAGGCCTCCACCCACAGTAGGTCACCTGGATCCAGGATCACAAAGAGCACATCGGCGTAGGCTGATGGGAGCACCTGCAACTCTGGCTTTCAGAGCACCAATTCCATCAACCTCATATGGAAGAGCGGGAAGAAGGCCTTGATGGCCAATGTGTACAGCTAGCCTGACAGGAGATACCCTTGACTCACCCCTTGCCTGAAGATCACAGGTTCAGTCAGGGTCCAGTTGAGCTTGACCAAGCACTCCATGGAGATGTATAGCACCTGGAGAAAACCCACAAACCAGGGCCCAAAGCCAAATGCCCACAGAGTGCCCAGGAGATTCCTGTGGTCCACCCTGTCAAAAGTCTTCTGGTCCAGGGACAGGAGGGTGAACAACACACAATCCCCACACCCAAGCTCCAGGAGGTCCCAGACCAGATAGAGATTATCAAAGATGGTATGGCTGAGAACAGCATAGGTCTAGTCATGCTGAACCACATTTGCCAGCATGGACCCTATCCTCAGTGAAATGGCATTCTCTACAACCTTGTTGTCCATGCTGAGGATTGAGACGGGATGCCAATTCTGAACATCACAGAGGTCCACTTTCTTAGGTAGCAGAGTGAGCACCACTTGGCTGCACAATAGGGGGACCACCCCTCTCCCTATGGACTTGGCCCAGACGATGGAAAGGGCTGGGCCGAGGACACCATAGATAATGCGGTAGAACTCTATGGTCAGCCTGAAGATTTATTAGAAGTTATCAGATGAAGGGCTTTCAAGAACTCAGCAAGAGATTGTGAGGCAGCTCCATTTAGTCCCTGTTGCTTGTGCTGATCATCAGGAGAATGTCTCAGAGCATCCCGCAGGCATCAGCGTTGTTCAGATATGGGGAGAAGAAGCTAGCATAGATGGCCCTGTCCTACCCACACATCTCCACAGGATTTGTGAGGGGATGCCATAACCCACCAAAAGGCAGGTGACATGCTTCTTGGCCTCCCTCTTTTTCTCCAGGGTGTAGCAGAAGAAGAATCCATGATCCATCTCCTTCAGGAGATGGATAAGGGATTGAACAAAGGTGCCATAAGCCCGACAATCAACGAAGGCCCACAGCTCCAGGTGAGCCAGGAGAGGGAAATATAAAAACCATCACCCAGGGATTGCTGAATGAGACAACCCTGGGGACAGCAGCAAGATGGGAAGTGAAGAGGGAAGTGGTGTGAGTGGCAACAAGAATGGGACCACGGTCAGAAGCAGGGCCAGAATCAAGGGACCGGGCAGCTAGGCCACTGGGGTGTGGCACCATTCGACCTGGCACAGGGGATAAGGGGTGCTTACAGGAATGGGATCCTCTACAATGCTAGGTCTGGGTGCCACAATGGACTCGGCCCCTGCAGCCACTGCACCAGATGGGGGGAGGGAGGGAATCATCTAAACCTATCTCCAGACGATAAAAGAGGGAGTTGCCCTACCTGAGAGTGGACTGCACCCAAAGGTCTAATGCCCGGCCACTCAGTACTGTACTGGCCATTGCCACAATGGACTTCATGGCCTCGAGCCGGGTGCAGCCACGGAAGTGGAAGAAATTAGGGGTGCCACGGAAGCAAGATCAAGGACAGTTGCCTGGGGTAGGGGAGAGAAAGAAGGAGGGAGCAGTGTGACAAAATCATTGCCCAGATTGAGGCCCACTGGTCAATCATTGGAGGCCCACTGGTCAATCACTGGTGACCAGGGGTCAGACCCAGGACCTCAATCACCTCAGAAATGGAGCTAAAATCCCCACCCACAACCATGGAGACCTTCCCAGCAGCAACCAAGGCAATGTCCACTTCATCACTGATGGGAGGCACAGATGACAGAGGTGGGGGCGCCTTCTCACGACTCCTTAGGAAAGGACTCAGAGGGGGGCAGTACTGCCCCTCCTCCACTGCCATTGTCTCCTTGGGCAGCTCCACCCACTGTGTTCTACCAGCGGACATAGAAAAAGGCTCATCAGTAGTGGCCCCTCTCATGGTTTTACGGTGAACATCCTCCTCCTTCATACCGAGGAAGGGGTGCTGAGCCCACACCTTCCACTTGCCATATTTCCCCTGAACGAGCACCCAACCCTTCAAGGTGGTTGTAATAGTGGAGGGCTGGCCAGTAGGGGCAGATCCAGAGATGCAAGGGCAATTATTCAGGAAGTTGAAGAGGCAAAGGTAAGGCAACAGCAGGAAGGGAAGCCTCCCCAAGGGTCAGGCCCTCTTCCAGCCATCCTCTTCTCCACGATAATCTTGTTCTGAATGCTTTGATTGCAAGAGCACAGTTGGTGCTTCCAACTAAATCAGTCTTTTCTGTGCACTCCTGACATTAAATTAAGCCTTTTCATTTTTTAGACTCAATCATCTGTGCAAGCAAACCATTCAGGTTCAGAAATGAAGAGCAAGCCTGCTGAGTGAATATCAGGAAGCTTGAAAGCTGTAGCTAAATAAAACTTTGAAGACCCTGTTGAATCCTCTGTTCTGGCAAACATCTCATTCAGGTCTTGTCAAGACCAAAAGTTTCAAATTAGAATTCAAAGAGTAACTTTTGTATTCCATGGAATAAAGCATTTATATGTTCTTCTTCTTCATTTCTTCTGACAGTGCCAATAGATTTTTAGTGGTTTTTTCCCCCTAAGATCCCTCTTACTGAAGGGCCTTTCCTGTATACTGCTATTCTATCACACCTGGTAAGTTGCAACATCAAATATTTCAGTTCATTTGGCTAGTTATGAATCCTAAACTTTTGCAGCATGCATATACAAGTAGAGAAATCTCAAAGTCATTGACGTTATATCTTACCATATGCATTAATACAATGTTAACAGTATGCTCAAATGTTATTTAACTTTATATTGAAATCTGTGACTAACTTTAGAATTTGCCAAAGTCTTTAACAGAAAATGCATTTTTCACTAAAGAAGAAGTCTTTTAAAAAAAATTTCTTCTTTTCATTAAAACTTTGCAACAGAACCCTAAAATATTTTAGTGAAAATTGACAAGAAAAAAAATCCTTTAATTCATTTCTCACAGGGGAAAAACGCATCAGCTCTATTTATTCATACGTTTACTCTCTTCCACAGAAATTGTTAATTCACATAGAACCAACTTTTTATAGCAACCTTTTATCTAGTGCATTGACTTCCACCAACATCATCTTCTATAAGCCAAAAAATTGCATCCACATGTAAAACTGATAATTGCATACACAAAATGCCATTTGTTTACATATAAATCACATCTGTGTATTGAACTGAATTACCTGTTTTGCACTTGCAATTGTTTGTTTGCATGCACGAGCTCAGTCCCTCCAAATACTGAGACTGTGACTGGATTCCTTTATGGTGGTAATGGACTCCAAACCGACAGATGTTCTTCCCTCAGTAATGAGGAAAGTAAAAATAAATCTGTTAGCTCAAGTGATAGAGATCTGTGAATCTAGATTGGAATGTGCTTCCCCGTTTTTACACATGTGGTTTGATGTGATGTAAGTAGGTAACCAAAAATTCATTATAGCCAGATTTCCATATAGGATTGGCAACCTGGCTCTTCCCCTGGCCCAGCCTTTAGAGTCAGAGACTCGAGCATCCTATAGATGAGACACAGAGATACTATGGTAACTGGTCTAGCCAATAGACTGGAAAAAAAATCACAAGTGTTTGGGGTTAAGGTGTTGGGTATCATCTCTACTTATGTAATTCATATAAAACCCAAGCTATATACAGGGAAAGCAAATGGCATCCTTTAAAAAGTAGAACACTTCTGAAAATCAGGTTGCAAAGCATCCACAGCTCCCAAGGAACTTAACAGAGCTGCAGATCCCCAACATCTCTGAAAATTAGACCATTAGCGGCTCCAGTGACCCTCAGGTTCAGATAGTCATGTGGTCACTCAGGTAAATATAGGAGCATGTCAGTGATGGTGTCTCTGCCTACCTAAATACATTATGTTTTAATACTAAACCCAATGCAAACTAAGCTAATTATAAAAGAAATAAATTAACACACTTGACTTAGAGTTTCAAGAATTCTCATGAAGGGGCATTTCTGAAGGCTCTTGAGAATGTTACACTCATTTGGATGTCAGTTTGATGGCTTCTCCCTTTCTGATGCAAGATTGGTGAGACTCTGATATCAGTACAACTCATGAGTACATTTGTAAAGCATGTAAAATTGTTATTTCCATCCCTATATTATAAAATACAATAGAGCAGATACTTAACAGCATGGGACAAAATTAAAAGCATCACAAAAGGCCACAGTAATAGAACACTAGACAGGAGGAGGGAAAAGTCTTCTCAAACACCACACTGCACAGCATAGTATTAGACTACCACTAACAAGCCAATAATCACATATAAACTGCAGCTGCAAAATAAAATAAAAAAATACTCAGAAAAGAGAATCAAAACCCGAAGTCAGTTCAGAGTAAAAAACAATCCTAGAGCAAATATCAGATGAGATTACAGAACAAACCCACAGCAGTACTTAACAGCACTAACTCATTGTTGCAATCAAATTTTAAATTAACAGCTCAAACCATTTCCACAGGGAGGTGAGAATAGCCAAATAGCAGCTTTTCCCACTCCCTCGGAAAGATACCAATAAAAAGCATGATTGAAAGGGTTCATGTAGGGAAATGGAACCAAACAGTCTGCAGCATGGGCATTAACTCATGAGGGCCTGGGAAAATAAGGCAATCAACATAACCTAGAATCATGAGCCACATCACCCCCCTCTGCCAACCTCAGTCAGTGCGGACGAAATCCCAGAAAATCTTGGGGAAAAGAGAAATGCTACAAAAGGGAGGAGGAGGGCAATGAGAGCTCCCCAAAATAGTTCTCTTATCCCGAAGAGGAGAGTTCTGGGGTGGGTCTCAAATGAGCTGTGCTCTGTGCGCGACAGGGGGCTGTATGGCAGAGCAGACTAAAGTTAGCTGCCCTAAAGCATGCTGTACGTTTACAGAAATAATGCTGAAACAGACAGCTTCAGCTAATCTGCTTTGCCCCGTTGTTGGCCATGATGTCCACTAGCTCCAGGAGCAATGAGTAGCGGGAGAGCACCTAGCAATCGCTACAGCTGTACTGCCAAGAGGACTCCTTGCAGAATCCTGCTGGCTTGGTGGGCCAGTCCCCCACCCAAGCCCCACCTCTGAAGGGGAGAAGCCGAATCTCTCCAAGATCTCTGTAAAGTGCAAGTTGTCTTGTCCCCTACCATACATGGCCATAGCCAGCATCTGACTTGTTATTAACTAACCTATCTCATCAGTTTAATCCAAAGGCTGAAGTAAATGGGAGCAGAGGAGCTAAATGCTGAGAGGAGCTTTCCCTCCACTCCCTAGACCAGGTGAGCAGCACTCCCTGACCGTTCCCTTTCATTCTTGGCTAGCGTAGCAAGAACTCCTTTACTATTCCAATCTATTTTAACCACTGATTTTATCCATATAAAATTGTTAGCAGAGTTTATTAGTTGGTTATCCAACTTGGTTATCCAAGTTGCTGCCGCGATAAGAGTGATCTGCAGATTATTGCTGGTGCCTGCTTATTTGATTCTGTGTATTTTTAAGTTTAACAAGGGTACCCTGAGCCACTGTTTACTGGAGTATAAGTGTGAATAAATATTCTGTCTATGTTCTTAGAATGCACTTAGCACCAGTGCATCTGAATGCATGGGGGATAATATGGCCCATAC
>ML675601.1:10196815-10232380 GCA_007922155.1 Mesoclemmys tuberculata | reverse complement strand
ATGGCCAGTGCATGGTACATATTAACACCCAAGGTGTATAGCTCTTCTAAAATATATAGTTCACTGCTGCTACTGATGCTCTGTTTAATTTGTTGTACCATGTGCACGTCATGCGTGCGTACATGCTTTCCCTTCCTTCCTTCCCATTCCCCCTTGCAAGTTAAATAGGGTTTTGCAGCATAAAGAAGTCTGGGAAGCTATTTGTAGCTTCAGCATTCAAGCTGACAAGGCTGCTGTCAGTTCAAAGCACATTCTCTCTCTCAAGGCATTACATAACCAATGACAGAACGGATTTTGTTTTCCACTTTTACCAGAAAACTGCCAGCAAGAAAACAATTCACTGGAGGATATGGCAGTTAAAATACAAAGGTTTAAGATTTATTTTTCCAACCATTACTTGACAAAACAAAAATAAATCTTATTTTAAAGAAAGCTTAATTTTAATTGTGATTTATACCCCTTACATTTGGCTCTTTACAAGACGATAAAAATCTCTTGCATAATAAAAAAGAATATTTTGGAGCAATGGTAGAGATTTCACACAACAACGTGCAGAAGTAGTCCTGGGCCAAAAGTCCTAGTATTTCAGGGTGTCAGATTTAAAACCAACATCATGCTGCTCTTTAACTGGAAATAAAGCATCACAAATTCATTTCTTTTGTAACAATATGCATGGTGCTGCGTAGGACACAAGATGAAGCGAGTCTCTAGACTGGTCATTTTTCAGTGCCAAATGCCAATCCTTCAACCGAGTCTTGTTGAGTGGAACATCACACCTGTGCAAAGCCCAAGTCAAGTCCCAGTAGGGGAACAGGAGCTTTATGTCAGGGAAAAGGGGAAGATTCCTAGTTTTCCAAATGGGATATGCAACACTTGCCTCTACCCTTACAGTGTCTCAAACTGTCAGAGTTTTTTAAAAGGCATTTATATGGATGGGTCTAAGAATATTTTTATGGATTAAAACAGCTAGTCTGAATTATTTTAGGGGTATTTTAAATACATTTCTCCTCCACCAAGACCTGTGCAGTTGGACTCATAGTAGCTAGGGCATCTGACTTCACAGGAGGGACATAAAAAAAGTACTAGATCAGTATAAATAAAAATAGCTGTCAAAAACATTTTCAATTCAGAGCCAACATCAAAAACGGCAGTTTCCTAAGTGCTCTGCCTCCACCAATTACTTTTCAGGTTATTTCACTTCTTCTTTTCCCCTGTACAAGACACTGACAATTGTAAAACTATTGAGAGGTTCTGTACTCTAACAAAGTGATAGATTCCATGATAAGGTCTCTCTGACTGCAAACTCAGTTTGCAGGGATTGTCTCTTTGGTATGTGTTTGCACAGGGTAGCTTAGAAAAATGGGACCTTGGTCTATGATTGAGGGCCCTTGGTGCTACCAAAATACAAATCATAAATCTTAAACAGGGGCAAGAGGATTCTTCCGGTGGGCTCCATTGTGAGAAAAACAATTTCCTGATAACTTGAGCACCTTGAGGCGATCTTCCCAGAACGCTAATTCACTGTACAGCAGTTCATGCCTCCCACTAGATGTCACTGTACTATAGGTAGGCTTGGCTGGATTAGATTTGTAATCGGTAAATGTCATCACACAGTGATGAAAAAGGTTTCCCTTGATAATCAAAATTTACAGGTAAGCCAAGAAAGAAAAACGTTACTTGAGAACTTAAATAAAATCCTAAGGCTAAAATGTTGACATAGTCTATGGTCAGCTTTTGTTTTAACAGTTATAAAGCTTCACTTTTTTTTAAATCTCTACCTCTACTATCAAGTAATTATTGTCTGAAACCCCCTCCTGCCTTTGCCAAACCTAGAAACTGCCATTGCTACCAATGCAACCATGAAGTTGTTCCTTGGCAGGGATTGTAATGGCTTTTTATGAGATGTATTCTCACTACATAGTGAAGAGCCATTTGACATGCAGATAGTTTTAGTAAAACAACTGTTATATAGAATATTACTGTACCAAACAGGCACCGTCAATTGTTAAATGCTCAGTTAGTTAGAAAACTGAATACTAAGTGTACATCTACACTAAGAGCTTGGGATGTGATCCCCTGTTCATGTACACGCTCTCCTACAGGCTGAATGAGAGCTAGCGTGACTATAACTAGCAGTGTAGCTGTGGGCCACAGACAGCAGCAAAGGCACAGCTGAGCCATGCCATGTACATTTCCACTGGTTTCAGGGGGGTTTGTACTCTGTGTGGCTCAGCCATGCCTCCGCTGCCACCACTCATGCCATGGCAGCTACACTGCTATTTATACTCAGTGAGACCTAGGGCGAGTGTGTGCATGCAAACAGAGGAATCACAGCCCCAATTCCTAGTGGAGCTATAGCCTGAAAGGAGCTAATGGTCGGCTTTAGAGCTGGGGCGGGGGGGAACAGTTCAGCTTTCTTTTTTAAATCAAAACTGAGATGTTTTGTGAAAACTTACCAGTTTTTGACTAAAATTTGTTCACACACACCCTTCCTCACTCCCCCAGAATATGCCTGTGGTCAGAGCACTCACCTGGGATGTAGGAAAAGACAGTTGAAGTCTCTGCTCTAAATCAGGCAAACTGGGACTTCAGCTTGGTCTCTTGTACCCCAGGTGGACCAGTCCTCTCTCTCTCTCCTCTTGGAGCTGTTTCACTGGTATAAATATTTAAATATTCATGCTCTAGTGAGAAATTTACTCTATAGCCTGTGGTTAGGACACTTGCCTGGGGCGCAGGAGACCTAGGTTCAAATCTGCTCTAGCTAATTCACAGCAGGAACTTGAATCTGCATCTCCCACCTCCTAGTAAGTGTGTTAACTACTGGGATCTCTCATTTATTCTTGAGAATTCTGTGTCAGAACAAACAGACAACTTAAAAAACCTTGACATTTTTCATTAAATTGAATTGTTTTCCAGACAGCTCCAGTCCACACGCAGTTACTGGCATAAAGGTCTGAAAAATGTTATACAAAAGTCAGTTAGCAAACACCTCAGGTTCCCGGTCTTTTCACATTATCAAACAAATTCCTTCACCAATCAGCTTTTCACAAACATCGGTGCTAGTAAAGCTCTTTTGCTTAAACGTTCATAGAAAGTGAACACAAAAGGATAATGAACATGGCTGAATTGAAATTTGTTTCCATATCCGAACAAATATTCACCACAAACTTATTACACCATTTGCTCAGCACTATGTGATCCAGAGGTGAGCAAAAAGAGGGTACTGGAACACGCACACACTAGCAAATTCATTACATATTTTATACATATGCTATTTTTTCCTGCATTTATTTTCCACAGAGAGGTTAATAGACGTTTGCAATGTGAAAGGAATGCAGGATAGATTAGGTCCATGTACTATAACATAGATCAGTAAATGTGTTCTATGTAGGGACAATTCCAGCATTTCTTACTCATGCAAAACTATCACTGGACCTATCCCAGAGATTATAACTCAGCGCTTATTCAGACGAAACCGACTTCAATAGTTTTGCGCCTAAATAAAGACAAAGAAAAGACCTGCAGTGTGCACCCCAATGGAAGTTTTGCCTAATTTAATAGGATAGGGCTGTTAGGTACATATTTAGTATTTATCTTATCTCAGGCTATGGAATATATTAAAACAATATACAGTTTATAAGCCAAATGTAAATGTATTTTAATAGTACCAATAATATCTTCTCAGGGTACAGTAATTTTTCATGCAACTTAGATTTTGTACTGTGAAAGGTATGGACCTAGTTCATCTCCTCTTCTACCTCAGCATATAAAGCTGATTTTCTGTGTTGGCCTAAAAGTGTGAAATTCAGTTCTCATTAAGTTGTTTCAGACGCCAGCTGGTGCTAATGTTGGTTTTCTTAGATTGTTCCTCAATGTTAAGAGGCAGTTATAAAATTATTGCAGAAAAAAATCCACAGCTTTGACATACAATATTTCTTCCAACTGAATCTTCTTCTTTATATCTCAGAAGCAATTCCAAAGGCAGCTAACCTTCATTTTATTTGTTTTCATTAGCAGCAACAGCAACACAGAATTGAAGCACTAATTTTTTATTGAAACTTGGTTCCTTCCTCCTGCTCCTCCCCCATCAGCACCACCACCACCACCAGACTTGACACACAACGTGAAACAAGTTTTTAACAGTTCTGGGTCCATTAGTCATCTTTAAAGACTGAAGCAGTCTCCACCACAGTTCCATCTCTTTTTGGCTTCCAAGTGACATAAATGGGAAGTAATTTGGGTGTGATTGGCCACATTATTTGAGCATGCTGCACCTTGTAAAAGGAAATGCTGGAGTCACTTCACGGCATGATTTCCTTAGCACACCCAGAGACATGTTGCCTGTCTGTTCTGCAAGCAGGATGCCTCTGGGACTAGTGGCCTTCAGAGATAAAAGGCTAATCATGATTGCTAGAGCTGTGAATACATAAGGCTTTATTGTAGTCTCACCCAGGTTTTACACAAAGCCATTGATTTCACTGGAGTCACTTTTGATTTAAGCCAATGTGACGGGAGAAACAAGACCTTTTTGAAAACAGGAATGACTTTTTGGTGTTTAGTTTTATAAACACTGAAACTAGGGAATGAGATAAAATGGCATGGAAAGTACCAAGACTGGACCCGATACTGTGCAGCAAATTTTGCACTGTTGAGAAGTATTTGCATTTTTGAGACCATGCTAACTGGCCCTTGGCATCACTTGTCTATGTTTGTGATTTATCACTTGTCCAACAAGTGATTCCCTCATTAAAGAAGAATGAGTGAAAAAAGCCTAAATGTACTTCAATCACCATCAGCTCACTGAACGCTAGTTATTGCATGTGAAATATATATTTCGTTACATATTGTCTTTGTCCACATTTCCCCAAATGTCATGGTGTATGTGTATATATTATATATATTGGGATGGACCTGGGTAAACTTAAACTACTATGATATCCATGATTTGAAAAAGATAGAGGTAACATAGCCTTGGTAAAACATATAGCTTTGTGACTCTTGCAATATTAAACTAGACACTTTTCTTAAATGATACATTTCATGTTCATAATTACTTTAAACCTATAATTAATATACATGAATTTTAAAAGCAAGAAAGGAAAAAACAATTCAGGTAGAGTAACCTCTGAAGTTTGCAAAACAGATTAAAGGCAAGCAACATAAAACACACTAAAGAAAAACTCTAATCTCTGGACACAATTAATAAGGAGTTGAGTAGAGAACATCAAGAGGAAAGCTAATATATACAGCGATGAGTAGAAATTGCTTTGGACAAAAAAAAGCAGAACAGCATTCCAAGGTTCATTCTCTTCTCTTCTGCCCCCCTCACCCCCCACGCACACTTTACTCACCACCCCCACAGAAATTATTGCATAAAAGGGTCACACAACTTGGACCTTACCAACATACATCAGGATCTTTCATTAGTCTACACTGTAAAATGGAACTGATAGAGACAACAGTACCATGCTCACAACTATCCTTGCCCACCTTTTCTCTCTGTTTAAATTCAGCTGTGGGTTATAGAAGTCAATGGGACTACTGATATGCTTAAATTTACAAGCATGTTGAAGCACCTTGCTAAATTCAAGGTCTAAAACAGTCCCTGACTGTACAAACACACATGCACTTCCTCTCTTACCTTTACACTGCCAGTTTCTCTAAATACCCCTTCTAAATTCCTTTTATTACCACCAACATTTCGATAGATCCTATCCACTTTCTATATCTCCAAATCCTCTCCGAAATTTGCACTCACAGATCAAGCCCCAGGTCTAGGGAAGGTTAATGATTTTAGATAAAATACAATCTACTGTCCCCATCCCTAAATCTTCACCAAAATCTGCACCAAACCTAAACCTATTTTGAGACTTGGACTATTTTTGAATGCCTCTGAGCTTTCTGGCTGTTGCTAGGCTTGGAAAAAGAAGTGCATCAATCGCAGAAGAAGATCTTTTTTGATATCTCCAGTCCAATTTTGGAGGCTCAGCAGTTTGGATTATTCAGATAAAAATATACAAATGCAGCCAGACTTTTATGGAGCTTATATGATATGAACCTCTAAACGCTGTTGAGGTTCACTCGTTACTCACCAGATCTCTCATGGATAGTCATTCTCTCAGATAGCAGAACTATATTAAGTCCGTATTGTGACCAACCCCACTGCAAGTGTTGTTGTATGTCCATCCCCTAGATCAATGTTTCTCAACCTTTTAAGTAGAAAGAACCCCTAACTTCTGAACATTTTAATAAGTACCCAACACTCGATTTTCCACTCTGAGAAATATAATCTTTTTCCCCTTTACCGCTGGACGACTATTTCTCGGAAAGCAGGAAGGTTCTGAGTTCTGCAGTGTTGTGTGGCTGGGGCAGATCACAAAACCCCCTGCTGTTTCTCCCCTCCTTCCTCCTCCCCTTCTTCCCACATAGGAGCAAAGGTCAATGCCAGCCAGTCACTATGGCATGATAGGGGGCGGGGGGCCGTCACGTGGTGTTTTCCTCACACAGGCCGGAACTTGTGAGGTCTGAGCAGGCACTAGCGGCCCACCAGAGTGGGTAGCAGCGCTCCCCATGGCCTTCCCTAGGAGGGTGCAGGCCTGGGGCAAATCAGACTGTGTGGGCCCCTCTTAAGAGTTTTATTGGTAACATCTGGGGCTGTCATCGCTGTCAATGTCATTGCTCAGCTACAGCAGTGAAACTGACAAGTAAACCTGTGGGTAGAGCCCAGCTCCAGGACTGGGCAAGCCGCTGGGCTCTCCACCTGGCTTTCTGGGCACCGGGGAGGGGAGCTGCCACCTTGGCAAGTTGCAGGCGTCTGCCATCTGGCTGCCAACCCGGGAGAAGGGCGACTGACACCCAATCCGAGACTCCCTGTGCATAACTCAGGATTCCGTTTTTGGGTTGCCGGAAGTGAAAGGTGAAGACATCCTGGGCACAACTGCTTTCACAGTTACAACGAAGAAAACGAAACCAACCGTTCACAGATGAGCCCCTTTGAGCAGCCCAGTCCAGGAGTATGAAAGTAAAAGAGGCCTAGTGTAAGCCTCTGCACTGTACTCCAGCCTTCAAATGGAGCTCTGAGTCCTCCCACTGCAGCTACTATTGCCCCCAGGCCAGCAACAGAGTGCATCTCCCTCCAGACCCACCTCCCACACCTGCCCTCTGCAGTCAGCCTGCAGCTCTGTTCTGCAGCCTCTGGCTTTTTCCTGATCCAGTCCCCTCTACCCTCTGCAGGGGCTGTACTTCCCTTTCCTGTACATGGGTGGTTATGAAGCCATCTTCTGGCTGGATGCCAAACTAGGAGTCAATGCAGTGAGCCAGCAGGTTCATTGTAGTAAGTTACAATGAGTAATCAGGCAGGGCATGTCTACATGCACACAGCAAATTGGGGCAAGACACCTGATAAAATAGAAAGCAGCAGGAGAACTGATTTCACAAGCTGCAGGCAAGGTTTATAGCGTAACTGAAGTATTTAGACAGCTAACCGTAGTACAGTAAACACTGAACATCTGTATTTTCAGTCCTTAAATAATCTTCTTTCCTGTATTATTTCTTCATAGTCACAAACTAAAATATAAAATAAACAGGAACCAACATCAGATGCACATAAAATAATGTGATGCCCTTGTACTGCATATCCCTAGTCCTTCCCTTACTCCGCTTCCTTTGATGACCTACTTAGAGCAAGCACATTATTTTTTATCTATATATAAAGAACTATGCATATATATGGCACTTCACAAACACCTAATGGTTCCCAATCTTTGTCCTTACAACTCAATTTTATTTTTTTAAAATGCAACAAAATTAAAGATTTATTACTATTTGTGAGACTGAGACTATCAAATGTCACTCCCTCCAAGGACACTTGCTCACCCCGCAGCAAAATCACGTTTGAATGCTGCAACATTATTTTGTTTTATTATCTTAATCTGAGAGAACAGCTTGTCATCAATACATAGATGATTTTATTTTGATCATCAACCTGTTTTTCAAAATATTCAGCCTTTCAGCCTCCTGGTAACACAGCTTCAGATTTTTTGATGTACGGTAAAGCCTGAAGGAGTGACTTTACCATCTCTTACGACACAGTAAAGCTGGTATACAGTCATTTATTTTAATATCCTAAAGCCTCATTCTTGCATGTACCTGCTTAAAAGTTGTAGGAGTGTTATAATAGCAGTGAGTTTGTTATGAAGTTACTTTCTTTAAACCTATATTTTGCTGCTGAACAATATCAGCCAGTGACTCAAACCTACTCTATTGCACCATTCAACTGCCTAAAGGCAAATACACATTTGATTACATGGCAAAGCATTGCCAACCCTTGCAATTGAACTGCAAGTCCCACAACAGTTGGTATTTTACTTAAAGCCCCAGCTCCTGGAGTCATATTATTACATTAGAATCTCAGGGCCCCCCCTCCCCTTTCTTTAAGTACATTTCCAGCCCCCATCAAAGCAGTTAAAAGCTTGGAAATATGAGCCTTAAAGATTTAAAACCAGAAAGCAAATTCTAAAAAAAATCCATTTTTTAATCAAAATTTTTTAAACTAATTGTGATTTTGGGGGGCCTGAGACATGATTTTTGAATGCTTGTAGCTGCCAGTACAGATCACAGCACATGACACTGAAGTTACTGTAAGTTTTGTAATCACCTAGTTGACAGATCTTTATGGACATTTTCTTGGTTAAAATGTGATAAACGGAAATAGTAGCTTCAGGATTACCTTCATATCTTTAAACTAGAGTTGTTTTCTACCCAGTGTGACTACCTCACAGAAGAAAATGAATACAAATGAAAAATTGTTACCCATAACATATATGCAACCAAAAAGAAACAGTTGAAATCTGATAGAAATGGCTGATCTCTGGTGGGTAGGACAGATTTCAAATTTGGGACTTCTTTTTTTCACTGAGCAGCCTATAAAGTTTCAGAATTATTGCTGAATGGGAAGTGGGAATCAGTTTTTTCATTTCGCAGCCTCATCATGAGCATTAGATAAAAGACACACATTACAAGAACATTAGGTTGCAAACTCAGGCACTCAAAAGTTACGAAATGTCAGAATTAAGGGTGCCTGGGCATCCTTAATTCTCACTCCTTTGAATGTATGCATAAGCATCCATTCTTCAACTACATGTTCACAATTTTGCCAACCTCAAGAGATCAAAAATCATGAGTCAGAACCCCAAAATATATGGGTTTGGGTTTTTTGGTCTGGTCTGTCTTGATGTTTTAATTTCTCCTGCTCCTTCCCAATGTGGCTGTGTCAATAAGTGTTGCCCATCGTCCCAAGTTTGTTAAGAAAGACGATTTTGCACTCCACCGCGGAAGTCCTCATCCCAACCCCTTCTCAGCAATTAATTCTGATTAATTCTAATTAACTTCCAAATTTCCCCTCCAGTCAGTTCAGACTTCCAGCCTCACTTCTGTTCCTCCTGGAGTTCCTCCCACCCACCCACCCACAGAAACCTGGGGGGCTGCAGTGGGGGCCCCTTCCAGGCAGGGGGGGGTTCCCCTTTCCCTGCTAGGGTTGCCACCTCGCAGGTACAAAAACACAGGGTATCCAGGATGATCCTGAGCCCATAACACTTGACAGCTAGCTAGCTAGTGTGCACTGAGCACCCTGTACAGGTTTCATGGAATAGCTCTCTCAAAGGAGGGGACGGGGAGAGAGCATTTCCTACAACAGCACTGATTAGCTACTCAGCTGCAAGAGTTACTCAGCCCCAGGGGGTAGGCAAGTGAGGCAGGCAGACTGAGGGGCTTTTTCCCCATGGCAGGGTGCAAATTCTCTGGATGGCTGGAGCTTCTCACATTATTCTGAGCCTGGCTCCAGCCACAGCTAAAAATCACAATCACTCACAAAAAGAGTAAAAGAACTGTCAATACTGTGACTGCATGTGTTTCTACAGGCCCTCTGTCTCAGGAGGGACCCGCTCTGGGAATTAATCAGGTTTGTGAAGTGAAGGAGGCTGTTGTGTCTCTGACAATTGACCCCTGCCTTATTTCTTGAAGTTGAGAGCTTTATTGTGATGGAGGCTGCAGACTGGTCTGGAGGAAGAGAAAGGACACACGGGTGGTCAACACAGCTGAATCCCTCTGGTGGCATCCCCTTGCCCTTCCGTACCTCCTTGCCCTCTGTTCAAGCTTCCTGGTTTTACCTTCAAGGCCCTACACAATTCTATGCCCAGCTGTATCTCATTTTTCACTTCTCAACCCCTTAAATCCACCAGTGAGTTCCACCTCATTTCTCCTTTTTCTTTTCCCATACTTACTGACTCCCACACTGGAAATCTTGCCCTGTCTCAGGGGCCTATCCTGAAAGGTGCTAAGCATTCTGGCCTTGATCCAGCAAAGCACTTAAGCACATGTTTAAATTTATACTTGTTAATAGTCCAATTGAAGTCAATGGCACTATTTGCATATTTAAAGTCAAGCACATGCTTAAGTGCTTTGCTGGATGAGGGCCAGAGGACTGAGCACCTTGTAAGACCAGGATCCAGATTTCTTAAAGGTATTTAGGTGCCTAATGATGCAAATCAGTGCTTAATAGGATGCTCAAAAGCTCTAGACTGAGCAAAAACAAAAAATAAAGAAACCCTAACCCCCAGCCTCTCAAAAGTCCATCCACAACAGCCAGCAAAAAGACAAAAATGCTGGTTAATCAAAGTGGGACAAAAACACTCAAGTGGCACAGAACCTCCTGAAAGAAGGCTGCCAAGGGATTTCTCTGCTTGCCTGCCCCTAAAGCCAACCCTGGCCATAGGTTCCTACTATATTGTGACATGCCCTGGGGTACCATCTAGACTTTGGAAACCCTGTGCTACCTTTAACTCTCCTTCCTAGGCTACCTCCCCAATCCCACACCTCTGTTCACTCAGCCATCAGCATGCAGAGGCACACTCAGCAAAATTGCATGAAGGTTCTCTCAGCCATTTATGAACTACATAAAGGGAGACCCCAGCAAATTCCCCCAGCCCCAGCCTTGCACCCCAGAAATGTGCCTCTTATACTGCTCAAGACTTTCCTGATCAATGCAAGCTCATTAATTAGTTGCCCACTCCTTCTAAGGATAGGGTACATGCCTCAACCATCTCTAATCTGAGGAGATTGCCCACGCACTTTAGACACACTCAGTGGTTTAGATTAAATATCAAAATAAGTTTATGAACTAGAGGAAGATAGATTGTAAGTGATTAGGTGGTATTGGCATAGAAGATTAGAGCTGGTTATAAAAAGGAAATACAATATCAAATCTACAATCTAAATCCTAAACTTTACCAGGCCAATATTTCTAAAAACAAGAGGATTTCTCTCACCCAAAATTTCACAGCAATTCATGCTAACCTTCCAGTTAGGTCCAGCCCTTTCCAAAAGTCTCAAGGCATATCTCTTTGTTTTCCAGAGTATCTTGCTTCTTTGTGTAGAGATGGGTGTGAGGGGGAAGGAGAGGAAGGCTTGGTGATGTCACTGTCCCTCATTTATATTTTTCTCCAGAGGCTGGAATAATCTTTGCTGTGTCATGGGGTTTAAGCAGTGGATTCAGAATTCATGGTGTTTAATTCATCTGAATTTTAAATCTTGTTTACAATTCGTCTGCTGGTAAATGGATAGTGATAGTCACTTAACACCTGACTGGGTGTTGATGACCCCTTTCTTGTTACTGAAAAGCTAGCCTGTGGGCATTTCCCATATTTACAACATGTCAGTAACAAACATATAACAAAACTTTATATATAATGAAATGTATACATATACACATTTCAACAGGATATTAATGCTCAACAGATTGTGACTTTTCAGATGTCTCACAGGGTATACATTGTTCAAAATATATCATAATCGTAACAGTGGTGAATATGTGGATAGAGGAGCTTACATAGGGCACAGTATGTCACATCTTGTTCCAAATTTTTCCACAAAACTTGTTGTTTCACAAAGTCCACAAACACCTAATCCACATCAGTAAAACTGCCATCACCTGCCCATCAGGAAGCCAACTAAACAAACACTAAGAGATCCAAGCTACTACATTTCCAAATGGGTTTTAAATCTGCTTCATGTTGCCTGTCTACATGGATCCAGATTATAAAAGCTTTTAGCTGGTGAGCTCTGTTGGAACGACTGCTACAAGTAATTGCACACAAGTGATTTAAGGCCCTTAGATTGTTAACGCTTTAGATACTGTTTTATATAATACTAAAATGTGGTGATTCCTAAAAATAAATTAGCATAATAAATATATTAAGTACACAGAAATAAATTTTATTAAAATATTAAAATTAAAAACTATCTGCCAAGTATTTATGGCCTCTTTTTATTGTGGCTTTATTATTGCCATGTTAATTCCACAGACATCATAAAATCTAACTAGATAGTTTTATAGTAAAAGAAGGTACTTGACATACATTGTTTTCTCTCACGCAGAGAAAAGCAGCTTAATGATTATTCTGTCATAAAACAAGAGATAGACATTATAAACCATATCAACTAGAAGCAACATTTCATTGTTTATATAAACTATAATGCTTGAGAGCACAGCTCACCAATTTCCATCATTTTGTATTTTCAAAGTGACTTTCTACAAAGCCCTGAAGAGATTAGCGAACAACAAAGAGCGCCTTTCTGGATCCAGTCTCTTCGGATTCAACTACACCACCACCAAGCACATATTAATGTAATGTGTAAAGAGTATTTATGTGCACGGGGGAGGCAGTCTTCTGTAGACCTTGAAACCAAAGGACAAGACTTTTGCCTGCTTGTAAATAGTTAATTGAAAATGTGTTCAAGGCTTCTCTGGGGAAAACATCTACTTTGGATTCTGATCCTTAAACAATTCAAGAGGTTGCTTTCAATATCATGTAGGACATTAGTGCAAATTATGAGGAGAGTTCCTTATTCTCCAATGGAAATGAAAACCCTTTGAAACACATTTACTTAGTAAAGATATGAGTAACTTCTGAATCTACTGCTCTGCTTATCTCTAGGCTTCTGTTTTGAGTTTATGCATTAGCCTGCTGTATGAATTTTTGCAAATGTGGAGCTGCTGAGAATCACAGGATAGCCGCATAACCACAGGAATAGACAGTAGACACCAGGCATGGATTAAAGGCATGGGCATAACTGACCTATGTCTAAAATTCCAGTTTCTGCAATTAGGGGATTATATACAAATCTGAAAGTTTGGGTTTTTTTAAAATAAGTTCATGGCAGCAAGTAAAATTTGAACATGTAAATCAAATGCAATCAAATGAGACACACTGCCTGAGCCTGCAGACAGTCTGAACAAATAGCTCTAGGAGGTGGAACCGACCCCAGGCACCTCCATGAGATGTTCACTCCAAAACCCTTTGCTCAAGAAATTCCTAATACCACCACCCTTGCAAAAGACTTTGTGTGCATGTGAGAGAGGGGAAGTGGTGACTGCAGTAGGTCCAGCCCAGCAAGCGAGATACTCACACCTCAGGTGCTGTGCTAACAGGGTCCCCTCTGCTGTTTCTGGGGGGAGGGAAGGGGAGGCCCTTTGCTACCATCCCTTTCTCTCTGGCAGGGGAGAACCGCTGATGCTGTGGTTTTGGGTTGTGATGTGCCAAGAACCTCAGATTGCTTTAATTTGGCCCCTGGCAGGCACAGCAATAGCAGTGGGGATGACAAGTATCAATAACTCATTTCTGTTCTCAGCAGGGATAACTCTGTGAATATTTTCCATGTAGCTATTGTTTTGTATGTGTACACACACACACAATTTCTATAAGCTCATGTCCTGAACATATAGTATACGGTTATTTCCTTATTCCTCGATTTACATTATTTAACATGTGCTCACCACTAAACAACATGCTTTTCAGGTGATTTATTTACGCCAACTAAAAGTTTAAGCTTTAAGATCTTTCATGACGTTATGGATTAAAAGAAAAGAGTCACCAGTTCCCTCCAATGGTTTGATATCACGCTGCTTCCCTGATGCATAATGAAGTAACTCCATCACCAAACGTTACAATTGTCTAGCCATCAACCCTCAGGAAATGAAAATTGCCTGGAGATTTGTTTCCCCTATGGGCTTCTGACCTGCTAAATTCATAGTTTAATGCAGTTTTCCCTCTTTCCCCTTTATACACACACAGTACAAAACAGCAGCTGTTTATGAGGGTGAGAGAAGGTTAAACCCTTTATGCAATGAAGAAAACCCACAGAAGCTGTTTACAAGAGGCAGGGGGAGGGGAATGCCTTTAGGCAGAGCAGAAGACACTCGCTGTGCCATCTGTTCTTGCTACACACCATGCTGCTGTGCTGTGTTACAGGCAGCTGCTGTTTCCAAGTGTCAATGTACGATGTTAACAAGTAGTGCACCCACTTTTGTCTGTGACTCTGAAAATATCTGGGAAGGATCATGTGTCTTCAGCATAGGAGACACCCTGCGTTTGCTATCTGACCTCTTGCACATTTCCTGCAGCCTTCTACTCTGTTGTGTTTCACAGCTGCTGCTTGCAAGTTATAGTTTTGTTCTATTAATAAAGTCAAATGGTTTACTGACATCATTGCCTTCCACAGCATCCTCTACATGCACATATTTTGGATTCCCCTGTACTCACTGATTATCATGTCAGAGGTGATTCAGCAACTTGGTCCCAATTTCACCAACAAAGATAATTACTTTCCTCCCAATAGCAACTTTAACTAACTAAAAAATAGTCATGGGGGGATGGGGGAAACAAAACCAAAAAACTAGCTATCCACTTGCCAAACAAAAAAAGAAAGGCGTAAGGATTGCCACTGCCTGCCGAAGGAATATCATTCCATCTGCACAGTGTGTTTCCTTGGTCAATAAAGTTGACCTTTGTTTTGCCATCTGCAGCATATCATAGCGTGAGCAGAGATTTTTACAGTCTAGGAAACTGATCTCCACATAACACACTAGTCACCTAAGCAAGAGACCTATGGGAATATGTCCGAAACTACCGCTACCGGTATCAGATGCCCAATAGCGTCCCCAACTCTTGGTTTCCTTCACCTCAGATTAATAACTGTGCCAGCGACTGACAGCACCCATCTCCCCATAAAAGCTTTCAATGAGATTTGCCACTAATGCTTAACTATAAGCAGTTAACGCTTTAAAAACATTGAAAAAGGATTTTTCTTCTTTCATGACTGAGGCTACTGTTGTCAACTCAAAAAATAAATGGATGTGCTAGCCACACAAACTTTGTATCAGTTTCAGTGATGGAAAAACTGGTTTCCTGGCATTTCTTCAATGTGCGGAGTTGTGGTACATCCTTCTTTTAAAGCACCATTTCTCGTTTGTTGAAACTCTCCAGCTACACAGGGCTTTAGCAAGTCTGTCATTTAGACACCAAGCAAATCTGAAGAGAGTGTTTTTGTCACTGAGGTGTGGAGTGATAATATGGCTATTACTGTTCACTGGCTGTTAGTCTTCCACCACTATAATCATGGTCATCAAAGCCCCACTTCTACTGGCACTACTATGTCTGTGAGCAAATACAGCTAAGAATGTGCAAAAAGAACTTCAGCAAGATATAAAATCTAGCCCTTGTTCAGCAAAGTACTTAAACAGGAGCTTAACTTTAAGCATGTGCCTACTTGCACTGCTGTATTGGGGTCCTTCCTTCACTGACTTAAATATAGGATTCAATGAGGACATTCATTTCAATGGAATTACTCCAGTTGTAATATCATCCATCTTTCACATAAAGTTGTGCTTAAGTGCCCTTTCTGCATAGGGATGATTTTTCTGAATCAAGACCCATATTTATAAAAAGTCAGAGATTCCTGAGGTGCTGTAGAAATGCAAAGTATTCACTATTTTTTACTAGTCCAGATTTAAGAGGATAAGCAATGAAAAATATTTTGGCCCCCGTTTTCAGCATACAGGAAGGTACACATTCATGGATTCAAGTGTGCTTATGCTTTGTTCACATACCACCAGATTTGCAGAGTGCCACCAAACTGGATATGCCTACAAACATCCAAAAGGAGCTAACATGTTTTAAAAATGAATTGGTTTTGTCTCCACATTATTTCAAGAAGGTATTTTATTGTGCAGTTCTTTTGTGCAAAAAATGCTTTGTAAATTCAGAACAACAGTGGACCAAATATATGTATCTGTCTTGCATAGCAAGAGATCACTTTAGTTAGGCATAATAACTTAAAAGCTTTCTCCAAGTATGTTACATTTTCTCTGCAGTTTTCCTGATAGCGCTGCAGCTTACAGTAAACAGTCCGCTATGCCATCCATTGGCAGCAGTGAAATTAGAACAGATCTGAGTATGCTTGCTTCAGCAACACCCAGTAACTTGCAGCCACAAACAGTTTTTCCCTTTTAAAAAGTGATTCCTTTTGAAAATCAGGCTTATTTCCTAACCACGTTCTTTTCAAAGCAAAAAGGCCACAAACATCAGGCACCGCTGGATGGAACCACTGCTAGCCTGAAATGTACAGATATTTTTTTAAGAAATAAACTGATGAAAAAATGTTTACTGTTACAACAAAAGCTGGGGTGACCAGACAGCAAGTATGAAAGAGAGGGATGGGGGTCGGAGGTAATAGGCACCTATAGAAGAAAAATCCCCGAAAATCAGGACTGTCCCTATAAAATCAGGACATCGGGTCACCCTAATAGCGGCCTGATTGTCCTCTTCAGTCCTATTCACAGGTGGGGGAAAAGAAAACATGATGCTGCATCTATATACGTGTCACATAGTGAGTTGTCAATAACTCAGATGCTCATTTCAGGCCTCTTGTGTGGAGCTGCTCAGGCTGCTTCAACATCTTATGAAAATAATTTTTGACCTCCCCTATACTGATCTGAGCTCTCATCTATTCTCATTTACATGGGCAGTTTGCCGCTTGATAAAGTGCACTGCAACTGCTTTTACTTGCTGACAAAGTTTGCTGTAGATTCTAACCTAAATAACCAAGAAGGGCAACTGACCTCTGCTAATACAGATTTAATTCCAGGTGGGCTTATAAAAAAAGGGATTCTCAACATTTCTCACAGTGTGCCATACATTGAGAGAGACATCTTTTAGGCCATATCCCCTCCCAGTTCCATTGGAGATCTGAGGCTGCTACAGTGCCCTGTTTACATGCGAAAGTATTTATGTATCTTCAACTGTCTTTATTATGGTGAGGACTTTATCCCTTTTTCTCCTTTGCTCTTCATTTAATCTTCTGTTACATTCTTATTCCCCTTGCACAAGGTCACTTTCTCTATCATCCTCCTATATCACTGCTCATCCTCTTGTTCCCTTCTCCCTAATTCCCTCGAACAATTCACATGCTTCCTTGGTTCTTGTCTCCCCCACACACCTTGTTCCCCATATGCCCTGAATATGCAGTTCTGTCACATGACTCTCTGTTCCTTGCCTGCTTCCTTGGACACATTGGCCAGCTACAGGTTCTCTTGTCCGATTGACATGCCTTTCCTACTGGCAGCTCTAGGCTCCAAGAGTGACTCCTGTTTCCTTTCCTAATTAATGGAAGCAGGTTCCTCCTTGTTTCCATCTACTTGCACAGGTGTCTAGGCACTTCCAAAGAAGTTTACAGAAGCAGCTAGAAATGAGGGGCTAAATTCAGCTCCAGTATAGCTGTTCATCTCTATGGAGTTACAATGAGAAAATTTTGACCCCAAATGTGCAAAGAACTAGAAGCAAACGGAATGCAGCAGCACTAAGTGAGTGAGTTTACAGCTCTCCATGATCTCCACTGGCTCAAGAAAAAGGTTGGAAAGTCAGCGCAGTAACCTGAAGAGTGTAACATGAGTTAAAGGTCAATGATAATGTCACTTTAAAAAGGATGAGGTTAATCTTCTTGCTTAAGGCCATATGAGACACAGCTGAATACTAGATATAGAAATAAGGATTTAAGAATATTACTACACACATTCCAGTCCCAACTGCAGAAGACTAAATATGTAGTGGAACTGTTGTGGGTTTGTTGCTCAATGAGCAAACAGCCAATACAGGACATTCATATGCCCAGGCATTATGGAACTGTGCTCTGTGGGGGCTCCTTCCACTTCAGAACCTTATTTTATATATAACCATCCATCCCTTCTGCAGAAGGTGGTGGTAGTTGTCATTGACATTCTGGGGTACAATCCAGGTAAGGGAGGGATTGCATCTCTGCCTGATCTGTAACTCTGGGTGCCTCACAATGCTTTGCTGTTGTAGCTCCCAGCTTGGGATGCTCATAACAAGCCTATTGTGACACTCTGTATTCTTATGTTCACTCTTTTTACAAAACTATAACTGGTTTTGTACAAAGGGTGCCTCAAGGTATCATTTGAAAATTCATATTTTGCTGATAATTATTTTCCTGGTGAAATATATGTAACAACATGGTATGTAAAGTTATAAGATTCTACTGTGTAACATTACTGAGACAGGTTCCAATTTTAGCAGCAGGAAAAAACTAGTTCCTCAAAGACAAACTGATGCCTCAACCAGGTGTCAACAAAATTAAATGGACCATCAGCTGGGTAAGTGGCCATTCCTAGGCAGGAAAAAGGGTGTCAGCATGAAATCTACATTTTGACAAAGAAACAGCTGGAGGTTCCCATGGCCACAGACCTGCTGTCTTCTGAACCTCAGCTGGAGCTGATTTTTCAAAGAAAAAAGATAATTCTAAGAAAGGGGAAGACGTGCCCCAAAATACTCATCCCTTTCTCTTGGCCCACAACATCACTGTCACCTGAAGGTCAAGGAAAGTAGCTGGGGGAGGGGTCCGGGTGGAAAGGATTCCAGCCAGTAAGACTGCTGAAGCATGTGATGAGAGAAACTTTTGCTTTGAATTCATTTAGCTTGTTAAGTTAGACATTAACTGAGTTTTACCTTTTATTTTCTTGTAACCAATTCTGACTCTAATGCCTCATTACTTATAAATCACTTAAAATCTTTCTGTAGTTAATAAACTACATATTGTTTTATCTACACCAGTATGCTTTGACTGAAGTGTTTGGGAAACTCCTGGGATAACAGAATTCGTGCACATCACTTTCTGTGAATGAAATGATGGGTTTTATATGAGCCTGTATTCTCCAAGAGAGGACTGGGCAGTACAAGATGCACATTTCTGGGGGAAGTCTGGGACTGAGAATTTGATGATATTGCCCTGCAGTGTAATTCATGGATGGCTGTCTACAGAACTCATACAGTATAGCTGGAGACTGTGTGGGCAGATGAGGAGTGGTTGCTTTCCCAGAGAACCAGTGTAACATGGAGAACTGAGGGAAAACAGCTGTCCATAAATCCAGATTGTGCCATGGAAAACATCACACCTACCAGCATGCAGGTCATATCCTGAAGTGTCTGTGTGCTACCAGCAGCCTGTCTACAGCCACATTCTGGCTTCTACCCATCTTCGTTAGAAGCAGCAAGTGATCCCAACACACTCCCAGTCCCCAATTTTCCCAAAATCATGTTCTCTATAATTTCCAGCCCTCTCCTTGACAGTTCAGAGAAATAACAAGGGCCATTTGTTTCTCTAAAGAGACGAAACCCACCAACGTATTAATTTAACTGGGGTAAATACATCCTTCCCTTTAAACAAGGCATTGAGTTCGTTTTAGTAAACACAAAACACATTTTAACCATCACAGAACATCAGTTGAGTGGTGCCAAGTAAAAGGAATAAAAATAGAGTTACAAGGAAATAAAAGTAAAATCACGCATGTAGTAGTCTAAACTTAATCTAGCAAGGTGCAGGTTTTGTTTAAGATAGCTTCTCTCACCAGTCACTTTTCTTCACAGCTCTGGCCATCTCAGAAAGGACCTTCCACGGAAGCATAAGGGGCTGATTTCTCTTTTCTTCCTAGGTGAAACAGATTTGCCTAAGCAGGTTTCTCACCTACATTCAGCTCCAGAAACTTCGACCCACACACCCCTTAATTAATTTTTACAGTTTGCAAGAGTTCTGTTCTCTTGGGTCTGTCTAGTGATGGATGGCAAAGAGAGCTTATGTTCTTGCTTATATCTTCCAAAGTTCAATGACTGATTCAAGAGACAGAATAACCCTATGCTGTTTTTCCCTTCTTGAAAGCTTCCCATCTCCCTGCTGATTTCTATGTAAATGGAGCTTTCATTGTTTCTGATTCTACCACGTTTAATTTCCATAGGTGACAGGCAGATAGTAGTGACATCCTTTCCTATCTGGGCAGACTGTACAGCCTAATGTCAATGAGTACCTGTAATTGCTCATATCGTGTTAATACATACATTTCACACATTAGCTTTCAGAAGCCTTCATGTGATACATGTTTATAATACAGTAATATTTTACACTAGAATATTGTGCACTTTTATAATGCAGTAATATTGTATACAGTGTACAGGATTGCTGCACTATAAAAATCAGTTGCTTATCACTTCAGGTCCAGCCCCCATCTTAATAGACCAGTAAACTTTGCAAAGTATTATCTGAAAAAGTAAAACTCAGACCAAGCTGGTCTCCCCTTGTGTGTGTAGACACCATGCTATCTTCTCCCCTCCTTGTTATTGTGGAGTTGGTCTGCACTCCATAGTTCTGTTTATGTAATACGTTAATACATTCTCATCGTCTTTCAAAGCATATTTTCTCAACCTGTGGTACGTGTACCCCTGGGGGTACCCAAGACACAGATAGGGGGTACGTGGCAAAAAATCCAGTGAAAGGAGGTGGGCGGCAGGCGCCGGCTTCTGGGGGAAGTGGGCAGCAGCTGCTGGCTGGGAGGTAGACAGCAGCAGCGAGCAGCACCTGCTAGCTGGGAGGCAGACAGCAGCCACCCCAGTCCTCCAAGGTAGGAGCCCAGTAGTAGCCTCCTGTGCTTTGCGAGCTGGGCTCACAACTGAGTGGCTGCCACCCACGCCCTGCCTCTGAGCCGAGAGACAGCCTCCCACACCCTAGTTGAAGATGGAGAGCAGCTGCCTGCCCACAACCCGGGTCCCAGCCTGCGCCTCTGCCTCAGCTCGGATTGGGTGGCAGTCGCTCGCCTCCCGGGTTGGCAGCCAGATGGCAGACGCCTGCAACTTGCCCAGGTAGCAGCTCCTGTCCCCGGTGCCCAAAAAGCCAGGTGGAGAGCCCAGCAGCTTGCCCAGTCCTGGAGCTGGGCTCTACCCACAGGTTTACTTGTCAGTTCCACTGCTCTAGCTGAGCAGTGACATTGACAGCGATGACAGCCCCAGATGTTACCCATATAAAATTATTAAGAGGGGTGTGGAATTTAATGAAAACAAGGAAACCTTGGGCTGGACACACCATCTATTCATCCTGATGGGATGTGCTGTAAAACATAAGAGGCGTTGTAAAACATCACCTTATCTCCCTTGGCTGCAGCCTCCCCTGCCCAAGTGTCTGGGTCCTTATCGTGCAGCTGCAGCACCTCCCCCCAGCCCAGGGTCAGGAATTCCACAGGTCACCATAGAATGCAGATGCCTCCGGACTTGCCAGCGCCAGGAGGGCCCCCCCTTATTTATGACCTGACACATTGTAAGCAATTAGGTACACCCTGATGAGACCACTATACGATCCTGCCTGTAACATGTAACTCTGACTAACCTATATAAACCTCTTTGTAACTTGAAACCGGCGGAGTGCCAGTGACCAGCACAAGTGCTGCCTGGGCTCCCCCATGGCTATGGTCTGTCTGTCTGTGTGTCTGTCAAATTAAAGTTCTACTCGATCTTCACCTGAATTGGAGTGGCTGCGTGATTCCTTCCACAACAGGGGCCACACAGTGCGATTTGCCCCAGGCCTGCACCCTCCTAGGGAAGGCCATAGGGAGCGCTGCTACCCACTCTGGTGGGCCGCTAGTGCCTGCTCAGACCTCACAAGTTCCCGCCTGTGTGAGGAGAACATGACATGACCGCCACTGCCATCAGGCCATAGTGATTGGCTGGCATTGACCTTTGCTCCTATCTGGAGGAATGGGAGGAGGAAGAAAAGGGGAAACAGCAGGGGGGGGTTGTGATCTGCCACAGTTACACAGCATTGCAGCACTCTTCTCCTTTACAGGAAATACAGTCGCCCAGCGGTAAAGGGGAAAAGATTGTATTTCTCAGAGTGGAAAATTGAGTGTTGGGGTACTTATTAAAATGTTCAGAAGTTAGTGGTACTTGCTACTTAACAGGTTGAGAAACAGTGTTTCTCCAAAGTATTTTGGAAGTAACTCAGAGCTACAAAAAAAAAATCATCACATTGCTTTATCTGGTATAGAACTGTTTATCAACCCCCCTTGACCTGATGTGCCTGGTTTAAACACACTTTGGTCATAATTTTAGCATACTTCCACAACTTTTAATATCAACCATGTACATACAATCACACAAAAATATTACAATGAACAAATTAGTTTCCAAATGATCTCTTAGGCATATTTTGTACAAAAACTACCACCATAGTGTATATGGTATGAATACAAGGGTGCTTAATGTCATGGCGTTGCAGAAGCTGATAAGGCTGCAGAAACAGCTAGAGCATCTCTACTGCCACTCCATGATCTGGGTGGACCAAGGATTCCCTCCTTCCACCAAATAAATAATTATTTGTATTTCAGTAGTCCCTAGGAATGCAGGCAGCAACCAGAGCCCCATTGTGCCTATTGGGGTACAAGCACATACAAAGTTTGTAAGTTGCTAAGGCAGAAATAAAATTCTGTTTACTTGGGCTTTTTGCAGAGATTAGGATCTGGCTTCACAGCTGAAGGATGGGTAAGCAAGACTTTTTGCCATAACTATACACATTAGAACTCTTCTTGAAAATCCTCTCTCTATTTTCCAAAGTTAGATGCACCATAGTACATGCATCTAGTACAGGGTTGCCACTGTTTAATTTAAAAGAACATGAAGAGCTTGATAAAAGTGGAGGGAAAATAAATTTAAACCAGAGATGGGCCTCAACCAACTCTTTAGATTCAATCACCCCAAACATCAGGAGGAGAAATGGGTATCAAAACCTGATTCTTGATTTCAAGTTTGCAGCTCAAGCACCTCTTGAGTTTAAACCACAGAAAATTTATATCCCTGTGAACAGTTAAATAATTTTAATTTATCACAGATCTTAGACAATTTATCAAAACCATGAATAAATGAAAGTCAAGCTAAGAGACCCTCAGTTATGTCATTCATTCAGACTTTGTATCAAGTGTGACTGGTCATACTAGATGGCTACCGGAGCATGCTAGAAGGCCAATATATCAGCCCCAAGCTCAGCAAGTCCCTTTTCCCCTGGAAACTGAGCAAGGGTTAGGTCCCGTTAATTAATGCACCTGGAACCAATCAACCCCACCAAGGACTTGTTAAAAGCCTCCCCTCCAGAGAATGAATGTGGCTAGAGTGAGGTGAGCTACCAGAGTGTGTGTGAGCAGGCAAGACACTGTCAGAAACCAGAAAGGTTTAGGAGAAGGAGCAGAACGCTGGCAGAAGAGAACCCTGCAGGTACAAAGACTGGAGGAGAGAAAAACCCTGCCCAAAGAGGGCAAAGGTCCTTTCCCAGGCCTGGAAGCCTAAGGAAGAGACCCCGTCAGAAGGAAAGATTGAACTGGACATTTGGTTTGGTCACTACCACACTCAGGGTCAAGAGCCTTTCCTGGTTAGAAAGCCAGGAAGGATGCCTGCCTGAGCAGGGTATGGACAGTAAGTCAAGGGACACAGGGAACTAACCCAGGGACACTAACAGCTTTCCTGAAGCCACAGTGTGAGGCTGCTACTTGTAGGATCCCTGGGTTGGGGCCCAGAGTTGAGGGTGGGAATAGGCACCCCTGCACCCTCTACCAGCCATTCACGGAGGGGCCAGAGCCCCAGCAAAGAGGCAAGAGTCTGAGAATCAGAGACAGGACCAGGACCCAGCAAGGAGCAGTCATCTTAGAGATGCTGCATTACCCTCCCCCACCACTAGGGGGTGGAAGAACACTAAAGGGTGAAGCAGTTCCCTGACCTAGCCCTAGAAGGAAGCACCGGACCCACTGAGGTAGGGGAAGAGTTTTGCCACACAAGCTATTTCCCCTCAACCATGTTAAATGCAAAGCAGGATAGTGCACTAATGCGTAGGGTCTGTATATTAGACAATTTTAATTGTGTAACTGCCTTGTATTCTAATAAAACACTTAGAATGTCTGTGTACCATTTTAAGTCAGTTAGTGACATTTCCAACAGATTTAAAAACAAATATGCTGAAGCTTGTTTCTCCACTGAAACCCTTAGCGAGACAAAGAAGGAACAGAACTTGAAAACCTAAATTAAGCAAAACTGCAATTTAAAATGGTATGTTTTACCAAAGTGCCAATCCAGCCCTAAAATATTACTTGCAACATTTAGAACATTTTAAAGTAATTATTTATTCATTACATGCAAGATATATTTCTTCCTGGCAGTCCGGATCCAAAGTCCATTGAAATTCATTGGAAAACTCCCATTGACTCCAATTGGCTTTGAATTAGGCCCCTAAGGAGAGAAAAAAACAAAACAAAACAAAAAAAACCCCATACATTTTAAGTGGAATGAATATTAATACTCCTAACTTTTTCCTTCACTAATAACATGATATGAAGGACTTGCTAAAATCATGACACTGGTTTTTCCATGAACTATGAGCAGATTTACAGCAAGGGATTGATAGATGTAAAAAGCAACTGCATTATAACGCAACAACTAAAGTTACACATACAGCCAATATAATTCTTCATTGCCTCAATTGATCACCATAAAGATGAAGAAGCAATTTCTTTCCACACCTAGTCAAGTATTCAGAGACTTCTTGATCCAAGAAAGCAAAGCATATAAAGTAGTCTGGACACAAAAATTGCTGTTCTCTTTCATCCAAATATTTTCTGTGGTTTCCATCCACAAGCCAGAGACTGCCTTTGAGTTTCATGTTTAGAGTAATCCAGAATCTTAAAAGGACAGTCAAGCCTCGTCTACACAGCTGTTGACGTACTCACATTGACAGCAGTGTCTACACAGCACTGTGTTGACTGGAGATGCCTTCCCGTCAATGCGGCCTTACTCCTTTCAGGGAGATGAATTGTCAGCGTTGACCAGAAAGGCCATCTGGGATCGACTGAGTGGGACTATACAACCCATTCAATAGATCCCACAGCTTTAGATTACCATGGAGCCCACTGTGTAGACATACTCTCAGTCAAAATCATCATGTTTGAACTGGTCCCAGTTTAAAACCACATGGAACCACCAATTTTCCATGATTTTCATTCAAATCCTAAAGCAGCCCAACTGCATATCTCAGGGTTTTGAGGGTTTGAAAATGCAGTTACTTCTTCCTATAAGTATGACATTCATTTAGATTTATACAAAGAATTAAAAGACAGATCCATCCAAGATGCTAAGCTTCCCTGCCACACACAATAAAAATTAGATTGCCAGCAAAGAAAAAAAACCTCTCAAATCTCCAGCCTTCTTCCCCCACCAAATGTGATCCCCTCAAAAGCCAACCTCTGTCACAGCTTGCATAAATAGGTGCACACACTCAAGGTCAATATATATACATAAGACCAATGGCGAAGCACGTTCCAGAGTTTAGGGCCATGAATAGAAAACACCACTACCAGCCCCCTCTCAAATTGAGGGGAATCCAGCTCAAGTACCTTTGCTGATCTCATCTGTGGCAGTGCAGCTTGGGGAGAGAAACAGTCCTTTGAATAGGTCCCAAGCTAATTAAAGATTTTTAGATCAAAATCAATGCCTTAAATTCCAGTCTAGAAACCAAGAGACAGCCAAGACAGATCAGAGGATTTGTGACAGGTGCTGCGATCGAGAAACACTGCTTCATAGTGTTTAATATTAAACCGCAGGTCAAAATCTAAGTAAACTAGATTAATATAATAAGGTCTATTAGATCTATTAATGGATTGTACACAGAACACAACCACCACCCTATACCTATCTTATCTTGGCTTAATTACTATTTTATATTAGAACAAAAGAGGAGAGTTGCCAAAGAAGAAATAGACTAACAGACCCTTTCCATTAAAAAAAAAGAATAGAAGGTGCCAGATAAATATCTCTTTGTCTGATATCCATAGTCTGCTGATCTATTGCTTCAAGAATTGTTAGAGAGGCATTGGTTGCCTCCTGCTGGAGGCCCCCCTGCCTTGGCACACTCCACCCAAAGTTGTCCTTTTGAGGGAAGAAAAACACTGAATTCAGCTCCTCTCCTCCCTCTCGCCCCCTCCCCTTTCCCCCCCTCTCCGCCCAAGAACTGCCTAGAGGTCACCAAGGATTAGCTAGCAAACAAAAGCAGAGGACTGGTCTTCTGGAGGCTAGAAAGACTGAGACGAGGCAAAAGGTAATCTGCTAAATGCATGCAAGGGCAGGGAGATTCTATCAGAAACACTACTAAACATGGCAGAACAATATCAAAAGTATTGTGTCAACATTTCCTAGGGAAAAAAGTTCCATTTATGAGGCTGTTGTGTTATTTATGACTATTTAGATAACTGCTAGTTAAATCCTGAAAAGGCTGGGCTAAAATTCTTGAAGCTTTCCACAGTTGCAAATCTCTTCAGGAGTCAGGAATGATTATTCATCTGATGATTAGTACCAGAAGGCATGTTACTCACTGTTCATTTACTTGTTCAAACAGAATCTTATTCAAACAAAGAACAGAACCAACAGTGAGTGACTAAGGGGAGCAAACACATACCATAAATACCAGATTGAAAATCATTAAAGTAATTAAGTTTGTAAACAAGCCATAGGTTGAAATGTGTTTAAACCGCTATTAGAAATGTGGTGAATTGCTATAAATAACAAATTCAGTCACCAAAGTCAAGATCAGTTTACAGACTAGTTGCAAACAGAAAAGTATTAAATTTGAAATGAATATTATTAGTAATGAATTTTCTCATGCTCTACTCAACATAAATAGCAATTATTTTTAAAATAAGCAACAGAAAATAGACCAGTAGGTCAAATTTTCAATGTAGCCTCAAACCAACTTCTCTTGCTACACATTTATTTGCACACGCAAATTGTAGTGAGCATAAAAACCTGCATTTATAGGTAATTAGATTTTTATCTAGCTTGTATGCTCAAATTCTGATTGCACAGACATGAGATACAGATTTTGTCATTATTAAAAATAATTGGCCCAATGTTTCTAACCTATGAGAACACTTGGCTAGATTCACAGGGGAACACAGACATGATGACACTGAGCATCAAAATGCTTAACTTTTAGGCACATAGAAAACCCACTGGCATTGACAAAGCCTGTGTTTCGTGATTAGGCTCCCTATACACTGAATGGAGAGTGAGAGGCACCTCAGGAGGGGATTCACAAAATTCAGCACATTAGGCAGCACCTCACTCAAGCTCGCCCATGGGAAATGCCAAGCTAAGGGATGTGCGCCTAAGCCCTGCTCTTCTTTTGGAGTTAGGTGCCTAAATCCAGGTTGCTGAGAGGTGCATCCCTCTTCTTGGGATTTTCAGCTGTAAACAAACTCTTGGGATTAGGCACTTGCACTGTTTTAGCAAGATGCAGAATCTCCCTCATAACTTTTAGCCCAGTGGTTAGGGTACTCACTTGATATGTGGAAGACTCCTGCTTCATGTCCCCACTGATGGGGAGAAGTGATTTGAACTGATCTGCCACCTTTCAGGTGAATGTACTAACTACTAGGCAATGGGATATTTTGACCTGGGGCTTCCTCAGTCTCTCCTGTTGAAGCTGCTCCATTGTGAATAAATAGCAAAAGGCTCACTGGGCCAGAGAGCAAGAGCATGAGACTCACTCGGTAGCGTGGTGGTTAGAGCACTCATCAGGGAGGTGGAGACTCATCCCCCTGATCCCGTGACCTCTTGAATTCTGTATCCATAGTAGAACGGCTTCAAAAGGAGAGACTGAGGAAATCCCACGCTGGAATATCTCCTGGCTTAGTGCTTAAGGCACTCGTGAGAGGTAGCAGGTTGCTGTTCAAATCCCTTCTCCCCCTTAGGTGAAAGTGCCACTTGAAGCAGGGGTCTCCCACCTCCCAGGTGAGTACCCTAACCACTGGGCAACCAGATATGAGGAACAAGTTCCTCCTCCTGGCCTATGGAAACCTTCTCTGGTAGGTGAGTTCTGAACATGCTTACTAGATCAGGCCCAGCAGGTGAGTTAGGTGGAGGAACAACTACCTTCTCTAGCTTTGCACATCCCTCTGAGGCTTAGGTGCCTGGCACAGGTCCACACTCTGCACATTCATAGGCAGAATGAAAGGGTGGCCAGGGAATTTTAGAGCAAAAATTTAGGAGCCAACTGAGTTTACACTCCTAGAGGATTTGGGGGCAGCTGACTAGGGGCTGTGTGAATCCCTGGGGCCTGATTCTGGGATTTAGGCACCTAACTTCCCCTTTAGGCATTTAAGTCCTTGTGTCTAGTGTAATATATGTGCAGTTTTAGAACCTTTATGTATACTATCCATAATGGTCCTAATTCTGCAACCTTAGGCATTACTACTTACTCATGCATGTAGTCCCATTGAACTTAGTAGGATTTATCAAGTACTCCTCCATGGGTATTTGCTACTTGAGCTTAATTACCTTGTTTGTGTGTCTATAATTAGTCAGTTGTGGTTACAGAATTTTAGATTTGTTTTTGTATTCTCAGATAATTATTTTAAGGCTAGATCTTGTTCTCCTTGTACATGTACACAGTCTAAGTTCAAAGGCTAATGTGACAATGGTAGGTAGGATTTTACCTTCAGTTTGATCAATCAGTTCAATAGTAAAATGCCCATTTCGGCAACAGAAGGACTAGACAGTTAGTCTAGTAGACTTGTTTGGTTGTTTTAGGTATTTCCCCATAGTCCTTTTAAAACCCAGTCTAATGAAGTACTTAATCACATGCCTAACTAACCACCTGAGTAGTTCAATAAGACTCTCATGTTTAAAATTAAGTACAAGTTTAACCGCTTTCCTGGATCAGAGCCATACTTCAGATATTTCCATAGAAGAGTTTTAAAGGACAGAAAAACTTTCAAAATTAGTATATGTCAATCAAGAGTGAGCAAATATTTACGCATAACTAAGTAATTATATTCTCACTATTACTTGTTTATGAATGTATTCTCACACCCCACGGTGCGGTAAGGTAACACTATAAGCCCCAGGTTACAGATGCTCAACTGAGAAAAAGATCAAGTGACTTGCACGAGATCACACAGAAACGGGGATGGTTGCAAAGTTTGACAGAACACTGTTGGATAATGTAGTTTCATCAATACAGAAACATTTTATGGGAGTATCAGTTTTCAATGAGAAAAAAATCTAAATGAAATGTTTCATTTTAATAAGGTAAAAAATGTTTTATTTGGATTTTGCTTCAATTAATTTAATTATGACATAAGATATTTTACATTATAAAATGATTGAAGGTCCCAACTTGAAAATTTTTGGAATTTTCATTCTGGGAGAAATTTTGAAGTGGCAGATTTTCATTCTAATTTGAAAGGAAAGCAAATTTTGAAATGTTGGAATTTCCATTTTTCAACCATCTCTATGTAGGAAGTTTGTGGCAAGGCAGGAACTGAACTCAGATCCTTAATGTGTTACTTCAGCCAGCATACCATCCATCTTCCGTTTTCATCATGTCAAGACATCACGCTCTGTATACTTGGTGATTTGACTATGACAGAGACTTTACCCCCACAAATATATTTTCAAGTTTCCAAAGCAATTTTAATCTTCATAACTCTGAACATTTTTGGGAAAGTAACCCAAATCCATACCTTGCTCACAATATTAAAATGGCTTAGTGATTAACAGAAACAGTTAAATGGCATTTGTACGAAATAAATGTAGCAAGAATGCTGCAGGCATGATTATATACTTTATATGCATAGAAAGTCTTCTAGTACATTGTGTTTTATATCTTTATTGGGATGGCTCCACTGAGAGGGAAAACATAATCCAGCAATTTATGTTGCTCTGGCTATATGTACCCTCAACTTGCATTCCACTGGGAAGAACATTAATAAGAGCTATACAATATGAAATCAGCCAAGATCGTATGGTTTCCCTAATACTTGCTCATTTTATATTAAAATAGTTGGGTTAATTTAAAAAGGTTTTGTTCTCATTTGCATCTCTCATTTATGGCTTGGCTGAAGTACAAATGGGAATTGCTCACATACTGCCATTTGTTACAATATTGCTGTAGTGTAGGGAAATGGGCATCTTCAACTATCAGTGAAATGCAGACCTCTCCCCAAATCCTGCATGCTTTCTTGCACTTTTTAAAGGAAAAAGCTTAGAGTGGAAAATACTGACATCAGGTTTTTTAAAAAAAAAAAAACTGCATAAATGTTTAAGTGTTCTAATTACTTCAGCTACTGGTAAAGATATATTTAAAAAAGATATTAAATTCCACCAAAAAAAATAAATCACCAGGCTTGTCAACTTGCCTGTTTACTGACTAAGGATCCAATCCTACGAAGACTAATGCAAGTGCTTAACTTGATGCACTGAGTAATTCTATGGGATTGTTCTCAGTGGATAGGTCCCACTCCTCTTAATGTCCTGATGCTGCAAAATGATATACAGGCAGATGTTTACACCTAACGAGTCCTGCTGAAATCAATGTCTTTTTTCAAGTCTAAGAATCAATCCATTCAAATTATTTTGCAGGAATAGGACCCTAGCAAGTAACAAAAGTAGTGTTATGAATGCAAGAGGCTGGAGAATGGCTAGTTAAAAGAACGGTCTATTTTTTATTTAAATATTTGTGTATATTAAAAATGTTTAGCAGGAATATTTTCCACACCAATTTTTCTACAAGTGACAACACTCAACTTAAAGCCACCTAACACTCCAGAGTTTGAGGAATATATCTGCAAATCAACACATCTTTTGTCACCAACTATGACAGCAGTCTGGACTTCCTGCTAGGTTATATCAGCACTTGAGTAACAGACTTAAATGTCAACTGTAATAAACACTTAATACATTTCCTTTTTATCTGTGGTTTAAAAAAAAATTTGCTTACTCTGATTTATATGCAATCCCTACTCCCATTCTGGGGCATGCAAAAAGCAGTTGCCACCAGCACCAACCTGCAAGCAGCAACTAAGGTGGGAAAAAAGTAAGTAAGTAAAATGCATGCTTGGCAACCCTAAGCCTTTCAGGAGGCTCCAGAAATGTGAAGGACTTCTAGGAGGAGGTAACTCCAGAGTTCTGCATAGCCTGGGTGATTAAGACATGGACTGTCTGTGGCAGCTGGCCCTAGGAAGGAGGAGGAGGATTCACTCGGTCAGGAGGTCTGACTGATATGCCAGAGCCACAAACTGCAGGCCCTCCCAAAAGTTTGCACTTGGCTTTGATCACCCAAACATATGCACTGAGTCTGGATGGGCAAATTTTTGGGAGGGAGGAGAAGCTGGCTTCCAGCAACAGATAGAGATGTATCCTTTTCTTTTTCATCTTCTGTCAGAAAGCAAGTGAACAAAGAACCCAGGGCCTACTAGTTCTAAGGTAGCCAAAGAGAAGGGAGGACTTGAGAGGATGCTACCTCTTGGAGGCCAGCAGTGCTTAAGAAAAGCCCGCCCCCCTCCCCACACACACAAATTGGATGCGGTGCTGATTTCAGCCACATTTGCAGAATTTTGGAAGGTCCTTGTGAATCATCAGCATGTAAATTTGCATTTTCCAGACGTTCAAACATTTGAAAAAATTTTGTTTTAGTTCTAGCCTTGTGAATCTTATACATAGTGCTACTTAACTAGCGCTAATTAACCTTACAGATGTGGTACTTCTGGAAGGAATATGGATATTCCAGAAACATCACAGTATGTGTTCATCTATTGCTTTCTATAAAATAGTTCCCAGAGTAATAAAGAAAGCAGAACAGTCTTCAGTGTTTGAGAACCAGGAAGCAATACCCACCTTGAGTTTATGTTTCGGCGAATGATAACTGGAATCTTGTGAAATCTATTTGAATGATTTCTAGCAACTATCTTCTTTTGACTTTAAGGAGAGCACAACTAAGCCTCTTCCTCTAGCGAGAGAGTACACGAGTTAGGAGAAACTATAGAGTGATCCAGAATGATGAGCTGAAGAAAATTATAGGTGTGATTTTCAAAAGTACTTAAAAGCTAGAGGCTTAACTCCCACTGAAAATAATTGAGTTGGGTGCCTAATTATCTAACGACATCCCCCCCAAACACCTTCAGATGAATGGGAAGGTACAATTGCATAACACTGAAGTGATGCCAATGAGAGGGAAGGAAGATGACAGTGAAGTGATAACGGTTCTCCTGTCTTAGGAAAATCTGACATTTCAAGAAGTTTTTCCCTATTGAACTGGGACAAAGTCAAAAACCTTGAAAATTTGTGTGAACCAAAAGTCTGACAAAATGTTTCTTAGGTCAAATTGAAATGTTTTGATTATTTCAACAATTTTTAAGAACAATACTACTATTAGCTTAATAATGAAGTCATTTCTAAACAGGAAACTGGATTTTGTTCAGAAAGCATCAAAACAAAAACATTAATATCTGAAATTTTTTCAAGTAAAGAAATTAATTGAAACTAACCCTTTCCCAAGAAAACGTGTTAGTTTCCATATATGGGCAAATTTCTCCTGTAATTATGGCAAGCTTCAAACTTGGTACAAAAAATGGAGGCATTTGCTCCTTCCTCCATCCTCATATAAAACAGTGTGAAGAATGTAAGAAAGCTAAGTGTATTCCCTATCCAAAACTTCCATAATTGCACTGGCTTCCCCATGTGGAGACAAAGTGCAATTTATCATACTTGGTAACCTATCTTTTTCCTCAGCTTTCATGATACTTCAGTAAATTCACTTTTATAAAAAAAAGAAAAAGCTGGTTTGGAGACTGTACTGCTTTAAGAGTCTTTGGCTGGCACCAGCCTCTGATTGCTGGGCAAGTGTCCAACCCAGTAACTCTAAAATGGATTGACTCATCTCACAAAGTCCTGCCGCTGGAAGAATAGCTGACTTCAGTATTTCACAACTGTTAGTGTTGTCATTATAAAGTGGACAGTAATAGATTCTGAAAGTGATCATGAACAGCAGCTGAGAAAGCAGTGCAGATAACAGCAAGGATTCAAAAGTGTGTTTCAAAGTATTGAGTGGACTGAGCACATCATTTCTTTCTTTTTTTTAAAAAAAAAAATAAAGGAGATGGATGTTCATAGAGTAGGATACAAAACCTGGCTTATCTCTGATCTTCAAACGGGGGGGGAGGGGGAAGGATAGTTACAGGAAATGGTAACAGCCTAAATCATGGTTGTGGAAAAAATTCCAAATGACTTCTGTACCTATTTAAAAAAATTTAAAATCTAAATTGATATCAATCCAGCTTGCTCTGGGATTAGGTGCTTTTCAATGAGAGATGATAGGCAGTTTAGCAGGAAGAGCTCAAAGTTTGAAGCAGTGGCATGGAAGTGATATAGGCCTGGAGTTCAGCTCCATTGCATCCTTCCCCAGCCTGAGGAGCATGACAGCACATGCTCATCGCCAGATCTTAGGTATGTGGCTGAGCATTTGTTAAACAAGTCAAGTAACCAGTTCATTGCTGATGGCCAGAAGTGTTTTTTCTTGTTCAGTATGAATGTCATCTAGACCAGCAGAGTTTTCTTATTCTTGAGGATGTTAAATCTAGAGGTTTATTTGGTCATTGTAGACTGTGACCCAAAATTATAAATCTCTTGGTCTTCTTGCCACTTAATTTGCATCTTGGATTTTTTATTCAGTGGCCTGCCTTTTTCTTAGAATGGGCATGCGACCTGGTCAGTAGTAATATTGTAGTGTTGCTCTGGTCTTCCTTGGCTCATGGTTAAGTTTCAGAGTAGTTATCCATGCTTTCTTCATGCTGTGGGTCACGTCCATGCTCTCAGTGAGATTCTGACGTGACTTGTTTTTCCTTCTCTGTGGCAGAGACCAGTTCTTTGCCAACTGCGATGGTATCCTCCGTGAATGGGTCTGCTTTGAACTTCTGTTTGTATTTTGCATACTGATCTGGTAACTCAGATGTTAGTCCTGGCACAGATTTTGTTCTGCAGCCTACCAAAAGATGCTTCTTCAAGCCAGCGTACGCCATATTGACAAAGTGGTCAATTCTCTGCATTGGTTTGAATTTCTTAAAATAGTGTCAAGGTAGTTGATGAAGCCCTTCCATTCCCCTTCCTTAAAAGGTGCATTAAAGATGCTCTGGAATTATACTGATTGGGCATTATAGCTTCCTTAATCTGGATGACAATGGATCTGTGCTGCAAATGTGGAATCAGACCCAAACTAAGTTTGCTACATGAAAAAGCTAACAAAGGTCCGATCAGGCGTGTAGCCCCATTTTCATCTGCTGCTGCTGAATGAACTGGGGATCTTGGGGTCATGAATTAAGCTCATGTGTTGTGCATCTGCCCACAATTCAACTAGTTCACCATTTTCATCAATTACGCTATAACCCCATTTGATTCTGTGACCATTAAAGTCACTGCCCACTTTTGTCACATTTGACGTTATGTGGGCTAGCAAACTTGAGTCATTTATATACCTAATGTAGACAGATGTGATGGAAATGCCACCAATGTCGGTAGTCAAGACTTCAGTGACATTGTCAGTCAGATGTTGTGCTGATGACAAGATCAGGTTTGACAAAAACTGGCATGCCATATTGCTTATGTGGTCTTTCAATGGCCAAGTTTATCCCAAGTATTCAGAGGTGGTTATCGTTATTCTCTGCTTCCTGGAGATATAACACCTGGCAGTTGTAATCAGGGCACATTTTGTCTCTCAAGTCTTGTTTGGCACCCGAGAGCCCTTTGGCATTTGCTGATATCCTCAGTGCCAGTGCTGATGAGGACTCTTATGAATGACACTGACGAGTCTGTCAACCTTCAGGTACTATCAGTTGGTTATGCTGACAACTGCATCAAGTCTGCAGGCAGATATATATTCTTGGTTATATTGTAGTGGTAGGTCCTCAGCAGGTTTCTCATATTCAGAGAATCTGACCAAGGCCATGACATGAATGCTTCTACTGTGACCCTCATGTCAAAGGTAGAAGAAGTTAGGAAGAAAGGAGAATGGTAACAGGAAATGGAAAATGAAAGACAATTGTGATGTTAAAGAGAGGTTACAGGACAAAAGGAAGTGGAAATAACAGAAGAAAATGAAAGCTGAAAAAGGAAATAGGAGATTAAATTTAGCTTCAGTTGCATGCATAAAGTTAGTTCTCCTCAGATGGATAAACACTGAAGTGGCCTACATGTAAGCTAAGTTTCTACTGTAGCCTGTACTTTATTCAGTTAGGAAGATTCTAGTTTTACCTCAGATGTCTGAAGGAAAAGAATCCAATAAGTAAGATCTAAGAGGAGTCTCATTAACTCTTTAAGCAGTTAAACTGGAAACTTTGTGAAATCAGAGCCTTAGTCTGTCTGATGATCCTTGGAATGCTAGCAACTATTTTGCTCGTTTGGAGTAAGGGGCCTAATTCAGCTGTTTGGGAGGGGGAGAGCCCTGAGCAATTTCAGTGCATGCTAGGTTTGCAACATTGGCCAATGAATCCCATATTTAAGAAGGATGAATTCAAACTGGAACAGGTTCAGAGAC
>ML675601.1:10057954-10196415 GCA_007922155.1 Mesoclemmys tuberculata | reverse complement strand
ACTAGATGATCATATTGGTCCCTTCTGACCTATGAGTCTATGAATCCCTTAGCATTCTTCGGATGTAAATCACTTTTTCAAACCAATTGTAGTTTGGTATTGTGCACTACAGCTCTCCTATGGGGAAATCCAGTAAACTAAGATCTCTCTCTCACTGACTTTTTTGTTTTGGTTTGTTTCTCTGCCTCAGAATGGCAAAAAAGGACCTCTGAACATTCAGTTCAAATTGAACAGAAATACATTTATTTCAGACCCAAACCTGATCTATTAGTTTTGAAGCTCCAGATAACCAGAACAGTTAAGATGCAACAGTTCCAGCTCAAGGAGACACAGACAACAGTGAAGAGGAGATTAATGTAGATCAGTATTATAGGAGAACTGGAGTTAAGTAGGGAATGGAAAGATGTGTTTTAAGAGCACTGGATAGCTACGCTAATTGTTGGAGGGCAGCACAAAGAGAAAGAGGTTGAATTTTTCTGAGGTATAAAATTTCATTTTGTGTTTAACCCTTTTCATTTCCTGTTCCTCCAATGCCTTTTTTCCTTGATGTTTTTATTGGATATATTTCTCTTTACTCTTCTGTGGCATCGGACTTCAGGCTCCCCTGGGCCTCTGTGACAGGGTGTATCAACCTCGCACTGGGCCAACAGGGGGTGACGAATCACTGTGGGCCCAGGAGATAAGGCCCCTTCGCCCCTGCTGCAGACGCTCCAAGAAGCTAAAAAGCTGTTCTGTTCAATCAGGGCTGCCAGAGGAGGAGAAGTGACATGCACTGCAGGTTCCTGCAGAGGAATCATTGACCCATGGATCCAGACTATGCCACATAAAAACAGCCAACCGAGGGGAATGCTGAGCCGCTGCCAGCTCAGGAATGCTAGAGATGGGCTTTATGGTAGGAAGTGACCCAGGGAATGTGTTAGGAGCTGATGTTTGAACCCTTAATAGGGAGATGATTGACTTCTTAGGGCCCTGGGTTGGAACCTGGTAGAGAAAAGTGGGTCTTGGTTCTCCTATATCTGCCTCACACTTGCCGCTAGGCATGGCTGCTGGAGGACTCTTGCTGTAGACTGATGGTAGGCTCTGCCCTATCCAGGGGATGAGAACCCCCAAGCTGCTATTGTCTGCCCCAGCCCAGAGGCCATAGACTGATTGTTTACGCTGCCTGCCGGGGAGCCTGGAGTTCCCCGTCGTGATTGCATGACTCAGCAGGGAATCTCAACTGTGTGATGGGATGCATCAACCCTGCAGTAGGCCGGTGGGGGTGAAACCACTTGATACGCCAAGCCCCTGTGACAGTCTCCAAAACCTGCCTTTATGCTTTTACAATAAAAAGTTAAGTTTTCTGATTAAAATGACTCCAGAAGTAGAATTGCAAACTTGAAAATATGGCATTTGTCAGTTCTTTGCACGTTTCGATTCGCCCCTTTCCCCCAGTCACTGCAGTGACCCCTCCTTACTCCACTGTGTCAGAAGCACACACTCAGAGTAGCAGGAAGGACCGAATGTGAACTAATCCTAAATGGGGGGTTGTTGATAAAAATGTGCCTTTTGTTAATAGTGTAAAATATGTGGATCGTGATTAGCAATTTTGACGATAGTCTTTTGCAGGAAAGCATTGAAGAGAAACATCCATAAGCAAAAATAATCGTGCAGTTCTAATGAACTAAATTACTTTAAAAATCAAGCTACCCAATGTAGGCATCCTGGCATCTGAACTGCATCAAGAGCAGTAGAATTAAGTACTTTGTGTAATACCTCTTCAGTGTCCCATTTTTATAGATGTTGCTCACTGTAGTCCCAAAGTTCCCATGTTCCACACACATCTGCTGTTCTCATTATTACTACTGAAAATATTTTAATGAGCAATACAGAAACAAAGCTGAAGACTTTACATTAAAGGAAAAGATCCAGCAGCATTTTAAGTTCCCTGCAAGAATAATCTAGGTATTTTCTTATTCTGGGTATTGTCTAAACTCTGCTTCCTTGTCTGATTATGTTACTCTCTCTTTGAATCCCTCTATTGGCTTCCTATCTGATACTGTATCAAATTTAAGCTTTTTGTCACCACTGTGCTCCACATAAAACTGTCCCTCACTACCTATCCTCCATTGTTAAGTTTTCTGTTGACTTCCACACACTCTCAGTTTCCTGTATGTTCCAACCATCATCAGCCCACTGGTCAAAGTTTTCACCCAATCGCCTTTGTGTTTTCTGCCATGCAGCACGCTATGTACAGTCTGACCCCCCTGATCTCATTGCAAGGCCACTACCTTGTCTACATCTAAATCTTTCTTAAAGGTCAGTTTTTGCCATGCTGTCTTTAGTGAAATAAGTTTACTTAATAAACGTGAAGAGAAAAAAGTGTACAAGTTGCTTATTGTTATTCCCCTGATCTCTGTACTTTCTGCCTGTAGATACACTGGAGCTGGAGTTGGTGGTGGTGGTGTAGCTGCAGAGGCTAACCATTCTGAGTACAGTCCTGTCTGAAACCAGGCAACTAGACTGTCCTGCTAGAACTACACTGCTATTTTTAGTGCACTCGCTAGGTCAATTAGTATGGGTATGTATACCTGAGCTGGAAATTATACCTCCAGCTCCCGTGTAGACAGATCCTGTGTTGGAAATGGTTATATTCATGGAATAAGAGAGTTATGTAATCATTTGGTGGATTTCTCTTTCTGCCATCAATAATATTTAGTGCTTAGTCTGCAGTATTTTTCATCTTCAAAAATACTTTATCATTATTCACCACAACACACTTGAGCAATACGCACTGTTCCTGTTTAACAAGACCATAAACCACACGCACATTATGGAAAGTAAATTTCCTATATTCGAAATTTAACAAATTCAGATTGTTGGCAATTCTACCTATTCTTATCAGCGTTAGTAAAAAGTAAGAATCTGGGAAGGAACTACTTTGAAGTAATTTTAAATCTCTTACTTACTTTTACTTAAGCCCCTACTGCCATCATGGAAACACACAAATATAACCCTACACACCTTTTCCTTTCAACTGATCAGAAGCAAAGTTACTTTTAAGTTTGTGTCTGACAGCTGTGTAACATCTAGAGAAAGCAAGGACTCGGATGAAAGAAAAAACCGAAATCAAGAGGCAGTTGAGCTAAAACGCTGTGTTTTGTTAGGAAAAGGACATAGCAATATTTCGTACTAGCGAGGGTGAGCGTTGGCTAACTTTTTCTTTGCACCTAGTAGGGTGTGTCTAGAACTTTGTTGTGCAGAAATTCAACATTGCAGAATGAAGCAATCAGCCCACCCACAACTGAATCTGGGAATACATTATGTGAAGGAAGACCAAAGAATGAATTGTTACTTGATTATAATTCATCCTCTGCTTCCTTCTTGCAATGTACATTGAATAAATTACTTTACCCCTTTCAAGGAGCAGCTTACTCCCCCCTGTGCTTTCAGCTAGCTACTGTGGCTAACATATAGGAGGAGTAGAACAAAGGCTCACTCACTACCCACTTCCTTCTGCTCTTTCCCCATCCACTTGCCCATAAAGTAGTACTGAAGGAGTAACCAGCTCTGGTCTACCTCCCATGGCCAGAAGCACGACTAAGAATGACCTGACTCTTCCTTTTCCCTCTGCATGGTTGAGGAATCTAACCCAAAGCCATCTTACGAGTGAACTTTTCGGGCTGTAACTACGGTAGAGGGGTATAGTACAACTGAGAATGCCCCATATTAGCAATCAAAATAATACTTCTATATCACAAACATTTTAATTTTTCCTCCTCAGGCTTTTCAATCACCACCTCTAGGCTGAGACATTAGATAGCAAGAAGAAACACCCAGAAAGTAACAAGTATGTGGAAAAACTAGGATTTAAAACAAACAAACAAAAAAAACCCTCCATAGTTTGTACTACAGCTTTCACACTAGATAAAGCTATAATGCAATTATTTCAAGAAATCTCCTACAAAGTATATGAAATATAAACTGAGTTCCCATCAGTGAAGTGAAGATGGTGCACAGAAGAGAAACACAGAAGTCAATGGGACTTACGCAAGTTCTTTGCGTAACTCCAGTCAACTGCCGCCAAATTGCTGAGGTAAGTGTAGACCAAACCTTAGGATGCATAGGTAATTCTGCAATTCGCTGCTGGTAGAGGCCATCAGAAAAATCACTATCCAAATCACTAAAACAAAGCAGCAGCAGCGGAATTCAGTCTGAGGACGGACAGACGAAAACAAAAGTGTTCCAAAACTTTCTGTGACTGAGATAATATCGTCAAATATCTGACCATATTTCAGAATATTTGGATATTTTCCCCAGGAATGATAAAGCAACACTAAATCATAGCTCTGAAACTAGATAAGGAACATGCAGATAAGATAAAGACTTCTCTAATTTATCTACCAGCACATGATCAGATGAAGTGAAAAATTATTTTAAGATGGTGATAACATGCTTCAGTTTGCAGAGCTCATTCATTTCTGACTAACAGCACCAAAATAGTTTTTAGCTTTGTACCCCATCCTATTAATATTTTGGTCAATTTTGGCCTTACCTAAGTCCAATCCTTGGGGCATCCTTTAGTCTTTCCCAAATTGTTTTCTTTTTAGAAATGCAGAACCCTCCCCCATGCTCCAAGTCAGATATGAGCTAGACCAGATGTGTGAGAATATTTTATTGCTGTGATCAGATCGATGTGCTAATAGTCTCAAATGGAGGATAATGTGGAGCAGGCTAAAAATTCCCAAGACAGGATATTGAAAAAGGTGTGTCTTTTCTCTCTCTGACACACACTTTTAACTTGAGTTAAGTGAAAAAGAAGGTAGAGAACTAGAAAGTGCATCAGGAAGTGAAAGGAATGGATAAGTTAATTGTAACACTTCACAAAAATGAAAAATGAAAAAGCAATTTTTCTTCAATAGTTTTCTGGTACTACCTTTTTTTTCCCTTAAAGCACAAGGATAAAACAATCTGTATTTTGAGGGTTTATGTAGATTTTGTACGACCTCTCTGCACAGGGATACATTTTACCCTAATGTATAAAACATTGACGCTATTATAGTTCTGAGATTTTTAGTTACATAAACTAAATTGTGTCCACAGAAACTAGAGTTGTGTAAAATATGAAATGCATAGTTTACGACTTTATTTACCTACTTTCTAATTTGTGGCGCTTCCACATATTCTAAATGAAATATTCCACATAAGTATCATATTCTTTGAAATTCACAGAAAGTGTTTGGCATTATATGAATGGCTAGCTATTTAATTCACAGTGCATTTTCCATTTCCTGTCTCAGGATGAGGCTGAAGACCAATGATTAGAGTCAAATTTTATTTATTCTAGTTCCTAGACCAGATCACGTTTGGGGACCAGGATGAAAGGTCTCAGTCTGCAGCCCATGCTGCTTCTGCGAGATTTTATATGGCTCATCATCCCCCCATAACTGCCTGCAATGCCAAGGTAATAAGATTGTGCCTTCATGAGTAATCAAGAACAATTGTTTTGGGTACACATTTGGATCATGGCAGAACAAGTCAGCTTTGCTATTGTTGCTGCTGCTGATCTAAATTACCTGCTGCTGATCTAAATCGCCTGTTTTGATCCTTTTGCGGTGATGTTTGCTGCTGAGTAAAAGCTAGTCTAAGCCAGTTCATTTTTGCTCTACATTTTATATAGTAATTTACACCAGTGCATAGATAATGGGTGTAAAAGGAATCTAAAAGGCTACAACAACAGAAAACCAAAACCTTGTGCTAAATTTTTATATACAATATATTTACTCCTGTAATAAACTGCAAAACCATCTGCTAAATTAATTTAATCAAAGATATTTTACTGCCTTGCACGCTGACCATTAATCCACCTCTGCTTGGGACTAATTCAAACATTCAATTCCCTTAGCAGCTTCAAAGAATCACCACTGTATCTAAATCAATCTGCCAGACCGCAACCTTCCCTTCCTCTATCCAACATGAAATTACTCCCCAAAAATATTCTAGCATGAGACAAAACACGAGATAGTAAGGAGGAGTAGGGGAAGTGATTTTACCTCTGTATGTTGCATTGGTGACATCAATCCCGGAATACTGCCTATAGTTCTAATATCCGTACCTAGTTGATATTAACCTCTTTTGTAAATTTATTTGCATATGAACTATTCTTTTTATGACAGATTCTTTGATATTAGCAAAGCATGTGTTTTAATTCGAAGGCCTGAAATGATGGTTCTTAACATATGAGTGACCTGGACTCAGGATGTTTTATGTAACTGAGTGCTGGGCTGTATCTAATTATCCTCAGCATTTCCAAGTCTATAGGAATATAAATGTCCAGGGAAAAAAAGACTCCTCAAACTAATAAAAATGTCTACAGAAATAGGGCATCAACAAAACTGGGTGATTGATAATGGATCCTTGTTATTGCACATGGGTTCCGTAATGGAAGAAATAATGACCCATTGAAAGATGACATTTTTAACTCATTAAGAACTGTTGATTCTCACAGCTGTAATTATGATCTGATTAAAGATTGCTTTTTACTCACCAGTTAGGTAAACCAAGGACCATAAATTCCATCAGTAATTAGGATAACAGACCCCATGATGAAATTATTCATGGGAAAAGAGTGTTCCCTCTGAAAAGGTGTTTGTCTCACCCCCCTATAAAAGAAAAAGAGGTTGAAAAGTTAGATTGGGAATGAACACTGCATTCCACCACGTACAGAAGAAGAGACCACGCTACCTTCGTTTCACCATCTACAGAGGTGGCTAACTATGTTCCTTTCTGAATTCTGTGTAGAGCTATACCAATCTCTGAATTGCTAATCAAAGACAAAATTCCATTTGAGCCTGTTACTTGACACTCTCCAGCTGTTATTAACTTCAAGCACACAACAACAACATTTAGAAAAGGCCTTACAGTGAGACTTTCAATTAAATCTGTTTAATTTATCCAAAAGAAGATTGAGAGGTGACTTGATTGCAGTGTCTGAATACCTTCACAAACAGAAAATGCTGGGTACTAAAGAGCTCTTTAATCTAGTAAACTAAGGTATAACAGGAACACATGGCCAGAAGCTGAAGCCAGACAAATTCAAATTAGGCATAGATGTTTAACAGAGAGGGTGATTAACCATTGGAACAAACTCTTCAGAAGTGGTGAAGTCTCTCTCAAAACATGACTAGATACTTTTCTGGAAGATATGCTTGCACTGAACCTAACAAATTATTGGACTCAATACAGGAGTGGCTCATCTATGATACACAGAGATCAGTCTAGCTGATCTACTGGTCCTTCTAGCTTTAAGCTATGTCTAAGATGACCCAGGATAGAAAATATTTATCTCTACACCAGTTATGCATTTTCAATACATTTGTTTCCAGGTGTATAAAAAATTTTTAAAAATGCATCTCATGAGTCTATAGGGCCAGAAACTTGATCTTTATATAACTGAAATGGAGCAATCCCCAGCTTTCTAAAGATGTGTGCTAGCTTATTGCCCTTGAAAGTCCCAAGATTTTTCTGTTAAAAAAGGAATTAGCAGACTCCTATGCGTAGAAAAAGGTATTTTAGATCAGAGTGACACACAGTAATCTAAAAATGAGCACTGTAGGAGTTGAAATCATGCTAACTGAGGCACCTGGCTTTACAAGTCTGTCAAATTTGTAAGATGCTTTCTAAAATATCAAACAAACGTTTTTCTGTAGTGTATGTGTATGATCCTAAAACTGCTTAATGCCAGCTGGCAAGGAGGAATAGAAGGGATGCAGTAAACTCATAAGTCTCGTGTATACATTCTAGTTGAAAGGACATCATGGGAGGTCTCAAATGAAAGCCAGTGTCATATCAGTCATTGATATTGTGAACTGTACAAACATATTAAGTAAGGAGTTATTTTTATATACTGCAAATATGTTTTTAAAGTCTGTATCAAAGTATTAGTCACCAGCTAAGGTGAAAAACCGGTTCCCCCCCCCAAATAGAAGGTAAGAAATGTGCATCATTGTCAGGATGTAAATTAAGCATTGTAAGTAACATAACAGATGTCCATTTACATACAAAATAAAATGTTTCTGAAGAGCTGTGAAGGCAACAGGGAAGGAACACAGCAAAAAAGCCACTGGGGGTTATCCTGTCTTTGTATGAAGACAGTGAACTTTGGTGTCCATTCTAGAATGCAAGATACCCCTTCATCCTGCACCTGGAAAGTAAACAGACATGTTTACACTCATGAAAATTGGGTTTCAGCCAGCCTTGACTGAAAACACTGAAGAGGGCTTGGGTGAGAAGACTTCTTTAGACAGGATGTTAACCTGTGTTAAGTATAGTCTCTAGAAAGCATAGTAATTTTGTTTTCTGTGTAACCATTTGTTTCTAATAGTCTTACTCATTGTCACTTGACTCTGGGATAATAAATCTATTCTTGTTTTCACCACAAGTAGTGTCCTGTGCAGATCCAAAATTGTGGATCTGTGCATCCAATCCACATCTGCGAGAATCAGTTTACATTCGACCCGTCATCCTCAGTCTCTTTTCTATGGCATCTGCATCCTCATGCACTCACAACTCTGGGCCCCCAATCAGCTGCTCAGGGGACAGCACCTTCAGGCAGCTGCCCAACAGCTGATGGGTGACCAGCCCACAGGGCCCCCCTGGATCTCAAAGGTGGGGAAGCAACCTCAAAGGCTTTGAGCTGCAGACAGCTGCTTCCCTACCTATAAGATCCACATCTGGGTCCACCATCTGCAAAAAAAAAAAAAAAAAAAGGTCTGTGGATAAAAAGTGAATATCTGCGGACTTGCAGTGCTCTAACTATAAATATGTCTAAGTGCTGTTGTGTTAAGCAACGTGGTGATCCTGAGTTTAGTCTTACAAGATGGTGTGTACTGTTCTTTTGGGAGCAGCAGGCCTGATGTTTTGGTAAGTGGTCAGTGAATAAGGGGCTGGACACTACAAGGAATGCTGAGAGCAGGCTCAGGGGTTGGTGTATGCCATTAACTAGTCTGCATCACAATATGTATACATGGAATACGAAGAACTGTATTGTGGCATAAGAGGATTTATCAGTAGTCATTTCAGATGACTTGCAAAATTCACTCCTAGCTTCAAGAGTAAGGCAGCCATCCTACATTCCTGGTGATGGAACCTTTATACCTTACTCAACCCCATAATATACAGTCTGCATGTGTGCACACACCAAGCAATTACTGATGAAAATGAGGTATCAAGTCAGGCAGTGTTCTGTGGGTTACAGGTTCTGGGGTTTGGTTTTGTTTTGTTACCTCAGCATTGAGTTACAGCATGTTTTTAAACCATTTGTGGACAGCTCTGAGAGTTATCATGGCAGCATTTCAGATTCAAGGAAACAGCCTAATATTCTCTTCATAAAGGCCCCCCAATTCAGCAAACACTTCACCACCTGCTTAATGTTAAACAGGGGCTTACGTGTTTTATTGAACTGGAGCAAAAAATAGTCTAAACTGATGCCAAATTTACCTATAAGAAGTTCAAGAGACAGGATAGATTAGGAGCATGGGTAAATCTTAAAGGCACTGTGTGCAACCCACTGGAAAAGACAATCTAATTTTTATAACACGTTTATATCTTGTCATATTTTAGAAACTACAAAAATTTCAAGTATTGCCAACTTGCCAGATATTAAAAACACATGGTGGATTGCATTAAACTGAGAATGTTTTGAAAAAGTACTTGAGCAAACACCCTAAGTTTGAGGTAAAGAGACATTACTGAAAAAAAAATAGACTGTACAAGAAACTGTAAAGCAAAAATTGAACTGCTGTTTTTAGTAACTTTGCTTGTTGATGAAGCAGTTGTTTAAGTGATATTAGATTTTCATATGTTTCTGATGTATTTTGTAATTGTTAAAATACAGTTGTGAAACAAATGCATAACACTGACAAATGTAACATTGTTAAGAACCTTGCAAATGTGTAAAAGAATATAATATGTATTTAAACTGAAAATTCTGGTCCAGTTCTACAAGCTACTGAGTGGCTCTGAATGTTTTGAAGATAACAAAATATTTGAGAGAGACCTCCATTTTTTCTGCATAACATGATTCTTTGCACCCTCCATTCTCCTTCAAGTGACTACCTGATGGACCCTCTCTCACTTATGGCATCTTCAAGAACCACCTTAATGAGCCTGCTTTTTCCCCGCTGCCACTTTGACATCTTGAGTCTAGTTTGGGATCCTCTCTGTTCTAGACCACCAGAACCAATTAATTCCTCTCTTAGACAAAGTTCACCCCACCGCAAGGACCACATTGCTTATGCATCACTGAAGTGGGGGCCACCAGATAAAGGTGAATTTAACCTTCAGATTATTTATTCCATGCTCTCACAGGAAGACTGATTCAAAGCCCATTGAAGTCAATGAAAAGAGTCCAATTTACTTAACTGGCATTTGGGTCAGACCAAAATATCCTTCATTCCATTTCTATAGTATCCAGATCAATCCTGAATACTAAAGCTTTTGAGGTTCATCCATCACTAATTGCTATGCATGCATGCTGTTTTGTTTTGTTTTTTTAAGGCTATCATACACAAAAAGAGCCAAATTCATCCTTGGTGTAATCTATGTCAGTTACATTAAATCAGAAAATTAGTAATCTTCTCCTTTCCCCCCATATCTACATTTATATTACATCCATCCATCCATCAGGGGCAACACAAAGATTATTTAATCTGTCTTTCTTTGTCATGGGGGATGGTGTTTATTTTATAAATTTAACTAATTTGAAAAAAAATGCAAGCTTCATTTTCACAAATGTATTTTTTAATCTGCTACCCATCTCAATATGGGATATAACATTCCTCTTTATATTTTGGCTTGTAATGGATAGAGAAAATGTTTCCTTTAGGAGAAACAGATAGTAAATCAGTGCACAAATTCAGTTAATTGATAGCATGTTTAGGAAGTCATGTTTTCACTATCTTTTGTTTCTGACCTCTGAGGATCACTGCCTTTCTTTTCAGTGATTCTCATATTTCATAGCAGCAGGAGATGAAGATAAATAAATGTATCGGTTATGGAAAATGCTGTTTGAAGTCAATAGCTCTATACACGAGTACAGTTAAGCACATTCATAAACATTTTCAGGATCTGAGCCTCTAAGAGGAAAAGAGGAAGAGAGTAGCTGTCATAAGATGATGAGTGTGCACAGATTCAGTGTTCAAATCCTTAGTTTTACCACTCCATAAAATATTAAATATGCATCACTCACAGAAGGAAAATGAAAGACTATAATAAATAGTGGTTTAAATTGATCAAATTTTGAAAACTGGACAAAACATTATTAATATTATGGAATTTGATTGAAAACTAGAGAAAAAAATCATGACTACTTCACAATCTTTCTTCCTGTCACTTTTTCAGAAAGCTGTAAAGCTAGTTGATTTTTTTTTTTAATTTTCATGAAAGAATGGGGAAGTTATAGCTTATATATCTCTTCCCATTTATTAATTTGAGCTGGTCAAAAATCTGATCCAGTATCACAACCCTTACATTAATAACGAGCATGGTAAGATAATCAATAAAGAAAGACTGAATTATAAAGTCAGTTTCAAAAGCATATCTCCTTCCCTGCTCCCAATCCATAGCAGAATTACTTTGAACCAATGTACCCATGCTGCTTCCAACATCTAATTAGACAAACAAGGTGCGTGTACTGGACCAACTTCTGCCATTTTGAGAGACACAAGCTTCCGAGCTTACATAGAGCTCTTCTTCAGGTTTAGCAAATGTGTACACAGAGTGTGACAGATAAATACAAAGTGGAACAGGTTGTTTAGAGAGTAAATAGTTAACACATTTCAAAAGGATCATTCAAGGTGAACTACTTGCTCTAAACAGTCTGTTCCACCTTGTGTTTACCTGTGACACTCTGGATAGGTCTACATTGCAATTGAACATCCACAGATGGCCTGGCTCACCTGACCCGGGCTCCTGGCTCAGGCTGCAGGCTGTAAAATTACTTTGTAAATGTTCAGGCTCAGGCTGGAGCCAGAGCCTTGAGACCCCACAAAGGTGGGAGGATCCCAAAGCCCAAGCTCCAATCTGAGCCCAAGCATCTACACGGCATCTTTTAGTCTTCCAGCTCAAGTCAGGTGACCCAGACTAGCCGCAGCCTGCCATGGGTCTTCTATTCCAGTGTAGACGTACCCTACGAGTACATTTCCCAAACCCGAAGAGCTCTGTGTAGCTCAAAAGCTTGTCTCTCTCACCCACTGAAGTTGGGCCCATTAGAAGATATTACCTTATCTGCCTTTTGTCCCTAATATCCTGGGTTGATACATGGCTACAACACAGCTTCCAACATTTATGTTACATAAGTAAATGTAACAAGTTCAAACTCAGATACTGTTACCATACACAGACGATCTTTTACATTTAAAAGCATGGTCATATACCTCCCTGTGCTCTTTTGTGTGCCATATATCTTTCTCTTTATGTCTTTCACCTGCCACCTCCCCCAATGTCTAGGAAACAGCCTTTCTTAGCGACAGCAGACTGGATTTTAAGTGACTCTTCAGTCTGTTTTTGTTTTTTTTAAACACATGAACAAAGAAAACCAAAAACCCAATCACATCTAATATATAGTGGAAGTATATAAAACCAAACTAGACATGTTCAGTCTTCTAAAAATTGATGTTTCCTTTTGCAGTGTTATGAGGTGCTGTATCAGTGGTCTGGAAGAAAACTAAACGTTTGGTTAAGATTACATACTTTATTTTAAAAATCCTTTGCTCTGGAAAGTGTGGTCTTCACTATTCCACAATTTTACTGTACAATTTCCCCCTCCTCAGATTGGTAAATGGGTATACGGATGTCTATTCTGTGTATTTATTTAGGTCTTAGAATCATGTAACGATACACTAGCTATACACACAAGTGGTTGGCTCAGAGTATGCGACAATGTATTCCAACTGTTATTGGTATCAATTATCTCCTTATGTTGGTTACTTGTAGCACTTTGTCTTAAATTAGGTACTAATTCAGTAAGACATTTAGGCATCTGCTTAAATTTCCAGTATGGACTGCAGCGTTGTGCTGAACTGAAAAACACTCAGTTATGTGCTTAAAATCAGAACGAGAGCTTTGCTCAGCTGGAGCCTTACACACAAATAACTTTAGAAAAGTAAGGTTAATCTTGCGATTGAGGCACAAGCCTGGATGTTCAGATCTAGGTTCAGTTCCCAATTCCAATACAGACTTATTCTGTGATTTGGGCAAGACAAATAAGCCTCAGTGCTGCAAGCACAGCTGTTTGCAGGATTAGAGAACGCATCTGCACAACATCTAGCACTGTGAGGCCTGGATCCTGATTGCAGCCTTTAGGCACTACCATAAAGGTATATTAATATGCTCACTAAGTCTATATTATCTAATATTTGTTGCATTTCTCTTTGCTCAATGAGATTTGCACAAGGTCACAATTTTTTTTTTTAAAAGAAAGATACAAACCACAACACAACGAGCAAGACAGACCCCAATCCTGCAAACTGTTACGCACATGTATCTCTTTACTCCTAAGTTTGGCACATGCTTAAATTCTTTATAGAATGGGGTCTGTAGTCCAAAATGTAAATCCACCACCTCATTCTTAAAGAAACAAGATTAAGGAAAACTATATAGACTTATCTGGCTGGTTTTTGTTTTACCCTAATGTTAAGGTTAGTGAAAATTTTGCCATGAAGAATTGCATTAAAATTATAGTTTGCCATACTGGAGGAGAAAACCCTAATTGTTAAACATACCTCCATAATTTATCCCTAATATACATTTTAATGGCAATTAAATACTAGAAAATACACGCAGCATGTTATGAAGTTAGTAGTGTAGTTAATTTAATGTTGATTCAAGACTTTAATGATATCTATTGTATATCTCCACAGATGGACAGAGATATGGACATATTTTCGGAAGATAAGCTCCATGCTAAGCTAAGAGTGGACACCTGCCTTCATGCTGGTCTTGTTCTGCTGAATGGATTTTCTTCCAAAATGTATGGCTTGTGTGTATGCAATACAGGGAACAGGAAAGTCAACAAATATAGGCCCTGAGCCAGCAGACACACACATGCTTAGCTCTAACCATGAGTAGCCCCACTGAACTTTAAGCAGATGTGAAGTAACTTGGACTACTCCCATTCCTAAAGTTAAACATTTGCATAAAAATACATTTTCTCTGTCTCATCTGTTTGCTTATGTCAGAACCATGGTATTGAACCAGTTCCTTACCTGCTGTGCCACAGTGATGCACCAAACTAGTACCCCCTGATGAACAGCCTTTGTGCTAAATGCCTACAGACCCACAGCAGCCATGTCCCAGACTCCTGACTGGAAGGACAGGCAGCACTCTCATGGGGTAGCTGGGCTATAGAAAAGGCCCCAAGAGGAAGAGGAAGTGGTCTGAACAACAGTTCAGTGCCGGCTAGTTGCTCCCTCAATCACCTTGCCCTGCTGCTTCACTTGATGCTGGCTTGCTCACCTCACCTGTCCAACCCATTGACCTGGCTCCTTGGATTAGATCTTCTGGTTACTGACATCTGTGAGAACTCAGACCTTTGCCATGGACTGCCTCTAATATGGATTGACTTACCTGAACTCATACACACTTGACTACAGCTCTGGACTGTCCCCTAGCCACTGAGCATCACAGCTGAATATTTTGAAACATGATTGAAAAGCGTTAAGTGTAGTGGGGAAATCCAATGAGTTACATGGTAGCTCACAAAGTTAAAAGCCCTTGATTCTTCAACTTAAATGAGACTTCTTTCACATTTAATAGGCTACTCACATGCATACACAGCATCAGGGCCTAATTGTGCGTGATACAAAAACAAAGTGAGCTTATACACTACATCAAAAGGTAAACTGATAAGAGTTGGCAACTGCAGCTGTTTTAAGACACTTGCCTTTACCAGAAACACATGAAAAAGGCAAGTGAAGAGTGTTTCTAATGATCTATCTTGATACATATCCAGTACTCTGAAAATTTAGAGAATTTGCGCTAAAGGGGATTACTCCAGACCAAAGGTGATCAGGAGCTCACACTTTATTACAAACAATACAGTGAACTTAGTGTGCAAGATGGGTGTCTGTTATAAGGAGCATGGGTCATCATTCCAAAGCAAGGATGTGAAGAAAGAACGGATGAATTTCAGAAACACTCAGGTCCGACTAAAGTGAAAGGATTAGCCTTAAGTTGCACATAGTGGCCAAAGGTGGATACAGATACTGAAAGTAAGGGACAATCCTGTTCTGTGGGTCAAGAGAGTCAAAAGCTTCCACTCTGGCTACACTCCATCCTTGGGAATGGCCAGATAAGACTTGGAGGAGAGTATACATTGATTACCCTGGAAAAAGTCTTTTTAATACCGGTGGATGCACATGGGTAGACACCTATCCCATAAATACCTCCACTCACAATACCACTATAGAAAGACTAAGGACCAGTTTTACTATCTATGGTTTACATGAAATGCTTGTATCTGATAAGGGATGTTTTCACTAGCAATGAATTCCAAAGGTTTATGAAGCAAAAAAGCATTCAGCATGTTCCATCAATGCCTTCCCACCCATCATCAAATGGGTTAGCTGAACAGGCAATTCAGTCACTTAAAAGAGAATATTAAAGGAATATCTGAAGGTACTATGGACATGAGAGTATTTTACCTATTTCATTATCAGATAAACACCACAGTCAGCCACAGGCCTGTCCCTAGCAGTGATGTTATTGGAAAGGAAACTAACGGTCAAGCTTAGACCTTATCCATTCATATTTAATAGAAACAAAAACAGCAAACACAGAAGCAAAAGCAATAACATGACAAACATGCTACAGCATGTAGTATCACTGTTAGAGAAGCAGTCTATACTAAAAACTTGTCCCCGGCCTTCACTGGATACCAGCTATCATTCAAGGTATTACAGGATCAGCTTTCTACATGGTAATTCTGGGGGATGGCAGGGTTGTCTGCCAACAAATTGAACTGGAAAAAAGGATTACTGTAAACTCTGGAATGATAATACAGCAACAACAGACCTGCTCCTGGAAAATGTCCAGTTAGGTTAAGCATAAGTTTCTGGAAGTCTGGAGGAGCAGAACCTGACAAGATTTGCTACTATGGCTTGACCTCATGGACAGACTGTTCAAGTTACCCCATCACAGAATGACAGGTTTGAAGGAAAAGTTGTTCCTGAAAATGCAGCAATGATAGTTGAATGATTTTTTGCAGAGATTGAATTGAGGTTTTCTATACATGAGAAACACCCATCTATATATTTGATAGGTTATACAGTGCAATTCTGACTGTGTGCCTATTTGTTGTACTTGCAATTTGAAATACATTACTAATTATCATTGACTTTGTAAATACTTAAAAAGGGAGAAACTGTATGTGTATTACAACCCAGCCACTAGGAGGCAGGTGGGGGGGCCAAATAGTTGCCAACAATGAATACAAAAAAAGCAGCAGCAGCAGCTAGACAGCCACACGTTTCCCTTGATTAATTAGAGGAAGTTGAGAGCACGCAGAACCATTATAAATGTGAGTGTTGCCTGAATAAAGGAAGTTAAAACTTAAAGCTGCCGCCATATGTGTGGTTTTATGATACAACAGTAGTCACCATGCCACAAGCAGCGCGAAGGGCTGTCCCAAATATGTACCTAGTGTCTTGGACTGGTATGCACTTGATACAGCTAGCCCTTCTAGTCACTCATGCAGCACATTTGTTCAGAGCTAGAGCACTTACCTGGGGCCCCAGCACCCTCTGAATCCTTGTCTGAGGGCCTCAGCCTGCAAATCTTCCCCACTGCTATTCAGGCACTGCCTTTAGCCTCTCCTACATCCCTGCCTGCAGCACTGCTCTGTCCAGGAGGCTAACTACCTCAGCCTACAAAGCCACCAGTCCACCCTCCTCAAACTCCCGGGCGTGACTGGCCTGCTCTGCCCTTCAGCTCTTCTTATATGGGCCTGCTTGGCCCCATCTGACTGCTCCTCACAGCTCCCTTCCTATTGGCTGCTTTTTGCACAGCTTCTCCAGGGCTCTATTAACCCTTTAGCAGCAAGAGTGGGCAGATGCACATCACACCCTTCCTGATCCACTGCTCTGATCAGAAGGTTGAAGCAAAATAAAGTACAAAAGTGTCACTTTCTTAGCAGAGCAGAAGTTATTAAAGCTACCTGCAAACCGTTAATGCCTGTTTGCTTAAAATTAAGCTTTTAAACCTATACTTATGTACCAAAACAACCGTCACCTGATTTTCACAACTGCTGAACAACTGCCACTCCAACAAGACCTATGAAACTCAGGCCACATATTTAAATATGTAAGCGTGGATTTAGGAGCCCCTAACTTTGGTCAAACCTGTGTCCATATGTATTGAAGCTAAGTGAAGGCCAATATACAGAGTGAAAGATACTGGTGAACAAGCAGCATAGTCTCCCAGCTAAGCACTAATTCATAGAAGCAAAGCAAGCATAACCAGAAAACTGGAGTCACTCTCACGAAAATCCCAGTTAAGAAACTATAGCTGCTGTTATAATTGCAGGGTAAAACAATGGTGTAAAAAATAAACCGAAGGTAATTTTGCAGCAGACTTACATAATGATTAAAGCCATTGTTCATATTTCATGTGTCCCATGGCATTCTAACTAAGTTGGAAGAAACATTCCAGGCTTTGTTTGTGACCCTGAGCTTGCAAGGAGCTTCACAACAGGCAACTCTCTGTGCCTGTGTAGAAGCCCACTGATTTCAGTGAAGTTCCGTGCAGGTGCACATGCATGGAATCATTGAAGATTAGGGGTCTCACTGAATAATACATGGTAGTACAGGTAACAGCTGTCTTCCAGTTTTTCCTCACCACTTACCCTTTCTAAGTTTCAGGTACATAATTCAGTCTTCTGTCCCACCTGTGTCAAGAGTTGTTTCTTGCAGTGTGTTATCAAGCTAAATCCGTCCTTTGAGATTTGATGTCAGAAACATGATCTGAGGGGAAGGGGAAAAGTCAATGCTGTCTAGCTTCCCTGTCAAAGATTTTCAGTGAGGCTGTATCTTGTGCAAGGCCTTGCTGAAGGTCTACAAAGTCTTGGTGAATTTGGGCCTAAGTTGCAGGTGGTTTATAGCTATTTCCATCTCTAGCATAGCTTGCAGTTTGCAAACACACGTAAACAGCTGCTAAGGTTTCTAAATCTTTACTCTTAAGAGAAATATTGCACATTCAGTGCAAAAGTAAAATAAACTCTGCTAAAAGGAGAAGATCAAGACAGAATTGTACCATATAGGAACTTATCAAATATAGCCATGAACTGTAGGTTTTAATTGAGACAAAAGGAAATATTGAAAAATATTTGCCGTCAGGGTTTACGAAAGGGGAGGGTCAAGCCTACTTTTATATTTGCTTCTGTTATCCCATTTAAACCCCCTTAACCCCCCATTTTTTTTAAAGAAATAAACCAGCCTGAGTTATTTTTTCTTTCCACCAAGGCAAGTGGTCTGGATCTATTCACAGCTTCTAAATCTCAAAAAACATTTCACTGTGGCTGTAACTATCAACTCCTAATAATTGGAGAAGGTGGTGAAAAGAAATGCATTTTTTTGTTATAAGTAATATCCCAACAAGATCCATATTATTGTCATTAACTGGAATGTAGATTCATTGCCTGATTCTGTTAATAGAACTTCTTGATCTTATTCACCAGCACACTTCATAAGAACATCCGCTTACTTCAAATTTATATGGGGGAGGGGGAAGTGTTCCATAATTCTAATTAGTAATGTTAATATAATATCAGTAGCAGTAAATTAAAATGCACCCAGGAAAATTTTCATACAAATATTCTTATTAAGTTTGTTTATTTTAATATTATTTATGAGAGATCAAAGCACCTCAAACGATTGGCTCATTTTTATATTAAAACCTAGGGAGAACTGGGATTTTAGTTTGAGATTCATGTATTGATTTTTTTTCAGTTTTGGAACTCAGAACATGCTTTACTTCACTAATACTATTTCCCTGAGTCATTAAAGTACCTCATTAGAAGATGCACCAATAAAAGAGGCTTCCCCAAGAGCCTCAGCAGGAGGGTAAGGGAAATAAAATGTTTAATTGTCTTCTAAGCCATACAAAATCATTAATGGGATGTTTTTCAGTCATTTTATAGCCAAAAATAAAGCATATCCCTTATGTTCACACACCAGACAGGTTTTAAGGCTTAAGCAATTTCACACAGAATGTGATCTAAAAGTCCATTAATTTCAATGGAAAGACTCCCATGAACTTCACCAATTTCTTCAGCTGAACTGACAAGTAATAGGGCATACTTGATTTTTTGACTGAAAGCAACAGCCTAAAATCAGAATGGGGACGTAGAGCCCAGCCACCTCCCTCAGAGGAGAGTGAGATGGCAGTAGAGGCACTGAGAGTGAGGTCCTGAGAGCTGAGTTTCCCCAGCTGAGCAGATGGTGAGGAGAGTGAATGGCCCTTGCTTGCAATGCCATCGGACAAAAAGGTTACAGACAGGAATCAAGAGCCAAAGATCACCTCCTGCCCAAGGATAAGAGGGGAGAAGAGATGGCAGCACCTTTTCGCTCCATTCTTTAAGAGAACAAAAAATACCTATTAGAAGTAGGGAGATTGATCCGTGAACTACTTGCATGAGTTCCTTTTTCCCTTCAGAATATCTGTCTCTTCTGCAAAGCTGCGTCACATCCCTTTTCATGCCAACCTGAGTGAGTATCTTCAGAGTTACTCCTACAGAGGCTGATGCCTCTTATTCTTTCACAGTGGAATAACTTCTCTCTTAGAGAAGCAAGGTTTGGCTCAGGATGTATTACATAGACATAGACCCACTAGCACGAACCTAACTGTTGGGAGACCCTGTTGCATGGCATACACTTCACTCTATCTAGAAAAAAGAAAAAACCCAAAACATTTTAATGGAATCAGCTTTGAAAAGCTTCATGAAATAGGTTCACACACTAAGTGGGGTTCCATCAGGTGAGTTGCCAACTGCCACCTTTAGTGTGCTGACTATCTCATACTCACATTGACTCCAGTGGAAGTTAAGAGTCACAGCATCTTTAAGGATCAGGCACAAATTTGGCAAAACCCTCTAAAATCTGTGAAGTTTGCAACATCTCAGACTTCAGACAGTTCACCCATTCCTAATGTGCACCACTCCTTACAAAAACAAGAGTGGTGTGTTTATATGACACCATAGAGTTGTGCACAAAAAAACAAAACAGTCGTAGTGCAAAACTGTGTGTGGGTTTTGTTCAAGACAGAACACTGAATTTTTTTTAGAAAACCTTGGAAGGGAATCAGTTCAGAATTTTACTGGATGAAAGAATTTTAAAAGAGGTCTTCACTCGTCTAAAATGTTACCCTCTGGGGAAAAATAAAAGAACCAAATGTTTAAAAAAAATATTGGCAGGCAGTTATGTATACTCTGAATGGGATTAGTATCTGCACTAATTAGGAGTCTCCTTTATTTAGGTGCCTAACTTTAGGTTCCTATATTTAAAAACATTGTTCTCTTTATAGATGGAAACTGTACATGTTAAATCAGAGCTAAATTCTAGTTGCCTCACTAAAGCAAATAGTTCCATTGAAACTCAGAAAATAGTGTTAGCCCTTTTACTGTAGTTATAGTAATTATTTCAGCCATTAAAAAAAAAAACTAGTGCAGGGTTAGAGATATGTTGGCTAGAGTCTGGATGCTTGGATTTATGATATCAATAGTCTTTCATCTCTGGATCACCAGTTTGACTTCAACCTGGTTAATGTAGAGCCAAAGATCTCATGGCTCTTCATTGGTCTGTCTCATATCTCTGATGTCAATCCAGTACACAAATGAAAGTGGTTTGGGAACATAGTTTGGGCATTCATGTTGGCATCCCCCTTGTCTAGTATTGAATTAACTCGCTAGTGCCTAAGACAGCACATGTGCACACCTACCTTTTATATAAATATTTTGTTTGTCAAACACCTGATTTATATTGTCACTGAAATACATACCAGTATTTAACTCAAATTTAAAGAGCACCACAGAAATACTTTTTGCTGGATATGTAGAAGGCCATTACTGCTTGTGATCCTCTTTACACTGTACGATGGTCACAGCCTGTACCCATGTGTATTTAATACCACTGAACTGAATGTGCATTTGAGTGTAAGATGGTCATTCTAATCAAATATGGCATGCGATGGCACTAAAATACAAATTGAATTTGGAGATGTCAATGTGTAGCCAAAAGTCTGCCAGATCTTTCTGACGTAGTCTTAAAAGATGGAGAAATACCTCAGGAGAGACAGCTTGCCCCTGTTATATTTACTTTAACTTAGTAAAATGCGCATTCCTCAGTGCAGACTATGGCTGTTCTGAGTTTGAAGGTTTGAATTCAAATAATTTGAATTATCCAAGCACAAACAAAGCATCTGAAAAATGTCTTAACTGGTGGAAAACACTGGTTTTTAATGCCTGACTGGCTCCGAAATGGCTGAATGACTTTTCAAGCTCTCTAAGAATATTCCATTAAGCAAGCATGAGAAATTTCAATGCAAAAAAGAAAAGTTTAGGGGAAGCAACTGAAAATAAGGCCTTAGCAGCAGTTTAATTCTACTGTATCTCAGTTGCCAACTGTAGCATCCTTGAAACCATTACACATTGAAGTCAGCTAATGAAGCTGTAAAAACAGCACAGCACACCAGCACAAGTCACTCACAAAATACACCTTAGTTTACTGTTAATTTTCTGCATGGTTTTTACTTGTGCTATCCTATCTCTTAAAGGCTTAAAAGGGGATGCAGTGGGTCTCAGCTGCTGATTTCTTGTTTGCTACTAGTAGCTGATATGCTGCTCTTTGCATTTATATTTGTCTGGAGACTGATAGCAAAGCTTGCAAGAAGCAGATAGTGCTGTTAAAAGAAAATAAATCGAAGTCTTCAAATGAAAACTTCACCGTTGGAAAATAGTGAGAGACAGTTTTATGTGCAACCATTGTTTGGTCCAAATTATGTTTAAGTGGAAAAATAGTAACTAACTGTTGATGATAGATGACCTAATATGAATACAGCTTGAAAAGTTTTATTCCTTGGATGACTGAAGTACAAATATCACATTCTCTTGAGAGCTGAAGCCCACGAAACTGATACCACAATTGGTCTTCCTATTTCCCAGCTCATAACAGCACTACTGTAAATGACAGTTAATGAAGATATACAGCTACCATACCTGAAGGCTCTAATGAAGACAGTAGGGCAGGATACCAGTTTGAGAGAATGAGGATACATTTATTGGTATCATCCACTGCTGACAGCAACTGTATCCCGTGGTATACATGGAATTAACATTCACCAGTTAATTTTCTTACATGCATGCCACATCACACTTGGGGTCCCCTGAAGTTTTATTCAAAAATCAAATTGGCAGCGACCTTTGGAATGGGAACACTAAGCAGGGATGATTTAAGATGGGGGAAGGTTTTAGTCACCCAGTCCTTCCCCAAAAATTGCATAGAGATTGATGTGGTATGATCCAGCTTGTTGTCCATGTTTCTGGACATTTGCACAATCTTCTAAGTACCACTATCCAACTATTATCCTCCCTCTTTACTCACTCCAGTAGCCGAAAAGAAATTGTCTGTTAACCTGGGTCAGAACACAGCAGGAGAGCAAATACTGTTGGTTTTTAAATTGTTTCTGTGACTATTTTGAATTGATTCTTAAGTTTATGTTTCTGCCAAATATCGTATTTTTCGTTTTATAAGACGCACCTGATAAGACGCACCTAGGTTTTAGAGGAGGAAAACAGGAACCAAAAGGTGGGCTCTGGGCTGTCACTCACCCAGGGACTTTAGGTGACAGTGCACGGGATAGTACAGGGCGACGCAGGGCCACTATAACTCCTTTCCTTTCTCTCTTCCACAGCAGGAGCAGCAGAGCTCTAACAGCTGTAACAGAGCGGGAGGAAGCTGATTGGTGGAGGCGGGGGAGCAGCAGCAGCAGTTCCTGCCCCTGCTCACCACCAATCAGCTGTACCTACCAATGGCAGTGCAGAGGAGAAGAACTGCTCTCCTCTCTCCCCCTCCCCCTGCCCTGCTATGGAGCGGACCCGGCTGGCAGCTGTGTGGGCCAGCTTGATTTTCGGCACGTTCGCTTTATAAGATGCACTGACTTTTTCCCCCCCACTTTGGGTGGGAAAAAAGTGCGTCTTATAAAGCGAAAAATACGGTAAATAAATTACTATTGTGACTTTTTACATCACGAGAACCCTAACATGAGATACCCAACAGCTGTGTGTTATGGCTCTATTTATTCTCTCTGATACCATTGCATTTTACTCTGTTTGTACAGCAGTATTATCTAACATTTTGTAACCCTACCACCTTGTGCTGTTATCTCGGATCCAATGAGCCAGGCTAGCGCAATAATTAAATAGGAAATGTAGCACATAGCTACATGTGCCACAAGTAACAATGGTAATATAGCTCTTCCCCATGAGTGCATATACAAACAATTCCCTAGCATGGCTGTGACATTCCCCCCTGCAATCTGAACTGGTGTGTAGCTGTGTCACCCTAATTCCTCACTCCTGGGTCCCAAATTACTCTACTGTGTGAACCACCCACTTCTGGGTCATCCCACACCCAGCCCCTTGTGAGTGATCAGTCTCTGACCTAGTGAAGGAGCATTTCTGGCTGGCCACTCATGGCATAAGTTCCAGAGGGGTAGCCATGTTAGTCTGTATACTGCAAATCAACAAAAGTTCTGTAGCACTTTAAAGACTAACACATTTAATTTTTGCAGGTATAAGCTTTCGTGGGCTGTAACCCACTTGGTCAGATGCAGGGAATGGAAATTAGATAGGTGGTATATATATATATATATACACACCGTAAAGGGAAGGTACAACAAGTGGGGTAAGTAATAGCAAAGTCCATACAGTTAGAGTAGCTGAGGCCTATTCACAACCATTGACTAGAAGGTGAGAATGTGTGAACAGTGACAATTACTTCTTGTAATGAGATAACCATTCCAAGTCCCTATTCAGACCCAGTCTGATTGTGCCAAGTTTGCAGATCAGTTCTAGCTCTGCACTTCTTTAAAGTCTGTTTTTGAAGTTTTTTTGTTGAAGTATGACAACTTTCAAGTCAGCTACCGAGTGTCCTGGGCTAGTGGTGTTCTGTTTTCTTTGTTGGGTCTGTCCTGTAGTAGGTGACTTCTGAGTACTCATCTGGTTCTCTTTTACCTATGCTACATTGATGACATTTTCATCATCTGGACCCACAGGAAAGAGTTCCTTGAAGAACTCCACCGGGATTTCAATAATTTCCACTCTAACATCAACCTCAACCTCGACCAGTCCACACAAGAAATCCACTTCCTGGACACTACAATACAAATAAAGGATGGTCACATTAATACCACCCTATACTGAAAACCAACTGACCACAATACATATCCTCATGCCTCCAGTTTCCACCCTGGACACATTACACGAGCCATTGTCTACAGCCAAGCCTTAAGATACAACCGGATTTGTTGTAATCAAACAATCAGACAAACAAATCAGACATAAAAAATGGGAACACCCATAAACTAGTTGGAGAGCACTTCAAACTCCCAGGACACTCTGTAGAGGACTTGAAAGTTGTCATACTTCAACAAAAAAACTTCAAAAACAGACTTCAAAGAGAAACTGCAGAGCTAGAACTGATCTGCAAACTTGGCACAATCAGACTGGGTCTGAATAGGGACTTGGAATGGTTCTCTCATTATAAGAAGTAATTGTCACTGTTCACACATTCTCACCCTCTAATCAACGGTTGTGAATAGGCCACAGCTACTCTAACTGTATGAACTTTGCTATTACCTACTTCACCCATTGTTGTGCCTTCCCCTTGGCTGCATGCACATGCGCACTATCTGATTTCCATTCCTTGCATCTGACAAAGTGGGTTACAGCCCACAAGCGTCTATGCCTGCAGAAACTAAATTTGTTAGTCTCTAAAGTGCTACAGGACTCTCCTTGTTTCTGCTGTATACAGACTAACACGGCTACCCCGAGAACATAAAAGTTTCTCCTAAAAAAGGAATCCTGGGCATCATGTCCCTATTTGCATGAGTGCCTCCAATGTATTACAGCCTCATCTGCCCTCAAAAGGGTTTGCTAGTATATTGTAGATATTGTCCTTTTGCTGACATATCTTACATCAGTTCATAATCAAAGCAAGTAATACTAGCAAAAGGAATCTTACCAGTATAACTGCTTGTACACTAGGTCATCTGTCAACACAGCTATGATGATTTAAAAAGAAAAAAAAAAAACCCCATCATCCCCTTAACAGACATAGTTATGCTGGCAAAACTAAGCCTTGACCAATGTGAGTGTAGAAGTAAGAGATCTCAGCTCTTGTATAGCATTTTCAGCCATAGATCCCAAAGTGCTTTAAGGATCAATATAATCATTTTGCAGATGGAGAAACAGAGGCAAAATGACTGGCCAAAGTGCCCCTCACAGGCCAGTGGCAAAACAGGGAATAAAACCCTCCAGCCCCAGCTTAGTAACTTAGCCCTGGGACTTTGCAAATTCTGATTACAAAATGGCTGAAAAAGCAAAAAAAAAACAAACCAACAAACAAACATGGTGGCAGCCAGGCACAGCAGGCTATCAGCCCTCCGTAAATACTTCATATTCTTACTAGCTGAAGAGGACAGTGCAGTAAGCAAACTTCTGTACATGGGCCAATGCATGGGGTGTGGTCTGCAAAAAGTAATGGAACTGGACACACGAGGCACATTGTGTGGCTGTACCACAGCTTGAAAAGACCGCATTCATAGGGGAGACATGGAAATGGCATATCAGATTAGTACCCACATGGGATAATCAGTGGGAAAAGAGGTGTCCCAAGGATTGTCTACAAGTGTGATCCATGCCAGCTGTTACAAATGAAGTAAAACAGCAATACAGGAGCAGAAATGGGTAAGGCCAGGAACACCACAATAATGTGTCGGATGTTAGCAGAACACATCACTGTAAAATACTGCACACAGCACAGACACCATGAGCAAGTGTTGCAGCCACTTGTGCCTCTGCATGCAGATAAAACATGCTCAAAGTATTGTGTACAGCAGGATGTCAATATCACAAAATATGTACAGAACAATGTTCAGAAGGATAACTGATGGACCCTGATGTGATGTAGCATTTGTCCATATGCAGATGAAGCAAGGGACAGCTCAATAACGTGCATGGCAAAGTTGGATGCTTATCAGGTTATCAGTGGAGAAGCACATCACACAGAACCCAATTATTCCCTTCTCCCTGAGAGCTGCTGCATGTTTCTGGCCTGTGTCCTACTTATGGAGTGTGCTTCTGAACCTGCCTCTCACATTGCATGTTATTTGTCCATAGTCTTTTCAGTGCTGTGCTCCCTGTGGCCACAATACTGTGCATGATCCGTGGACCAGAGTAAAGCAACTGGTGGGTGCTGGTTGCACACATGTGCCATTTGAAGTATCTTGGAGCACATAGTATCTAGCCACACCACTTCAGACAAAACCGGAGGGCAGCTGGTGCACAACAGAGCCCTTCCTATTTGAAAAAGGAGGGAAGAACACAGCAATGCAGAAGTTTTGGTTTCTTGCATGTCTTTGTCCCCATCTCTCCTCCCTTGCATAGTGCTCAAAGTAGCTCTTTCCTGACAGGTATTGCTGCTGGATTTGGAGAATGCCTAATAGCAACAATATAGGAATTTGTAAAGGTTTCTATCCAGAAATTAGGCCTCACTATAATGGCTATGTGCATGTCCTTTTTTTATTTTAGTTTTTTTACATTGGATCCATATTTCTTTAGGCATCAGAACTATTTTTCAAGTATTTGTGGCTACATTTTTCCCCCCTAAAAGCTGAGTGTGTCTTTTCCCCCTTGTGCCCACAAATGTATCTGGTCTTTAGCACACTTACCTCCAAGTATGCCATGTTAGATAGTCCCACATTTCAACCATCGCTGAAGTGGGAGAGGAGAGTGCATTGCGTCAGAGGAGCGCACACAGGATTGGATGCCAATTTTATGTATGACAAATACAGAGCTGATCCTTTTTGGATTTTATGTATGAAGATCTCCTAACCATGGGGAATGGAAGAAAAAGCCCAGAGTAAACAGTAAGTATCTGGCTGTAGAGACTGTGCAGTCACCTCTGTGACGAATCAGGTAAGACTGCTGAATACAGGAATTCCTATTTTGCAGGCAGAGAAGTGCCTTCAGAGGCAACTGAAGAAATTAATTCCAGAATTAAACAGTGTACTGTGTCTGTCTGATTTCTTCTTGAATGCAAACTGTATAGCACCAGTGTGCCTACAGACTGCTTCATTTTAAGTACTGTGAGAATTTTAAACATGGGGACCAAGGAGAATGTCAACCTCTCATTTTATTTACTTACAGTCAACAACATTTTCTTCTATTTCAGGATGAACACGGGGTCAAGAGTGTGAGCTAAGGCAAAATATGCATTCTGAATTTCCATATTATAGCTATCCTATTATGGTAGCCTAAAGGCCCCAGCTGAGATCACAGCCCTATTGTGCTGTTCATTGTGTTAATACATAGAAAGCCAATCCCTGCCCCAAAGAGCTTACAATATAATTGGACAGCAGACGGGAGAAATACTATCAATTTTCTCACAATTTGGGAAGGAAAGGGGGAATTGAAGCGCAGAAATTTACACCCTGATTCCTCAGAGGGACTGTTCATTTAATGTTAAGTACTTAGGTGTGTTGGTTTATTGGAGCCTAAGAGACTTGCCTAAGGTCACACAGTCTGTGGCAGTCAAGAAGTGAACCCAGATCTCCTGAGTCCCTGTCCAGTACCTTTTCAAACTCTTGCTGAAAAATGTAGTTGCTTCCAACAATAAAATGCAAACTTTGTTTAAAAAATAGTCTTTACTCTAAGTAACCCCATGCATACAAGACACTTATCCACTGTATTAATTTGAATGACTAAGTGCCTGTTTGCATGTGAGACTAAGCTGGTTATTTACAGAATTTAATTCAAATGAAGCCACTTACAATACTAAACCTCACTGCTGCTAATATTAGCCACCATGCTTTTGAATAGTAGTAGCAATCTCGCAGGTACTTATATAGGAGTCCCATTACCATAGTATCAGAACACTTCACAATTGAATGTATTTATCCTGAATATCTCTGTGAGGTAGGGAATTACTCTTATCACCATTGTGAGGCACAGAGAGACTAAACTATTTGTCTGAGGTCACACAAAGTCTGTGACAGAGCAGGGAACTGAACCTAGGTCTCCTTAGTGAGGCAAGCTTCCTAACCATTAGGCCATCCCTTCTCTCTGCCAAAATCTGAAATCAGAAACCTGTCTTGCACAACTCCCTGGAGCTCACCAGACAGGTGTTTGGACAGTCTAATTAGAGTCTTGCTACCAGTCTCAGTTACATACCTACGTGACTGATTCAGTAATACTGTCTTTAGCTTGGTGTCCTGGGAGGGCAATTTCAGCACTTCAGGCCAAATTGAGATTTCAATTTACATAAATAAAATATTTTCATGGAACCTAACAATGCCTGTATACCACTAGGTATTGTTGCTTTAAAAGCTGCATTTTGTTTAAATTTTGGATTTTGTGATGATGTATGCAAACACTACATAAAATCTCTGACATCACTACATCAATCCAACTGCCCAAAATCAACACCTTAAAATGGTCATCCAGAATATCAATAGGGAACATCGTGTAGAACATGAAATGATTTTTCTAGCCTCTAACACACAAGGCTCCCGCTAACAAAATAGATCAGTGTAATTCATGAACCACAAAAGATTTTAGTTGCTACAAACTGTTACCCACAGAAGTACAGTGTTTCCACTGTAGACATGAAGGATTTACAAAAAGCAGGGCCTAATTAAGGAAAATTATTCAGAAGTTAGGATTCTTATCAAAATTTTTAGGTTTTCCCCCCAATAGCCTCCTTCCTCTTTCAGGACATCGAGAGTCCCCTCTCCCTCTATTTTACAGGATCTACTCCCAAGAAGATTCCAGTTCCTTCTGACACCCACATCTTCACCTCCCTCCATACACAGTAACCATCTTTACCTTCAACAATCATTGTGGCGTCTCGTCCCTCAAATCCATGATCCTCTTCTTCCATCTGTGCAGAAGACAGTCTTCGGAGGGGTATCTGTGCTCCTCTGTGTCCGAATCAGCAGTTGGATTATTTTTAAGGGAGACCATTTTATCCCTTTCTTACATATAGCAACAGGAATGTTTAAGGGGAGGTCACACAGCCCTTTATGGGAGCAGGAGGAAAAGAATCTAGCAAACCTTGCAAACACTGTTCTGGGCTCCGTTGCCACTAAGTTAAACCTTTGTGTGCTGTGAGGTTATATGTCTTCAGAGTGTACTGTGAACCCTAAACTATATTCTAATACATCAGCAACATGGCTCCACTGTGGCTTTAAGACCGTCTGGCTTTCAAACCAAATCTGCAAAGATGGAGATCAGTTGGGGAATGAATGGGAAGCTTATGTAGTCCCACTGTCCACTGAAGAGTTATGTGAGGGAACGGAGGACACAGCAGCCATGTCAGGAACTCGAACTCTTGGTAAGGGAAAGTGATATATAAAGGATTCTTGACCCATTCTGTTCTGGTTTTGTTGCAATTTTTTTTTTATTGAGGGACAGGAGACAGTTCAGGCTTCTTTTCAGTCTCATGTGATCTTGTCTGCACATCCCACATATCGTATTTTCAATGAGGAACAGGCTTTAAGAAAGTACTATCCTGGTATGTTTTCATGGTTAATGTTTGCTTATTTTTACGCTACATTATTATAGCAGCATTAAAGAATTTCACAGTGTACTTGATTCACTAACCTCTTGTCAGAGTTCAACTGGAAAAAAGATTCCTCCCTGCCCCTACCTCAGACCTGTTACTGCTCCAGCTTTCTTGGGGTAAGGGAGAGAAGACGGAAGTTAATAATCCGTCTCTGACCACTGCAAAGGTTAAGTAAGCTACAGCAGTCTTGAATTTGGAAATTGTGTGTCTGGCTAGAATCCCAGATTCAGACTTCAAAATGAGGGAGCTCCTTTGAACGCTAAGGACGTGGTTTCCTTAGCAACTGTATCCGCTGAATAGAAAGTGTGGCTGACAGGTAAGCACACAGGGCTTCTGAGAAAGATAGCCATTCCCCCACTTACAGCTTCTATGTGGTCAGGAAACTTTGGAATTGGGAGGAGATTATTTTATCTCGAGGAAAGCAAAAAGGGCCACAGACACAGGATTAATAAACTAGGTTTAGTTACAATATTTACACCCCCTGCAGATTACAGTGTTGAACAGTGACATATTAATCAGCAATTCCGCAGCAGAGACATTGACTCACAAAGGCTTCTGAGGAACAGCTCTACCAGAGCACAGGAATTGCAGAAGAGATACTCCCTGCTGAGCCGCGTGCTTCCCTCTCTATGGCAGCTTGGCAACAAAATGAAATCCACTCTCACTCAAGTGTTCTCAATGACCCTTCCTCTTAAAGCAAATACAGGTGGTGCCAGGTTATTATTTAATGGAATCTGCCTGTAAATGTTTCTTCCCATCTTTCATAAGAACTTAGACTCTATATATAATGAGTTATGCATTTTTAATCACAGTATGTTAAATCCATTTAGTAAATAACTAGTTAAAAATATGAACTGGCATATTATGGATCTAGTGCTCTTTCTCGGTACTTAAATGGTTCCGATGACAATAGCATCTGAACATCTGTCTTATTTTTAAAAATGCCTATAAGCAGTCTCAAAACTGGTACATGTATGAAAGATATTTGACTTGGCTGTCTCTTGATAATGTGACTTTTTTATTTCTTTCTGAACTCTGAAGCCTGGGATCATTTTTCCATCTCTTGTGGGAGTGAATTCCCTAGTTTAGGCCCAGCTTTCATGAATATTGTGTCTACCTTATTTATGAACCTCCCCTATTAGCTATAGGTTCATGGTTCCAGTGAATTACTGGAAGGATATTGTCATAACGAGAAATGCAATTTCCTAAGACTGATCCCGTGGAAGACTCTGAATATCACCACAGACCTCAGATTGGACTTCATGTTTAATAGGGAGCCAGTGCACAGAGCTTTGCCAAGGGCTGCACATGTGATGGGGAGGAGAAGGGGAGAAATCCACCAATGAATCCAAGTGAAGGATTTGAAAAGCAAGAACAGTTGCCCATTATATACTCTGGGTTCCTTCTCAGAAAGGATATTTTAAACCCTTTTTAAGGTGTTTAGCGTCATCCCTGATGCTCCGTGGAAGCAAAACAAGAGTATTTGATCAAAAATAACATGCTGCAGTAAGGTCCAGCAGCATAAGTATGGATTTACTTTCCTTGTCTAGAGACAGAAAGAGGGCATGCACAGGAGCAACAACTGCTGTCTTCATGACCTGGTAAGTCATATCTATACTAAGGTGGAAAGACATGCGGTTTTCCCCCTCATGACCAGCTAACATGTGCTAACACTAAAACTGCCTTGTCTATACTAGGATTTTAACATGTTAGCAACACACCCTTCCTTCCCACCATCCTTTTAAAAAATGTAGACACCAGAACTGTACACAGATTCCATTATCTGTATCGCCCAGGCCACAGAGATAAAAATCACCTCCCTCCTATTTCTCACTTGTCCCTTGTTTATACATGCAGGGATCTGAAGCATTTCACTGGGAGCTCATGTTTAGTTGCTTAGCCTCTATGACCCTTAAATCTTTTTCAAAGGCACTCTTTCCAGACGTCTGCCCCCTCAACCTCACCCATATGACTGTGTGGGTATGGCGTACAACCTTTATTCCGAGATATATAAAAGGTGCAACCATAACTAATTCTTCCATAGAAACCTAAATTCTGAACCTTTTTCATAAGCACTTGGAAAAACATGAAAACATGATTCTCAATTGCTTTGCATCTTGTGTAATGTTTGCACTCTGACATATTAGTCCTCATCCCCCAAAAGGAAACCTGCACAACACCTTCAGAAAGATGAGCCTGGGACATTAAATTAATAATTTTCCTAGATACTGAAAAATTACTGTCTTAAGACATTGTATTTATGGCTTATTACAAACCCATTAACCCATAACACCCTTATGACTACAAAGGTCTTAATCCATTTCACCTTGAATGATCCCGTAGAATACATGCTAACTACTTCAGCTAAACTCTGTTCTATCTATCTTATATGTAGCTGCAATGCTCTGAGTGCCTTCCCAGACTTGAAGATCTCTGGGAATCTTAAAAGCTTGTCTCTCTTGCCAATAGAAGTTGGTCTAATGAGACCTATTGCCTCATCCGCCTTGTCACTCTAATATCCCGAAAACAAATGGCTACAACACCACTGTATACTTGCATCTTGTGTAGTCATTTATACTTGTACCAAGAGGGTATGAAATTCTATCACATCAGAATGCTACTGTTACACTCATTTTGCCCAGACCTAAATGATATTACAAGATGCACGCAGAGACCCAATACCAAGGATTTTTTTTTATTTTTCACATGCTGACACATAGGATGTTCTGACATGTGAAAATCCAAACTCCTATTTTACAAATGGTTTAAAGTATATTTTAACACTTCGCTTAACTACTTTTAATAAAAGACCATAGGCTTTACAGCGACTGCCCTGTACAAAATCTCTCAGAACATTGTGCAATGGGCCAGAGTTATTGCTTTCATGGAAATGTCTGTCTGAGGAAACATTCTGCAAATTTTTCTATGCAATTAAGAGTTTGAAGAATAAATAACTTACATACAAAAATCAAGCTTAGATCATAAACACAGTAGGAGCGGCATCAGCCATTTTTGTTAAGGACACGTGACTGTTTCAATTCCGAGTCACAGCTGCAGTTCAGTCACTTGTAACTTTTCGTAGCTGTCTGTGGGATGACCTTTTCTCTGAACAAAATTTTTTTTTGAAAGTTTGAGCAGGGGGGCAAGGGAACAAAAAACAAAAAACCCAACGGTTCAGCTACATTTTGAATGAAATATCTGCACTAGCCTTTAAAAACAGAATGACCTTGTTTTTAACAACCCTAGTTCCACAATGGCCAGAGGTAGAAAGTTGAAATTAGGGTTGGAAGTAGCACTTTTCTACATTGAAGGATTTTGAGTATTGCAGTGACTACTGGTTTTGATAGGACACTTCTGAGCTTTACAAAACATCACATTCAACACACACACAGTATATTTCGTATCTTATTAACCAGTGAAGAGCTCAGAGAAAGGAGACCACTCCATGCGTGCAAAGTTCTCAAAGGGATGACAAAGCCTGCAGTAGGGGATGTCATACCTGCTGTGTAACAGGAGACAGCAAACTATTTTGGAAATGTTTTCTCAACTCTTTTGTTACTTGTTACTACATTATTTCCTCTGAAAAATACAGGCTTATCATCATGGTGAATCCCAAAGTTATTTAGCCTCATTGCAGATCCCTTAGTGTCATGAGTGCAAATGTACAAGGCACAGAAAAGGAAATTGACACCTAAAATACCATCTAAATATATAATCTGAATGTACAAGATCTCATGAATTTCCAGGACTGGAAGCCAATGCTGTATTGGGAAGCTGGGAAAGTCTCCTTTTCGGTAGTATTAAATTACTCATTGAAGGTTTCAAAGCAGTTAATTTTCATTGGAGTGGTGTCTAAATACTCTAGTTAGCTTGAAAATCTCAACCTGCATTTCTAGCCCTTTTGGGCCAGGAGAACACAGGCATGAAATCTGTCACTGGTACAGGACTCTTCTCTCCTGGGCTCTGTCTACTGTAATTTAGGAGTGGAGGGAGAATACAGTATTGCTTTGATATGTAACAAAATAATTGTACAAACAATGGGAGCTGTTTGAAGCTGCATAGGGGTTCTGAATGCTAGAATAAATCTCCGGGAGGCTGGATTACTGGGCAGAATGCAAGTGAGGTGATCTACAGTGCATGATATATAAACCTTATCACATGAGAAACTTGTCATGTGGATAGCAAACACGTGCAATATATTACATATGCCAAGAGGCATTGTAAAGAACAAAGCTCCCAATAGCACAGTGTCTCCAGGACTCTAAAAGTGCATTCAACTCTAAATAGCGATATAATATGGCGCCTGGTACGATTGCAATTACTATATAAAGTAACGCTTAATGTTGTAGCTTCTACAGTATAACCTTAATGAGACTCTCCAGTTGCCTGCATTTCAGATAAATAAGCAGAACTTGAAAGACTAAGTGTATAGCAACTAGATCTTGGAGAAATGCTTATTGTATGTTTCAGTAGCTGATCATGCTAACAATAGTAAAGCCATTTCTGCTTGAATCTGACCATTTTATTTAGAAATAGAATTGCTGTCGATAGCACACAATATCTCATGGTGCTGAATCTATAAAGAGAATTCCATATCCAGCCTGATTAAATCTCATATCATTCTTGTGATAAGCCATCTACTAAACAATCACAATCCTCTATGCAGCACCCTCACATTTCTTGGTTCTGTTTCAGTTTTTACTGTGGTTGACCCTAACCTACTGGTACTTACAATAGGTTTGGCATCATGCACAATATGTCAGCATTAGGATCTGGCCCCTGTGTTTAGCCAGGCCCTTTAGGATTGGAGACTCAAGCAATCTGTGGCCACACACACTGACTTTCTCCTGGTGCAACACTATTTCTACAGTAAACAGAATTCATTCCAGTTGTGGTACTGGAGTGTCTGTTCAATTAATGAACCTATCGGAAGCTAATGCTAGAATGAGCAGACAGAAAGTCAAAATAGATAAATAGTGTATTTCTCTGTTTACCACACTTGAGCTACAAGATATTGTGGGAGGAGGAGAATCCTACACTATTCTGCCAAAGGTTTCTCTTAATCTGTCGAAGGTGAGAACTAAGATGGAAAAATGTTAAAAAATAAGATTTATGAGTTTGGGTCCTAACCAAGTAGTTTATTCTTATTCAGCACAGCACTTCCATATGTTCTTAAGTCCCATTGACTTCAGTGGAAGCTAAGCATATGTTTAGGCACTATTCTCATTACAAATGGACTTAAGTACATGCTTAAAATGCCTTGTTGAACTGGGGCCATGGAGAGTGCTACCTCCCCGAGGAGTGGAGAAAGCCAATTCACATGCAGTCAGCCTCTTCAAAGTTCAGGTCAAATTCAGCCTTGATTTTTGCTTCATTACAATTTTGAAAATAAATATTTGTAGGTTAAAAAGCAAAGACTGGTATTTAAAAACTTGTCAACCAATAGTAAACAGGTTCTTGGTGACTAAGGTTATTAACCATACTTATGATTTGGACAAGGGATTGGATGGGTTGTTGGTGAAGTTTGTTGACAACACCAATGGGCAAGTTGTTGCAGATGGCAAAAATCTTGACGACCTTGAGAAACCACAGATGGATTTTAAGGTATTGGGTTGTGCAACAGCATATGTAATTTGATAATTGTGAAGTAACATGCATTGGCAAAAATAGCCTAAAATCCCAACACATACCGATGGTCTGAGAAATTATAGGAGCCTCTCAGTTGGTAAAATATGTAGGAGGTATTTTGGACAGCTGACTGAAGATGTCCACCTCATTTGCAGCAGTAGTTTAATACAGCCAACTGGATGAGTGGGAATATTATAGAAGGGATAAAAAATATTTTCATTTATACCACAGAAGCCAACATTACACTAGCACAAATATGAATCGAGAATAAAGACTTCTGAATTTTTCCAGGAAAAGTCAAGTGCTGGGTAGCAATTGATTTAGGAATTTAAATTTGTGAAGTGCTGTGGAAATAAGTCTTTATACTTTTACCATATCTTCTAATGAGACTAAGGAGGCATTTGACATGGATTGGTAAGCACTTTAGAACAAATACCAAGTAGTTCCTTCACACATCCTAGAGTGAAGCTCTCAGAGTCATACACTTTGGCTACATTTTAACAAGAATTGGCTCATTTTCTCAGTAACACTGGTCTTACTGCAAATAAAATAAGGATTACCAAATCTCATAGTTGAAGGAAGGGAACTGGAAGGAATATGTTTTTCTCCAATGTATAATGGTGTCTACCAGGATCACTGCATTAGGTATGTGGGTGAAGGAGGACACACCTGAATAATTATGTAGTGGGTACGACTACTGAAAATTGGCCTTGGTGGACCAATATTCTGATCCTGTGAGATGTGGTAACCTGATCCTGCCTGTCACAACTTGTCAGCCGGTATCTATGGGCTGTGGAAGACAGACTTTCAATGATAGCTTGATAGTCAGAGTTTAGTTCCATCACCAGAAACTGTATATAGTGGTTTTTCTGAACTTTTGAAGCCTGAGATCATAAGTAGCTACCCACTGAGTCACACCTGGCCACCTAAAGGGGAAAAAAATGGATAGAATTTCACAGTTGCTAGGACTTCATGAAAGCCAGGGGGGTCAGGAGAACTCACCTCTCATTTTACCATGCCTCTGCTTCACCCCCAAAACCCATCAAGTGTGCTCCTCAAATTCCCTGCTCCCCTATTCAAATCTGTGAAAGGGGAAATCAGCGCACACACATGGTCAAATTATTTGAGAGAGCCACACACAAGAACGGGCACTCATGCTCTCCACCTACATTTATCTGAGCAATTACAGCTGCATATACAATTCACTCATATGCATGTACAAATTGTTAATGACGGCCCTAACTTTCAGCTTTACCTTAACTTGCCCTCCACTTTCATAAATGTACTACTGCACCTGTGAATAAGTATATCCACAAGTTTATGGCTGCTTTGCACAGTGGACACAAATGCTATCAAATGCTATCAAACTTCACTGGATCCCACCAAACACATTATTATAGACGGAATCATTTATGGGTGAAAAACAGAAGACAAGCACAAATCAGATCCTGTAGGTCTAGATGCCCGATATGTTCATGTGATTGTGTAAATGCTTGTGCAAATCTATACAGGGAAATACGTGCATACATTCACATGCTCACCTAAGCTTTCTATTAAAAAAATCTGGCCCATAATGTAATAAGTAATTAAGTATCTTTAATAGCTCCCACTCTGCATTAACTGTTGCACAGCAGCTATTCATCCTTTATATTACTTGGCTTCATTTTGGATAGGGGAGGAGTTTTTTTGTTTTAAAAAAAAACAAGACTCAGCTATAAAAAAGGTCATCTTGTCCTACTTAACCACCTCACATTTTAGGGAATTTGCACACTTCATCTGCAATGTTCTGAATCAACCCAAATCATTATCTGAAAGGTGAAAGCAGCCAGTAAAGGGCAATTTCCATTTTGAGATTCACCGTTTCTGCTGCACATCAAATCCACACAGTGGATATGACAAGAGAATTTTGCCACAAATAATTGGCTTTTCCTTGCATACATATTTGTCCCGTAACATAGCTGATCTTGATAAGAACAGCAACTGGCATTTTGAATAATGACAGCTTCACGTGAAATATGTGCAGTATATTGAATAACTGTTTCTCCTAAGGTTCATAATCTATTTGCAGAAGTTATTCCTAGCCTTTAATTTGGTCTTCATCAGCTTCAGCATGTGCTGTTATTTAACTTTGCTTGCTTCAATACTTTTAAAAAAAATAACATTTAGGAAATTTGTTCTTGTCTGAATAACTAAGCCTGCTAAGAGCATATATTAAATACTGATCTCCCCAGGGTCTGAACCAATTTTTTCCCCTTCTATTTCTTGCCTGGTGAATCTCAGTTATAAGCACTGTCTAAAGCGTATAGCAGAGAGAAAAATGGTTGCCTTAGTAACAAGGCAGACCAAACTAGCAGTATAGGCTCCATTGAGACAATCTAATCTGTGCAGGCAATAGAGGCTAGAACAGGTGGCTAAATTAGTATGCCAAACAGCTTTAAACGATTACACATATATAAATACAAATACATATAAGTGTATACACAAAATTTAATCCACAATGTACACTTACATACCAGTACTCCTCTTTCAGCAATACACTTTGAAAAATAAATAGTATCTGAGTCACAAGGGCGCAGAAGACCCACCAGCAATGGAAATGCCACATTTCCACTGCAACACCAGACAGAGCAGGGGAGAAATCAGGGCTGGTTCAGACAATACTGACAAATCTGCAGTTGCTGATGAGGGCCTCCTCCCAGCAGGGACAGGCTGAAAAGCTGGCATGATGTTTACTGCTCCAGCCCCACCGTCACATGATGTGCTGTTCCATGCTGACAGCATGATCTGTTGTGATGCTGTCCTAATTCCCCAAGGTGCTCAAGTTCTCTTCCTCTTTCATGACCCTTTCTAGGACATAGCACCAATTTCCACACACACACCACCTCCCCCCTCCCGTTTAAAGGTTGGTTTTTTTTACTTTTTTACCTTTTTTTTACCATTTCCCCTCATTTCCATCACAAACTGTCAGAGCAGATCTGAACACATTTTCTATTCCCCTGATTCCTGTTGTGGGGGTTCAGCTCCAGGATTATGGCATAGGAATTTGAGGCAGGTGGGATGAAGGCGATCAGATGCTGACTTTGAGATCTTGTATCCAGGGTCCCCAATCTCTTAGTTTAGCATGAGACTCCAGATGTGCTTAAACCCACCCTGGGAGAAGCCTTGCATGGAAGCTCAGAACCCTTTGCATACTTCATGGCTGCAGAGTATAGGGAAGCGCTATGTGTAGAGCAAAGCTCTACTTCACACATTGTTTGGCCCAAGAATTGATCTATGTGACTATATTTAAGTACTGTCATCTTAACTTCACTGTGTCAAGCTTAATTTTCTACAACTTTCATTAAAATCACTAATGCCCAAAAATAAATTATGAGCTAGAAGATCATGACTCTCAGCACTGCCTCAAGCAAGAGGTGCTGACCCTGGAGATACCATGACCTGAACGCACACTGAGTAACATTTCTTCCCTTCTTTCCTCTTTGCCCTGGACAGATGGAATTTATGGTTGACCTATACCAGCAGTAAATTCTAACCCTGAGCACACAGTAGTTCAATTACAGGAACCAGCAAGCCATTCCCTCCCCTAAACCCATACTTGCTTCAAGGAAGGAGTAAGTGGGTGATTAGGTATTGATAAGTCTGGGTACCTTGTGTGGATGTGTACTCCAATTTAAAATCTAGCCCTATGGAAAAAGGAAGGGAAATTGCTAACTACTTAGTCAGTACCTTTACCTTTCAATGCATAAGCCTCAAAATGTTTTTAAAAGGTTCAGAATTGAATTTTCATTTCGATATTAGCATGCCTAGTGAGGCTTCTGGTGTCAGCTTGTTATGGATTGAGATCATCTTGAAACTAGTTTCTTACACTATTAATACACCAGACTCCATACCTGACTGGAAAACCCAGGAAGGAGAGAATAAATCACTGTTAAACTCTTGTGACAAAACCCAAAACAAGAAAAACTTGGGCTTGACTTGCCAAAACATTCACTGAGGTACACACAAGTTTTGAGTGAACTTGGGTTAAGTTTTCAATGTTTGTCATTTTTTTGCTTTCAGACAAAAGCCATAACCAAACTTCTCTAGCACAACTCCATTGAGCAGGGGCTTAACAATTCTCAGCTAGAATTCCAAACTCAGAATCAAAGTGGCCCACCCTAATAACCTTCACCTTAAACTCTCCTGCCATTTATATTCTTCCTCATGCCCTCAAAACCACCACCTCCATTCCAAGCCCACAGTAGGATGGCTCCTCTCTTCCCTCTGCTCTGCATATCCACAGCTACTGGTGGCCAGCAAAAGAGGCTGCAGTTATCTGCTATATCTCTGTTGAGCTACATCCTTCTGCTTCTCCCATGGCTCCAAAGGGGGTTGGTTGACCCACAGGGAGCCGGTAAGCAGATCAATTGGCAAGTCCTTTGAAGTTCTCCCCCACCACTCCTCCCAACTCCCTAGCAGCCAGCGGAGCATACTACAGTAAGTAAAGCAAAGGTAGCTCTCCACTCTCTTTGCCTTTTGCTGTGACATCTGTCACGCTCTCCTCACCACAGGTCAGACAGTTCTGGAGGCATTCTTCAGCCCCTGAGTACCTCTGCGACAGCAACTCACACAGGGAGCTCTAGTTTCAGTGGTAGTTACACCATGTCTTCGAGGGCAGTCTCGTTACACCAGAAGTAAATTTGCCTCCTGTGCACAGAGCAAACATGGGGTGAATTTATGCTAAACGCTTGCATTAACCCCCGTGAACCAGGACCAGAAAAAGGGACACAAGATATAAAGAGAAACTCTGTGAGCTCAGGTGTTTGGAGCAGTTCTTACCTTATCTCATCTGCGGTTTGTCTTCAGCATTTCCATGGCCTTCCGTCACAGCAGCATCTCAGCGCCTCACAATTTGTCATGGCATCCTCACAGCAGCCCTGCGACAGTGCACTGTCCTGTTAGCCCCATTTTACAAGTGGAGAACTAAGGCAGACAGATGCAGTGACTTGCCCAAAAATCACACAGGAAGGCTATGGAGAAGCAAGGAACTGATTCCAGGTCTCCAAAGACCTAGGCTATCACCCCAACGGCTACCTCTCATGTGTCTCACTGCATTTCATTTGCAGTTGTAATACCAGAGCTTCTTCCATTATTAGCAATGCACTTCATAAAGAAGTTTCCCAGTGGTGTTATACTGGCAAGCCCCTGCAGTCTTTGCTCAGGCAGAATTTCCTCTGATGATAATTTTGAAACTGTAGAAGAGTCACCAGACCCCTTGTGCCTCTGCTGTGCCCTACCCTCTCTTCTCACACTTCTAGACCCCCCCTTTTTTTAAAGAGACTCCACACACTTGCTTGTCCAATCACCACCCTTTTAAGGGTCTGAGTTTATTCAGACGCTAACTCAGAAGCAAAACTCAGAGTCCCAAAAATGCATTCCAAGGTACGGCTCTTACCTGGGAACCTGGGCTTGACTTGTAGTTATCCTGCTCCAAGCTGACTCCCAGCATCATCACACAAAGACAGCTGCTTCTGCTTTCTTACAATTAACCAGCTACTTGCAGTTCCCACCCTGTGCCACGTGTCCCTGGTTAGCTCATTTAGCAAGCCTCCTGCTGGCTTCAAATCTCCTGAAGGCACCTTCTTCACTCCCTCTTACTCTCTTTGCTGTCTCACAGAAGCCAATAGGAGTCGGCCACTTCCATCACAAAGTTCTGTTGAATCCAATGAACTGCTAATGGAATTATTTCAGTTGTGCACTGTTCCCATCAAGAATGCTAGGGGAATAGTGTGCCATCCATCTCGTGCAAAGTCCTTGAAAAATGTTGACACTGTAAATGGCTTCCAAATATCTGTCACAGTGCAAATCTTAGTAGGCATTTGAAATAAATAAGATCTACACAGCACCTCACATATAATGCAGCATCTGCAGTGTAATGTGGAAAGCAATGCATATTAATCACACAAAAAATGGTGTTCATTTGCAGCTGATATATATGAAACTAAGTTTCAAAATGTAATATATATACGTTTTTAAACAACAAACCATGAACACGTAGACTATCTAATGAACTCATACTTCCTCTGGCTTTAGAAATGTTGATTTCTGACTTTCATAAGCATAGATTCAAAGGCATTTATGCAAACCAAGTATATCTTCTGGCAATTGAGTGTGTCTTAGCTTACAACAAATAATACACTAGATACACCTTCCTGAACCGACGTTGCAGCTAAACTGGCGATTCAGTTGATGATAGTCTCACCTCTTCCCCCTCTAACCCGTACTAAACCATTGCCCCACAAGAGTAGTAAGGGACACTGCTACTGTTGGAAGTGCTGTGTTTTGGAAGAGAGGTAGAATCCAAGGATCTGATTTTCCACTGCCTTGCCCCGTATTTAGTTATTTACACTAGTGCAAAGTGAATGTAAAATACTACCATTCCGATGTTAAGAATTCCCCCAGCATGGAGGAATCCCCAAGTAACAGAGCCAGTGTAGCCAGATGAATCCCCCTCCCCCACCCCACGCATACCGCCTTGGTATAGGGTTCATGGCTAGTGGGAAGTGTAGCAGGAGTGTTGCTGTACTCTGGTAATCCTCAGCCAGTGTCGCATCCCTTATCAGATCTGTTATGGTCTGGTGTAACATGAAGTTCACATGAAGCCATTTTTGCCCTCAACTTGGTTTCTGCACAGAGAAGAACTCACCAGACCAAAGGATTAAGTACTCTGTGTTTGTGCAGTGAGACCTGCACATGTGTATATAATCCACATACACACATTCACACCTACCCTTACCAGGAAATGTAAAATTCTGGTGTCTCCTGATCACTAGCTCTGTTCTTTACTGTTTTCAGCAGACCTAATTCAAGATCAGCTCCCTGCTCCCATAATTACAAGCACCAAGACACTTTCTGTTAACTGAACTTATACAGTGAAAGAGGAAAAAATGGGAGTGAGTCTGCTGGAAAGCAGAAGGCTAGAGTATTAATTGAAGAGTGCTGTTCTGTCACTGTCAGGGAGCTGGCTGTCATGAACTAGCCCATTATGGTCATTGCTGTCTGTTCTCCGTGCGGATTCAGAATACTCAACTGAGAAGGCCGCTGTGCCCAGGAAGTCACTGGAAAGCTGGAGGGTTGTGTTCTAATGCTACTCAACGCAATGAGTACTTTGAGATGCCATTAGTAATGCCAGCAATGTGTTTTCCTCCATCGCAGCACAAAGATTGGGCTGATCTGGCCTTTAAAGAGTTGAAAAGCCCACTTCTGCTTATTTTCTTTATTTACAGCTTACCTTAAAGACCAGGCACTGGGTAGATTTCAGCAATTCAGTTTTGGAGAGATTTTGTTAAAGCTAATACCCTGGAGAGAAATGGCAATGGAATTAAATAGTGTAGAGTACTGCAGTGCTACTTGTACCAACCACTACAGTCTATTTAAGATTGCAAAACAGTTCCCATAACACTGTGTTTTCACACTCGTAACATCCTGACATTCTCCTTTTAGGATGCCAATTTTTAATTCCGTGCTTAATCTGTGACCTCAGGTGAACTTGGGTTTGGTGTGGTTTTAGTTGTTAATGTTATTTGTTTATTCAAGGTCTGAAGAAAAACCCTTTAGCCATTTTTGAATTATTTATATAATCATGTAATGGATGCTCTATCCCGGATGAACTCAGGCATCATCTAGAGGTTTGGGATGATGTGATCAGAGGCAATTTGGGTAATACATGCTTTAAACCACAGGGATAACTAAAAATTGGGTAAATTTTGAAATACCTGACATGGCACGTAAACCATATTCATTAGGAAGTACATGCTCTACTAAAGGTGGAGAACAAACAAAATTGGACCAAGATTTTTGTAATTATTTGCTGTCCTCTCAACCAACAAAAATCAAAATAGCATCCTGCTCCTGAGCCAAACAAAGTAACAGGGACACAGTCAAGAAGAGAAAAAATATTACACATATCTCAGCCTACCAGATAGTGCCAGGGCATATTCCATCCTTCACTTTCATCCAGAGCCAATCTCTCTGCTCCCATTCAAAGGAGACTGGGGGAGTCACTCACCTTACCTTAGTTCCTTGGAGATCGTGACAAGGAGGACAGGCTGCTGTGGTCCCTAGAAAGAGAAGCTGCCTGCCAGAGGTTATTAGTGGCCCTAATAAGACAGTCTTATTGGAGAGAAGGGGACAAACCCAGACTGCGCAGAAACCAGGAGAGTTCACAGGAAGTCAAGGCCCTGGGAACAGACCACTCAGTCAAGGAGTTTGAATGTGAGAGGAAGAAGATGCTGCTGGAAGGCAGAAGAGATCAAGAGGGCTCCTTCAGATAAAAAAAGATTATGGGAGGCTGCATGGCAAAGAACCAGAACCGTGTGACAGGGGAGATAGGACAAAAAAATCAAGTGAGATCAGGGAAAGGGCCAGGGAGAGGGGAAGAATACAAGATGTGTAATGGAAGTAAGGAGTTCAGCAAATATATGTACTGCAAACCAACAGTTACTACATAGAGAAAAAACACATGTACAGGGAGCTGGGAGGAGAATCCATGGACTCCAGTCTCAGACCTCTATCTGAGGAGCTACAGATCTCCTTGTGTGAGTGGGACTGCCATGAAAGGGCACATATGACTGTTTCAAAACAAGCATACTGCATAAGTCCCCCATAGAAAACCATGCTCCTCTCAAGTCTCTGAGGTTTGCAGCAGGAGTGAATATCCTTTGATTTCCCCTTTGCCCTCCTCCCACTGTGTCAGTGGTCTTCAGTGTTCAGTCTGTGGTCCCTTCCTCTGCATGTTATCCTTGGTTTTCTTCATCCAATCTCACTGCTCTGATTATGTCTCTGCACTAACTCCTCTAATAATTGCTGAGTCAAGACTATTAATAATAACTTTAACATGCTCCAGTAACATTAACTGACAGCCGAGTGATCATAAGAACCGACCTCCAAACAGACACACAGTTCATAGACAGGATACACAGTATTCAGCAACAATCTGGTCCCCTGAAAAAACCTAAATCTATCCGACTTTCATATCTCATTAACAAAAGAAGTGCTTGTTAAGAATAAAATTATATCTGTCTAACTTTACTTCCACCTAATAGCCCACAAAGCAGAGCCTGCTCTTACCTGAGGCAGGCAGTTCTCCATTCTGATCAGCATTTACAGATTCCTACATTGCAATGTGAATTGGGACCCTCTGAATGTCCCAGCTGCCTCCCAGCAGCCTCTGCTCTACATAATCTCCTTCTGTACCCTTAGCTTTTGCACTCTGAGTCTCATATCTGCAAATGTCTCCCTCTCTGCTGGAATGCACTGTCATCATATCAGACTCAACATACTCACTCCCCCGTTTCCTTCCTACCTCAGCATCTTTCTTCTCATACTAGAAAACTCCACCATTCTCCTGTTTTCCCTGGCAGTCAACTGCCCTTCATCCTCAGGTCCTCCCATTTACCTCTGACATCCAGGCCACTGGAAAATCTTATTTCATCACAATATTTACCAAATCTGTCCCCTCCTCCCCATCACTATCACCAAATCTGTTGTCTATGCCTTGTAATCGTCTCACATGAACTGCTGCAAATCCCATCTCTCTGGGCTCTCTCGTGAGCTTGCCTTGCACCCCATTGGTCTCCTCACCATACTCTCTTCCTGGTCTGACCTCATCCCGTTCTCAAACTTCTTCCCTGCCTCCACATCAAATGCACACTCACCCTCCTTGTCTTCAAGGCACTACAGAGAGCTGACTTCCTTTACATCTCCAGCCACCCCTACACTCAAATCCTGTTTCTGTCGCAATTCTGCTTCCTTCCCCAGTCTCTTTGCATCTACCTCCTAATGGCGCCCACATTTTCCCCACATCTAGAATGATCTCCTTGATCTCATATAGTGTACAAACTTCACACTTCTCCTATAGTGCCTCCCTCATAACCCACATCTGATTCCCCATTGCTGGATCGCACTGCCAAGCCTGTTTAAATGCTGGATTAAAAATTAAATAAGAACAGAACGAACAATGCAAAGTCTGTGTTGTTGTACTGTCTCATTGCTGCATGCATCTCCCTTTAGGTCATCAATTTCTTTTTTCTAATGGAACGTAACTAGTGGGAGGACATAGTCTTGGAGAGTGTCGTGGACATGGTATACAGTATGCAAAAAACTAGACTGGATAGTTGCATATTAAGTTTAAAACACTATCAGGCTTTTGTGGAGAAATGGAGACTTTTTTATTCTTGCATTCAAATCCTATTTACATCTTTCTAATACTTATTTCTACTGCAGTAAGGCCTAAAGACACCACACAGGCATTAGGGCCCCCTTCTGTTAGGCATTGTACAAACATAATGCAGATGGTCTCTGCCCCAAAACTTGATGCAGCACTGGGACAACACACAACAGATTGGAGAGTGTAGGGACAAATAGGAAGGAGTAGTGGAGGATGAGATAATGGCAGAGAAGTGTGTGCGTTAGTAGTCAGTGGAATCAGTCTGTGATATGGAATAGTATAATTGAACGTACCATGAACAAAAAGGCAGTGTTTTAAGATTGCTTTACTGTTAAGTGAATATGTTGATTGTTTCCATGCACTGCAGTTAAAAATATTTTATGTCTCTTGTGCTCTGGAAAGGTCCCAAAATAATCAGTTAGGACAGTAATGGACAACATAATTACTGCAGTCACTGGCTGGAGGATTTGACTGAAGCTATAAGCCTGGCATAAGTGACAAATGTGTCACAATTCATAACTTTGAAAGCTGGTGGGATATATTTTTATCTAACCTTAAGCTTCCAAATCAAGGCAACAACCATTGCTCGATAACTCTGAAGCTACACTCTGATTCAACTCTGTTTTGCCTGTAGCTTAAGCTTACTTCAGCTAAGGAGGCGAGATGGTGGCAATAGTTATACACTTAGGGTGAAATTAATGTCACCCAAATAAAACCTGAGAAGAAGTCTTATGCAAGTAGCAGGGGGAGGTTTAGAGATGTGGAAGTGGACCTTTCATTTGCCCTAACATATTGCGTCATATGAGGCAGTGTTTTAGACTACCAGTATTCATGGTGTTCCTGACCACCTACCAAAATACCACAACGCTTTAGACTATGCTTTTGGGCTTTACAGCATATCAATGAGAGTTGGGGGACTCCAGTAGCCTGAAAATAGCATTTGTCTGGGTCGACTGATCCCTGGAACAGTGAAGATCACAACATTACATTACATGTCTGATGTGTAGCCTTTCCTTACATTGAATTGACCGTAATTAGTAGATAGCCCTGATCCTCCAGTCCTTCTCAGATACGATAGAGCTCAATTCAAATTCCATGCTTGTTAAGGATGAATGGATCAGGTTTAACAGAGGATAGTGTTTTGAAGATGTATATATCAGGGCTAAAAAAGAGTAAAACTACATATGGTAAGATCTAGTCAAGTCAGCTGATTTTTTACAACTATCTGGAAAATCTTCTCTTGCTATTATATTAATATAAATTGTCACTATCTCATGCACAATAGATCTCCCTCCACATCCTAACATCAATTTAGCACTGATATTATAGTTGGCGTTTTGTGTTAGAATCTACATGGGTTCATGAGCATAATGTAAGAACAGCAGCAAAGGTTCAGCATGAATTGTAAATTCTTGCTCCTTTGGCCATACAAATTATTTCATGTGCATAACACTTGAGCCTAAGGTTAATCACACACTGAAATTTTAAAAAGAAATCTGGTGTATTTACACAGGAACTATTGAGGCAATACACTACTTGCTTGCAAAGACATTTGTAGGAATGCTTAATAAAACATTTTTATTCTAGTATAAAAAAATCCTAAAAACCTCCATTGCAAGGCTAGCTGAAAGGGGAAGAGTGTGTGGAAAGTCCATTTTAGTTCTAAAATCACTAATAGTATATTGCATGTTTGGACATTAAGTTTCTAGGAAGGAAGACCTGTATTTTAAGTTTATTTCCTATTCTGTCACTAAGTGTAGGTCTACACTGTGGAGTGAAATCAATTTAATTTAAATTGACCTTCACCCACCAAGCTGCAGAATTCAGAGAAGCATGATCACACCACACTCATTGCATCAGGGGACTGCATCCCCACCATCCACATTTATGTCAGAAATCAAAGCAGTGCACCGTGGGTAGCTATCCCACAGTGCAACAACCCACAGGGGAGTTTGGGAATGTTTTCATCCTCCTATGATGCAATGTTCTCCCTCCCCTGCTTTCTTCTTGTCCCAGTCCAAACAAACAGATGTTTGCCTTGTGCCATTTTTTCAAACCCTTCACTCTCTGCCATGTACACACCATTGCCTGAGAGGAATGGAGCCCGCTCAGCTCTGCACTATTATCATGATCATCACAAACACCTCGTGACTTATTCTGCAGTATTTTCAGGGACAAGACAGGAGCTACAGCACTGAAAATTGTGATGTTACTGTGGCCGCCTTGCTACAAGCCATAGCATGAAACAATTCCCATTTGTTGCAGGTTGTCATGCACCACCTGCAGTCTGTGGAGCACCGCTTCTGGTCCTGGGAAACAAGCAGTGACTGGTGGGACCACATAGTTATGAAGTTGTGGGATGATGAGCAATGGCTGCAGAACTTTCATATGCAAAAGGCCACTGTCTCGAAACTTTACAGAGAGCTGTCCCCTGCTCTGAAATGCATGAATACTTGCTTCAGACCTGCTCTGACAGTGGAGGGGACCGTAGCCATCACTCTGTAGAAGCTAGCAAAGCCAGACTGTTACCAGTCAGTTGGGAATCAATTTGGAGCTGGTAAATGCTCTGTGGGAGCAGCTGTGATACAAGTGTGCCAGACCATTAATAGACTTCTGCTAAGGAGGTTAGTGACTTTGGGAAATATGGAAGACATAGTGGAAGGCTTTTCTGCAATGGGGTGCCCTAACTCTGTGGGGCAGGGCAATAGATGGCACGCACATCCCTAAGTTAACACCGGACCACCTTGCCACAGAGTACATAAATCGAAAGGGATATTTCTCAATGGTGTTGCAGGCCCTTGTGGATCACAGGGGACACTTCACTGACATCAGTGTGGGGTGGTTTGGAAAGGTGCATGATGTGCACATCTTTAGGAACTCAGGTCTGCTCAAAAAGATGGAGGCAGGCACTTTCTTCCCTGATCAAAAAATAAATATTGGTGATATTTAAATGCCAATTTAATGATTCTGGGGGACCCTGCCTACTCCTTACTCCCCTGGCTAATGAAACCGTACACTGGGCACCTGGACAGAGAGAAGGGGCATTTCATTTATAGGCTCAGCAAGTGCAGAATGCTGGTGGAATGTACAGTTGGATGTTTAAAGGCACGCTGGCAAAGTTTGCTCACTAGGTTAGACCTCAATGAAAGAAACACCCTGAAATTTATTTCTGCTTGCTGTGTGCTCCATAATGTATATGAGACAAAGGGGGGAGGTTCCCATTGGGTTGGGTTGTGGAGGCAGATAGGCTGGTTGCAAATTTTGAGCAACCAGATGCCACTGCAATGCTGAAAGCAAATCAGAATGGAGAATACTCCATTTTTAGGGAGACGGTGTAATGTGTGGAGCTAGTCCTTAATGGAAGAGAAGCAACCTCAGTTTTTAAGGGTCAAAGATGCAGATAGGGGCCTAGTGGAATTTACAGAAGTGGCTAGTTAGGTTAGGTGTCTAGGACTTAGACACTTGCTTAGACAACTAGCTCAGTCATTTTTTAAAAACCCCACTACATGCCTATCTGCATCTTCCAGCACCTAGATATCTTTGTAAACCTGGCCCTGAGACATTTAGCTGAAGGGTGTGACGTTCTCCTCTGCAATATGGACTAGTGTATAGCTGTTTCATCCCAAAACTCACTCCTTGGGCCTGTCTTGCACTTGCCTCGCTGTGTGACCCCCCACTCCTGGGTCAGCCCATGCACAGCCTCCTGCAAGCAAGTGGCCCTTAATATAGTGAGTGAGTGCTTCTGGCCAGTAGCTCATGGGATTATGCAATAGAATGACTCCATCAAACACCCCCAGTCCAAGACGCAACCCTAGGAACTTCCATCTTGCAATGTTCAGTGCTGCCCACTGAACCTTGAAAGCTCATATTAATTCATCAGTTTATCAAATAAATTGATACGCACCAGCTCTGTCACTTTAAATGAAGTCTCTACACACACCCAAATGACACGCACTGCTTTAGATAAAACAAACAAATATGTTTATTAAATACAGATAGATTGTAAATGATTATAAGACAGAGGAATATAATCAGATTTGATCCGGGTGAAATAAAAGCAAATCACATTATAAATTAAGCTTAACACTTTCAGCAACCTTACAGTCTTAGAGGGTTCTCACCACAGGCTGGTTGGTCTGCCTCCAACCAGGATCTTCCCTGTGGTCAGTGCTTCAGTTGCCTGATGTTTTTCATAGCTGAGTTGCAAGAGAGAGAAGGAGCGAGATAGGCCAAAATGTGCCCCCTTTTCAAATGTCCTTGTATCCCCCTCTAGGCCCTCACCTCCCCCCTTTAGGGTCAGGTGACCAACACTATTCCTGCATGGTCTTCTCAATGTCCTGGGTCAATAAGCATTCTCTCATCAGCTGCTTAAGTTAGTCCACTGTTCCTGGAAGAGCTGCAGTGTCTTATGCATGCCTTAGCAAGGCATGAACTACCTCTCTGCTTTTAATATTTGCCTAGATCTGCTTCAAGCCATGAGGGACACGTATTTGGGAACAGTACATAGCAGAGTTTCTTAACTGTACACATGACATTACAAGAAACATACTACCATAACAAGAATGTTCAGTATGTCATGAGCATTCCAAAAACACCTTACATGACATACTTTGCATTAAACAATACACAGTTACACTATAAGGGTGAATATGAATGAAACACAATCACACGATAAGGGTGTGTATGGGGCACAGTGTGTCACAAAGGGAATTAAGACAGGCAGCGTGGATTGGGACTGAGGAAATTCTAAAGGTGTGGAAGGATAAGTAGAGTTGAAGTTATTCTTAACAGTGGTAGGAAGGGGGATTGAGAGGGGATAATTTTCTTGGGCACTGTGTTTGGAAAGTCAAAGGAATAAATGCATGGAAAGGAGAATGAGAATGCATTAGTGGAGAGGAGCAGGTACTGAGGAGACATTGACACATCCACAGCAACCTTTAAATTGACAGATGGAAGCTATTGACAGGGAAAGGGTAGGTGGCTATGAATCAGTAGTATGCAAGCGGGAGTGAAATACCTATATTTGTAAAAGCTGGGGTGCAGAAGAAATTAGACTGTGCAGCCAGGGGAGCAGCCCTCTAAATTATCTGTTGAACTCTCAAATTGTCATGGAAGACATGGAGACGGGATTACATTCCATACCTGGTCTCTTTACAAAATTAGTGTTGGAGAACCTCAATAGCTTCTCAGTGCATTTTGTAATCTTTATCATACATTTGATAACAATATTTTGACAATGATTATGTTTGTCTGACAAGTATAAGCAGATGGCTATTTTAATGGACCATTGTTTTTTCAAAATATCCGCTAAATTAATCAGTTTTTAATGAGCTGCTCAGCTGCAGACTTAGTTCTAATTTACAATGATGGAAATGGTGTCATTTCAGCCACTACCTGTTTCTTGGTAATAATGTAAAGAAAGTTTGAGGTAAGCACGTGACGCTGTAATCCTAAATGGGATTTTAAAACAGAGCTCTGCTGCTTTCTGTCTCATTGAATCCTTTTTATACTATTTGCAATTGTTTGTGTGATTGGTGTAGTAAATAAACAGAATCATGGCTTCATATGAGGATTTCATTTGCCATTTTAAATCAGATTACTTAAAACATGTGATCATTGTGGACAGCTGCAGTGAATTAATGGGTGCAGCATTCTTCAACTCACACTAAGGGGAAGAAGGGATTGTTGTGATATTTTAATAATATTACTTCTGGAGATACTATAGTAACTCTTCCCTATTTAGCACTTTTTTTACATTCTGCATGTGATCAAAGTAGTGCTAATTATCCCAGGCCTATTGAGACTTTTTTCAAAGGCAAGGGGTATAAAATATCACTGCCCTTTTGGATCTTCAGTTGTCTTACCCATTTCTATAGATACGGGCAAATTAAAAAGAAGTCTTGAACCTGCCTCCAGCCATTTTGAAAAATAATGATGCAAATAATCAGGATTACCATATTCTATCAACCCATGCACCGCAGGAATCCAGACACCAAATTTATTTTCATTTTAATTTTGAAAGTAGGGAAGGCAATTTATTTCTCTGCTTTTTGATGAGATATTCTGCCAACACATATTGCGAAAAATCAATTAGCTGTGCAATGCTATACAGATATTCCTGCATCCCAATATGCAGCAAAGGAGTAATATTTTTATTCTTCACTGGGATGTCAATTGTAGGAGGAATCATAGCATGCATGAAAATTTTACCCCTTCCTAGTTTTTTGTTCCATTCCATTTGCAGCCTTTAGATAGGATTTCAGTCTGTTCAAAAGATGGGTTTTGGCTCCAGACTCAACTGTTATCTCCTTAGCCATGTATTTTTATTTCCTGTATTCCCCTAACAGTTACACAAACAATCTGTGCTTTAAATACTGCAATACCAAACATCAGTGCATGCAATATAGCGTAGAGACCTGTGCCAAATAAGGGACTTTTCTTAATTACTAAGAACCACTCATAAGGCTATTAGGATAATAGCCTTAATTTCAAATTTCATTTAAAAAGTGAGATAAACAAGTGTTGGAAGCTTTGCGGTGTAGTTTTCCATGACAAAAATACAACCTGATCCAAAGGCTTCAATGGACTTTCAGTAAGGCCCATGGCACCAAGCAGAAAGACAAGAGAAAAGGTTAGAATCACCTTCTAACTTGGTGCAACCTAGGAACAGTTTCATACCAACTAGCAAGAGGCACAGTGGGGTATGAAAGAGCTGCTCATCTAGTTAGAAAAGAAAGGCAGAATCTGGCCTTCAATTAGACCCAGGCAACTCTGGTAACCATACACCTGAAGGCATAAAACAATCCTGGATTTAACCCTAATTTGTGCATAACAGAGGAAGTAGTCTGGCTAGTTACATTTTTAACTATGGCTTTTATGTAGCCATCTAGCGCTCAGATGCTTGTTAGAAGTGGCACTTCCAAAGGACCCCAGGCCCTCCAGTGTTCTTAATTTTTGAATGGGAAAACATGTTTTGTTTTGTTTTAAATATGGATAGTTTTAATAGGGAGACAGTCTTTCTTTAATTACAATTAACAATACAGGCCAGGTCAGGGTATGATGTTTGTGGGAAGTAACCCGAGCTCAGATGCTTGGAGATACAGTTGTCTTGCAAGGTGTTCTACCACATATAGCTCATTAGATATAACAGTCCAAGGATGGTTACACACAGTACATAAGAGAAGAGGCATGTGGGAAAGACTAGGCCATCCTGATATGGGCTTCTAAAACATTGAAATACCTATAGGAATAGGGACAAATTTACTATTGGCTTAAGTGGATACAATTCCCTGGAAGTTAGCTGAAATTGCATTGCTTTTGATAGTAGTGAATTTGGCCCTGGAAAACAGCTGTGTGACCCAGGAACCTCATGGTGCCACTTGGCAAGTGGGTGCATAGAGGATACAGGAATTTCCTGGGAGTGATAATTACCTTCTAGTTCACAAAAGAGTGGCATGTGAGGTCTCTAATAAAAGCCTGTATCACACTGGTCATCAATCTCATTGCAAAACTCATGTACAGATGTTGTGCAAGGAGTTATCTGCATACAATGAAAATTATATTGTTAAAGTCTGTGTCTAGGGACTAGTCACCTGGAAAGGTGAGAAACAGGTTCTCTTTCAGGCAAGAAATTTTTATCTTTCTGTTTACATGTAAATTAAATATTGTCTGGTTCACAATGGGCCTCCACTGAGAAGTCTGAACCAAATACTAGTACAGGATTCCGAAATCGTCAAAAAGACAAAAGTAAAAAGGAATTGAAGGGGGAGAACCTGACCATGAGGCGCACAAAAAAGTGTTCTGGTACATTTTGGGGGACAAAAGTGTATCTTCACCAGGGAAGTAAATGGATAGCGAATTTGCTGCATGAAAAGTGGATCTCATCAAGGCTTGGCTGAAAACACTGGAGAGAACTTTGGGTGAGATAGTTGCATTTAAAGACACCTAACAAGTTATTCTCTGGTCTAGTCTATAGAAAATGTGTTATGATTTTGGTTTATATATAACCATTTGTTTCCAATATTCTTACTTGCTGTAACTTGAATCTCTGTTATTTGATAAAGAACTTATATTTACAACTAAAAGAATATCTAGGTGCTGAACTTGTGTAGAAGAGCTGTGTCCTAAGGTATAACTAGTAAGCTGTAGCATCTTGTTCCTTGGGGAACAGGCCTGTTAATTCTGTGATCGTTCCGTGGATAAGGGGCTGGACACTAAAGGAAATGCCCCGAGGACTCAGGAGTTATTGTGTACCTATCACTACTTGTACAGAGAAAGAGAGGCCTGGAAGGCAGTGCTTTAATTGGCAGAGGCTAGTGAATTCAGGGAGCTGACCCACAGCAGGTGCAAACAAGATTGCCTCATACTAAGTGTACATGGTGAAGAAGTGCCTCAACACTGGGTACCCCTGGGGATTGTCACACATTGATACGCACTTTGTTTATTTGTTTCCTCTAGGATGTTTTCTAAAGTCAACTTTCCTATTTGGACTCTGAGCCCTTGAGGGTTAGGAGAAAGATGTGTGTGCAACAACAGATTAGTAAAGAGGGACATTTAGCTGAATTTATCTAGCTTCATCTTCTAGCCCTTGGGTCTTGTAATTCCTTTATCTGCTAAATTACATGTTTTAAACAGTGAGGGAAATTAAACATAGCAACAACTTTAAGGATGTGGTTTATACTCCATCCTGAAGTCTTTGAATAGCTTTCTACAAAATATATTCTAGCTCAACCACAAGAAATTGACATGATGCTGGAGTTACAGAGTCAAAGTCTTTGCCCTGTGAGATAAGGGAGGTAAGACTAAATCATAATGGTGCCTTCTGACCTTAGATATTCATCATGCTCCCATTGAGGCCAGTGAGTTCTGCAATTTGCTTCCATGAAAGCAAATTCCGGGCCTTAAGGTTCTCCAGTCCCTGCTGAAATATAGCCACCTTGGGGGAAGAAAACTGCATACATTTATAGACACGAGAAACACAATATACTAATTTAGACAAGCAGTTGGGTATTTAAAAAAATAAGAAAACAGGGACCTTTAGATTAGAATGAACAAGCCCCAGAGGGAAAAAAGCAGGCAACTTGGCTAAAATGGCTGTAATTAGCTTAACGAAAATTTATTTCTGTGTGTTTTTCTGAATGCCATGATGTAATGAAGGATATTACAAGACCATTCATAAAAGGGTACTGCTAACGTTATAGGAAAAGATTGAATAGCCACATCTATGGATGAAATATTTGCTAAAAATACTGAGAAAGGCCTTCAGATCATCCTTTCAGTATTTTCAGCATTGATACTTCTGGAATTTAGAGTTACTGATTAGAAATCAAATTGCTCAGAGCAAAAAAAAAAAAGTATTGGTTTACATTTTTTGGCTTTCTGCAGTCTGATTTGTAGTCATCCTTCTTCCCTCTATCAACCTTCTTCCCTCTGATTTTGCTGTTAAGCTATTCAAACAAAGCTTAAGATCTATCTCATCAATAGGAACACACCAAGAAGTAAATACTCACAGGATCAGCCCCTCATTATTTGATGCTAATCTGAATCTTATCAGAGCCATTAAACTTCTTGAGTTTGCAAACTGAGCTGCAAATCTCACAAGAGCAGACTTATTACTAGACTTATGGTACTTCCTGCTTATTTTGGATCAGAAATATGAAAGCAGCCTTTCTTGAGGTATCTTAATTCTCTCACTTTTAGTATCAGGAGTCAGAAGATGCAGGCATGTAAAAATGATGGCAGGCCTACTAATCCTGATAGATGCTTATAGATAAATTATATTAAGGACTGTGTCTGCAACGTACTAACTGCCTTTTTAGAGGTACTGAACGTTCTCCCTCTCACGTTGACTTACATGAGATATGACGACACTGAGTGCTCTCCAAGAGAACATGCATCCCCCCCTCTGCAATTCCAGGCAAATATGGTTTCATTTCCTGTCCCATGCCACTACGGGCTAACAGGTGGCATGTTTCGCCCTGAGGTGGCTGTTATTAAGAAGTGAACAATGTGTTTAATATGTAGAGCTTGTGCAATTGGTAAGAGTCAAGTATTTTGGGACACATTGTTGGAAAATGCTATGTAAAGTCACTACCTAACATCTGATTAAGAAGAGCTATTTCTTAACAATGCAATTGCTGTTTAGGAAGGTGAGCCCACAAACCCAATATTTTAAATATCTTAGAAAAAATCTGCTCTTAAAGTTGACCTGCCTGATAGACAAGATGAAGGTCCCCAAAACACTAGCAATGTTGTATCAACAGGACTAACTATCCTTCAAAATGAGCAAGAGATAGTAACAAAGCACATTTGTATACATCCTATTCTAGCTCTCTTTTTCCCCTCACCTAAATCAGAGGGCCTTGCCTTTTCTTGTAGCTTTATCAGTGAAGAGCACCCTGCAAACAAATTCTCTGTAGAGAACATGTTGACCCCTATATGTGCCAAGAGCACTACAATCACCAATCCATTGGCTTATCTCCCCTTTGCCCTTCTTTATTTATGGATCAGATCCATTAGCTCTTGGACAGGGGGATGGAAGAGGATGTGAAAGCAGCCCTGCTATTAGGTCAAAGCTCTTTCCAGTCTCAGCTGTTTTCTTTATATTGAAAAAGACATATTGTAAAACAGCTTTGGTCCTACCTTTTTACTAACACTACAGTGTCCGAACAACAGCTAACTGGAAAACAGGGTTTTACCTGTGAAAGACTACAAACTGAATGATGAAAAATTTCTGGATGATAACTTTCTGCTGAAAGGCAAAAATTTGATTTGGAAATGGTGCCACTGTGCTTCATGGGAATCAGAGTTCGAGTGCCTCATGGCCTCATTATACTCTAGACCTGGGCTCCCTAGCCAGACTACATGTCCCATGATTCACCACAGTCCACTCTCTTTCTGAGCCACCACATTGCATCAAGGGAGTCCCTAGCTACTGTGTAACAGTAAAGTTATAGTCTGATCAGGCAACCTGGCCAATAGGCAAGGCTGGCCCTAGACCAAATGGCACCCAGAAGAGGAGCATCTTCAGCACCCTACTTCCGCTTCATTTGATAAGCTTTGAATACCTTATTTTTAATTGCATTTGTATGCATGATTTATCCCTGTCATAAGCCAATAAATTTGCACACTAGGACCTATACATTTGTTTTAATTCATGCCATTTATAAGCAGATAAAAAGAATTGTTTCCCCTAAGCTTATAGAAACTTTTAGTTAGTTAAAATAGTAATTTTAAGAATAACTGAAATGTACTAATATCAAGAAATTGAACTGTGCACCAACATAGGGTGGGGATCAATATACACGTAAACTAATGTTACAGTAGGTGGTAGTCTTATCTTAACCTGATTCCTTTAGTTCAAAAGGTCGCTTTTCTTGCTTTTCCTTTGCGAACTGAAGCACAGCGTCAGAGAGCTCCAAAGACTGGCCATGGCATTTTCAAGTGACAAAATATCAAGCAATGTCAGTCTGTCATGAGCCATTGACGACTGAAGATATGTTTTAATGAGCCTGAGCTTTGAAAAGCTGCTCTCAGCACTCAACTGCGACTGACAGCATGAGCAGAATCCTCAAAGCTATCCACATGTTAAGGATAAGTGTCCTTCAGCTCTGCATCATGAATGAATTTGAGAATTTGGAATGGCGAGTGCTTCTTAAGTGGCAAAATGTGATGGATGTTGTCCACTTTGACATAGAGGTCTTTATCATTGACATCTGAGCATTCCCCATGTGTCAGTGTCTGGTGAAGGTCTGTACAATTAATTGTTCAAGAGTGTTTTCTTGTCCCCCAGCAGCTTACTAAGGTAATACAAAACACCCCATGTCTTTTCATGGTGCTTCATTTGTCTGAACCTTTCTTTGATGGACGCTTGAGCAGTGTCAACAAGTGAGCAAAAAAATTCCCTCTGGAATTTTTCTTCCGAGCTACTCATCACCTCATCATTGACCTCGTAACCAAACTGTCTCTTTTTCTAATGAATGCATTTCTTTGAAGACATGCTCAACTCTTAAATTTTACACCATTTCTTTGGCAGCAGTGATGGCATCTTCAAATCCATTGTCTCCATAGGATACAACGAAATCAAGACAGCATCTAAAAGTCCTAGCAGTCATAATGTCAATTGACTGAGTTTGTAATGCCTTGCTTACAATGTTTACTTGAAACAGGATACAACTGAGACCATAAATTTGAAGTCAGTGATTTGGTTTGCCAGACTTTGTGTCTCCTGTCACCTCAGCTTTATTCGATTGTGCTAGTTCCATCAGGGAGTCGCCTAAGATAGATACTGAATCTAAAGATGATGATGCTGCATCTGGCACAACCATGTTGAAGGAATGGCAGCCACAAGGCATGAAGAAAGCTCTTGGATTCAGCGTAAGAATCCTTGCCTGGATACCACTGTTTCTTCCCTTCATGTTTGTGCCAATGTCATAGCCTTGGATGCGGCAGTCCTGAAGCTTTATTTTAGTCTCATAAAGCAAGGCCTGGGTCACCTGCCCTTAAAGTCATCCCTGGCTGAGAACATTCTAGGAGGATTGAGGAAAATGCAGTTCTCAGAAAGTCTGGAAAGTTCCATGAGATTCTAAAAAGGTCCAGGACATTCTAGGAGGTTAGTGAAAATGAATCCACACATGGAATACCTGAAATATTTAATTGGAAACATTCTATTTTCCCTTTTGTCACTATCAACAAACAACACTCCGAGCCCATTGCCTCCCCCCAAACCCAGCACTCGAGATGGTCGCCTGTCCTCAAATCCAGCCCTGCCCATATTGAAGAAGAGACGTATTAGGCACCTGAACTACAATTCTCATGAGAAAAGGTGGTGAAGTTTCTGAATTGAAATATTTTGCTTTTCAGAAATTCTGTTTTTCATGAAGACAACATTTCATGCAGTAAGCAGACAATTTGCATGAAAAAATTTAGTCAAACTGGACCTTCCCATCAGAACAATTTTCACAGATTTGTTTTCTTACCAGCCCTATCTGGTCTGGACTATTTTACAGTCAATCAGCTTCTGCCCAGAATTGTACAGAGTGCTATAAGTGCTGGGTTTGGGAGGGAGTGGGGGGGAATCCTGCTCCCTCAGAGCACAATTCCTATCTAGTGCTCAAAGCAGCGCTAGGAGGATGAACAAGTCCAGATGCCACACTCATGTGGCAATGAAGGTGTGTGCTGTGGTAGTTCCCCGTTGGCCAGCATGCATGCATGCCTGCAGAAAGGATGTGGACAAGTTGAAGAGTCCAAAGGAGGGCAACAAAAATGATTAGGGGGCTGGAACACATGATTTATGAGAAGAGACTGAAAGAAATGGGTTTATTTAATCTGCAGAAGAGAAGAGTGAGGGGGGACTGAATAGCAGCCATTAACTATCTGAAAGGGGGCACCAGGGAGGATGGAGCAAGGCTGTTCTCAATGGTAGTAGATGACAGAACAAGGAGCAATGGTCTCAAGTTGCTGTGGGGGAGGTCTAGGTTGGATATTAGAAAAAGCTTTTTCACTAAGAGGATGGTAAAGCACTGGAATGGGTTACCTAGGGAGGTGATGGAATCTCTAACCTCAGAGGTTTTTAAGGCCTGTCTTGACAAAGCCCTGGCTGGGATGATTTAGTTGGGGTTTGTCCTGCTTTTAGCAGGCGGTTGGACTTGATGACCTCCTGAGGTCCCTTCCAACCCTAATGTTCTATGATGCTATGATGACAAATTGAACAAGTCAATGTGATGTAGTAGCTAAAAAAAGCTAATATCAACATGTTAACATGAGTGTCATATGTAAGATAGCAGATAATTGTCCTGCTCTACTCAGCACTGGTAAGGCAGCAAGTGGAGTGCTGTGTCCAATTCTGGGGGCCACACATTAGGGAAGATGTGGATAAATTGGAGAGAATCCAGAGGAAAAGAACCAAAATGATAAGAGGCTTAGAAAGTTTGACCTATGAGGCAAGGTTAAAAAAAAAGAGGTACATTTAGTCTTGAGAAAAGGCTGAGAAGTGGATCTGGTAACAGTCTTCAAAATACATTATGGCCTGTTATAAAGAGGACAGTGATCAATTGTTCTCCATGTCCACTGAAGATAGGAAAAGAAGTAATGGGCTTAATCTCTTAAATTAAGAAAGATTTAAGTAAGATATTAGTAAAATTTTTCTAACTAAAAGGATATCTACATTCAGGAATAGGCTTCCAAGTGAGGTTGCGGAATCCCAATCACTGGAGGTTTTTAATAAGAATTGGTGAACACCAGTCAGGGATGGTCTAGTTTTACTTGGTCCTTCCTCAGCACAGGGGTCTGGACTTGATGACCTCTCAAGGTCCCTTCCAGCCCTATATTACTATGGTTCTACAATAAAAAATGTCAATAACTTTGAAGGGAAAGAAAATCAAAATGTTTTTCCTAAAGTATCAAAACTGGACACTAACAATGTCAGAACTCCCTCTCGTCCATGCCCCCTTTTCTTCCTCCTAAATTAAATTTTGGTGAGATCAGCATGATTTCATGAAGCAATTAGATCCTGATGGAGCTGCATTTTATGATGGAAAATGATTCCAGCAAAGTTTTTCTAGCCAGCTCTTGTGGAAATCAATATGTACTTGTAACCCTTCTGCCCATCAGAGTCGGCAGCAACAAGGGTTGGGTTCAGCATCTAGGGGTTCCTTTTCAATAGTGCAACTCAAAACCAGCTAGAGTCCCCCACCCAGTAACCTGGGACAATTACACATCACTTCTTGTGCGCTTCTAGAGGTGATACTCCCCCTGTCAAGCATAGAGACTGGCATGCAGAAAAGAAACTGTTAATAAAAGGGGAAAAGTAACATGGCATTAACTTGGGAAAATGCTGCAAGCAGGATTCATAAGCATAAAGCCATGAGGCAACCACCCACCCCAGAGTACCCCAGAGTACAGTTTCCATTTGCCTCAAGTTCTTAAGTCCAGCAACCAGAAGTTCCTTTAATGTGCCCCTCCCATCAGCCGCACACTCACAGTTGTTGTTGTCAATTCCTAGTGTTCAGAGGTGCAGCTGCAGAGTTCACCTTAGGAGGAAAGAAAGCCTTTGGTTTGCTCTGCTGCCAGCCCCTCCACTCGCCATCCTGCCTAGCACTCTGCCGGCCATCACCAATGCACACCATCACCTTCTGATGTCACCTGCTCCTCTAATGTGACTTCGGATGGTCAGTCCCTTCAGGTTCCGTCAGCTCCTAGTGGGAGAATTTCATTACTGAAGCAGGCTGAGCAGAAACCGCTGTTCAGAACAAGTGATTTCAGCTCTAATGATTGCTTAACAAAAGACTCCTAATGGAGCCTTAATTAGCTCTATCTTTGAACTGTGGAGAGGAGCAAGTTAAACCATCCCTAGGACTCTTAGGCAGAGTCACCCCTCCCAGCAGGAACACCTATCCCCACTCTCTCTTCCTCTCACAGGGATCTAGCATTCAAGTCACTTGCTTAGCAATTTCCATTTAGTTGAGGGTGACTCCCTCTATCAGGGCAGGCTGTGTGTGGTTCTGCGGCCCTTTACTCATACAATAAGTCTAATAACATTTCATTACCCTTCGGTGAATCCAGCGCTTCCTTCTAGCAGTAGGTCAGGGAATTGCTTCACCCCTTAGTGTTTCTTCCACCCTCAATTGGTGGGTGAGGGTAATGCAGCCACTCTAAGATGGCCACTTCCTGCTGGCTACCAGTCCTGTCTCTGGTTCTCATTGGCCCTTGCCGCTTCTCTGGGGCTCTTACCCCTCCAGTGAATGCTGGTAATGGGGAGGGGCCTGGTCCCACTCTTGACTCCAGGCCCCAACCCAGGGACGCTACAAGCTGCAGCCACATGCTGTGGCTTCAGGAAAGCTGATGGCTTCCCTAGGTTACTTCCCCGTGTTCCTTGACTTAATGTCCATATCCTTCTCAGACAGGGGCCCTTCCTGGCTTTCTTGCCAGGGAAGGCTCTTGACCCCTAACAGCCCCCTGGGTACAGTATTGCCCAAACCAAATGTCCAGTTCAATCTTTCCCTTCTGGCAGGGTCTTTTCCCTTAGGCCTTCAGTACTTGGAAAGGTCCTTTGCCCTTTTCAGACAGGGTTTTCCCTCCCCCAGTCTTTGTACCTGTAGGGTTTCTCTTGCCAGCGTTCTGCACCTTCTCCTAAACTCTTGCCTGTTCACACACTCTGGTATCTCACTTCACTCCCAAAACTTCAGACACACCTTTTCTCTGGAGGGGAGGCTTTTTAACAAGTCCTGGGCGGAGTCTTGAGTGGCTCCAGATGTATTAATAAGCCACGAGTAAACCCTGCTCAGCTACCAGGAGAAAAGGGACTTACTGATCCTGAGGCTGATATATTTGCCTTTTAGCACTCTCCGGTAGCCATCTGGTCTGGTCCTTTCACACTGCCAAAGTTGGTCACTTTGGCAACACAGCTCTATCTCATGGGTATGTAGGCAGAGTGGATGTGTTCATATAAATACAGTCTGGTCCTGAAGCCTTTTTCCCTTCCCAGCTAGATGTCAGGGGAGAGCTCATTCAGAGCTTACACACTGCTTACACATGAGTCAGAGTAACTGAAAGACATGAAAAGCAACACACTTCCCTTTCCTGCTCACTAAACCTGCACTATCTGGCTGTGCACTGGCAGTATGGCTCTCGACAGGTAGCCAGTACTACTTCACATTTACTAATTTCATATAGCTCAGTCCAGTAAGAACAGAAATCTTTCCCCTGCATCCTGAAAAAATATGAAAAACAAAAAAGCAAAATGAAAAAACCCACTCAAGATTACCTTCAGTTTTGAGTCAGAAAATACCTTGCAAGTCTGTTAAGTACGTAGTCGGAAAACAACTCTTCTCCGCACCGTATAAATTAGCTATGGACAAAATGTTTAAAGGCACCCTCAAAAATATCAGCAGAATGATTTAAAATTCCTTATGGCTGCCCATGCAAATTGTGCAGGTTTTCACATACAACCTATTACACTCACACGTTGGAGGTGCATTTTAAGTGGCTGTCTCAAAAACTGGACCTCATTGTCTTATGTAGTTTAATTTTACTCATTTCTGTAAATTGACCATATTGCATGGTAACAACGGGCTAGAAAATTGGTAGTTCCACCTCCTAAAAATGGAATCAGATCCTCAGCTGATATAAACTGGAATAGCTTGATTGACTTCAAAGGCATTATGCTGATGTATGCTGAGGCCTAATATCTAATTGCAAGAAGAAAAGCATATGCTAAATTGTAGAATCATGTTAGCCCTTCTAATATATTTTCAAAAAAGTACTGAGTGGGGAATGAATGAAACAGTTCCGCCAAAAGTAGTACTGAGTGGAACTTTAGCTCAAAACTCCACCCAGGAACATACATATCAAAATGTTGCAAGTAAGGCTCTCCAGATAGGATTTCTCTCTGGACACTATAGGCTCCAGTTTATAGGGAACTGCTTATAATCAAAGCACAATCTCTTGAAAGAGGTACCCAATATAAACTTTGAGATATTAAGTATCCACACAGCACTGACTATACTCAAAAAGTTATGACCCCGGAAGCATTGGGTTCTGTAAAACCTGAGATAGGACTATTACAAATAGCTGGTATTTCTGATCGTGTTACAACCTGTATTGGATTCCCGAGAAGAAAAGGGAATCTTTTATTCCAAAATTTTGGTGAGGAATCTGAAAGGGATACACCCAGTGTGTTGGATGGAGCAAAACCAGGAAATTGGAGGATCTAATTAGAAATCACATGAGCTTTCTAGGTAAGGAGGTTGAAACCAAGTTTGGAATCATGTTGGATATTCTATAGCAGGGATTCTTGTCTCTTTACCACATCCCTTGGAGGGTCTGAAAGGGCTTTCCTGGGGATCTACAGTACTACGGCTGCCTCTGTACTCCTGTGACTGAACTCCACACAGCTCTGGCAACCTGTAATTATGGCTGCAAATCTTCATGCTAATAAGTGCGGTACCAGCTCCAGCACTACTCCCTTCCATTCCATTGAACAGAAAAGGGAAAAGGCTGGAACCAGAGGTCATCCTGATTTTAACTTTTCTTTCCTTTCCTTGAGGAGCAAGGATGAGCAAAAGAGGGTGCAGTCTTAATTTCCCACCGCACAGTTTTCTGGCAGTAGCCATGATTACAGGCTCCAGAGGATGCCCTGAAAACCAGTCCTGTGAGCACTTCCTAACTAGGCTTTAGTCAGAGCTGGGGAAGGATAGGAAAGTAGCACACATATGGGATTGGGGGAGGAAAAAATGAAAACAGCTAAATTTCCCAACTCAGTTTGAGAAACAGACAGGGTAGATGTAGTAAGGTTTGGTGTCAATGATGGAGTAAATAGCAGCCTGGTACTGGAAGAGTATAATAAAGTGATGAAATCCCTTACTGTTTGAATAAGAGAAGGAAGGGCAAGAGGGATGGTTATGAAAGATTTGAAAATTTTATGATTGGAGGAAGGCACAGGAGAAATTAAAAATGTAGGGAAAGAGACAAGTAGAAGAGAAGACAATGAGGAAAGGGCAAAAAAGAAAGGAACATTAGACACTGAAAACAGGAAAAGATCCAAGATATGTAACTGAAGGAAAAGTAGGAAAAAATCTTTTAAATTAAAATAATGGAATGCCAAAATTTTATGCTAAAATATACACAAGTAAAGAGCTTGTGTTCCTCCACACACAGATATGATGCACCCGTGTGCATGTCTTCCTAGTGCATTTAAAATAAATCATTCTTCTGAACTTTCCTTAGTATGTAGGGATAAAAATCCATCTTGTCTTTACAAAATATTGGAGAAGTGACTTAACTATAATGTATAAATACTACAAACAGAAGAAAATGCCAGTTATTGGACATCTCTTTAACCTAGCAGAGAAACACATAACAAGAACCAGTGGCTGGAAGTTAAGATCAGACCACTTCAATTTAGAAATAAGGCATGTATTTTTTAAAGTGAGGGTGACTGACCATTTGGGATATTACTGAGGATATGATCTGGATGGTTGAACAGCTGTGTCCCCTCAAACTTCCAGCCTGGGATGCCTTTTATACTGATTTGCTGTGGGAACAGCCACTCCTGGTCCATTCACATATAGCCTCTAGCATACAAAATCACTCCCAGCTCTATTACATGAATTTTCTGGTTAGCCACTCATGAACTGCATGCAGGGTGACATCAACACTTTCCCATTCACAGACCTTCCCCCCGAAGTGTGCATCTTGTACTTCCCTGAGCCCTCCAAATGATCCCTTTGACTGGTGTTGGGTTACAAATCACTTTAGTATTAAATGCAGGGGCAACAAAATGTTATTCCCCTTATTGTATGAACAAAGGGCAGCAGAACAGTGCTTAGCCTGTTCTGATTAAAGGGCCGAGTTCAATATCTAGGGTAAGGATTCCTTTCACTGCTTGGTCTTTGCCACTTCCTCAGCAGCTGGTAGGGGAACCAAAGCCCACCGTCTACTCCAGGTTCCACTTAAGAGACCAGCAGCAGCAGCCAAGGTCTGCCCTATCCCACACCTTGCTGCTTTTCCCCTGAGCCTTTCCTACATTTCTGGTGCTCCTCCCTCTCCAGGTTTGCCTGCCAGTCCTCCCCCCGAGGGAGTAACCATAGATTACCCTCTATAGTCTCAAACACACCTTCCTTGTCCCAGGGAGTGACTGCAGCTCCCCATCTGCTTTCAGGTCCTGGACTTTATACAGGGACCTACTGTACATATCCAACTGAACCTAATCTAATTAATCCCTGCTCCCTAGCTCCTCCTCCAGGTGCAGCCTGGAGAGTTCATTGGCTCAGCTAGTCACCTTAACCCCTCAGGATTTGTATGGGGTGAGGAAACCATCTTAATTGATCTGAATGTGTTTAAGGTGGAGTCCATTATTACAGGAAAAATTGGTAAGAGGTCCAAAGGCCTAGGAAGCTTGAGAACCAATGTTCTAAAGTTTAGGAGGTTCAGCTCTCCATAATAGTCAGATGAGTTGTAACTGATTATAGAGCATTAACATTCATGACAATGAAGTTACTAATGTGGCTAAAACAAATAGGGCCACCATCCTGAAATGTGTTCCTCTAGGGCATGCCCTTGCCCCAAGCACCACTGACTTATATTAGGTTCCACGTAAGCACAGGGTTGTATTTCTAGACTGATAGCTTTTATTGTCAAGAACTCAAAAGCAGTCAGTAACAACTCATACCCCCTTGCAATCTGCCAGAGACAGATTATGCCTAAAACAATGCCACAGACAAAATAGGTTGCCTATAACCACCCCCCACAGATACATATAGATATATATTCCTACATCTCAATTTGCAATGAGGAAAAAATGAATCTAGTAGCTAAATTAACTGCTCTAAAGAAAGCTTGACCCTGAAGTACAAAGTTCTAAATGTTTATCTGAAGTTTGTGTATGTGAGAAACAGAAGAGGAGAGTCCTTCACTTTCTCACTGTGAACTCCCTTACTTACAGTTCCCTACCAGGCAGGGACTGAGAGTCACAGGAAAAACAGTTCATTTAGATATATTTCTAGTCTAAGCTACTATAATGCATCTGCTAACATAGAAATCTTCACTACTGTAGCTCAGTCATATAAAAGAGAGATCAATTGAGGATGGTATTACTTAGGAATTGCCATACTGCATCTGAAACATGAATCATCTAGTCCAGTACTTTGTCTGTGACAGTGGTCTGCACTAGTTACTTCAGAGAAAGGTACAAGAAACCCCACACTAGACAGATGTCGGATAAACTGTGCCCCCCAATTAAATTCTCATCCTAATTAGAGATTGTTTTAATACCTCATGCTTGATGTTTTAAATAGCTTCCCAAACTTCTTAGCTTTAACAGTTATAATTCTGGATATTCTTGTTACCCACAGAATTGTAGGACTGGAAGGGACCCTGAGAAGTCATTTAGTCCAATCCCCTGCATTTACAGTAGAACCAAGTATTATCTAAACCATCCCTGACAGGTGTTTGTCTAATCTGCTCTTAAAAATCTCCGGTGATGGAGATTCCACAGCCTCCCTAGGCAATTTATTCCAAGTGCTTAACTACCCTGACAGTTAGAAAATTTTTCCTAATGTCCAGTCTAAACCGTCTTTCCTGAAGTTTAAGACCATTGCTTTGTGTCCTATCCTCTGAGGTTAAGGAGAACAACTTTTGTCCCTCCTCCTTGTAACATTCTTTAAGTATTTGAAAACTGTTATGTCCCACCCTCAATCTTCTCTTTTCCAGACTAATCAAACCGAGTTATTTCAGTCTTCCCCCATACATAATGTTTGAGACTTTTAATCATTTTTGTTGCTCTTCTCTGGACTTTCTCCAATTTGTACACATCTTTTCTGAAATGCGGTGCCCTGAACTGGACAGAATACTTCACCTGAGGCTTAATCAGCATGGAGTAGAGTGAAATAGTTACTTCTTGTGTCTTGCTTATAAATCTCCTGCTAATACATCCCCCAATGCGGTTTGCTTTTTTTGCAACAGTGTTATACAATTGACTAATATTTAGCTTTTGAAAAACTATGTTCCCCCCAGAGCCCTTTCCACAGTACTCTTTCCTATGAAGTCATTTCCCATTTTGTACGTGTCCAACTGATTGTTCCTTCCTAAGTGTAGTACTTTACATTTGTCATAATTGAATTTCATCCTATTTACTTCAGGCCATTTCAAATTTTAATCCTATCCTCGAAAGCACTTGCAACCCCTCCCAGCTTGGGATCACCCGCAAACTTTCTAAGTGTACTTTCTATGACATTATATAAATCATTGATGCAGATATTGAACAGAACCAGACCCAGAACTGATCCCTGTGGGATCCCACTCAATATGCCCCTCCAACTTGACTCTGAACCAGTGATAACTAACCACTCTCTGGGAACAATCTTCCAAAACAGTTATGCACCCACCTTATAGTAGCTGCATCTAGGTTGCATTTCCCTAGTTTGTTTATATGAAGGTCTTGCAAGACATATCAAAAGCCTTACTAAAGTCAAGATATGCCACATCTACTACTTCCCCCAATCCATGAGGCTTCTTACCCTGTCAAAGAAAGCCATCAGATTCATTTGACATGAGTTGTTCTTGACAAATCCATGCTGACTGTTAATCACCTTATTATCGTCTTGCAAATAATTGATTGCCTAATAATTTGCTCCATTATCTTCTGGGTACCAAAGTTAAGATGACTGATCTGTAGTTCCCCAAATTATCCTTTTCCCCCTTTTTTATAGATGGACAAATATAGTGCCATTTTCCAGTGTTCTTGAATCTCTCCTGTCTTCCATGACTTTTCAAAGAGAATTGCTAATGGCTAAGATATCTCCTCAGTCAATGTCCACCTCATATAAGTCTCCAATCCCTCTTTGAATCTTGCTGTCTTCATGGCACTAATTACATGTGGCAATGAGTTCAACACTTGAATCACATTCCATGAAATAGCCTTTCCTTTTACTAAGTTTTGAATTTCCTGCCTTACCCTTTCATTGCATATCCCCTTGGCCATATGGTATGAGATACAGAGAACAGAAACTCCAGCTCTACCTTCTCTAAACTATTCATTAATTTATATACTATTACATGCTGCCTCTTACCTCTTTTTTAAGAAAAGCTCTCATTCTTTTCAATCTCTCTTCATGACAGTATTTCTATTCCCCTAATCATTCTTTTTGCACTTCTCTGAACCCCCTCTAATTCTGAAACATTAAGGAAATGGTTCAGCAAACAGCACTAAATAAATCACTAAACCTCATGCTTTTAAGGACTGATCCAATCATCAATTAAATTAATGAGAAGACCGTCATTGACTTCAATAAGCTGAATCAATTCTTAATTTTGCAAGGTATTAAAAAAAAAAAAAAAAAAGTCACCCAGCCTACTGCTTGGACTATTAAAGCCTTGATCAATATTGCCTTGCAAATATTTATACACATGCTTAGTTTAATCATACAAATATCGCCATTGACTTCAGCTGAACAACATTAATAAAGTTAAATGTGTATGTGTTTGCCTATTTAGACCCTGCAGCGGAAGGTGTGCATGAACAAGAGAAAATAAAAACCAAAATCTTCAAAGGGTTCAATACTGTTCTAACATTTTATGAGTAAAATTTGTCTCTCACTGAAGCAAGTACTAATTATTGTTTATTCACTGAGTTTCTAAAAATTGGCTAAGCATTCCATGCCCTAGTGAACCACCACTCTGAAGTTTACAGAACATGTGAGTAAATAAAACAGGAGCAAGAAGCAGCACTTTAGTCTCCCTAATTGACAATCTTTTCAAACTTTCATGAGGAATACATTCACACTTTCCAAAAAAGGTAAAAGAAATCAATTAAAGGTGCTCCAGAGTTTATACAGTTAATCTGATCTGGATGTGCAGAACCATCAGTTATATGCTCCTACATACAAACATCTGATCAGCTTGTGGTCGGGTACACTGTCCTTCAGGACTTCCCCTGGAGTGGCAGGAAACCCTTATGAAAATAAGATTAGTGTACTATATTTGTTATGTTTTCAATAGAAAATGCTTAAATATTCTGCTGCATAGTTTGGCAAAAGCTTAGTTGAAAGGTGTTGAAAAAGTGAAACTGAAAACAGACCCACGTGTTTTAGTAAATGTGATCGATAGCATTTGAACTCAGTCTTGTGCATATAATGTGACCACTCTTGTGATAAGCTAATTAAATTTGCCAAGATTTAAAATGTTGCTCCAATACCGCATTTAAAAATTGCGATCCCTATATCAATGTAGCTTGTGCAATAAGTGAATTAGTAAATCCTCTTCAATTAAAAGTATTGATTTCCTGCCAAAAAGGACTCACCAGGCATATTTTTGTTATGGGAAAAAAGTATACCATTTAACATAGGTGCAAGGAAAAATAATCTTTCACGGGATGTCCTGAGTTTAACTTCTGACACACCCAGCAACAATTTCAGGTTGCCCTAATTTAGAGGCTATTTATAGAGATCATTTTCAAAGATCATTCTTGATTATGGTAATGTAAGAGAGACAAAAAAGATTTGGGGGTTTGTCCTGGTTCAGATAATCTTATCCAAACCTCATTCAAACTTCTTGAGTCCAAAACACTGGACTGGAAATTTTAGGACAACAAATTTCCATAATATTTCTTGGAGTTTCTACTTTACCTCATGCTGGAAATACAAATTCAAAGAGCTTTTTGCTTAATATTTTGGCCATTCTCTTTTTGGTCCTGGTTGGAACCAGAAAGTGCAGATAATCCAAAAAATTAAAGATATTGTAACAAATCATGGGACCTCTATGGTGCCATAGTTGTCCTTGACACACATCACATCAAGGACAGAATTCAGATGCTCTTGCTCCAAAAGCATAGTCCCCTGCCACTGGAACTACAAGAGAATCTTTATCAGTTTTTGGCAGTATGTAGCCTATGACACACAACTGAGTAATCCTGACCCCATTCAGTGGTCACTATACACTGGCTGATTCATTGTTATGGTATGTATTATATCAGCTTGATGACAGAATTTTTCTTCTGAAGATGTTTGTTGAGCAAGTAGTCAAGCAAGTACATACCATGCCACTTTTGGAATGCATCCATATATAACTTATATAGCTCTATGTATCTACAAGACTTTAGTTCACTGTGGCCATATATAAGGCCTATACATGTTAGGTTCATCCACTATCTCAATTGGCCAACATTTACATTGTTTTTGAAGCTGAATATTGTGAACACGCCACACTTAGCTGGCCAGGGGACTTTGGTTTTTATTTTGTTTTTCTCCTAACATAAGGAAACCATAGATAAATAGTGTTTTCAGAATTGAAGAGAAAGAATACCCTATAAGCTATATTTAACTAAAGCGGGCAGGACTATATGTGATAACACTAACTCTTGATGTAGCTCATTACAACAGGAATTGTTTCTGAAACCAATTAGAATTACATTGGTGCAGCTCAGAAGATCCCTGCCATGTGATCTAAATTCACAGTCATTATTTTAATTTCTAATAAAAACATCACCTGTAAAATAGGAGCACACTGCATTTCATTGTTTAAGATTGCAAAATAATATTCTCTTAAAGGCAGATCCAAAGCCCACTGAAATCATCTGGAGCCTTTCTACTGACTTCAATAGACTTTGGGGCAGACCCATCAAAAGAAGAGACTGGCCCAGACCAGAACCCTGAACACAAGTGTCCCCACACTGAAATAATTTAAAATCCAAACCTGAAACTTAACACAAATGTCATGGTTAGTGAAAGTATTGCAGTTGTAGACAGCCCATGCACAGGAGATGGGGAGAGGGAAGTTTGTATTGGAGCAAGACTGTCTTCCATCCCAAGTCAGTTACCCTACTTTAGTGGAGGGAGACAGTAGTAGGCTCTCTACTGTTCAAAATGTGAATCACCAACTAGCACGGTAAACCCACCAGAATCCAGCACAGCAGCATGTGCAAGAAGAGACTGCCGACCCACCATCTCAACAAAGCCTGTGCCAGCCTCCCCTGCATGACCTCATGCTGCTCTGACCCTTCTAACATGCTTATGCACCACCAGAAGCCACAATTCTCTCCATCAGTGCCTGATCCTATGCTGCTAGAATTTACATAACCCTCCGATTGCCCTCTCTCTCTCTCCCTATACCTGGAGGTTCCAATCTCAAAGTTATCACTTTCCCAGGTCCTCCTCCATCACCATTATGCCTGATGCTACAGCTATCTTTGTCCTCTGACCGTAGTGGTCCTGCTAGCTCTCCCCCTGTTGTACAACTCTGGTGCCAGGAACCCCAAGCAGTGCTTGTGGCATGGAGATCAGTGACTGGATCAGTGGCATGGAGATCAGGTTGAGCATAATGCAACATAACTCTTTGAATGCAACTTCTAAAAACTGGTTGCAGGTGGCCTACTTGTTCCTCCTGCTCAGTCTGGATACACTCCAGGCAAACCATTGGATGACTAGGTGTGCATCATCATGCCTGCAGTGAGGCCATGACAAGTATCTCTGTACAGCTTCTCCTGGTTATGGTTGCACCCCTTATCCACCTGATTACTGATGCACATTTTATGTAGGGGGTTTGTTCATTGTTCCTCTTTCTATTCTGCAAGAATCTTCATCCTGGTGCTTCTAAATCCACCAGACAGTTTTCAAAATGGCCACACATACATGCAACTATCCTGTGGACATCCCTCTCGCCACAGCTGAGGACTAATGAATTCTTACTCCTAGTCACCCTAATTTATTTTTTTACTGCGAGTGCAGGTGTCCAGCACTTCAGCAGCAAATGTTTATTCATCCTTTGAGTCCCATGATCCTCTTTGTAAATACAACCTTGTACACTCACAGTTCAAGTGTGTGTTGGGGAAGGGCAGGGAGTGCCACAAATAGGAGCAAAGCAAAGTAGAGGGTTTTGTTTTTAAAAATACTTGTGAATATTTTTTTTCTGTATTTGCCCAGCTCTCCTGCAGTCTTTAACAGGGGCATTAGCACCCGTTGTCTCTCGCCCGTACTAAAGGCTGCGAGCACTGAGGATTCCAAGCAGTTGCTGCAGCGCTCTCTGAAGCTTTTACACAAACGTTAATTATATTTTAATAGAATTTGTGTGTGTGTCTGTGTGTCTTTTAATAGAATTGGGAAATCAGCCAGACTTCCCTGCCCTAGGGAATTCGGTACTAGTTCTTGTGCCCTTCTCCTGCTTCCCCTCCATTTTTTGTTTATTCATGCCAGAAACAGATAACCATCAAAATCGCCTGTTGTAAGAAAGCATGTGCTATTGCAGGTTTAAGAAAATGTTAATCTCATTTCTCTACATGTTAGTTATTGCTAAGTGACCTATTACAAACTTTCTCTTGATACATGTCTCAGATAACACCCCTCCCAAAGCACAGAATAATCATTTTCCTTAAATGAAATGCTGGAGTGCAGTAGTATTGTGGAGACTAACGAACAGAGGTTAAGATGTCTGTACTGCCAGCCTTGTTTAAGAACAGCCAAGAAGGGAAATCAATATTCCTCAGGAGAACATTTTACTGGTGCAGCTGCAGTTGCTGCGATTCGTTCAGTGTAGTGCTCTCATTAATAGAGTCTAATGGCCACCATAAGATTGAGAATGTGCAGACAGACACAATTATTAAAAAAACCAAAAAAAACCATACAAGGTCTGATTGGCTTTGTCTGACTGGGCACCTTATACCTTCAGAGGATCATGTTATAAACTAGAGCCTAATGATATTTATGAATTGCAAAATTAAGCACTTCCCTGGAGCCAATTATTAGCATGAAAGCAATTGCTGTTCCTTTTTTTTTTTTTTTTTTCAGAGCTTCGGTACAAAGAAAGTGAATAAGTCTGTAGCATTGTGTATTTTAGGGCAAATTACAGCATGGAAAAGAAAACACAATTTTGACTGCATAAAGCTAACAAACACATCTTTTGCATCTAAATGTCTCTCACAATAAAGAAAGATTAATTATGTCTCTCACAATAAAGAAAGATATTATATGCTACCATTCATATGAAGAAAAAAAGTCTTTTGTATTCACTGTTATCAGACCCTCTCACTCTCCCTTCAAACACAAGCACTGTCATGTATGTCATTTGCAGTGTTGTTGTATTTGTGTTGGTCCCAGGATGTGAGAGACAAGGTAAGTAAGGTAATATCTTTTATTGGACCAACTCCTGTTGGTGTAAGGTACAAGTTTTTGAGCAAAGAAGAGCTTTGTATAGGTCAAAAGATTGTACCTTCCAGCAACAGAAGTTCACCCAATAACAGATATTACCTCATCTACATTGTCTCTCTCATGCATGTCATTTGTCATTCAGCTATGAGACTTTCTGGCTGTGGTGTTGAAGCCTAAGAGTTGTAGGCAGGAGCATGAAAGAAGCTACTGGAGAAAGATTGAAAGAAGCAGCCCCAAAGAGCTTGAACAGAGGAAGCATGACCGAGAAATGACATCAAGAGTAAAGAAATGAGGGAGAGAGCCTAAAAATGACTGAGGATGAACCGAAATTACTATTCTGAGACAGACAGCTTATGGTGGAACGTGATCCCTATCTCTAAGAAATGACTACATTTTATATCAAGCAAATTTACTTGCTAAGGTTAAATATTCAACTATGGCCCCCACTCGTGAAACATGATGTGCACAAGTGTACATCTGTGCCTGCACAAAGCCCCATTGGCTTCATAGGCATGCATCAGTTGCCTGTATCAACAATTATTACTGTGATCCGTGCACATTTGTTCAATTGTGATAGGACTGAAAAATGTTTTTGAAAAAGAATTTCTCTCATCTTTAGATCTTGAACAGAAAAGTCACCAACATCACAGAGCTCCACCTAACACCTTATTTCTATGAACTATTAGAAACGTGTGTAAACTAAGGAGCAATCGTCTCCCAACATGCTGACAAAGACAGATAATAGGGTAGCACTGTATCAACTGAATTTAATGGCGGTTTTTTCAATGTAAAGTACATAAAAGACTGTCAAGGTTCAAAGCGAAGCATTCCAAAGTTGGGAAATGCCAGAATTAAAGTTGCTTGTGGAAGCTCTATTCAACCTCTTTGTAACAGGGTCTACCTTGGCATCTCCTGCTGGTTATCTGGAGAATCAGTTCTCAACCAGGCAGACACCACTCTTCACGGTATCTCATGCTCAGTCCAATCTATGCTCCCTTCCCTTCGGGGGATTCTACAGTCCAGTCACCTCCCACTGTGGCCACCAGTGCTATGGCAATCAGGGGTGCAGAGGGGACCCAGGTCTGTCCACTATGCTGGGTCCCAGCCCAGGGACCCTATGTGTGTGGTGGCCTTCCACAGCGTCTCCCACATAACTCCTGTGTAGACTTCCCTGGGCCCCTTCCTCACAGTCAAGAGTCCCTTCTCCACCCTTGCTTCAGAGCATTCTGCTCTGCTGAGTCCTAGAAGCCAGCCACTGCTCTGTCCAGAGTGCTGAAGTCGTTACCCTTTGAGCTCCTGGGAGGCACTGTCCTTATTCTGTGCTGCAGCTCCCTTATATACTGGCCTCCTGGGCCCTGATTGGCTGCCACACAGCCCCTTCCTATTGGCTATTTCTCATGCAGTCTCTCAGCCCTCTTAACCCTTTCCTGCCCAGTGAGGGGCAGGCGCCCCGTCACACCCTTATGTATATGAATTATGGTATGGTTTTTAATTACATGATCACTTATTTCCCCATCCATAGATTCCCCTGCTTTATTCAATGTACAGGAGGGATAGTGCTCTAGGGCTGAAACAGAGTCACTAACAAAGGCGGTCATTGTCTGTGGTATCCCTGCCTCTGTTGTTACAGAAGTTAGAAGATGGATAGTGAATGAGCCTAGGTATTGGTGGAAGAGACAGGATGGTCAAGTGATTAAGGCAGTTAAACACCATGCTGAAGAACTGGATTCTATACCTCCTTCTCCCAGAAGCCTGGATCCACAAAGGAACTTAGGCACTGCAGTGTCTAGGCTTTTAGGCATGTAGAAAATTACTAGAACAACAGTGGGATCCACAAAACCTGAGGTAGGTGTCTAGGCTCCCTGTACAATGAATGGGGAGAGAGAGGCACCTAAGAATGGGAGCAACAAAAGCCAGAACACCAAACAATTCCCTTCCTAAGCTAGGCAATGGGAGATGCTGACAAGCTCTGACCCTGTCATGGAGATATGTGCCTAAATACAGGCTGGAGGGGCAAGCCAATCTCTGCTGGCGATTCACAGCCAGGGACCCCCTCTTGGAGTCAGGCAAATTAAGTGCCTAAACCATTTCTTGCAAGAAACAGGGGAGGAAAAGAAGGAGATGCCGCCATTGTAACTTTTACTACAGTAGAATTAGTGGGAGGTGAGAAACCCCACTTCAGTCCAGGCCCACTCTGCTTGATGGGAAGAAGGGATTTTAACAGGGGTCTCCCACTTCTCAAGAAAGTGGGCTAACCACTGAACTATGGGTTGTTAGGATGAGGGGCTGTCTCATTGGGTATGTCTATACTGCAATGAAAAACCTGCAGCTGGCCCAGGCCAGCTAACTAAGGGGCAGTTCAATTGCAGCATAGATGTTTGGGCTTGGACTGCAGACTGAGTACTGGAATCCTCCCACTTCACAGAGTCCTAGAGTCCTGGCTCCAGACCAATCCCAAACATCTACACCTAGATTAAGCAGCCCCTTAACACAAGTTGCACAAGCCTGAGTGGCCCATGTCACAGGCCATATCAAACTATCCCATAGCCCAAACTATCCCATAGCCATATCATGGGCCATATCAAACTATCCCATAGCCCAGTGGCTCGGGAGACCCCTGTTCAATCGCTTTGCCACCCAGTTAAGAAGAAGAGTTCTCAATGGAAAAATGTGTAAAAGTGATCATATCAGTGGCAGACATAATGGCTTATTATAGGCGCCAGGGTGGGTTAGGTACATCAGTGAGCAACTGAAGACAAGGGTGAACACAAAACTTCAGATTTCCGAGTTGAGAGGGCTCTGACCATTTCAGTCCATCATACAGTGTCTATAACTCTCGCCACTCACCTTCCCAGTACAATAGAAGGTGCTACAAAAATTATAGAAGACATGTCAGATAATTGACCCTTGGCTGTGCAGACCACAGTTTCATGCCATACTATGTCATTCCCCAGCGTTCTGGCCAAACTTGGAAAATAATCTATATCCACTAGCAAGAGACGGACAACTCTGCTGAGAAGGATTCGCTTAGAGAATAGTGACTTTTTTGCTAGCAGGGAATCTTTACAAAATAGTGTTTCAGAAAGACAAAGCTTTCAGATTGGAGGAAAGCAACAAATCAGTCTTACAAGATTGGCAGGGATTTTGTTCTGTAGATCAAAAGAGAACCAACAAGTAAAGTCTCCTTTTGTCAGGTAATTGTTATTTTTAAAAAGGGTAGTGGACTTGCACTTCATGGCCATCATTACATTAAATCTTATGGTGTGGCTTTCGCTTTTGATTTTTCCTCATGTCAGCAAAACCAGATGCTATAACACCACAGACTGATTTTTTTTAATGAAAAGTGCAATATGATACTCACCCTATTATCTAAGAAACTGACAGAAATGATCATCACTTGACAGGGAGGCATACATGACTGCTGTTACCTCTGATAAAAACGTGTATAACCAAACTAGGATTCCTTTTTGGTTTCTTCAGTGCAACTGCCCCAGAAGCTTAAGAAAATTAGCTGCAGTGCTGGCATGTCTAGTTGCATTGTACACAAGTCACAGTACAGCAGAAACTGTTGAGGGTAAAACAATGAGCTTAATTCCATGTTCATCTACTCCCCATATGCCAATGGTCTGCAGCAGAGTCTCCTTCACCACCGGTTTCATTGGTCAAAAAGGCAGCTGGAATCAGACCGTGGACACAAATTTAAAAAAAAAAAATCATGGAGACAACGTTGAACCCTAGCACTCAGTTTGCATTTCAGTGGACCTTTCCTAATGGAAATGGCATAGAAACGTACTCTAGTTAAATGGAAACTGAGATTAAGGGTTCCAATACTGAGGGGAGAGCTTTGGCTGAGAAAGGCTGAGGAGTACACCCAAGATGTGCTGATTCAGCACCTTTCCTAAGGGGCTGGTATTGTGAAACCTGGAGGAAAAGTTGCTTCCTCTGTATGTTTATCTCTGTTATGGAACTTAATATTAAAATCCCAGTTGGTAGAAGAGAACCAATGTGAATTCCATAGCTTGTTTACTTAGGGAAAAATCTAGTCTTATGCTTTTGGAGATGATACCACCTCTGTCTCAGAGGTGGCAGGGGAGGCGGGATTACCCATATCCATTTACTGCAGGGTTTCTTGGACCTTGCTCTGAAGCAGCTATTGTTAATCACTTTGGAGACAGGATACTTGACTAGGCAGACTATGGGTTTCCTCCAGTCCGGCAATTCGTATGTTCCTTTGTCTATCTGAGTCTTTATATTGCAGCCATCCTGCCTTCTTATCAGATGCATGAACAGATTATTATGAGCCTGAGTCTGCTCTCCATTGAAATGAATTACAATTAATGCCCTTACTACCCAAGCAGGAGGAATAGAATGGCTGGAGAACCAAACATCACAGAGTAGGGACTGGCCCTGTGCATTGGGCATTAAGAATACAGCTAAGAGCACTGCAGAGTTCCCCCTACATTTGGAGAGTTAATTTTTAAAATGCAGGCTTCTAAATTAAGGCACCAAATTTGATGCCTTAATGGGTATTTGGTGCAGACATGACAATTTGAATGCCAAAATTAGGCACCCAACTTTCAAAATTGTCTTGAGAGAAGCACTGTCATCAGTGTATTCCAAACAAGAAAAAATATGAATTTTTAGATTTAATTCAAACTTGGTAGGAACATATGGGACCCTCTTTTAGGGCTGGTTTACACTGGTGGCTGAAGTCGACATACTTTCATTGACATATTGCAGCTTCTTCACAGTGCTGCATCTATGGGAGATGCCCTCTTGTCAACGCAGCCTTACTCCTTTCAGGGAAGTGGACTAATAGAGTCGACTGGAGATCCCATCTCTCAGTGGACCAGCTCAATTAATCCCACTGCATCAATCATTGCAGAGCCCACAGTGTAGACATACCTTTAAATGTGTCACCATTTCCATGGCAAAGGGATCTCGCAGAAAGCACTCAGAAAAATGTTTCCTCTTTGGCAAAACTAGGAAAATAAATTTAAAAAGTCACAGATTTCAGCGTCAGTTACAACTAGGTAAAGGCAGATTATTTCACTGAAGTGACTGACAGTAAAGTATGGCTCACATCTTCACATACAAATAATCAAACAGGAACAATTGGTGCTGTAATTTCACTGGGGGATAAGCAATTTATGTTCTGTGACTGCTGTTTATTGTAGTAAAAATGATTGTTTTCCTATTTCTTCTATCCTCCTTTTCCCAAGCCATCTGTTTGTTGCATCTACCAGTTATGTCTAATTATATGCTAAGATTGCAAGATCTTTGGAACAGGGGCTGATTTTTTTTTAATTGTTTGCATACAGTTCCTGATAGGGGCCTCTAGGGGTTATCATACTACAAATAATTACTAATACTACGGGCAGCTCTGCTTACAGTTTGTCACTGAGTTCTCTAGAACTGTCTCTAACAAAACATGGAGTGAGTTCTTTATATTCTTTGTTTGAAAAAATCCTTTAGTATGTGTTGAAGGGTTATTTGATGAATGTGAATGATGATGAAGTTCTAGACAACTCCGAGTAATGTTGACAAGTGGCCAAGAATGAGTACATGCTTGTGTTATCAAGGCTGCATTATGTTGATTGTGTGTACATGAGTCAGGGTCTAAGAAACATTAATGCACTTGAATTATTTTAAGTGTTTTCTGTTCCTTGGCCTTTTTCAAAACTACCATTGAATGACTGTCCTAAAATCTTTGTATAGTAAAAGAGATTTTAAAAAATGCTAGAAGGCCAGTACAAGGAGGCACAGTAAATGAAACCTCAATTGATATGTCTGTCCAGATGTGAAGTATTCATAGATGCAGTGACATAAAAATTAATATATTATCTTTTTAAAGCTGATTAATAAAAGACTATCTCACCAACATTTCTCTAGTCACTATTTTGTCAGCCTGTCCTTTCTGTAGGATTACAATAAGATAATTTAATTCACTAAACTTGACAAGGTCTTTGGTTTTAATTTGGAGCATTAGGGATGCGTTTTAAACTACTGGCCTCTCTATGTGTGCATGAAAAATTGCCCACACATTTTGCAAGTACAAATATGGACTGTAGACTTGGACTTCAAGAAAGTCAAGTGGTTTTGCAAATTCCAGAGCATCATCAGGTTTTCCTATTCTTGTTGAAAAGGAGCATGTTCTTCTTTCAGTGTGTACAGTCATTCCCTTTAGTAATAGATTAATAACGATGGAACCATATGAAGCGTTGACACAAGTAACTGGAGTGATTCCGAAGCCCTTTTTGATTTGCCAGTGCCACGCTCCTTGGAGTTTTTTATACCTGTGCAAAGTGGGTATAAAACATTATTATTCTGATCCGACAGCATTGTACACTCACTTTGTATTCATTTTGCACAGGAATAACTGACAAAGTGCAAGGCAGTAGGGAAATCAGGCCTTTAATATTATCTAGCTGTGCATTAATGATCATGCCAATATTCTACCAGGATATGATATATAGTTGCTTAAATGTCTTTCTATGCCTGTGGCAGAATCAATGCATAAAGATTCCAGTCTCTCCTACTGTGGCAAATGGAACTCAGCAACTCCATTTACTCACCCTTAGTCACAGATTTCCTGGTACCTGCCAGCTCTGATGTCAGCTTTCCAGACGTTCAAATGTGCCTGGAAATGTCTCCTTCCTGCAGGACCTTCAAAAGGCTTACAACTAACTTGGGGCATGGGAATCAAAATCCCTACTAGAGAGCACCAACAGGTCTTTATCATAAGGACAAGCCCCTTTCCGTGTGGATCTAACAGTCAGCAATGTTAGCACTTTGCTTTTTGAAGCCAGGGTGCTTCTGAATATGCATGTTCTGCCCTTTTAAAGCAGGACATAACTCTGTTTTGGCTGATTCACTCCATTGTTAGATTGTGCACCCCTCAGGATCACACAGTAGTGAGTCAGTCATTTGTAAACAGAAGGGAAAAAACCACCAGTGAATAGAGAAAACCACAGGCTCCATTTTTTTGTGATCAAAGGCTTCAGAGTAGCCATGTAAAAAGAACACAATTATTTATTAAACAAAACTCATAGTGTGATCTTTTCTGCACAGCCTCACCTGTGACCTCGCGTCTGCTGGAAAGGACCACTCTCCACAGAGCTGATAAAAGATTCCCTGTTCAAAAAAGATAAGCTTACTTTGAGGGTTTCTCTGAGCAGAATTTGAATTGTGTAAATTCTGCACTAGTTATTCCCACAGTCACTGACTCCAAGAAACTCAGTTTCAAGACCAAAAATAAGATTCCCACAGCATTTCAGGAGTGTAAGGCCAGACCTTCTAAATCAGCCTCAATAAAGAAGGTGGTGTAAATGCACAGGATTTGCAGCTTTGAACACAAGAATAAAAATAAATTTAAAAATCATTACTGATATAAGTAATGTCTATATGCTGTCTAACCAGGCAGATTCTACTGGAGGATGTTTCAATAATAAATAATAACGCTAATCATGTGTGAAATTAAAGTAAAAACACCCCAAATTTTGCAAAGAAACCTCATTAGCATGACCCAAAGGGGTCATTTTCTCTATAGTGTTCAAGCTAGAGAGGCATAGCATTGTTATGTCAGGCATATGAGGTGTCAGCACATTGTTTTTGTGCAGGACTGGTTTTGAGGGACTAGTTGATTTTTCTGGGCATGGGGCCCAGTTTTTGTTTAGTTTTCTGTAAGGTTACACAGCAGCCTAGATACTACACACAGAGATGGGCAACGTAGAAATAAACATATATCTCAGTTCATATAGTGAATGGAATTTACACTTGCCAATCAGATTGTTGAATGCACAGTGACTATGTAAGGTATCTTCCTGAATTGCTTAGCAGAAAAAATTCCCATTGATTTCACTGAGAATTTTGCCTGTATAAGGACACTAAGACTACACCTCAGAAAAGTTTATTTATAAAAATAGTAAGACTTCAGCCATCATAAACCAAACTAGACCCTGGTCCTGCAATGAGCTTCGGACACTTGCATGAGATACACTATAGGAGCAGGAGCTATGATACCTAAAGTTAGGTACTAAACTAAAAGGACTGATTTTTCAGACGTGCTGGGAACAAACCTGCAATTCTCATGGATGTTAGACAACTTAAATATATTTCTAAAAAGTGGATTTATGTGTCTAATCATCAACACCCAGGTTTGAATTGAGGACAGTGGATTCTCAGCAACACTGAAAATCAGACCATTGGGCCAATATTCATAAAATAAATTATATTTACAAATATATATGCAGGTTTATGGCTATAATTTCCAGTAGACTGACATGCACAATTAGATTTGGGTGAAAGTGCAAAACATTTCCCACAGATAGTCATTTAAATGAATTTGTTCACCAGGGCTACGCCGCTTTTCATTAGCTTTCTGTCAATATTGAAACAATTGAGTTTTACTGGCACAAATGTTTGTGGAAAGTCCCATCTATGATTGTTCATAGAAACTGAATTCTAAATGTGCATGAAGAACAATTTACACAAGAAGAGCTTGCACATTCATTCAGTCAAAGAACAGAAACAATATTATGTAACTTCTCTGACCAATCACAACCAAGCAATAAAGTCTCACTTGTGGAAATATGTTAAAATATATTTCTCTATTTAATACAAACAATTAATAGTCTTGGAGAAATTTTAAACTGATTGTGTATATTTTCAGAGTAGACAAAGAGGCTAAATTCATATATGCAACTGGGATGGGGAAATTGGTGCCATAATTTCATGTGGCTCTCAGTTGGTTTGCTGTAACTGCTACTTATACTAAATATTATTTCACTCTTACCTTGCCCTCCCCCTTCCCCAACCATTTATTCATTGTATATAAGAATTGGCCTTCACCATATGCTTAGATTGTGAAGTGTTTGAGGCAGGGACCATCCCTTTCATTATTTGTGTGTGTGTGCAGTGCATATAGGGCACTGAACTCTGATGCTCGGCTCATCATAGAATATACTGAGTCGCATTCTCCTCTTATGCTAATGAGAACTGCAATTAATTCTACTGAAATTAATGGAGTTACATTTGTGCAAGCAAGCAGAGAATGGGGCCCATTGCAACAGGCCACCTGTGGTACATAGAGAAACTATCACTCTCCAGCACTAACATCCACGGGATAAAATTATTGTTATCTGCCTGATATAACAAATGAAAATCATTACATTCCATATGATATGTCAACTTCTTGACGGATTGAGCGGGTCTACACTGACTGCTCAGTTGATCCAGATAAGTCAATCTGACAATGGCAACTTTGCTGTCGTCAGTGTAGATGTACCCTGACTCAACTGGCATAAGCCAGCCACAGGTTTTTCTTCTCTGCATAGACTTATTCTGCACAAATCGCCATACAGGTGAGGGACGTTAGTGTGAATGTTGCTCTTTTACAGAAATTATATCCCTTCCGAAAGAGTAGACCCATCGATACCAGATGGGCAATAGTTGGGTCTTGCAACTGGAAATGCCCCACATCTGGATTGAGAAATCATCAGCAAATGGACTAAAGACTCTGATTATTGTTCTGCTCTCCTCCCCATGAAGATGTCATGCAAGTGGACTCCTCCCTTCAGCTGAGTTTCAAACGCACAGCACAGGACAAAGGGGAATAAAAACCCCGAAGCAAAGAAACTAAGGATCTCTAAGCTGCCTGGACTCTGTTTGGGCAAAGTGTTTCTGGGCATATGAAAGACATTCCCTAGCTGCTTAGCCTGGGTTAGCCCAAAAGGACAGTAGAGCTTGTTGATTATAGAAGCTTACATTGTTTTTTAAACATAAGACTATAACTCATTCGTCTGTCTGTTTGCTCACTTTAACCTTTTAAATAACTCCCTACTTTCCTTTCCCTATTTAATAAAACTTCATATAGATTACTATAGGATTGGCAACAAGCATTCTCACTGGTATGAGACCTAAAGCACAATTCACCTGGGGTAAGGGACTGGTCCTTTGGTATTAGTAGTAACCAGAATATTGGTGCGATTCTTGGTATAAGGGGCCATCCATCACAAAGACATGCTCTGCTGACGGACAAGACAGACCAGAGTACCAAGGGGATGTCGGTGATTCAGTGTTTAAGCTGTTAAAGTGCCTGAGGAGTTTGCACTTGGTCCAGTTGGTTGGTGAAATCTCAATTTAGACCTCACAACCAATTTGAGGTTTGTGCTCTGTTTTTTGGCAATCTACCAGTTCTCACATTCTTTGATCACCAGTGGAAACATCACAGTTTCACTGACCAAAATAAAGACTGGCAACAGGAAAACAAAGGAAGCATATTAAATCTTCTAGCCCCATGATCCAGGTCCTCTTATTACACTTCAGAAAATTCAGAAGATAGTCAAAGATATTTCTCACTGAAAGAGAGAGAAGGTAATTAACAATGGGAACAACTTCCCTAGATGTGTGATGCATTTGACATCACTTGAAGTCTTTAAATCAAGAGTGAATGTTTTTTTAACAGACATGCTCTAGTTCAGCAAGAAGTTATGGCTTTAATGTAGGAACCACTTGCTGAAATCTATGGCCTGTGTGATGCAGGAGATCGGACTACGTGATCATAATAATCTTTTCTGGTCTTAGGGGCTATAAACCTGTGAAAGGTTAAAACTTGAGCTGTGAGCAGTATAAAGCATGGGGTCAGTAGGGACCAAAAGTCTTAGGTTCTCTCAGCCCATTTTATTATAGAAAGGCAACCTAACCATGAAACTCGCCATCACAATTAGCACTAATTGGCATTCTTGTTGACAGCCTAAGTAGAGAGGCCATGAATTGATTGGAGAGGGACAGTGAATTATGATAACCTTCTGATCCCACCAGGTCATGGATGAGCAAGGTCTGATCCCACCAGGCACATTGGCAAGGCAGTATTGGGAAGCTGTACTAGCACTGCACATCTGGTCTGTACTTGGTTCTACGGACAGACGACTTCAGTTTCAAATGCAGTGCCATCAGTCAAACCCTGAAGTACTAAATTCAATTAAAAATAAAAATAGACCTGTAAAAACTTGAAAACATCCCCCAGCAGGCAAGTTCTCTCTCATTTTAAAAGCTTAATTAAACTCGACGGGTAAAATTCCCGGGAGGGACAACAGTATTTATATAAGTTATTTTTGTCATAGCTCACACAGTCTCAATTTAAACTTCACACACTTGGTTACCTTGACAAGGGGGAAAAGGAGGAAGAGTCTGGCTTTTGCTAATGTAATTTGGGCCCATTCTGCCACCTTCAGTTTTGCATAATATAGTCCCTTATTCCACAAGTAATCCCGCTGAAATCAAAGAGAGCGATTATTCAAAAGGTGGAAGAAGGTTGTTTCCTAAAACTATGTATCAGTCAGATTAGAGCCCTTGTACGGATGGGTGTTGGAGTTTCTGACTTCTCTGGAGATTCCATTTATTTTTGTCTCCTCTGACTCTTAAGAATAAAACTAGAACGAACACATCTCCCAGTTTCTTGCACTCTGAAAATCCGAGATAAGATGAGTGCTCTTCTTAATATTAAATGTAAGTGTTTGTCCCTGATTACCCAGACTGTCATTTTGTGTTTGGTTTAAAAATAAAAAATCTTCAATTAAAAAAAATGTTTGGCCATGATATTCAAAAACAATTAGTGTTTTGGGGGGGTTGGGTGCCTAGGTTGAGAGAACTTAGAAGGGCCTGGTTTTCAGAAACAGTTTAGCACTGTTCCCTCCAAAAGTATCTCAAGCAGTCTCTTTTTTAAGGTGTCTCAAATTAGCCAACCAAAATCTGAAGAACTCCAAATCACTAGTAATTTCCAAAAAATCATGGCTATTAGCTTTGATTCTCTTACTCAATATCTGGTGCCCGGGGAAAAAAAAAAAAAAGACTGCATTGCATCTTTAAGTGGGGGGGAATTTATCTGGCTGGCCAAATGAAGGGAAAAGTGCTTTATAGCTGGGGAGGGGGAAGGGAGAAAGGGAAAGAGAGGTCAAACTGATGCAGAACTGGACAACGGGCCAGCGTGGTAACACTGACTCATCCCGTGGGAACTGGATGGATGAAGGGATTTAAAAGGATCGGCCCTGTGCAGGAAACCCCCTTTCACATGGAGCAGGCTGAGGCAGGACTCACCCTCCCTGCCCTTTAGGTTGTGATATGCCAGGTTTGGTCAAGACCTGTTGTGAGCATTGCACTACCCGCCCCATTTTAGGGGAGCTGGGCAGGAATTTTTCCCTTACTACCAGCTTGGCCTGTGTGGAGCTGGGGTTTTTTCACCTTCCCATAGCAGGTTCAGGGAGGACTTAGTCCATGAGTGGCATGAAGGGAGGTAGGCTTTATGTCACAACTCATTATGTAAGTGTGAGATGAATGTTCAGTGCAGGTTCTCCATAGGAAAGATATACAGTGACCGGATAACTGGCTTGGAAAAGGACTTAAAAAGGAGGTGTTCATTAAAGAAATGGAACGGGGCATGGGGGGCTCCTATAAATGTGGCAGGGAGCCAATCCCCCTTTCTTATACCCACTCCTTAACCTTCCTACGAGGAGGGGGTGGATGGTAAGGTCCTGTGGGACCTGGATGGAATAAGAGAGGGAGTTGGCAGAAGCCCGCAGGTAATTATTGAATGAACATGGGGCTGCTTGCACTGTACACTTTTATCTGCCAGGTAATCCCAGACATCTAATAATAAAGTTGCGACTTGATTAAAACCATATCATATGTCTCCTGTCTTTCTTTCAGTTTAACCAGACAAGGAGGGGACCTCCTATCCCCACAAACCAACTAAAAGATAGAGACAAAAACAGAAATACATTATGCTATTTGCCCTGATGAAGCCTCATATATAATGCATGTGCATAGAAAGAGTTTGTGATGCACTATAACATTACAGTGTGCGTTCACAAAAGCAGAAAGACCTCTCTGAATCCCACCGCCATATTAATTACTTTAGAATCTTGGTGGAAATTATGTTTTTTCCAGAACTGTCCTTTGATTGGACAGTCTAACAAGACAAAACATTTTTATTTTGTTTAGCATCTTTTATACAAACAAGGTGACTGCAGGAGGGGATTTGTAATGAGATATAGTTCCTGTAACAGGTGTATTCTGTCCCCATCTCCTGATGCCCCAGAAACCTTTCAGACTCTGTCCAGTAAAGGGCAGCTTCATATGAAATGTATATTTCCATCACCAACACAGCACAGTCTCATGCAGAAAAGTATTTAAAGTGTTTCTTGCCCTGTAACTCTTTCCCACAAGGCCACTGTGCTTGGAGATCTCTTCCTTAAGAAATGTCATCCATGTGCTCTTTTATAGCCGACATTCCAGAAAACACCATCACAACCAACACTATCTGGCATCCTCCAAGCAGAAACACCAAGAACCGAAAAGACAAGAAGGCCGAATTACAGTACCCTCCAACCCATAGGAGCGGTCCCTCCAGGACAGTGTTCTGGGATGTGGATGGGACATGTGGAGAAAACCCAGGATAATGGTTCATCAAGGAGGAAGTCTCTAGGGCATGCAAACAAATTTCACAAACAAGACATTGCCTCTTACAAACCCATATTAAAACTATTGCAAAATGTTTTATAGGATTAGCTTCATGGAGCCAGGAGTCAACTCTTTCCCAGCTGAGGCATCACATGGTGGTAGCCAGGAGCTGCTTGAAGTTGACCTGACATTTATTTATCTATTTATTTTTACCTCACCACATTTAAGAAAGGGCTCCTTCTGTTTGTACTCTTGCAACTGATTGGAAGAGATGTCAGTTCTCGAAGCACCCAGTTAAAGCCCCTCCCTTCTATCTATTACAAGCACTGATTTTTGTTTTTTACAATATCAAACAGACACACACCTCTCATTCATTTCAGCAGATGTCTGGGAATATTGAGAAGAAGGGAAAACTAAGGTATGTTTAGGCGTTCATTATTCAAGTCGTAACAATTGTTAAAATGACCTGACTATCCGTGGTTAGGGTTTAGAAGAAGGAAGCACAAAATGCACTAGGTTGCTATTTAGGCACTGCTGTGAGTAGGGGATAACATAGAAATGCACCATCCCTAACAGGAGCTCAAGCAGGGATTTAAGCTTCACTGGTCAATATAGTGGGGAGGGGAGGACTCTGCTTCCCCCCTGCCCTTTAAGGGCAAAGCATAGTGTGGCAGGGTGCAACGAAAGAGCACGACATGTATAAATAACTTTCCTTGTATTCTGCACTACAATGGCTGAGTGCTTCAGATTTAGGAAGATGGAAAGGGTCCATGTGGATTTGTAAGATTGTTCAGACATATTTAATGATGTAGAGGAAAAGGCTTCGCTGCTTATTATAAAATCCAATTATTTTCCAGTCTAGACAACCCATAACTTTTCTGCCCCTGCATGTTATTGGAACTCAGAAGTCAGAATACAAAATAGTTCTATGGTAACTACACATACTTAAGAATGTTTGAATATGTCATACTGATAATGAATAAACTCCTTTGTCAGATTAACAGACACATGCATCATTCAAATTGAGGATGCTTGAGGGATACAAATTAGTTGGAGCCCAAAAATACGTCTTGCTTTTAGAAAGGACCTAGGATCTGGATGTTTCCAAGAATAGGCAATGGAATTCAGAGCATCTCACCACTAATTTGATGGATCAGTCCATGACAAGAGGGCACCAGACTAAAATATAACACCATCTGATGGGCCCTAGATGGCCTATTTGAAATGAGTTATTCCCAGTCCAGTTGCTCTTGGGCAGATGTTCATCTCATAAAACCATCACATTTGGGATTAAATGACTGTCTTGTCTGCAGTGTTTTTTTTCTCACCCCTTCAGGTGATCCTTTCCCATCAGCACTGAAGCATTTGGCACATTAAAATAGTTAAACTTGTATTGCTACACTCATTCTGTGGTAATATTATGTCTGCATGCCTGTCACTGTGGCACCTTTTAGCAGCACTAAGTTCACATGAAAAAAATTAAATTCAAGAAAACCCAGAGTCAATATTTCCTGTGTAGGATTTCAAAAAGGATCAAATAACAGAAGTGAAGAATAAACAAACATGATGTTTCACTCAAATCCATGCAATTAAACAGATTTGGACTGTTCTTCTTTTGGCTTCTAATTTATGTTAAAGCTGTTCAAGAGATTCTTTGGGTCAAATTCAGCCCTGGTGGAAACAGACAGTATTTTACTGAACTCAATGAAATTGTTCCCACTTATGCTGAAGCTGATCTAACTCCTACTGAAGCCAATGGAAAGACTCTGACTTCAATGAGAGTTGAATAAGATCCTGAAGGGGAAGTAATGCCATATCAGACTGGAGATGCCAAAGACAGAAACAAAAACTGGTCAATAGAGGGTATGGGGTGGAGAGGGGATTCTTTGTCTGGACAACAGTTTAGCTAGATCTTCCAGGACTCTATGAGCAGAAATGTGAGAGTTAAGCCTACCACTGATGCAATGGAAGAATGTGTTGACTTCTGCTCAAAAAGCAGCACTCAGGAGCTAAAAGCAGTAATTACTAGGTTTAAAAAGCAAAACAAATTAAGCTGTCTCCTGTGGGTCTTGTTTCTCTGGGATCAGAATTTAACCAGATGGTCACTGGAATTAGTAGAAAGGTCAATCAAGAAGCAAACTGCCTCACTAGTTTTAAGCCTGAAAATGATAGGGAATTAAAATGATCTCATCACAGAGTTACTTTAATGCAGTTAAGAATAATAATACTGTAGCAAAGAGTCAGGAAAATCAGATACCTATGGTCAATGCTGGTGTCCTGAACAATTTTCCTCTAAGATCCTCTCTACACTGGAATTTAACCATATTTTAAGAATGGTTCACCAAGCCAACAAAGACCAGGCTATATGGAATAACTGGGAAAGAGAGAAAAATAAATATGCTCAAAACCCCTGAGGATAGAAGTTTAGTTAGGGATAAATTCTAACATTCTCATCAACAATGAATAGTACCTTACTCTTTGACCGGTCTCATTTGACTTCAGTGGAACCTCCTGTGAAGAAAGCTATTGCTCAGTGTGAGTGTGGGTATCATAGTCTTTTCTTTAGAGACTAAGGGCCTCATTGTGATTTGACCTATACAGATGTGCAGGGATGAGATAGAGGGCACAATGAGCCTTTTCCCACAGTCAGTCCCCATTCCCAGTTTTAGCAATGCCACAGAGGTTAGGCAGGGTTGGAGTGAGAGCAGAACCATGTCTTTTTCTCCGTCTGCCAACCAGCAGAGCCAAACTAAACTGATGGAGAAAAATCCAAGCTGTAGGTTTGGAAGAAGTAGAGCAGGAAACTTGTTAATGAGGTGGACAGAGTCAGACTTTATAAATATTTAGGAGTAGACTGTGTCATTGTCTTACTTGGCTAAGCACGGGAGCGAGGCTAGTATAAACACACATGCACAAGACCAACCCAGATCTTGCCGAGTGTGGAGTACTGCCCCTGCTCTTTGGACACTCCCTTGTCCATCTAGGTAAGGACTAAGCTTTGAGTCATGTTGGTGACTGTCACCCAAAGTACCTTCTCTATCTAGAAAGAGTCCATCTGTTCCTTTCCGAGGAGGACCTGTCAAGGAGATGCATGCATTTGTCATCTCTAGGCTGGAGTATTGTAATTCCCTCTACATAGTTCTAAGTCAGAAGTTAACAAACAAGCAACAGCTAACGCATATGGCAGTGATTTAATTTTGCATTTGATAAGACAAAGAGAACATAATATGCTAGGGCTCCACAAATGCTTCCCATTCACTACCTAATCCACTTTGAAGTTCTGCTACTGATCTATAAATCTCTTAATTGAATAAGGCCACTTTCCTTTCTAGGACTCATCATAGTATCAATGATCATCTGGCTTATTGCATCTAATGAGGGTACAGGCAGAAACTGGGGGGGAGAGAGAAGTAGAGCCTTCATAATAGTAGCCCTGAGGCTTTGAAACATCCGCCCAGCCAAACAACGTCAGAAAGTGCCATGCCCTTACCATCTGCTAGTTACAGGTCAAGAGTCTTCACCAAACACCAGGAGCAGAAGAGAAGAAAATGTCAGTAGCATGTACAAAATTAGAAGTCAAAGACTAAGGGTATGTCTAAACTGCAGGCGCTGCATTGGGCTCCATGGACCCGTACAATCAATCCTGGAAGTGCTCTCCGGCCGATGCAGCAAATGTCCTTCCTCCCACCCCCACCCCGAAAAAAGTAACGCAGCGTTGACCAGAGGGCATTTCCTGTCAACACAGCACAGTGGAGACGCTGTGGTAAAGGAACATTAATAAGTTGATGAGAGAGACACAAGTTTCAGTACGTAGCTTGCATATCTCCCGTCGATGCCACCAGCAGTGTAGACCAGGCCTCAGCCACACAACAGGATGGAGAAGAAAGAGATGGCACTATTTTGTGTAATTCATATAGACACCTGCTGAGGATACCGCAGAGACAGTCAACTTTCAGAATTTCTGATGGATTGCTTATCTACTGCAGCAGACAGATTTGTCAACATGGAGATACTTATTTGTTATTTATTGAATTAGGGCTCATGATGAACTACCAGTATTAGTTTGCTACAGAAAAAGAAATCACAATTATGTATATTTTTCAAAAAAGATAAAAATAATATTTCAATATTTTCAGTCTTCCTACTTTCATTCTGTTCCTTCACACTGGAAAAAAAATTGATGTGAGGCGCTGTCAAGAGTTCATAATTAGATACAGTTCCTTCCTGAATTTATTCTTATTATTTTTCTTCTATTTCACATCAAATTATATTGAAGCTTTCTAAATGGAGACTGAAGTAACTGATATCCCAAGACCCTGGGGGAGACTTCACCATATAATTTTTACTCTCCAGTTGCTACATTAAAGCTATAAAAAGTTGCTATATTAAGTTAAATCATAGTACAGATATCAGCTAGTCCAGTGAGAGTCTGACTTACAATACCTGTCTCACCAGAAACCACTAAAATATTTTGTTGGAAATGCAGTCAGTCCAGATGTACTTCCACAGCTAAGAAAGCCTGAACAACAATACACTGTGTGCCTTCATGTATTCCAGGCGGTTTGTGTCACTGTGCTCTAGTCTGCAGTGGTATGAATTACATTCCGTTTGAGAGAGAGACTTATCTATCCTTCTCTTTTTCTCAGCAGTTGGGGATGTATTTATAGTGGCTGCCTAGGAGCCACAGAATTTTTCTTTAAAAAAAAAAGATCTACCTTATTATTAAAAATAATCTTAAAACTCAAATTGTGTGCATACAGGGCTGTTGGCTTTTCATCTTTGATGTGATAATTAGCCAAACTCAAGTAAAGGTGCAATGAAGAAAGGTGAGATTAATATATGCTACTTGTTCTACCAGTGGGAACTCCTTTTATGTGTGTATCCAGTACATGGTGAGGTAGTAGAATCGTGAGCAGCACATAGAGCTCTGCAGAAATGTTTGTATCCAAAGTACAATTGATAAGAATACTTTGAACTTGTTCCATTCAGTGCTTTCAAAGTGTTTGGTAAATATTGGCTAACACTTGCAGCACAATGTCAAGGTAGGTAATGGACCCAATCATTCCCCCTTGAGTAGGTAAGGCTTCCATTAATTTTAATGGGAACTTTGACAGCATAAGGCAGCCAGGATCAGACCTGTCATTACTACTGTTTTAATAGGCTGGCAAACTGAACAATAATCCGATTTTAAGAAGTTGCTTGAAAACTCTTGAAAACAATGGGAGTTAGATGCTGCGGTGCTTTTGAATATCCCACCAGGTGTCTTCAGGTATGCCTTCATTCACTGCGGCACTCTTGGTGCTGTCAGATTGATTCTTCAGGATCAATTGAGCAGTTGTGGAGACCCGCTCAAATAAATCCAGAAGTCAACAGCGTTAATCACCCCTGCAAAAAGATTAACACTGCTTCGACAGGAGGGCATTTCCCATCAGCGCAGCATAGTGGAGATGCCACGCTATTCAGAAGTTAGGAAGTCAATGGGAGTTACGCAAGCTACATAGAGTATCTTGCATATCTCCTGACGACTGCCCCCGAATTTCGCCGCCAGTGTAGACCAGGCCTAAAGCTTTAGGATCCTAAAGCATTTTAACCAATCTGGCCCCTAAATTTGTAAATCTTCATCTGATTATATTGTCGTCTTTCATTTCACAAGTGAATTTATTCTGGGAATTTAACTGCTTTTACTGGGATTGCATTGATTACCAAGGGAAGACTATGATCCAAGATCTTCAATTTGCACGTATCATTATAAAGGCTATTGGGAATAAAGTAAATATGTGTAGTTATGAGGATTTGGGAAATTGGCCAGCAACTTCTAGGCATTTTTATTCCAAGAAAGACTCTTCTTAAAATTGGTGGAAGAGAGATGATCCTATATGAACTGCATCCAGAATGGAAGATAAAGCTGCTTGTCTCTTTATACTTAGTGAGTAGGAGGCAATACTTCCCTTTTCAGTCAACATTTGCAAATTCTAATCAAATTGTTGGCAGATCCATAGACTGGACAAACTGCAAACTAAGCTCCCTATCAGGCAAATGCCCACATGTTCAGTGACACGGTACACCAAAATTAAGTACTTATGTGTCTGCAGGACAGGGGCCTACAGTTTACAAATATTTTGACAATAATGATATAATTGAATAATAATATAATTGAATAATAATATAATTGAAAACTATATTCCGCAAATTCAAACGAAGACCAAGGGGATAATTTGGCCCTGATGTAAGTGAATGCAAGTCCTGAACTCAGTGTAACAGTGACTCCCATGCCAGGTCTGAATTATTTGATCCCAAGTTTTAGACATAAATTGCAAATATACTGAGCACATTGCAAAATACCAACTATACAAAAATATAGTAGGTCAGCTGGTGTAAACTGGTGCAGTCAATAAAGCTAATCTGATTTACTCCAGCTGAGGATCCAGCCCATATTTTTAAAAATAACGTGGGAAATTTTATGTTAAGATGTCTCGCAAATACTGAGCAATGTCACATACAGAAGTTTTTTCTGCAAATTATTGCCTATGGGCTAGGTCCACAAAAGGCCTAACTTGAAGATTTACCTCAATCCACATGCCCAGGTGCCTATCTCATGCGTAAGCCCCAAGGGATTCTCAAATCAGACGTTGCCCTACCTGTTTTGCTGTGTGGTGCAATGCTAAATCCTTCTGTGATCTAGCCCTGTATTTAGACCTGAAAGAGCACCACATAGGGTTTGTCTACATGAACACTTAGTTTTCAATAAGCTGGGGTATGAATCCACCCTGCCCATAGTTACCAGAAGTCAGCCCATAATGCAACATAGTATGATATATAGTGATATCTTGTGATTTGAGTTAACTGAGAAGATAATTTTTGAGTCATTGCTTTCATCTGCAAAATATTACTTGGGAAAGTCATCTTAAACACTTGATATAAAATAAAAGTCATTCTACGTGTGCTAAGGTCACTATTGATGCAGACATTGAATTCTGCCTCTGTATTTATCAGTAAAAACTTCAAATCAAAACCAATCTTTAGGTTTAATAGGTTTAATTTAATATTTAAATCCTTAGAGAAACAACGTGAAGAGATGTAAAATAAACACCTATAGTCAGTAGGCACATCACTGTTTGTGTAAGGTGACTGACTAGAACCCAGGAATTCCTCTAAATATTTCTTTATTTAGTTCATGTTCGTACTTTGAAAGGCCTTCTCTCTTTCAGTTGGAATGTAATTTGAGACAGATACTGATATTTTATATCTGGTTTGATTTTCAGAGCACTTTATCAAGTTCCTTATACTGTTTTCTTTAGTGTATCATTCTAAAACGCCTTCAGCAGTATATAAATAAATACATTCTTCCTCTATTGTAAAATTCCCATTTCTCCAGAGAGAATCCCAGTCCAGCTAGCTCCTATTTTCAGGTTTTCAAGAGGCACCCCCACATGCTTCCATTATTATTTGGATCCCAATTTGAATCAAAATATTGTCGCTCCAGGATATAATCCACCCTTGCTGACAATGACCATATATGCTTTATGGAAAGGAAAGCTGGACTGTTTCTCTGTCTCAGAAAAATTCAAAGTAAAATACAATTTCTTTTCTTTTTTAACCTCCATATCAGCAAAACCCCTTCAACACATTATTTATTTATTATTAGTACTAGGAGTAGTTTATTTGTTACAGTGGAATTCTGAGTGCAAGCCTAGCTGAACAATTATAGCAACATGCAAAGGCAGACCAGCCATAAGGCTATTACTTATTATGGGAAAATATTATGTAAGGAATGCATTATTTGAGACAAGCCCTTGAATGGAGTGCTGTGTGTGTCACGGAGGTATGCTAGAGTAATGACTTAAAACTCCCGATTTGTCTCACAATACTCAGAAAACCCATTTCTTTAATTAATAAATAAAGCCTGTAACTTCCCTTTATTTAATATATGGAAAGCTGTATCTTTTCAATATGGCTTTTTCCCATGGTGTATCAAAAAGCATGTCACAAAGGAAAAGGGAACAAAAACGATTTTCAAGGTCATTCACTCATGAAGTATTCTGCCATTGCAGTTCCCTTTTATTCCTCCTTTTTCCTTTAATTGAATTTATTGATGGTGAAATGAACCAGATTGACAGCACAGGAGCCCGAAATCTTTTATTCGTCCACAGCATGGATAGCACAAGCTTTGCTCCATTGTTCAAACAATGTGCCTCAACCCTGACCTTGAGGTACAAACACTGGGGCAAAAGGGTAATTAAATTCTCCATGTCCCCTCAATTTGTGACCTCATTTAGTCTGTCGGTAAAGACGTCAGGTAGGCCCTATCTTCACTGCACCACCCAAAATGGTTTGAACACAGCTTGACCTTGTATACACTAGCCAGCCAGATTGTGCTATCAACTTGCTTAGCATGAACAATTATTAAATTATATGTAATCTTAGTTGTTAAGCCTTGGCATAGATCTGCACCTCCAAAGTGCATTACTTTGCATTTATCAACACTGAAAGCAATGCACAACTCTACATAGAAAAAGATGGGGTCTAAATTAGCTGTTACCACTCACAAAGGAGTTCTTAGATTTATTGTGAATAGTTCTCTGAAAATATCCACTCAATGTGCAGCAGCAGCAGTCAAAAAAGCTAACAGAATGTTAGGAACCATTTGGAAAAGGATATATAATTAGATAGTAAATATCATAATGCCACCATGTTACTCCCATACCTTTAATACTATGCGCAGTTCTGGTCACCAGATCTTAAAAAAAAGATGTATTAGAAAATGTACAGAGAAGGGCAACACAAATGATTAGGTGTATGGAACAGCTACCAGATTAAAAAAAAAAGAGAGACTTTTCAGCTTGGAAAAGAGACAACATAAGGGAGGAAATGATAGAGGTTTATAAAATCATGAATAGTGTGGATCAAGGGAATAAGAAAGTGTTATTTACTCCTTCACATAACACAAGAGCCAGGGGGTCAGCCAATGAAATTAATAGGCTACAGGTTTAAAACAAATAAAAGGAAGTATTTCTCCACACAACGCAGTCAACCTGTGGAACTCGTTACCAGTGGATGCTGTGAAGACCAAAAGTAGAAGTGGGTTCAGAAAAGAATTTCATGAGTTCATGGAGGATAGGTCCATCAATGGCTATTAGCCATATTCTGGATGACCTTAGCTTCAAACTGCCAGAAACTGGGAGTGAACCACAGTAGATGGATCCCTTGATAATTGCCCTCTTCTGTTCCTTCCATCTGAAGCACCTGGCATAGGCCACTGTCAGAAAACCACATACTGAGCTAGATAAACCACTGGTCTGACCCAGTATGGCCATTCTTATGCACTTACCATCGCCTGAAGTGGAATTACTGGTCAGGATATATGTTCCCCATCCAGTGGTCCCCAAACAGAGGATAGGCACCAGATATCTGCTGTCAAAGCAGGAATTGCAACGCAACTCAGCCATGGACAATGGAGCAAACATTCTGGGAATAATTTCTTCATCCCAAAAGAATATAAAGGCAAACATTTGGAATTTCTCACACACAATGGACTAACACAGGAAAACAAAACAGGACCAAAGTAAAATCCTCCGTTTTCTTCCCTTCAAAGATCTGGCTTCAGAAAATTGTATTCTGGGCTGAAAAGCCTCAGGCCATAGGAAGCTACATTCCTTTTGGTCGTTTTTCACCTCAAGATGCAAGATACGTTGTGCTTTGTATTCTGACTCTGGCCCCAGAATATCAGTTATCACAGACCACCTCATTGTTCAAGAAGCATGGGCCAGATAATTCCTTCAATAGGCCATCATTGGCTTGGTCAAGCCTCTGAATTGGACTGAGCAGAACAATTCAGTTCACACATCTACCAGACAGCCTTCAATAGTAATGACTCTTGGATATGGGAACCTAGGGTAATGAACTAAAGAGAAATGTGTCCATATCCAATTACCAATTTGCAGGTTATATGATGCAGTTCCCCAGTGTTTTAGCAGTATATATTAAAAACACTGGGTAACTGGAATTCTCCACAGCTGACCTCCGAGCTATACCATGAGAGGAAAGGTTCAAAGTTGACTAAAGGCCTCACATTGGCTCAAGTACAGTAGAAGGTCTCAAAAATGAAAAAATTGAAATACTGATAAAATTCTGTCTTAATTTACTACTAGCTGTTTATGAGGGAGGGTAGCAGGAGTGTGTATTCAAGATATTGGAGTAAAACAGACATAGGGTGATTGGATTATTGAAATACAAACCTAGGATAACCTTTCTTAAATCCACATACAACCTCTAATGCAGTGAAATGGAAGATTTCATACCAACGGACTGCAGGATTGGGCTGTTCATGCTCTGATATACTCACAGGAGAGAGCAGGAAAGGACAGTGAGAGCAGATTAGAGTTTGAAAGGTACATACACCCCTTAAACCCACAAAAGGAGGACTGGGGGACCAATAGCAATACAGCATGAATACAGTCACCATGCCTCCCCCAGACTATGATAGGGGCTGAGTAGCTAAACCCCTGAACCCCATTTGTAAGATAAAGGTGCTTTGTTTGTTTGTTTCCCAAGTGCATTTTTAAGTGATCAGGGGACCATTGAATTGAAAATCTCTTAAGTTTCACAAGAGGAAAAACAAGTAACATGAATGCCCTTGTTGGATTCCCCACCTCTTATGTAACCAGAGATCCAGCAGTTTATGAAAGGAAGAATAATCATTTCAATCATTTCATTTTGAGTACAATGCCATGTTGCAAAACTTTTATATAAATTAGGCTAAAAGTCCCAGGACGCAATCCTGCTTCTGGAAAGATTCCTATTGACTTCCATGAGAGCATGAATAGTCCCTCACTGTAGTGAGTAACATGAGGAGGTCAGGCCGCCAGAGCAGATTACTACAAACTTGTGTGTGACTGTAGTAAAATTACTCGGGGAAAAAAATATGCTAGAAAAGCAGTAACACTGAAAATGTAAATACGCAAAAGATAATCTATGGCTACTGTAAATTTTCTCTGCACACTGCACATAGTAATTGTGAATTTCAGCCCTTTTTAAGTTATTCCCCCACAAAAAAAAGAGTAAGAAAAAAATATAAAGGGTCATATTCACATTACTCAAAAGGGAATATAACATTTTTTTAAAAAAAAATGTTGGGATAGAAGCCAAACTTGTGAAATTTTAACCAAGACGGATTATTTTTAAGTCAAAAGCATCTGAAAAGCAAGGTTTTATAACATACTAGCCATCTTACTCTACCCTCAACCATAGAATTCCTGCTGATGGCAAAATAGCATTCTTTCGATACATATCATTTCGTTTCCAAAAGTATAGTCTGAATGGTGGATCTGTTAAAGAAACTACTGGGAAGATATAGGTATAAGATCCTTTTATTATAAAACTGACCCTACAATGAAATCCATGTAAGTACACCGTGGCACTCATGCAGTTCATTTTAGGATTGGGGTCTAAATATGCCTATGAATTTGTGTTTTCTCCTTCTTCCTGTGCAATCACTGTCCAGCACTATGCTCCAACGGCACAGTAAAATAAATCATTCTTAAAATTGTTTCTACCTAAAAAAGCAACATTTCATGTCACCAAAACCCAAGAACACTGGCACTGAAATATCATTTAGACTACATATGAGCAGGAACAGCCAGCAGCTAAAACTTTTGTTTTCCCCCCATCTACTTTTTTGCTTGGATAAGGATTGTGTTATAGATATCCCCACCTACATCAGGAGATGAGACTACTGTAACACACACCTTAAGCCCACTCAGACATTTAAATCAGCGACCAATTCAAAGCACACTGAAGTTAACAGGAGTCCTCCCTTTCCCCTGTATTCAGGCCTTCGTGCAGACTGAGGCTGCCTACTGGATAAGAAGAATATTTTGCCATAAGCATCTTGCTTCATAGCCTGGGTTGGATGTCTGTTGGCTTCTCAGTGGAATTTAAGGTGTTGTTTCTGACTTGTATGTTTGTTTTAGAATTTGAGATCATTTAATTAAATAAGATCTCCAAATTAAATCTCTCTCTCTCTCTACTTCCCATATCTCTCATCTTCTCTGTTGTTATGCGGTTTCGGACAGGGGCATGTTGTGTCTTCTACAGCACGGACCTCCTGATTGGCATATAGTAAATAATAGGATAAATAATCAGGTGAAAGGATATCATAGACAAAAATGTGCTCACACATACCCTATCTGTTCTTATAAAATCTTTTTTTCGTGGATGTGTAAATAAAAATGTGTGAGAAAAAAATGTATATTTTTAGCTAATAAATTTCTTGAGGAAATTGCTTCATTTATAAAAACATCTTATCTGCAAACGAAAGTTATTAAACCCTTCTCAGTAACACAAATAATAAATGAAGATTAAGTTACGGAAACCTTGGCACATTTGCAAGCGTTCCTGGCTGATCTGTTATGTGGCAATTTGCCATTTATGTTTCATAGGTCAGAATGACATAGAAAATATAGGAGAAGATAATTTTATTAAGTAGCAGACATTCCTTTACAAAAGCATACTTTTTTGCCAATATCCTCACAAGACAACATTTGGTTGAAAAGAAGGAGAAGAGAGTGAACTAAGAGTAAGTGAACCTCAAGAGATCTGGGGTTTCAGCACAGATAAACATCCAAAAGTTCAGATAGTGGTTACTTATCCAAATTTATGGAGGTTTGCTCCCTCCATTTCTAACATCTGCAAGGATTTCTAGACCCTCCTCCCAATTTCCAAGCCAAAACGCTACATAATGTATCTCTTTTTTGCTTTGTGAACCTCTAGTGGGAAAACCTCACAGTTCTGAGAAATCTCAGAAACAGTAACAGGGCTTTTTTCAAGTACTCACAAGTGGTGACAGAGGTTCCATGAAAGAAAGAAGCTGAGACTGAAATAAATAAGTGGGGAAATGCTGGAAGCGAGGACCTTTACAAGATACAGGAATTTAAACAAACTAATGCAAATCTGTTAAAATGAAGAATTTTTTTTTTAAGTTAAGAGAAGAATAGAGTAACGTTATTTTATTCAAACTACTTCTCAGAACCAGATCTTTTTATGAGGTTGAGCTTGATTCAGACCCATGCTAAAAGCCTAACTTTCTGAACATATTCTATGCATGTTAGCTAAAATTACATCTATACAAAACAAAAAGGGACATTAAGTGCCTTTGCCCAGTGCCACAGAGGAGGTCAGCAGCGGTAGCTGGGAAATGAATGTAGGTCTTGCTACCTTTCCCTACCTAACAGGCCATGCTGTTTTTGTACTAACATATCAGAATTTGTTGACTCTAGCTGTACGGGGAAGAATTTATATATATATGAATTAAAATTAATAAAACACTTATAAAGCACTGAGACTCTTGGTTGGAAGTGACTATACTCTGTAAGTGCTAAGCAGTGGTATTATTATATTACCATTTCAAAATTCATTAAAATAGCACTACTGATGTCCGAAGAGTTGAAAGCATATCCTCTCATCTAGAACTAGTCAGTTCTCTGCCGCTGAAGAAAGCTTTTTGTACCATAACTAAATGCTGCATACTGTATATTTCAGGAGCCATGATACAGAACCATTAAACTGGAAAGAACAAAAATACAGAGATTGAGTAGTTTAAAACATGCATTCCCTGTCAATGATAAGAGTTTTGGTCATAATTGACTGACCTGAGTGAGATTCTTGGAAGCATCACTAAGTAGGGCATGCACCATACATGAATCTAAACTATGTCCAGTGTACATCTGGCATTCAGTGTTTCTGCTGTGTTAGTCCCAAGATATTAGAGAGACAAAGTGGCTGCGGTATTATCTTGAATTACACCAACATCTGCTGGTGAGAGAGACAAGCTTTTGAGCTGACACAGCCTTCTTCTTCAGGTCTGGAAAATGTCCTCAGAGGATGTGTCCACACTGCAATTAAAAACCCGCAGCTGGTCCGTGTTTGTGTGGCTCTGGCTGGTGGGGGGGGGAGGGTTGATTGCATTGTAGATGTTCAGGCTCAGGCCGGAGCCCAGGATCTAGGATCCTGCGAGGTTGGATGGTCCAAGAGTTCAGGCAGCCCCATTAAACAGCCCCTTAGCGCAAGTCCCTGCAAGCCCAAATCATCTGGCACAGGTCAACCACAGAAGAAGGGTTTCAGGAAAAAAAATTCTTTCAGTCATCGAGTATGTGTTGTTTAATGATACCCTGAATGGGTTCCAGTGTGGGGCAGTAGGGGACAACTAGTACATTTCTGCTAGCTCTCTTTGGAATTGTATAGTGCAATGTTGTCATAAATAAAACAAACAACAAATAACATGTTCCCTGTACACTACAGCCTCTGTGATTTGATAAGGACAGTAGGCACTACCTTAGTATTTTGAAAACCTGGGTTCCATCCCCTACTCTGCTACAGACTTCCTGTGTGAGGGGCAAGTCATTTAGCCTCTGTACCTCAGCTTCTCAGCTATTAAAAAAAGAAGAAGAAATTAGCACTTCCCACCACACGAGGGTGTTGCGAAGATAAATACATTAAACAGTGGGAGGTATCATGCTAATAAGAGCCACAGAAATATGCAAGATGGAATACTTTGTTTATACTGGAACGCCTTTTGAAATGTATTATTATGCAAAGTAATACAATGCTAACAACAACGACAGGAACCTAAATACTTATACTTCCGTTGGAACAAAAAAACTACTTAGGCACCTACATCCCAATTTTGGCTCCCCTACAATCCACAGAATTCCCATTGAACTCCGTAAGTGCCTGAAGTCCCTCAGTGCCCAACTTTTTCACCGTGACGTTTCCTTCAGCACCTATGTTTCTGCGTCTGAAGCACACACAATGCTTCCCCGCTCTAAGTGTCTGGACAGCTATCTCCCACCTCACCCCAGAGTGAGTCACAGAGCAGAGAATGACAGGCATTTGTTTACTAAGTTGCATGAAGGGCCCAATCCAATAAGTGTTCTTACCAGATTGGGTCCCCGCCAAAATCCAGCCAAAGGAGGAGGAGGAGGTCACCTTATAACTTTAGCCAGGTGGTTAGATCGCTCATAGGCAATGTGGAAAACACATTCAGTTACCAGAGGGGGAGAAAGAATTTGAAGTGGGGTCTTCCACTTCTCAGGAGAGTTCTTTAACTACTGAACTACAGGATAACCTAACATGGGGCTTCTGCAATCTTTCCTGTCGAAGCTGTTCCACTGTGGATAACTAGTGGAAGAGTGGCTGGAGCAGGTGAACTGGACCAGACACAGGGTCTCACCCCCCACGTGGGTGCCCTAACCACTAGGCTATAAAGTCGTTCCTATTCTCTGTATCTCTCTGACCCAATGACTGTGCCACTGTGGGTAAGCACTGCTTGTGCTTATTTCAGCACCTAAATAGGAATCTGGACACTTAAATAGCCATGTAGTAACCTGAAATGGGTATTTAAGGCCAAGTGGCTTGTGACACTCTGCAGCCCCTATGGTCACCCTTATAGTGTAATTGTGTGTTGTTTAATGCCAACTATGTCATGTAAGATGTTTTTGGAATGCTCATGATGTACTGAGCATTATCATTACAGTGAAATGTTTGTTGCAGTGTCATGGGTAGGGTGGTTATGAGGCTTCGCTCTGTAATATTCCCAAAAATGTGTCCTCGTGGCTTGAAACAGATGCAGGCAAAACTCTCCAGGAGTAGAGGGGCAGTTTGCACCTCATTAAGGTGCGTGTAGAACAAACCCAGCTCAATCTTCCAGGAGCAAATGACTGACCTAGGCATCAACAAAGAGCCAGTTGCACTCTCCCCGGCCTTGGCCAGCTTGGAACCACATGGGGTGGAGGGCAAAGCTCTAGAGAGGAAAAAGACCTTTTTAAATAGGGGAGACAGCTGCCATGCTCGCTCTCTTCCACCCTCATCTATAAACACCACCAAGCAACTGAAGAGCTAACCAAAGGGCAGAGCCTGGCTGAAGCAAAACCAGCCAGTCCATAGTGAGAATCACCTACGTTTGTAAGGTTGCTGAAAGTGTTAAGGTTAGTTATCTTTCAATTTATAACAACTTAAAGCCCTTCTGGAGTTAACAAATGTGTGTGTTTGTTTTATCTAAAGCAGTGCATTTGGTATGACGTGTGTGGGAGACTTCACTGGGAATAACGAGGCTGGTGCACATCAATTTCTTTGTTAAATTGACAAACTTCTGTGAGCTTACATGGTTCAGTGGGCAGCACTGAGCAGTGTAAAATGGAGGTTCCTAGGGCTGCATCTGGGCCTGGGGTCATGCTGATGTAGAATCCAAAAAGTGGCTTGCTAGAAGCACTCACTCACTCACTCAATTAAGAGCAGCTTGCTTGCTGGTGGCTGTGCATAAACACCCCAGGAGTAGGGGTTCTCACAGCAGAGCAGGCAATGACAGGCTCCAGGATTGAGGTGACACAGCAATACACCAATCCAGATTGCACTAGGGGAACATCACAGGGCTACGTTTAAAAGTGGCATTAACCTTCTGTACACTAAGCTGTACATTGCTCACACCACAGCCTTTGGCCGTAGACCTCAGGCACTAGAAGCAAGACTTTGTGAGAGCTATTGCCTTCAGGTCTCACACAAGTTTCATAAACCTGCCAGAAGCTGGTAGGAAAATACCAGCAGATTACAGGTTTGCACAAATTTAGTATTTTGTATAATTGACATAAATGTAAATAGATTTTCTTAATTTGCATGGACTTGAAAGAGAGACAGAATGAAACCTAGAAAGGAGGAGGGAAAAGAAGAGACTGAGAAAGGGGAACAGCACAAACAGGAAGAGAGAGACAGAGTGAGACCCTGATATTGTATTCAAATATCCCCTTCCACTGGCAGCAGCTTTGCAATCCCTCACCACAACCCACCCCAAAGCATTTCACTCTAATTCCCCCCACACCTTGAGAAACCTGGGAATGGGAGAAGCAGCTTCTGGAAGCTCTTCACTTCTCCCATGTCCTAGGACACTTCTGGGATCATCTTCACTCCCCCACATAGGCCTGAGGGAGCAGCAGCACTGACAGCCAGGGAAGCGGAGGTAAGGCCTACAGAGAGTAGTTGCTCCCAAATGCCATGCAGTACTCCGAAGTGCTCCCAGCTCCTCAGCAGGGAAAATGGAGGGAGCAATTTAGGTTTGGGTAGCCAGGAAGGTAAGCCTATTGCACATCACCATGGCTCAGAGGTATCCCGCAACACCAGTGCTAGCTCACTGGGAGCCCAAAGCAGGAATATTTTTGCCCTCCTCCCCATACACTAAAACAGCCATGTTCTTATAATAAAAAGCAAATGGGCACCCATGAGCTGCTTGGGGCCCTAAGCAATTGCTTAGTCTGCTTATGCCTAGCACCAGCTCTGAGAGAAAACAAAGACTGTTTGCACGCGCACACACACCCTTAAAATGGGACAAAAGTGATGCATCATCTGTCCCTCTGTATGGGGTGAACAGTAAATCCCTAGAGTGGAGAATCAGAGAATTCTGAAACTAAACTGGAGATTCACTTGAATCTCTAAATGTTTTGCTTTCTTAACAAAAGGCACAAAAATCCTAGAGTTTTATTATGAACAGCTCACAAACCTCTAATGGGTAACAGCCTGAAGGGAAGCTGTCAATGTGTTCTTTCTTCCTGCCTTGACCAAAGCTGTATCAGCACCTCTACCAGGATTTTATTGGGAATGCATACCTGTAAGGATAACCATCCTGTTATCAGTATGGGAGTTGCTATACTAATTGCTGCAGAGCATGCCCAATGTGAACCAGGTGTTTCCAGAAGCCTATGCAGCCTTTCTGACTCAGTTTGAGCTAAAAAAAATATGCTCCACGTTTTCTCCAGCCAACCTGATTCTTAGTGCTTTACTAAATGTCCCAACACCTTCATCCAGATTGGTAGGCACCTACCTGGAAACATCAACATGTTTTCTTTCTTAAAAGCCTCTTACTAGGATTGAAAAGGGAAAACATTAAGTGAAAACAATTACTTTGGCTGTTTCTTGCTGACATCGCATATTTTTGTGGTATCAACTTTACAATATTATTCTGCATTTTTAAGGCAACTTTCTCTCTATTGTAGTTCTCAAATGGAGATATAATCAACCCTCAGTTGGTACTCTCGAAAACTAAAGGGATTATTAAAGTTCATTATTAAAGAGGAAAGGCCAAGTTCCTGTTACTGCAAAAAATTAACCTTCCACATGTTAAAAAATAGCCTCTCCAGTACTGTGAGGAACTTCCAGAAAGACTGTATGAAAGTGGCTACTGAAGGTTTAAATGCAAGTTCCTTAAATGAAAAAGCTGAAAACCTGTAAGCCAAGCAAAGAAAGCAGAAGTGAAATCAGCTGATGTTTATCTGTAGCACAAGCAGTGTTTGTCAGGGTTTATTTCTGCTTTTGAATTGAAAAAGGATGAAAAGGAGCAAAAGACGACACAATCATTGCTTCATCTACTGCATGCTGAAAGATACCTCACTATCTGCCCTCAGTCCTGCTCCCATTAAATATTATTTTTCTCAGTAACTTCAATAGGCACTCTGATTGTGGAGTTTCTCAACTAGAAATAAACAAATACTGTACATTTCCACTTAACATCTTGCCCTTTAGTTCAGGATCAGAGGGAACTAGATCCAGACCATTAGCTCAATTATCTGGTAGTCAGAGTTCATTAACTTGACCTTAGCTTTAATTAGAAAAAAGGAAATGAATAGTTTTATTCTGAGGCAAGGATGAGTTTCCAGGATGTGAAGTCAGTCCACCAAGAGGCACTTTTCTTTGCAATGCTACTGCTTTTGTAGCACAGATTTCTTTACTTGCCGTGCTCAGATCTGAAGCTCACACTTAATAACCATTTTCACCAGCTTTTACTTTTGGCTGATCAATGTTGCTTGCCATAATAGATGCAGAAGTTCTTTTTCTTACAGGCAGATGGAAAGCCTGGACACAGATAGCTACTTAAGAACATTATGGTGGACTGGAAAACAGATGAAATTATATGGGTATTTTAGGATTTTTTTTCTTAAACACTAAAGCATTTATCTGACGTGGTAGGCCTTTGTAGATGAATCAAACAATGATCCGCAAAGATTTTTAGGAGCTTAAATCAATGGGAGTTAGGCACCTAAGTACCGTTGAGGATCTGGGCCTCATTCACTAGTATTTACTGTTCTCTGTATGGATAGTTTCACCTAGCACAGCATTATGCATAGCTTAGTAAACACAATTTGCCTATTGGTAACTGAACCATTTCCATAGGTAGTTGGGTGAATTGTTCAAGAAGATTACGGTGCCCACTTGAACATCACAGATACAAGCATTATATTTCAAACTGAAACGTTCACCTACCTCACTCCTGCCATCAGCACTGGGCAAACAGAAAGTTTAGGGAGGATGAGGTTTTCACATATATTGTAACATACAGAATCATAAGACTCTTCTAAACCTACCTGAAACGTTTTCAAAATGAAACACTTTCAATAACATTCCTAAAGCTCTCCAGCTATTTGGTGCTGAGTAGTCCACTCAATCCTCCATAAATTCAAGGGTAAAACCTATCCCTGACATAAGGCTATTGACATCAATGGATTTATATTGGGGATTAATCTATCTGAATATTGGTTACAGGCTTCAGTGCCGGCAACACACTGAAATAATTAAAACTGCTGTCTGCAGAAGGCATACAGAGAGTGTGACAGCAAAAGTGGATTCTGAGCAAAGAGTTGCCATTCAGTCTTATAAAGACTTCACCTTGGCCCAGTTCAGATAACTAGCATGAATTATCTAACCAAATAACACATGGGAGTAAAATATATGACTTGTCTCTGGGTGAATCCAAACACCTTTGGTCAGGTGGATCCAAAATGTCTCTTCAGCTTTGCCCCAAACCGGTTGTTTCAGCACCTGCCAATGCAATAACATCAGGTATTTTATTTTGTTTTGAAAATTTCATATAGCTTTCATCGTGACCTTTACATGGTTATCCTCTGACAAGAGACCTTAAAGGAACATTGACAAGGTCGATGTTTATGGGGTGCCTTTGGTTTCCATCTCAGATTTGCTCTGTGTGTTTCACTGTTCTCCAAAATATATATATTTGGTATATATACACAGTTGCAGGCAGTCAAGCTGAAAGTGGATTCGGACAGTGGGCCCTGGTATGAGGAACTCTGCTACCTTTTATTAGCTGCACTGACAGTATTGCAACATACAGATGTGACGTTACTATGAGTTAGCATGACATCGTGTTGCTATGTTATGATGTGAGAATAGCGCTTTAACTTGCTGAAGTCATTACTGACTTCAAATCTAGACATCAAATCCAGATGGTTTGGTGTTGAAACCCCACAAAATTGTGGGCGTCAACCACTCAGTGAAGGAGATTTGGCAGGCACGTAACTGAATGTAATGAGAATGTCTGTCATGGCATCAGGAGGCTCTGGAGACGTCATAAATTATATGGGTTTATAATGCTTCTGATTTTGTTAACACTGAGTGAAGCCATAGGTATGCATTGTTGGCAGCCATGGACAAAACAGCTGTTTCAAGAATGTTTACACAAACTTTACAAGTACACATAATAAAATCTGATACTTTATTTTATTTGTAGAGCAGAGACATGCATTGTTAGTGCTCAGTACTGAAAGAGAATAAGGTTGCAACCTTATTCAGTTGTATATAAATTACATGGCTTTCATATAATACATGAATTTCAATGAATTTGCCTTTGATCTCCTAGGCTATTGCTATAGGCTTTTGGTGCGTTTTTCTAACCAGTGGGGTTACATTAATTGTCCCATCTCAAGGAAAAACAAAGAAATCTTTCAGGATGAAGAAAAATAGCTTTCTAACGTACCCATAATACGAAGGGATATATTCTGATCTCAGTTATGTATTTATATATATATATATAAAGTCAGAGTAATTTGATTTCAGTATATATTCAACTCTGGATATAAATTGGTGTCAGTGGGTACCAAATTTGACAGTAAGTTTTAAACACTGCTTGAAAAGTTTGTCGTTATAGAAGAGCTGAGAGAAGTTCCTTGCAACTTGAAAAAATAATTTTTACAGCTCTGATTAATTTTTTTGAATCTTTATGTGGCCCTTTACAACAAGAACAATTCGAATTCTAAAAGAACCTAGAAAATGTATATGCTACCTTTGCAGATATTACAGCTGGTCACTTGGGTGCACAGCGAAGCATTTAATTTTCTCAGGCAGTCCAGTGACAGATATCGCTTAGCGAGTAACATCATCATTGTCACGATGTAACTTCATGACATCATAGGACCGATTAGATTTGACAGAGACCATTTGAGAGGCTATTCTCAATATTCTCAATAGTCTCTATACTGTTGCCAAGTGCAATCTGGTGTCCATCTGGATATAACTGGAGCGCATCTGATGTGTATTCCCACACAGCCATTCCACTATGTGGAATGTTGATTTCCACCACATTACTACCTTCTGCATCATCTACTGGAAGGACAAGTGAGTCTCACCTCCCTCAGAAGTTGTTGTGCTGAGTAGAACCATGTGAATTAGCTCCTAATTTCCCTGACTATAGTATATACCTGCTGTGCTTCTGCAACAGCTGTTCTGCCTTGAGATCAGAGGCAAGTGTCCTGACACACTATTTTTTTCAAACCCTACTGCCCACCCATTCTCTGAATTTGTTTGTAGTACATGGTTCAATGGCTGGGGCTTATGTACATGCTCACAGCTGTGGTCTAAAGGGCTTTGGTGTTTATCTGTCTAACATACTTATTTGTCCCTCATTCCCACAGTGTCTGAACACATCACAATCTTTAACGTCTTTATTTTCACAACACCCCTGTGAGGTAGGAAAATACAATAATCCCCATTTTAGAGATAAATCACTGACCAAAAGAAAATTAATTCTGGCTCAGATCTTCAAAGGTGTCTAACTCATATTGATATCAACTGTGATCGATTTAAGTGGGAGCTAGATGCCTTAATACCTTTGAGTTTCTGGCCCAGAGAGACTATGAAGCTTATTTGATTACATAGCAAGTTTTTGGCCTCTCAGGTCCTAGACTAGTTCCCTAATCACTGGACCATCATTCCTTTCAACTGTCCACATAGCTAGCCAATAGCACACATCAAACTACTAGGGGAAAAAATCTCCTATGCCCATGATTTTGGCGTGACTATTTTACAGGCGAGACACTTAGAACTGTTGATGCTAATAATGGTTGTCTGTGAGAATCAAGCAAGAGGAGAGCATGGCCATCACTATCTTGTGCCTTCTATGCTTCCAGTAGTAATCTCTCCACCATAGGAGGAACTGCTACTTCACCTTTAGGTCGCAGAGGAAAAAAAAATCTGTCTGCTAGGAGTTGCTTCTTCCTTGCCACTGCATTCTAATTGGTATTTCTCTTCTGCACCCACTTGAGCTTTTTCCCACATCTTCAGGTGCTCTAGTCATCTCACTGACAGAAGCTTATGCTATGTTGGAAGAGCCATTAAACAATGTTTCCTGTATAGATGTACAATCATTTCCAGATGCTACAACTACATCATCCCCATCAGCTTCTAGGTAGACAACTTGTGCCATATTTTCTAAACTCAAAAGGTTGCCTCCTGGCCATTTCATTGTTGATTGGTTACTTGTTCTTATTCCAGTCTTAAAATGGCAGCTTAGTCATAGATTTGTCTTGAGGCAGCAGCCTCTGGTCTTCATAAAGCAGAACAGCTGGAGTGGGAAGTGTCCACCAGTGGTGAAGATATACTGCTGAAGTTAATCCAGCCCCTCATTTATGGCTGTGGCATCTTCAGGCAATCATTGGTTCAGGGAAACAAAATTCCTTTTGATCAATAATTTGTGGTCTCTGCTGCCACTTCTCCCTATTGTGTGCATGAGAGAAAAGACATCAAAGGAGAGCTGCATGGTATCTTTTCTAAATGTAATAGAAAAATGTATATGGACTTCAGTCCCATTGACACTAAGGGCCCTTTATACCATCTTGGCAGTGTTAGGTGGCCTTCCTGTGGATGTAAAGGTAACTAAAGCCTTTTAATCTGCCAGACCAATGTAAAGGGGCATACATTTTTGAGCTAAATCAGTAGTCATTTCATTGTTTATTTCACTGCTGCTTTCATGACATAAAATCACAAAGAATAAATCCTAATTATCTTCTTACACAGAGTACCTAAGCTACACCTTACCCACACCCACCCACCCCTATCTATAGTTTTCATTTTTCTTTAGCTGTTAAAGTGAAAGATTTTTAAAGCTAACTGTTGGATTTATTACTAGAACAACACATGGTAAGATCTAACCATTTTGCTACAGCATCTATATGCAAATCATAAGATATACTAAAAGGGAAAATTGAATAGTTAAAATGAATGTCTCATAAATATGTTTAGTGGCCCTAAAATGGAAGTAAATGGTTGAAACTGCATTCTGTGCTTTGTGAATGGAGCAACACTATTTGCAAATATTTCTATACTAGCAAACCAATTTTTTTCTTAAATTCACACAAATTCCATATAATAATTCTGCCAAAATAACATTTGTGGTAGCATAGAATTATTGTTTGTTCAGTTACTTCACCTAAAAGAGAGAGAGAGAGAGAGAGAGAGAATATATCCTACTAATAAAATCACTTCTATCTTATTAGTTGTTTTCCTAACATTTTTGTGCTTGCATGGATGAATGGAGTGGAGGGTGATAAATGTTGTGGTCAAAACTTAGCTGCAGAACTTCTTGGAAGCTGTATCAGTGCTTCGTTTGATGAAGTGCTGAGTCCAACATTCATTTTTGTGCATACAATATCGTAACCACATTAGCATGGAAGGATTTCATAATAAATCTACTTTGGTACATTTTGTACATGTTGTCTTTTTTTTCCTTCATGAAAACTATGCCAAATGGTAATTTTACTTTAAAAATTGAGCAGCAAACTCACAGGCCTTCCCATCTACTTAACAAAAAAAAAGGCACTTTAAGCTTTTATCATCTGTATACAATCCTGCTCCTATTGAATTCGATAGGAGTTTTGCCTACATAGGGACTTCAGGGTTTGCCCATTTGTAACTAAAACAAACTTTTCTGTAAAGGATCTCTCAGTGATTATCTGAGATGGAAATTTCTAGATTATCTCGTTTATAATAGGACACATTCTGAAATGAAGCACTGGGAGTCTGCCTGAGTAACAACTGAATAAAACCAGAGTAAAATCCTCAGGCTTTGACCTGTTAGTGGGAGAGGTCATATTCGGAAGGAATATTATGAAATTTTAAACACTAATGAGATTTTAAACAAGTAGGAAACATTTTAAGATATTATTGTGCTCCCACTATTAACTGGTGTAAATCTGGAGTAATTCCACTAAAGTCAGTTGAGTGACAAGTGTAAAATCAGGGTACGTGAGACAGTCAAACTCTTAATTTGATGGTGCATCTTTTTGGTTGAGATTTCATAACTTTTCTGTAACATTCATGTTGCTGCCAGAGTAATGCTAACTATGGTTAAATGCGAGAGCTGCTCATGCATGAAGGCATACATCTCCATGTAGAAATCTGAACAGAAAAGCCTTGACACTTTTTCTGCCCGTGCACTTCCCCTGGGGAATTTGCAGACTCCCAGTTTGCTTCTGGGCAGAGTCATCCTTCTGAAGTGTTTCAGTTTTGTTGAATTAGCATTTTTCAACAGAAAAACATTCTCCAGGAATATTTTCAACCAACTCTAGTAAGTCAGACAGGGGGAGGCTGATCTTGATCAGGGCCTCTCGATGCTACTGTAATAATATGCTGTTCCCTGTGCAAAGTAGCTGCAGGAATACTGAAGTATTGAATTGATGCCAGCGATAACATTCCCACTCATATTTTGCTTTGGGTTAAGTTACTGGTGATGTTAAAATCTTAAGAAAATCTGATGATAGCCAACACTAAAATAAAACAGGGAGTTAAAGCTTCATGCATTAATTTCCTCACATCTCTCTTTTGGGACTCAATTTCCCATCCAGAGGCCTTGGCAGGTTCAAAGTCATGGACCCTGTAGTATATTTGCCAGTTCAAGGAGAAAGAATGTTAAAAGGAGTGTGAACTAATGTACCAATACAATTTCATTGTTTTAAGAATGGATGTGAAAAATATACCCATGACAATTTGAATAAATTGTGCATAGTAATACAAAGGTAAATGTCTCAGTCTTTGATCCTGTGAGGACTTAAATGTGCTTCACTTCATGTACTATGAGTAGCCTTAGTGAAGACAATATACAAAGTTAAGTATGTGTGTAAATCTTTGCAGCAGTGGGGCCTTAGTGGGAAGATATACCCATCCCATTATTTTTTCTGTAAGTGATACTATGTCATCTGATATGTTAATTTCTGTTGTACTTCTAAAAATACTATCAGCCATTTTTCAGTGGCCAGAGGAAATACATCTGAAAGAATAATGTAATGCAATGGGCCAAGTTACCTATGGGTAAAGGGAATTGGGGAGGATGCGTTGTCATAGTCACATGTTAAGGGAACTAGTGAATGTATTTAACTACTAGGGAAGTTCTAGGCAGCGTGTTGTTTGAATAATTTTCTAGGGACTTGCTATAATATGTATCAACCACTCTGACCCATTTTCTCTTGGAGCACTATCAGAGAAGGAAGTCTTGAAAGGAAATTCAGTTGCAGTGATTAAAAGAATCAGTCACACTAACATAAAAGCAGGTATCTAGAGATTTAGCACAGCACTGTCATGTACAATCGAAAAGAAACTACGAAAGGAGAAGGATTTCTACCCACCATCTATAATTAAAAGGACGCCGTCAAAAAGCTTATTATCTGAGAACCTTGCTGTCCTATCAAAATTTCAAAAAAATAATTAAAAAATTAATTATAATTAGCTGCCTTGCATAGTGTTATTGTTGGTGGTTGGTTAGGAGAAAGAACTACAACAGGGGAGACAATAGTTTGAGTGTAAATCCTCTTGCAAGGATAATGCTACAGGTTCCCAGATAGAAAAGTTCAGGGAGGAAAGGGGTATTCTTTAAAGCATCCATATTACTTCTGGCATGAAACTACTGTTGAGGAAGTCAGAGGGAAATTGTTTTGTTGAAGCTTATCTGAGTCTTCACAGATCTCATTCTTTTCTGCTTAGATTACTGAACAATAATGCTGCCTAATAGCTTCTAGTCTCATTCCTTCTCACTGGTGAAGTTCCAGCGAGCAATTTGCCCTCTAACAATCCTTTCTCGCTCACTAGAGAATGCTTCTCATGCCCTAATGCCTGCTATAAAGGACTACATAGAAGAATGGGCTCCTATTAAGTGCTCTTTCATCCCCTCCTGCAACTGAATTTCATTAACTCCTACAGTGTTGGCGTAGCAGATTTGGATCCGGGTCATTTGTTAAATTCATGCAATAAAAATCCCTTTAAATGTGATTTTCTTTTAATAAAGTATTGCCATCATTCATAGAAATGAAGTGTCATAATCGTCCCTTAACCAAATTCAGAGACAGGTTGCCAAAAGGTAATACTTTTCAGTAACAAAAATATGCAATGGAGAGTCCTGGGTAGCATTATGCAAATTGTCATAAAGACATCAATCGATGAGCCAACTTCTGTCAGTATATCTACTAAGGCCAGATTGTGCTGGGACCTGTAGAGTCAGTTGGGGAGGAAGACAAAAAGAGATTGGTCTGCCCTTGCAATCTCACACAGCGTTTGTGGAGACAGACCATTCCATTACCAGAAGCAAGATGGAGTCTAACTATATGGCTACAGAAGGGAGACATGAAACATGGGGTTTATCTTCAGGAACTTCGATAACTGACATTTGAATGGGTTGATCCGTGCCTCAACCTTAAAAAGGCTCAGCAATTGGTAGTCCAGCATGGCCGAGGATAGTCCAGCAACACCCAGACCTTGTCTCCTACTTCAGGGCCAGGGGATTTCTGAAGCCTGGTCAATGTAATGCTTATATGCTTCCTTCACCGTTTGTAATTGCTCCTTGAGCTCCAGGTGAACTTGCAGAGGGTAGCTAGATCTGCAACAGTGAAGACAGCCATATGGCTGCCTTCCAAAGACCTCCTCAATTTGCACACCCTGTTGATGGGAAGGACATGTCAATGTCAGGCACTTAGCATGTAGCACTGCAGAAATTCTGGGCTGCACTGCTGACCTGGGGACAGGCTGCCATAATTTAGGCATGCTCCCAATCCTGTCTAAATGATGTCAGGAGCCACTCCTGTCCTCAGAGCAGCCCAAACCTGGAAGGGCACAAAGGTGGCTTTAAAGGTGCTATGTCTTAGAGATGCAACATAGTCCTGGTCTATGAAATTCAGCCTCCACTTCCTACCTTCTACTTACTGCAGCATCTTCACTTTGCTGAGCCAAAAGGAAATACACTCCTGTCGGTGCAGCGTTACTCTTTTTCTGGGAGTGGGTTTATTAATCAACATTCCGATCAATTGAGCGGATCTTTGCTTCCGCTCAATCGATCCCAAAGAATCGATCCGATGCCTGTGAGTTTGCTGCCATCAGTGAAGACATACCCATAGACTCTCACGCAAAACACTGTCAAATGCAGAAAGTGTAGTGTCCCTCACAACAGGACTGAGGTGTACTAAACACAAAGGGGATGCTATGTCAGGAATACTGGGTAAACATAGATGCTCGTGTTCCCAGAGTCTCTAGCACTCTCAGACTAAGGAACACAGCTGTGCTGCACAGTGTTACTTTATAGATTCTGTCTAAGGCCCTGACTATTCAGAGATTTGCCCCTATGCTTAACTTTACAAACTGAGTAGTCCCCACCAAACAGTGGCATACTGTGGCTCTTCGGTGCCCAGGAGTCAATGCTTGCATTTGCACCCCTTCCTTGTCCAGAGCTGGCAGCCCGGCTCTAAGTCAGCCTGCTGGGGAAACCGTCCCCCCTCCGGGGGGAACTCAAGCTGTGAGTGAGGCGCCTCCCGCCCTCCTGGTGGAACACCCCACAGGTCTGGCCGCACTGCAGGCGGCTAGAGTTTGCATGAAGGAAACTGTGAGTGCCTGCCATAGAACTCTGAAGGCCTGGCTGATGCCCCAGGCCGGTACCTGGGGGCCATGGCCCCTCTGTCAGTCCCACTGTCAGTCCACCACTGCCACTGAAGTCAACAGTAGAACTCCCCTTGACTGCAGTAGAAGCAATATTAAGCCTACACAGGGCTTTTAAATTCCTACCCACAGAATTTAAATGTAATGGGTCAACAATGCCTAGACTACTTTGCCTATAGGAAACAGCAGAACTATTTTAAATTCAAAAGCAGTTTGAGCTTTGCTGGTCATTTGGATTTTGCTTTCAGTATGAAGTTCATACATGCAATTTGATGTAGTAAAGTATGTATAAAGTGGTTCTTTGAAGAATTATATATAGGAACAGAACAGTAAGGTGTATAAGTCATCTGTCATACATTAGCAAAGTGGAAATTAACAATTTCACTAAGCAGATTGCTTGGGATTTGTGTTCGGGTGACTGAAGGTGGATTTTCTTTGGTTTGGGGATAAACAGTTTGGAAAAACAGGGGGGGTGGGTATGGGATGGATGCTCAGGACTCGGTGTTGTTTAGAACTTTATAGGAACAGAAGATAAGCACATCTTTTAAAAAAAGTGAAGGCCTCAACATGATCAATAGAGTGGTTATTTCATGGAAAATAAGATGGTTTGGAAACCCAAGCTTAAGGTTATATTCAGTTAAGCAAGACAAAATGTATTCATCCAAGAATCCCACTTAATAGACTCTGGAGTGGTAAACTTAAAAAGGAGGAAAGCAAGACTTTTTTTTGTTTTTGTTTGTTTGTTTTTTACATAGTCAATGACGCTCAAATCTAGACACGACACCCATTTAAAAAACCTAATTTTTCAATTTCTGAATTAAAAAGATAACGAGAAGCATAGATTTTGTGGCTTTTAAAAATCTAAACCCTGTGGCTGGTTAACAACGACGCACCACATCTCAACTAAACTTCTTTTTAAAATATTTGATCCAAATACCATTGTAGCTAATGGGATTTGGCTCAGACGTTAAACAAAGTCGTAATAACAACAACAACAACAACGTATTATTATAAACATCTAACTTGTGTATAGCAATTTATATCAGTTCTCAAAGTGTTTCACAAAGGAACTCAGTATCATCATCCCCATTTTATGGATGGGGAAGTTGAGGCATGGAGAAGTGAAGCATCCTGTGCAGGCTCACCCAGCAGGCCAGAAGCATGAATACAGAAGGCCAGAATACAACCCATGTGTTCTGAGTCCCAATCCCATGCTCTATCCACTAGGTCATACTATTCTGGAGACCTCAGAGTTCATAGGTAAATCAATGCCGCAGGATTCAGGGGGTAGAGCAGTGAAGACACAAAAGAGACTCGTCTACAGCGTATGTCAGAATAATTTATGTCACTCGGGGGTGTGAATAAGCCACCCCCTGACTGACGTAAATCACACTAATCTAAGGGCTGGTGTGGACAGCACTTTGTCAGTAGAAGCATGACTATTGCTTCTTGCAGAGGTGCTTGTATTAGGTCAACGAGAAAGCTCTCTCCCGTTGGCATAGAGCACCTTCAGCAGACCTGCTACAGTGGCGCAGCACTTCTACTGCAGACTAGCCCCGAGATTATTTGAGAAGTTCCTTTCAACCCTAACTGTGAATCTATAGCATGACAGGACAAGCCAGTAGGGCGAAAGAATGGGTACACTCTTCCCCAAGCCTGTTTTTAGAATGAATCTGGCTGAAAATTCTGAAGTTTTTATTTGTTTTGTGATTTTTAGTTAATTTCTTTCACTTTTGCCTCTTGTTGTATTTCTAATTTGGGGATACAAAAACAGCTGCTGAGAATCTCATGAGAAACCCAACTGTGAACTTTTCAGCACAACTTTGCAGACTCAAAAGATCAAATTCAGTCTAGGTGTACATGAACTCCACTGAAGTTAAAGTGTTTCAATAATTCACACATACTGCCAAACAATATTTTTCCCCTGAAACTTCTGTAGCAGACTAAGGTTCACCTATTAACAATAGGGAGCTTATATTGGGTCTCGTTAGTGGCAGCATTGCTGTTGACAGCAAAGGAAGGAGGATTGGAGATGCCATGCTAAAAAATATTTTACTTTCATTTATACCCTCTTTGTATCACAAATGAAAATCACTATTTAGTTATGTTAAACCATTATTTAATAATATTAATATAACAATGCATTATATTAATAGTGATATTATAACAATACATTTAAATAATAATCTAAACACAATTATTATGTATTACTTGTACAGCAGTAGCACCTATGAGTCCCAATCATGGACCAAGATTCTACTGTGCTAGGTGTTGTACAAACACAGAACAGAAACATGATCCCAGGTCCCAGAGCTGATTGGACCCATTATGCGCTAACGTAATGAAGTAATAATAAACTGGGGCCGGGGGAGGGGGTTCAAACAAGGAAGTAAAACTAGTTGGCTCATATCTGTCACAGTGGAATCAATTCCATATCTGTTCTCTTGCTTTAAAGTGTTTGGTAGTAGCTTATATGAATTCTTCAAAATTCCATCTTACTATACCTGTTGTCAATTCTAACTTCTGTAGTATGTTACTTATGTGCCAGTTATGTTTTAGACTATAAAATGGTGCTCCTATGAAAATCTCTGTTAAATTTATTTTTCATAACCTAAATCGGCACCCCTGCAGTCAGATCTGATCAAGTTTCCACATTCTAAATTAAAAGCAGATATGTCGCTTAAAAAAAAAAAATTTCTCATTGATGGCAAAGCAGACATAATGTTGCATTGTGCCAGGATGTACCATTTCATGTCACAATATAAGTTGATCTGACATGATGACATGTGGTGCAATTCAGCAAAAATGTATTCAGCATTTTCTTTTCTCTTTTTAATAATTAAAAAAAAAAAAGATCTTGCCCACTCTCCAGTGGATGTCACCCAAGCAGAATTGGTTTGGAAGGTTGAGATGCTAAGCACCTCTGTATTCACACCCTACACACTACTGTAGTAATCTTGGTACAAAATATGTTTTGTGAGATATCATTTGAAAGCTAATAACTCACTGATCATTAATATTCATGCATGATTCATGCAGGTGGTGGGCATTAAGAGGTATGGATATATACTATAATTATGACTAGTGTGTTTAAACTAGGCATGTCAGAGGATTGGCAAACAGGTCTGCCTTAGACACAGGAATGTGTATTTGATTCTCTGATCAGCCCAATCTTCAAGAAAAGACAATGAAGGTCCATTTTTACCTATTAGCTAGACAGCGAACTAGGGGGAAGAACGAACATGGAGCTTACTTCGCCATCAGACTGCAAGTCACCTTCCTCACAGCTTGACTAAACTTTACTTCAAGAGGTAACCCTGAGAAGAATCCATTTAAAAGGTTTACTGGTCTATAAAGACAGTGGGTTTGAACCTCAAGTGATGAGCAATTGAATCAACTGATTGTATACAATATGACTATTATGAGAGTGTACAGAGTGATGTCTTTTTTTAAAGTAATTACACACTGTGAAATGTGAATGAGGAAATATGGATACTTTATGCTTCCAGTCTGTTACCAAAGAAAAGGAGAAACAGGCTTTGTCCCAGACATGAGAGAAGGAAGCTATCTACCTGTGTCCAATGAAATTAAACAAGGAGTGCCAAGAAACAATGAAAGCCCCATTTATACTGTAATCAGCCGCGAAATGGGAAGACCACAGGAAAGGAAAAACTGCATGAGGTCATCCTGCCTCTTGAACAAAGTCATTGAACTTTGGAAGATATATGCAAAGATAGAAGCCATCTTTGACATCCATCGCTAGACAGATATAAGGAAGAGAGCTCTTGCAAGCTGAGAAAAACAGCTCCTTCAACCAAAATTTCTAGAAACTGAATATAGGTGAGTCACCTTCTCAGGCTGGGTCCACACTGATGGCCACAAATTCGCTGCCATCACATCGATTGCTCTGGATCGACTAAGCAGTCTGTGTAGACCTGCTCAGTTGATCCAGGAAGTGATGCAGGAAAACCACCCCCGTAAGTGGCGTAGCGCTGCATCGAAGGGAGCGCTGTTCCCGTCGACGCAGCGCAGTATGGACACTGCGCAGAGGAGACGCTGCAAAGTTGACAGGAGATATGCAAGTGATTTACATCACTTGCGTATCTCCTGTCGACTGCCACCGAATCGCAAAGGCAAGTGTAGACCGGGCCTTAGACAAAGCTCTTTCACCTAGGAAGACAAAGGAAAGGCAGCATCTTGTACTTCTGTGGAAGATCCTGACTGAGGGAAAGTTAGTGATGGCTGTGAAGAAAAATGACTAGTGAGAGAAACCATCTTGAACACAGCCTGTACATCACTAGATTAAGTTTTAGACTTGTAGATTTTCACTTTCGTTTTCTTGTAGCCCTTTCTAACTTTATTCCTTTTACTGGACATCAATTAACCTATCTCCTATTGTTTATGAATTTGTTTTATTTTTATCATAAACCAGTTCAGTGTTGTGTTTGCAGGGAACTGTGTAGTTAAGTTAATATGCTGTGATGTACTTTTGTCTCTTTAAAGGAATAAGCAGTCCCTATTACTTCTCTGAACTGCCCAGAAGAGGTCTGGACATTGCAGAACACATGGTTTTGGGAAAATTCAGGACTGGGAGTACGTTAGGGTCATCTTGTTCGTTGCAACCAAGGCTGGTAGAAGTCCAAGTGGGGCTGTAAACACTTGGGCCAGAACGGCTGAACCAGGACTGTCTAGCACACAGACAGTCAAAGTGTGACCTGCATGCTTGTAGCTTGAGTATGAGCATCCCAGGCTGGGAGTTATATCAGCAAAGCATCGTAAGTCACCCAGAGTTACAGGGTAAGAGGTGACACAACCCCTTACTAGTCTGGATTGCAGCCGAACACCATAAAAGTGGTTCTATCCCACTTCCCGTTTGTAAATATCAAAAGAGAGCCACAGAGATTGTCTTCTATTCAAGCCAGACATTGAAATAATATGAATATTTCAAGTCAGAGCTGAAATGCACTGGCAGAGCTGGGATAGAGGAAGGGTGTATGCATATTGTCTGCCATTGGCTGAATTACCTCCAGTACTTTTCATTTCTCACCTTCTACGTATATATTTAAAAATAATATAAAAATATTAACCGAAAAGCTTTGTATCCAAAACTGACAGCCACCATTAAGTCAGATAGAAGATATACATAGTCCAGTTTGAGGGTAATTAGGAAGAAGAATATTGTTTATCATTAGAAGCAGATGAGGTATTTCTTGAAAAGCTGATAGGCTTTTCTGGATGCAAGGTATTGGCATGCAGACATGTCTTTAGTTTACAATGTAGGAAAGCCCTTCTTCAGCTCAATTCAACGGCTTCCAGGCTGCTTGGAGTCCTGCCAAAGTTTACCGTCTATTGATGGATTCAATCTATCTCAAAACTAACCACATTTTAGCTTTATCACTGGCTCCACCATTAGATAGAAGAGAAAAAGGGCAAGTATTCTATAGACCTGAGAACAGAAGAATGTAATTTATCATCATCTCCATTGTTGATTTTTCTTTCCTATTCATATGTAATTGAACAAAAATATTAGCTGTTGCTCAGACCAAATGTCTCTGTCACTTGTTTAGAACTCAGTGTTTAACTTCAGCCTACATGGTAAAAGGCAATGTGCAGCCGCACTGTACTAGAGGCAGACCAAGAAGGGAATTGTAACTTTTGAGCGTCACAATTCTCTTCCTGGCTCCACTTGCTCTAGAAGGATAGCAATCTGCTGTTGATATATGCCAGTAGCAGATTACTTCCCCTGCTAATTTGTCTAAACTGCACTGGCCAGCACATTGATGGTACATATCAACGCATCATCCATTCCTGTCCCTTCTCTCCCGTTCCATGATCACCTGCACAGTCCTGCAGGAGCTGCTCTTCTACCCATGATACAGGTCACCCACACAGAAGATAAAAAGGTATTTTACACCCCTTTACTGCCTTGCATGAGTGTGATGGTTCTCACGGAACCCAAGACTATGAGTCACCTTGTTATCCCCCTAATTCCGGCGAGATGGAGACTTGTTTTCACTTAACTGAGTGTCAGCTCCTCGACTCCACCAGCCTGTTAGTCACCCAAACAATCTCATCTGGGCCAAACCAGCCCTAACTCTACCTTGCAGGTTAACAATAGGTGCACCCCAGTCCTTAAGCCCCTTTAAAGCTTGTAATGTTCAATCCCTTCTCCATTGAATGATCACAAGAGTACCAGGTCTCCTGTCCCCAAAGGAACTGTGTACACCCCATCTTGAATGATTCAACTCAGTATCGGTCCTTGTACAATACCACAGCACTGAGATATTTATAGTGAAAGAACCAACACATTTAATATCAAAGATTAGAGAGGCAAGAAATAATGGGCAAGGATAGTGGAAACAAAAGGGTAACACATAAAACAAAATCAGAACATATTTGCTAGAGACTAAGCATAACTTATCAGGCTGACCTTCTGTCTAAAGAAGTTTCTCTCTCCCCAAGAGCCATTGCAACCAGGCCTGGCTGAGACCCATTTTCATTAATGTAAACACACTGTCTGTTTACTTACTAGGTGCAGGACAAAAGGTGTCTTCCTTGCCTCCTTCTTATATCTACCAAAGTGTACTGTCTGCACCCAGAATCAGGATAACACCGCACAGCTTATTCACCAGAGTGCTGCCTCCCTGTTGATTTCACATCACCTTGTTGACTTTGTATGTAAATGGCTCACAATTCTTAATTTACATGCCGACTGAGAGACAGTAAATAAACATCTTTTGTCTGGCAGAAAACCTGTTTGTTAGCTCTGCCTTGAGACAGACTTTAGGAACATATTTTCAATGGGCATACATCACACCTTACATGGTGTCTGTATACATATTTCATAACATTAATGAGCAGAGTGATCCTGGCTTTCATTTAAAATCTCACACCATATTTGTTGGTGAGCCAGAACATACATAGCAGGGTCTGGATATTCCTGAAACTCCTTTGCCAGTTGGGTCACAATAGGCACATACAGAAAGCCACAGTCTTGTTCTAAGTCAGCATTACACTCCCAGGTCTTTGCAGAATAAAGAGGAGAAAAATTTTATTTGTCCGTTTGTTTATTTAGTTTTATTTTGTACAGAAACAAGTGGACATCTTTACTAGCACAGTGAAATCTTTTCTGTTCATATAAAAATTTGATGTAAACTGGGGAATAAAATGAAATGGTATTTTACAGCGGCAGATGCAGAGTTAAAATCATCGTTGTTGACCTGATCTATAAACCCAACATTGCCTGTGCTCCTCTAAGCACTGGATCTAGATAACAGATATGCAGTGAACAGGTATGCAGTTTATAAATACTAACAGTGAGACAAAAGTGAAAGCTTCCAGGTTGTTCAAATACATGATAGGTATAATTTTTATTAACTAGAAAATGGTTACTGTAGACAGTAGTCATTTAGTGAATTGTTTCTTGGGAAGTAGCAATAATGACACAATTTCACATGTGCCCAATTTTAGATTTCAGCTTCATGCTGCTTCCTTTCAGAACTTGTCTGTCAAAGAAAGAAAACTGAAATGGCAAATGCTGACCCCAGTTAACCCTGTTCTATGTGTTCTGTATTTTAAATCAGCCATTTCTGACAGAATGAGTGGAGAAACTCATGGGGGGAAAAGAATTGCTGGTAAATTAATCCAGATCTTCTTTTTCAAAAGGAGAATATTAAAGGGAAGTGGGGGGGGAAGCTATTTTAATCAAAACACCATTAAAGTAACAGAACGCAGATGTGTCCCTTCACAATGTAATGCCTGGCATGAACATTCAGTGTGGCCTGTTTTATTCCCTAGCCCCAGATTTTATTCAATCTGGTTTTTAAAGCCTCTGTGTACAAATGGAATTCCTATTAGTGCAGTCAGTGTGAGTTGAAATGCAGCCTATTTTTACTCCTCCACCAGCCCTCAAAACAGATACTGCACTGAGATCTTATTAAGCATTTGCATTTCACTCTCTTGAGAAATACATCATAGAAATTAAGATATCTAGTCACATTTAAAAATGAATAAAAGACCATTCGACATGTCAGAAATCTGACCATTACATTCTTTGATCTGTTCACTCTGTATCCTTGCAGAGGGCAGAAAGCTAGCAAGTATATCCAAAGAAGAGAACTTACCCAGAATCTTTGAATCTGTCTGATTACACCTCGTTCACAAAAAAATCAAAACGAGGTTTGATGGTGAAGGAGAACGAGGGCACAAATTCACTATTACAGAATGATGCCTTGTTGCTTGGCTCATAGTAGCTAAGATTATTCCTGTCTTTAGCTTTGGGAGTTTTGAGAATTTTTAGAGTCTGCTGAACAGCAAAGGATGGAAAAGGATTTGATGACTACAGCCCAGAATTTAAGCACAGTATAATGAAAGACCAAAATATAAAATTCAGTTCATCCAGATACTTCCTCCCCCTGTTCTTTACTCAAGTCGAGCGTACCTTATCACAGGAATAATCCCACTGAAGTCAATGAGACTGATCACGGAATAAGCTACTATTCAAGATGAATAAAGACAGCAGAAGCTGGCCCTTAAATAGTTCCTTGTTCCATATCCAATATAAACACTACAGTCAAGTTTCTCAAATACAGCAATTATCCACCCTAATATGAAAAGCTATCAAATCCCTTCACAGAAACCAATCAACCACAGCTTACATAAAAGACAGTCCCCACTTGGCCCCATTCAACACGTATGTCAGCCACCATAATCATAAGCAAACACTCCACCAAAAGTACCTTAACTCTATCCCTGCATAAAATGTGAGACAAATTTTTCCAACTATAAAAGTTTCCAGTCATCACTGACCACTAATACTAGAATTTTGTGCCGCTGACATTTTATGCAAATCAATTTTGGGCTAATTTGCATATAATCATATTTAATTAGTCATAGCCCAAGCAGTGATGGGGGTAGGAAATGGAGCTGCACAAAATTTATTAGCTGTCGCTACCAGTGGATAAGGTAGGTGGGAGGGCAGGTAGTGGTACTCGGGTAGGTGAGAAGATGTTTGAGGAAGCTGTATGGGTGGGTGGGCACTTTAGGGTATTGTGATGATGGGTTTGGTGGGTGCTGGAAATCTGGGGGTTATTTTGTGGATTAGCTAGTAGCTGTATGAGGTATGAGGTGCCAGAGGTTCTGGGGCAGCTGGAGCTGCTATGGTAGGTGGCAGGGGCATGTTTAGCGATTGCCTGGCTTCCTACTATGTGTGGGATTCACTGCTGGGTGCCCGGGGGGATTTGCTTGATGCCTTGGGGGCTGCTGGGTGTGCATTGCTACTGAGGTGCTTGGGTCTGTTTTCTGGTGTGTGTGAAAGAAGCTGGGTCCTGTATCAGACCCTTCACTGTATGCTGCTGTCAGCACAACTAATACCTACAGATTGTCTATAGCTATGCTTGGAAGGATTAGATTTGTATCAGTAGATGTCAGTAAATGTTGATTTCACTGACAACAGGCAAACCAACAAAAACATATTTCCATCAATCATCAAGATTCACAGAGGGGCAAAGTAAGAAAAAGGCTGCTTGAGACCTTATTAGACTTCGATTTAACAAACTTTACTTTGTACATTTTCACAAGTGCTGCTGACAATTTGTGTTAACGATCTGACTCCCTCCCACCCCATAACTCCCTCCACTGTCAACATTTAAATAAATAAAAATTGAAAAAAATGTGCACAAAAAACTGTGTGTGTGTGTTTGTGTGAGAGAGAAAAAAAGAATTCTGCCAAGCCTACCTACTACTCAGCTGCATGCATCCGAATCCAGCTGAGATGTGGGCGGGTATGTCAGGGCTGCCAAACGTATGAATGTCACATGACCTGCCTGATATTTGGCTGCGGTGTATTTTGCTCTTGGCTGCACAGCCGCTCTGCAAATTCTATACACCTTTAAATGCACACACAAAGACATACATTAATTCATTAATAAAAAAGGAGCATAGTGAAGCTAGCCTTCATCAGTGCCCATTAATAAATCCAGGGCCACCAACTAAACACTCCAGCCATGGCTAGGATTTTTAAAACAACCCTGGGATGGGGGATAGGGAGGGTGAACTCATCTCTTTTGAATGCTGGCAGTTAGCAGTACTGCATATGATGTGTTTTATGTTCAATGCACAAAACTAACATTCAGGCAGAGGATAGGTTGAGAAGTCAAGCTTAGACTTCAAGTTTAGTCAAGTTTAGAACCAGGAAATGCAAAGATAAGTTTGAAAGTTCCATTTTAACTCTGCCCCTTTGTGCTTTTGGCTTAAAATAAGGTTTCTTTTTATAATATTGTACATTATTTGTCAAACCATACAATATAATTTCAGCCAAACTGGAATTTCTGACAGAATCTTGCATGCAATAAGTTATATTACCACACGCATTCCCAGCACTCAGCCATGGGATAAATCCTTGTACGCTCAGTCTGTGGATGTGCCTGCTTTGAAGAGCTCATTAAGTGTGTCAGTGTAGAGACCTTACCTTAACAGGCACCTAAAAGGTACAATGACATCACATTATGCACAGAGCCAGATAGGCTGCCTCACAGTCAGAGCCTTTAGTCAAGCAGTCAAATACTTCTTTCATCTCACACCAAAAAAAAAAACCATTAAAAAGCAGGCAAGCTGAAAATCAGGGAGAATTTCACTGAATCAGCCACCCCAGTAAACAGCAAGATAGAAAGGAACTGTTTGGCAATATAGCAAATAGCCCCATAGAGACAAAGTGAGGCAGAGACCTAGGCAGTGCTATTAGAAACACTGGTAAGCATCCATACAGGTCAATTACTGCTCCCCAGCAGCTAAGGCAACTAAATTCCACAATTGCCTCTCAGCAGCCTAGATCTTGGGGGAAAAAAAAAAAATCCACTCCACTCCCAGGATCCCTTTCCCTGTCAAAGTTCAAATTTCTTTGGGATTCTTTCCCTAACTCTCTTCTCTTCACTCCTCACTTTAAACTGAGGCATCCTTGAGAGACAAAGAGCTAGCTTTTGGCCCCCTTTTGTGACTAAGACATCACAGATCTAGAGACTTTGAAGTGCATAGCATGGCAGTTCCCCTGCTGGAGTGACTGGTCTTTGAGTGACTGGGCACTGCTGTCTCTCTCTTTAAAGGGTGCGCCCCCTTCTTCTCTTACAGTCGACCTGCTGGTACAGATTAGACGGTTGCCAGTATGAACCCTGCTGTGCAAATTTGGCATAGCATCTACTCCCAGAGAGAAGCCTCCACCTGTTATACACAGACATGGGTAATGTGAAGGGTTTTACCCCACTGATTAATGATCCCAGGAAGGATGGTTTTGTTTTCAGTTCATGGTCATTTTCTTCTTGGTCCTGGAATTTCTTCAGACTTGTTCCACTTAGCATCTCCTATCGGCTTTGACTTGTCTTGATTTAGTCCCTGCTGCTTCCCCAGGGTTTCCGTTTGATGGCTTTGTAAGGACAGACTGTAGTTCTCTGCAGTTTGGAAAGTGACTTAATTTATCAGCTGTTTCAGAAAGAAAGAAGAATTGTCCTGTACGGCTGTAAGATGCAGAGGCATAGCAGGAAAGTAACAGATTCGGTCTCATCTTCAAGAGAAACTGCTGCAACCCCCTAAAACAAACACTATGGGACCCATGAATCTCCCATTCCCTCTGCATCAATCCCTCCTATCCAAACTCTGAGAGTTACTCTGGGCTCCAATTATTTTGCAATGCCTCCCCAGCAAGCTCCCCTGACAAGCCTTGTAGATCCTACTTCCACCTACTCTGGTTCAAAAGGGGAACACTTATTTCCATTATTCTATTCTGTGGTTTCTGAGTGCCTTCCAGAGACACATGAAATCTCTTTTTTACTTTGCCTCCAGACCATCTTTTCCAATCTGGGGTCCAGTCCCCCACAAAAGTAATCCCAATCCCCTCAAGAAGAGAGGGTTGGGTTTTTTTAAATTAAACAAATGTAAATTGGCTTTTGTAAATAAAGGAAGGAAACCAATATCTGAAAGATGATATTCGCTTCATAATCTCCCAACACACTTCTGCAAAATACACCAAGACACTGGAAACAGTTCTCCATTTATTAGCCACACTTGTTTAGAGATCTCCCCATGCTTGTCTCAAAGCCTTACTGCAAACCTCTAGACACAGTTATACACTAAATATTACACAATAATGTTGCCTCTTGAATCCCTATTTGGTTTATTTTATTTCCATTTTCTCTTTCCCTCACCTTCCGCTCGTGCATCCTCAGGAGATTGTACCCCCCAGCCATTCTGTTCTCACTATGCGGTAGCCGCACTCTCCAGTCTGCCCAGCAAAGTGAGGTCAGGCCCTTGGCAGTGGAGATTTCATCTCCCAATTTCACTGCTGACATCACAGTACTGGGCTTTGTTCTAACAGGATGACATCATGGTCAGGAGAGAAGATGGGAAACAGCCTCATCTCATCTCTCTATATCATTCTAAGTCATTGATTGAGTAATATGAATCAGGTTGAGAGTTGTTTTAGAATCTTACACACAGTAAATTGCAATCGTATTCACAAAGGCCAAGAATCTCAAATATAAGTGCCTAAAAGCTGGTCTTCTCAGTCCATTTTTAATCAGCTAATTAAGCACAAGTGAGGAATCCTTCCTGGAGATTAACCTAAATTTCTCATCATGGAGGGCCCAGATGGAAAAGCTGCTCCCAAATCTGACAGACACAAGGGGTCCCCGGGAAGCCAAGGCCTTCTGCACAGATGTTCTGTGCCCCCACTATAGTCCTGACACTCAGGCCCATCTCTCATTCCCTACCAGCAGAAAAACATTGCCTGCCAGGGACTGCCCACCTCCAGTTACAACAATTCCTGGCAATCCCAGGGAAGGAAACATGAATGTTAATACAGCTAGGGGCTGTATTCATTTTTTCTGGTATCTTCTGTGGAGCCAGAAGGTGGGACTGTCTCTAGGCCTGATCTTTCCCTGATACTTCAACTGCACTTCACAGAGCCCTCCACGTGGTCTGAGGAAATAGTGTTGTGGAAGTATCCAAACCTCCTTTCCATCATGAGGAAGTGATATCTCTGTATAGAGGAACCATTTATGGCGGGACTAAATGGGATTTATCTGGACCAATGATAGGACAATTTCCCTGTTATTATGTCTAAATTTTAATAGCTTAATTGGATCTCCAGACTTCTAGTTATACACCTGTGACCCTGGCAAGCCCTCAGTGCAGATGGCCCTCCGTCCTGTAACCCAGATCAGGCATGACACACTCATTACCCCCAACATACTGTTGTAATAATATGTATCTAAACGACATCACGTAAGGTATCATATGTAAACTGGTGACACTAATCCCAAAAATCATTGTGTAATGTGTGTATGGGTTGTGTACAAAGAGTGCGTGCTGGAAATATGTTCTTAAAATGTGTTTGGAAGGCAGTGCATAAACCCAACCTGCCCTAAACAAAGGAGTGCATGCTTACCTGAATGATCAGCTTGATTACATGCAGCAGACAATGAACATACATTTACCTAAAAGGCAAACAAAGCCATCAAGCTAACAGGAACGGCAGTTCACTGATTGTTACCTGCAAGGCACTGTTTAGACTGGCAGAATCTCAAGGCCTTTGCTGGCACGGCAGGGAGCTGACACACAGCTTAGCAGCAGAGAAGCTCTCAGTTGCTGAGACAGAGGGCAAAAGGTTCTGGTGCCCTGAGCAGAACGCAACAACACCCCATCCAAGATGGCTCTAAACTTCACCTTCCCTCTTTAATATTGAGGCCTTTCAGACATTTGCAGTTAATTATCACATCTTCTCTTCATCAGCATTTAATTAAACTACAAATAATTAGTTTTTCTAAGCTTTAGTCATATGTCAGCCCTTAACCCTTTGGATCCCACACCCATGCAGGGTGGTACATTTACTGGCCTGCCCAGTGTTTCCTTTGATTTGTTAATAGATTTGTGCTGCGAAATCCAGAACTCCATAGTATGTAAAATTCCAGGTATGGCTTTACGTTTTCCTAAGCCAAACCTCCTTTTCTCTTCTGTACATGGCCCAATGCTGAGGGGTGCTGAATGCCCTCAACCTCCTCCTGAAGTCAGTGAGCAGCTGGCAACAAAGGAATTGCCAGAGTGGATCAGACGGGAGGTCCATTTATACCAGGATCCTGTCTTGGACAAGGTATTTCAGAAGAAATTGTAAGAATCCCACACCAGGCAGAGGTGGGCAACCTGCTCCCCACATTAGGTCTCATCCTGATCTCTAATAGTTAGAGGCTGGCTTAAGCCCTGTAACATGAGATTTAATATCTCTTCCAGAATTTTTATCATCAGTTATAACTCTGGATATTTTTGTCATCTATATAAACATCAAATCCCTCTGTACCTCTGAGGATCAAGCTGTATAGTATGTACTTTTTATAATTTGTCTGCACTCCGTGATGTTTACCTGCCAATTTAGTATCCTCTGTAAATGCAATTTATGTGCTGGTTAGCCCATTTTCCAGAAATCTGCTTAAAAAAAAAACCTACTGGTCTTGTATTTTGGCTCCTGAAAACAATAATTCTTTCATAACTGTTTAAAACAACATAAATTGGCAAATACAGAGACTGCTCTCTCAGGAGCATGACTTTCAAGGATGTTATTTCCTGCAATGATATTCTTCAAGATTTTTTCCTGGTCATCTGTAAAGCATTAGATAATAGAATTACCTGCTGCACTTCTGAACTGCTTCTTAGATACTGTAATATTCAGAAGTACCAGTCAGATAAAAAACAATGCATAGGACAATTCTGTCTGGCTAATACACTGAGTGCAGTGCGTTGTAGATGTGTTGATCCCAGGATACGAGAGAGACAAGGTGGATGAGGTAATATCTTTTATGGGACCAACTTCTGTTTGTCCAATAAAAGATATTACCTCATCCATCCTGTCTCAGTAATATGTTGATGTAATTCCTGGAAGTTATTGATTCCAGGATAATTTGGGGAGCAGTGTAAAAGCATTGCAATAGCCATTGGTGTTGCATGTGGGTTACTGGCAATCACGTGGAAGGACGAGCTAGGAATCCTTCATTTAATATTACTTTGACATTGTGAGTCACCACATCAATCACAGGATGTGTCAATGTGAAAATGTGGACATTACTGGTAAAATAATCATCTATAGCCCTGTTTCATATTTACATGTAGGCCCCTTTACTCTGCCAGAATGCTGTAAAGTAGCCTCAGTGCAAATGCAAATCTGGCCCTACACTTTGTGTGGGGAATCCAGCAGGGATTGAGAGGAGCAAAACCAAACCCCTAGTCTCAAAGCAGCGGGACATTGGTCTGTAGTATCAGCCTCTGCACACGTGATATTCTAAACTAATGCCATGGCTGTCCATGTAGCTGTATACTGCTTCAGTGCATGAGGTTCTGACAGGACAGAGTTCACCTTTTATCCTAAAAACCCCCACCTCTGAGAGTGGCATAAGCTATGTTGAAGCACTCCCCCTGACATAGCGCTGTGGACACAAACACTTATGCCAGTGTAACTTTATGTTCCTCAGAGGAATATTCACACCTCTGAGCAAGATAAGTTTTGCCGACATAGGTTGTAGTGTAGACATGGCCTAAAAGACTGGGTTAGTGACTGCTGTGTGTCGGCCTCCTTCATAAATGTCCCCAGCGATAAATCCACATAAACTAGGCTCCAACAGTCACATCTATGTCACCTTATTCAGTGCTTTAATATGCAGTGCATCAGGATTTTCCCCTAAATGGTTTTGATGGCTAGCACTTCATTTCACTTGTTCTGCCGGCATTAGTCAACCTGTTTGTCTATGCTATGCAGTCTGCTTTCTCCCTTAAGCAGTACTTCCTCTCTACTTCACGAAAGGATAGGAAGATGCATGGTACATCCCCATCCCCCCTGCACACTTCATCTGGTCCTGTGTCTTATTTACCTGTGCAACTTCAGTCGTTCCACTGAAGTCAATAGAACTCTGAATGTTAGTTACAGATGTACACTTTTTTTGTAAAGGGCCCAATACGATCAAGTCTTTATATTGACTGGTGTTTTGGGGTGATACTGAATAGGGATGATAAATAATAAGACTCACTATGCACTCACAGAGCATCAACACAGTAAAGCATAAGGGCAAGGAGAGATATTTGTCAGAAGCAGCAAGTGGTGGGCAAACATTTTTTTTAAATGGCCACTGAGTTTGAGGGCCTCGGTTCTTGGATGTTCAGCTTGAGCACCTACCTCTCCGACTGATTTTCATCATAGTTGTGGCTGCTAAGCCCCTCTGAAAAATCAGATCTTAATTACCTCAAGTGTCACCAACAAAAATGGAGGTACCTAAAACCAATGGTTTCCTTTGAAAATGTTAGCCTTAAACAATAAAAAACCCTCTTCTTAGAGGAACCCCTGCGGATAGGTAGGGGAGAGATCAGGAGTTCACCTTTACTTCCCACTAAACCCCCCGCCCCACCCAAAAAAAAAAGATGGCAAGCCTACATAGCAAGAAAATGGAGGCATCTTTATTTTGAGGGAGCTCGTGTGACTAGAGTTTGGAGGGGAAAAAATAGGAAGGTTTTGAACATCCTTCTTGTTAATGCATCCTGGGAGAGTACCTTTTCAGTCTCTGTCCATCTCTCTTTGTGGTACAGTGAGAGTGCAGGAACTGGATTCAATATACTTCATGTATAACCACGAGAGGGACTCACTGTTATACTGAGTATGTTCCACAGCATTTTTAACAGAATTAAAGGCAAACATGTCAGGAATGTATACAATCTAAAATGGGAGAAGGTAAGATTATTTTGACCTTAAATATGACAAAAGAATGATTGATTCGCCATTAGGTTATTTTAGTACACTCTATAGGGTCACAGTGCACTGGTGAATCTACAGATACCAGGCCATAGCTATCACAGGACGTGAATAAATAGTACAGTATATTGATCACCGTAATAGATTTTATAGGAGTACAAAGCCCCATGCACCTTTGTAAGAGTAAGTCAACAAAATCCGAACTCTGTATATCAAAGCTTTATTGAAGATTGACCATGCGTGTGCTGTGTTTCCTCTATATCATGCATAACATTAAAAACATAACTCTTAACTTTAAGCAATGTCTCCAGAAGCATGCCCACAAATCAAAACATGGGTTTAAGAATTTAAAGACTAGGAAGTCCGTCTAATAATAACCTTTTCAACCGTGCAAAGCAACGATGCACAAGAGTCATATAAAACAACAGCTGGAACTGACCGGTCACAAGATATTCTACTGATTTACATTGTAATGGTCAGAGGCCAATTGGTAAGATCAGGAAAAGAAAAAAAGAAAGGGAGGAAAATAGCTGTGGTACGTGAAGTCCGGGTTCTGAAACTTCTGAGTTCAAGATCAGACTCATATTCACTGTTTGGAAAATCAGAACCTTCAGATATTCCCTTTCCTTCTTTCCTCTGTTCCCATTGTTGTTCTACATATAGAGAAGATGGAAGTAATTCAAACTGGCAGCTGCAGGCAAATTTGGTGGTAAAAATAGGAACTAAGAGCTTGGAGCTGTTTCACAAGTTAATTTCTTTTAGCACTGAGGTTTAAGATCAGAAAGAACAGACTAGCCGAGCTTTTAATTCACTGGATGAAGTCTGGAAGTATCAATTATAAAATATGAGGTTTGCATAAAGAGCAGTAATGCCCAACATTATTGCAAAATTTCCCTTTCTTGCCCAACAAGGGCCAGTACTCTGGTTTTCTCCTGTCCAGGAAAAGGAACTCCAACACATGAAAACTCTAAAGTAGAGCTGGTCAAAATGTTCCAAAATTCCAACGTGTCATTTAAACTATTTCCTGCATTTATTTATTTATTTATTTTTGTGAAACACGTTTGACCATCTCTACTCTGAAGGGAAGGCAAAATACCAGGGATAATTTCATGCCTTCCTTCTAATCCTGGAAAATCACTGTAACAGACAGGACAATATCCTGTGCAAACCTTATTGAATTAAGTTTAAGTACTTTAAGAATTCATTATGTTAAGAATACAAGTGTTTCTGAATTAATGAGAGATTGTATGTATTTTCATAGGGGACAGGGACCACAGCCCCCCAGAAACATTGTCATCCCTATACTCAGAGATTGCTCTGTAATTACTCCCTGGGGGCACACAGCAGAGGGCTATGTTTCTTCTACATCATGCATGCAGAGGTTTTACTTTTCAGCAAGTAGGTGGTGCTATGACTCTCCCCCTCCCCAATAGAAATGGCTAGCTAAACAGTGGGGAGTATCCTACACTTCTTAAAGTGTATCACAATTCTGCACTTTCCGTATGCAGTGGTGAATCCTTCTCTGAGGCAGAGTGACTCTTGTATTCCCCCTGGGAATGAGTGTAAATCCATGTTTATGTTACTCTGCAGCACCCCTTAATGTAGGTCTCTGCCCTAAGAGAAACAATCTCATCTTTGAATGTAACCAGATATTGCTAACTTCGATATTTAATCATAATATTTGAGTACCATATAGTAATGTTATTAAGGAATCTTCATACAACGGAATACTAACCTTTTTTTCAGTCTGAAAGAAAAATATGACAAAGGCCAATAAAATATCTGTCAATAAAATGGGTGACTAAAATGAAACATACGATGGATCGAGTAAAAATAAGGCAGATGGACATTATCAAGAAAGATATAGAAGATCAGAGGAACTGTGTATACTGTTTGTTGACTAAAAATAGTTTTTGATGGTTATGTCACAGAAATGATTATGTTGATATTTAGTGAAATACATTCAACCACAGAAGTTTAGAGAAATATTGTAGGGTTTCTGCCCATTCAATTAATTCTAATTTAAGCCTTGATTATTTTGTAACACTGGACCATGGCTGCTTATGTGCATGATAAATCTGGAAGTAAAACTAGTGCAATGTCACCTTTTGGAGCACTAAACTCTAGGTTTCTAGTGTCTCTACAAAAGTATGTTTCATTATTTCCTGAGAACAAAAAAGACAAAATTAAACTATGAACATTTTATTATTATTTATTACTCAAAATCATTGCAGAAATTTAGCAAACAATTTAGCAAACCCTAGCTAACAATCATCTCCAAACTTGTTTGCAGAACTACTCAGAACCTCCCCTACTATTTCCCTGGTCTTAAAATAGTAATGAGTCTGAAATATTGCACTGTTGCTGGATTTTGAACTGATATAAGAGAAATATACTGTAGGCATTAATCTGCATTGATAGGATGTAGATCAACAAAATGGACTAATAAATCTTCTCAAACTTGGAATTCTATGTAACTTTGCTAGCTGTTACAACTGCTCAGGGCCCGTAGGGAGCACAACATGCTAGGTCTATTCTAAACAGCTGCTTCTTTATTAATTTTAAAAAAGGCCCTGTAACAGCATAACACCCACTTCTCACAAGCACCCCTTTTGGTTGGGTGTGTCTGCAGTCTTTAAACAGTCCCAGCCCTGGTACTAGGACTGTTCAAAGGAGGCAATGGTTTGCCCTCTCTGGACCCTTTTGGCTCTACCTCTCCAGCTGGCCAACCAAGTAAATTGAAGGTTTACAACTGACATACTCACTGCAGCAGCTTTGTGCCAACGTAACTTCACTGACCAAAGTTTGTAGTGCAGACATGGCTAAATTCCGATCAGCTTGAAAACTCAGCAGCCTCCAAAGCCTGAGCAATTACGGTGGATTTTCAGCATACCTGAACATCAAAAATTCAGGCCATATTTGGCCAGAAAGGATACTGACTCCAAAGCTGTCATGGAGATCATCCATATCTCGCAATAGCAAGATGGCTCTCACCTAGATCTGGAACCATTTAGATTTTAATTGATGAGGCTATTGAGATGAACTGGAGCAGTAGGTTCCAAGCACCTCTTAAAGTGAGGTGCTAGTTGCTGTTAAATAAGTCAAGTGTATAAGGACTTGTCTACACTTGAAACACACTACAGCAGCACAGCTGCAGCACTGCAGCTGCTTCACTATAGCGCTTCAGCGTAAACATGTTCTCTGCCAATGGGAGAGGTGAAGGTAATCCACCTCCCCAAGAGATGGTAGCTAGGTAGATGGAAGAAGGCTTCTGTTGACCTAGCATTAGCTACAACAGAGGCAGATTCTGCTTAACTATGTCGCTCAGGGGTGTGGATTTTTCATACCCCAGAGCAACATAGCTGGCGTAACTTTTTAACGTAGACCAGGCCTAGGAGAATTTTTTTTATTCTCCTAATGCCCATGTGAGTATTTCAGTGCCTCATGATTTATGACAATAGAATCGGGCTTTGGTGAGGCAGGCTGTTGACTTTTTATTCACAGCTACTGATGAGGTACAAGAAATTACTTTGCAAGAAGTATGAAAGCATCTCCCGAATGCATTGAACCCTTTATCAAGGACTAAAATTTTGACTCTGCAGCCTGTGATACTTCTTTAGACTTTAGAAGCATTTTAATCCAGTCCCTTTTGTACTATGAAGCATCAGGTGTGAACAGTTCCCTCACAATAGTTCTCTTACGCACCTTGGATTATATGTCCCATTTTACTGAAGGTCCAGTTTTGCATCAGCCTTCCTTCAGACACAGGATGCATGTGGTTGCATTTGGAATGAAAATTAAAACAGTAGAGATAAATTAGAGAATAAACAACTCTCCAAGGCCTGGTCTACACTGAAAAATTACATTGGCATAGTTACATCAGCCAGGAATGTGAAAATCCACACCCCTGACCAGTGTTGCCATAACAATCAGTGTGGAAACAGCTATACTGACAGAAGAGGTCTTCAGTCAACATAATTAGCATCGTTCTAGGTCATGGTTTTCCCACATCGACAGGCAAACCCTCTCTGTCAGCGTAGATTATGTCGACACTATGAGGTTATGCTGACATAGTCTCCATAATTCAGACATACTCTTTGTACAGAAACATAATTCAGCTACATGAACGGGAAAGAAGAAACATTCTCTTAGCTCAGAAGAGGGCAGGTCACACCTGTTCCTCCAGTATTCCACACAACAAAGCTCTCACAGAGAATATGAAGTGTTACAAGCATTATGTCATCAGTACGTATTCTTATTGGCTGAATATACTGTACCTGGAGGGCAATAGACCTAGTGACTCTGGAGGTTTTTCCAAACAAATGCTTTTTTTGATGTTACATACACCCTGATGGGACTGACTCCCTCTGGATCCCACCCATGCGGCTCCTAGATCAGCCAGGTGAGTTACTGCAGATATGTGAGCAGCTCTCTGGGCTCAAGCATGCTACCTACACAGAGCTTGCATTTATTGGCATTCCAGAAATTAACATATTTTCCTAATATATAGCTAAAGAATGTATGAGGCAGATCCAGTTTACCCACTTGTCTGTTATCATGGTATACTACACTCACTGTTTACGCAGTACTGTGTAGTTTGTGTTTGGAAATTGCCATGCACTATACCCAGATTACACCCATTGTACATAGAAACCAGCCTTTCTAAGAGAGTTAACCTTGACCTGATCCTCAGCTTTTCATTATTTGCGTAAATTAACCACTTCCTGCTGTCTGAGGCTTAGCCTGTCTAATATTAGTCTCCTGTGCAATTCACGCTCTCTGACACATTTCCCAAGAATCATATACAAACATTTGCTTTCTAAAACAAAATGCAAAATAATCTCCAAGGCTGATTCCTGATAAGAGGAAGACTGAGTGTGTTGTTTACTTGCATTATCAGATGGGTGTTTCATTGCTCTACATATCTCAGGCTCTTTTTCTTTCCTTTGTTCCTTTTGGGTTTTAATTCAAGTAGCCGATAAGGTCAATGAGTAAGGTAGTGTGGCATCCATCCTTAAGAGTCTGCACAGTTTTGGGTTGGTGAAAAATAGGGTGTTTCTCATTCACCACACTGGTTTTTACATTTGTGTGGTAAGACTTAAACCCTGTTCTGGTCCACTGCAGTAGGAATGTGTCCCTGCCCTGTGCAATAAGGCTCAGCATTGCAAGGCCTAAGTGACTAAGGGTATATCTATACTACAGCTGCTACAGCAGCATCGCTCCAGTGCTGCAGCTCTGCTGCTGTAGTGTAGATACTTCCTACATCGATGGGAGGGGTTTTTCCACTCTTTGAGATGCAGTAGCTAGATTGATAGAAGAATCCTTCCTTTGACCTTGCCTCGTCTACTCGGAGAGCTTAAGTGAACTAACCATGGTGCTCAGGGCATGCAACTTTTCACATTCCTGAGGGGCAAAGCTAGGTCAACCTAAGGGCTGGTCTACACTGGTGGTGGTGGTCGCCAGGAGATGCACAAGCTACATTATGTACCTTGCATATCTCCCATTGATATACTGACATTGACGTATCGCAGCATCTTCATGGCACCGTGTCGACAGGAGACACCCTCTCGTAGATGCAGCTTTACTCCTTTCAGGGAAGTGGACTGATGGCGTCGACTGGAGAGCCCATCTCTCATTGATTGAGCAGGTCTTCATGACCCACTCAATCAATTCCACTGCATTGATCACCATGGAGCCTGCAGTGTAGACAAGCCCTAAATTTCAGGTGTAGATCAGCTCTTAGATGGCTAAGTCCCATTTTCAAAAGCGACTTAGGGTATGTCTACACTACAAGCAATATAGCAGCACACCTGCAGCACTGCAGCTACACTGCTGTAGGATAGGCATTTGCAATGAAAGGGGTTTTTATGTCACTGTAGTTAACCCACACCCTCAAGAGGCAGTAGTTAGGTCAACGGAAAAATTCTTCCATTGACCTAGCCAAGTTTACAATAGGGGTAAGGTCAACCTAACTACATTGCACAGGGTGTGAATTTTTTCACATCCTTAAGCAATATAGCTAGGTCGACCTTAGTTTTAAATGTACACCATGCCTTAGGCATGTAGGAGCTTGGAGCCTGGTCTACAGTAGAAAATTAGGTCATCTTAACTACATCATTCAGGGGAGGGAAAAATTCATACCCGAGTGACAAAGTTAAGCCAACCAAAGTCCCATGTAGACAGCGCTAGGTCAATAGAAGAATTTTTCATTTACCTAGCTATGACCTCTCAGCTATCTCCTAATTAGGGATTACCTACGTTGATGGAAGAACCCCTCAGGTGGCATAGGTAGGGTCTACACTGATGTGCAGCAGCTGCACCACTGTAGTATTTCAAGCTTAGAGAAGCCCTCAGTCTCATTGAATGTCAATGAAATTTAGAGTCTTAAGTACCTATGTCATTTTTTGATAATTGGACTTAGCCATCTAGCTCACTTGGGGCCAGGTTTTTAAAAGGTGTTGTGGCAAACAGCCAGCTTCTCCCTAGTGGGTCTCGCACTTTGCCTCTCTTAGTGGGCCAGGATGTCGCCAGTTCCCCCATCTTCCCAGGGAGGAGGGTAGGGACTAGGGCCCCCCCGCTTCTCCGGGTCCCAGCCCAGGGGCCCTCTGAGTAGCAGCTATGTGCTGCTGGCACTTACTTGCAGCTGCAGGCTTTTCCCCTGGGCTACTTTCCCCCCTCTGTCTTTCTGCCTTCTTGAGCCCAGTACCTTCCTCAGGACTCCACCTCTCCCCCACACACCGCTGTACTCCACACTGTTCTTCTTCACGACTCCACACACCACTGTTCTCTGGTCCTGGTCCTGGTCCTGGTCCTGGTCCTGGTCCTGGTCCTGGACCTGGACCTGGACCTGGACCTGGACCTGGACCTGGACCTGG
>ML675601.1:10032787-10057944 GCA_007922155.1 Mesoclemmys tuberculata | reverse complement strand
CCTGGACCTGGACCTGGACCTGGACCTGGACCTGGACCTGGACCTGGACCTGTTCTGTTCTGTTCTGTTCTGTTCTGTTCTGCACAAACTCCTCTGCTCACCACACACCTACTCCTTCAACGCCCACCCTGCCTCTCAGGAGTAGAGGGTTTTTATCGGGCACCTGGGTGGGGCCTTAACTGGTGTCAGCTGACCCTAATTACCCCTTTGGCTAGTCTACAGGGAATAAAGCATGGAGCATTGTAACACTTACATAGCGCCCTTCTAGGACTTTCCCAGTGCCCTCTGCCCTTGCTATACCACAGTGTTTTGATGTCTAGTGGGATTTTTAAAAGCACCAAACTCCCATTGGGATTTAGGTACCTAAGCCTTTTTGAAAACTGAAATAATGTTTCTCTCATTTACAACAGCACACCTGTGTTGGAAATTTCAGAAGAGTCTCTCTTTCCCACTTTCCAGCATGAATAAAACTGTACTAGCAATAATAATAATAATTTTTCAGAGCAAATAGGAGGTTCATTCTTCTTTTGGAAACCCTTGTTTTTCCATGTAGCTATCTATACAGAATACATCCCTTAACTCTCTTCTGAGGTGGGCATGAGCCAATTCACAGAACCATGACAGATAAGCATGAATAAAGTGCTCCAAGAAAAGAGAGAAAGCAGGGTTTTATTTTTACTATGTGTTAATATATTATAGTTTCTGTATGTTCTTGAGTCATTTAGAAACAGAAGAACTAACCCACAGTATAAAGTCAAAATACATCCTTAGAGTTAATTTCCAGCATATGGTGAAAGTCTGTCCCTTGGTATCTATGCCTTGTTGTGGCGGGACAGCTTGCGTGCTCTAACGATCCTCAGAATCTGTGTCAGCGGGGTCTTTTTTGCTCCTGGTAGATTTAACCTTGCAGGATTGCCAACTAAAACTGAGACATTTGGTCCACCAAACAAGGGATATAGATGAAATACAGAAAATCTTTGTTCTACAGTTAAAGAACAGGTTTCAGGCACTTGCAAACCTTGATGAAGAGGAGGGGAACTGGATGAGGAGATCAACAAGAACTGGGACAAAGTAACAACAATTTATAAACAGAGTAGTGAAGTCTATCTAGGCTACAAGCAGAAGAAAAGATAGGAGTGTATTATACCCAGCATATGGAATTCTATAGAAACCAGATAAGCCCTGAAGAAAAAAGTTTAGACACCAAATCTCAGAGACTAAAGGATAAATGCCACTAGTAGTATAGTAAGGCACATCAGGAGATCAAACACCTTGTGAGAGCAGATAAATGACATTATACTATCATCTGGCAATACAAATGCAGCTGTCCGTGGAGAACAAAGAACCATCTACAGAATGACTCAGCTTACTAGTGGTAAATGACAGACACCAACAAACAATCTCATCAGGGACAAACAAGGCCACCTATTGAAAACAGGAAATGCATTGGATAGAGTATTTCAAAAAATTGCTGAACAGGGAGCTACCTAAAGAAGCAGCAACCATTCAGGAGGCAGAAGAAGATCTTGATAGCAACACAGGTACCCCAATAAAGGAAGAGAACATTCAAGCCATCAAATCTTTAAAAAATGGGAAAGCTCCTTGCAAGGATAACTTGAATGCAGAATTGTTCAAGGTTAATCCTGAGTTAGCAGCATCTATCCTGGCCCCTCTATTTACATCAGTTTGGGAAAGAAAAAAGTGCCACGTGAGTGGACCAATGGGATTATAGTGAAGATACCAAAGAAAGTAGCTCTCAGTGATTGTAATTACTGATGTGGCATTACACTTTTGTCTGTGCCAAGTAAAGTATTATATAAAATCATAGTCCAGCATATATCAGAGGCAGTTGATAGCATTCTCAGAAAAGAGCAAGCCAGTTTTCAGAAAGGGCATGGATGCCCAGATCAGATCTTTACTCTACGAAATATAACAGAACAATACTTAGAATAGCTACAATAACTTTACGTACGTTTCATAGACTTTGAGAAGGCTTTTGACAGAAGTCACAGGCTCAGCCTATGGAGTATTCTGTAGGCTTTGGGAATCCCTCCTTGTATAGTTAACATCATTAAAAGCTTCTATTCCAACTTTATGTGTAGTGTTGATCACAGCGAGCTCAGTTTTGAAGTCAAAACAGGAGTATGGCAGGGGTGTGTTATGTCTGCAATCCTCTTTAGCATTGCCATTGATTGAGTAATGTGACGCACAACATGTGATAAAGTCAGGCCGGACGGCTATAAAAGGGTGTGCCAGGGCCGGTATGAGGGCCCGAAAGGGTTAAAAACTCTCTGCCCTACAGGCAGAAGAGAAAGCACAGCAGGGCACTTAAAGGCAACTGGACCCAATGAAGGGCCAGGCCAGGGGTATTTAAACCCTGCCTTCCCTAAAGGAGGGGGAGGGAACACATGCAGGGGAAGCTGCCAGAAGTCTTGGAGCAGCTGCAGGAGAAGGTTCCCTGCCAGGCCAGGAGACAGAGCTCCTCTACAGCCAGGGGAGACAAGGTAGCTGTGGGCGCCCTAGCCAAGGAATAGAGGTAAAGCACGAGACCCACCAGGGGGAAGCCGGCAGTTTGACACAAACAGAAGACACGCCGAGAGGTATTAGATGGACACCCTTCTCATCCCTTGAAGACCTAGACTTTGCAGATGATCTTGCTCTCTTATCACATAACCTATCACATTATACAAGAGAAAACAAGACAACTCAACCTATTCAGCCAACAAACTGGACTGAAAATCAATTGCAATAAGACAGATATCATGACCTGTAATATTGCCTCGCCATCACCAGTACAGATAGAGGATTATTTTCTCACTAATATAGAAACATTCACATACCTGGGCAGTACCATCAGCCAGGATGGTGGAACAAGTCAGGAATATCTTTCAGAGCTTAAATACAATCTGGAAATCATCCAAATATAACATCAAAACTACACACAAGATTTATCATAGTTGTGTACTATGGAATGGCAAACATGACATATCCAAACTGTCTTCACGTCATATAACCTGCCTCAGAAAAATACTCCATATCTTTTGGCCCAGAACAATCTCAAATCAAGATCTATTCATACAGTGTAGCCAAGAAATATGAGCACCATCATTATCAGAAAGTATTGGAAATGGATTAGCCATGTGTTTCAGATGGAAGTTGATTCCATCACCAGAATAGCAATAAGAGAGACATTGGAAGGCAATAGAAAATGAGACCACTCGAAAACAACCAAGCAAAGAGCTGTGGAAGCTTAGCTGAAAAACCTGGGGCACAGCTAGGGAACCATTAAAAGACTTGCCAGAAACAGACAAGAGTGAGGCGCTTCATTGCTGTCCTAAATGCCAGAGGCATAATGGGGGACTAACTAACTAATTATATGGTGAAAACTCCCAGCTTAGCTCAAAGAGGACATTTACTCAGCTATTTCTGATTATCTAAGGCCCGGTCTACACTTACCTTTGTGATTCGGTGGCAGTCGGCAGGAGATACGCAAGTGACGTAAATCACTTGAGTATCTCCCGTCGACTTTGCAGCGTCTCCTCCGCATGCCGTCCACACTGCGCTGCGTTGAAGGGAACAGCACTCCCTTTGACGCAGCGCTACGCCACTTACCAGGGTGGTTTTCCTGCGTCTCTTGCTAGATCGACTGAGCAGTCTGTGTAGCCCTGCAATCGATCTGGCGGCAGTGAATTTGCCGCCGTCAGAGTAGAGCCAGCCTAAGATAGGTCTGTGCCTACCTACTGCATCATATGATTGGCTATTGCCAGCAAGGATTGAAAAAAGGCCTCATTCAGGTCACCAGTGTATCCTTGCAGTGGTTAATAAGAAACCAATATTTTCTGTCCTCCTCTAACCAAAAGTATCCTAAGTACATCATAGTAGTTGTTGGGGAAAAGCTGGACATATAAGCAGCGGCAGGGAACACTTGAGACTTTGGTCACCCAAGAAGGCATTAGAAGTAGTAAAGGACCATGGGATAAGTACATTAGCTGGAAGTTCCTTAAAAAATTATCAACAGTAGAATAGTCAATAATGCATACATATAAACAGTCATCATCAGGTTAGAAAGTTATTTAACTCATGATGACGAATAGGGCAGTTGACACCTTTCAGAGTGATTGTTTCAGCATCAGTCTGCAGACTCAAGCCACGTCTACACTATAAAATTATGTCGACCTAAATTATGTCAACATCCAGCCACCACAGTAATTAAATCACTTTTGCGCGTCCACACAACACTCCTTGTGATGACAGTGTGCAACCTTGTGCTTCTTGTGCAGTGTTGTCCTTGTAGTGGCAACGTGCATCCTCACCAGACATGCTTGTACCAACTGTCCTGTCAGTGTGGGGATTGGGGAATGGCTTCTGATCACCATTAACAGCCAATGTAAGCAAATACCATGTCTACACTGATACTGTGTCGACCTAACTCCATCAACATTGACTCTACACCTCTCATTGTGTAGATCCTTACATGATTCGTGTTGACCTAACTCTGTAGTGTAGACCAGGACTCAGCAATTAGCACTGCATTGGTTCACACTTAGTTCATATTTGAATGATTTTTTTTACAACCATAAAGGCTAGAACTGTAATATTTCTTTAACAGTGGAAGCTTAGATTGTGGCAAGGGATAGATTTAGGTATAAATTCAACAGTCACACAGTCAAGGAACACACAGGGCCCTGATGCTATTCTATGTCTGTATTACTGCACGCAGAACCACTGTACATCCCTTTAATGCCCCTCCAACTTGACTGTGGGGGTCAGAGCTTGATGGGGGTCAGTGCTCATTGGCACATTATAGCAGCAGGGATTTTTCTTCTTGATTCACTTCCTGCTGCTTTTCCCTATTAGCTTCGTAGCTTTAATAGGGCTACAGAGCTAATAGCAAAGAACTAGTATTCTATTAGCACTCTGAGTGCAAACAGCAAGAAGGAACTTTCAAAATACTGCACTTCATAGACTGAGAATAAGAGCAGTGGCAAGAGGGGAAACAACTAAGAAGTGGAGCAGTAATTTGTGTATGGCACAGAATGAGGGAATCTTGAACAATCAGCCAGATGATAAAAAGAACTCAGTTGCTCATATTGGTCCTTTCATTTGAGAAGCTCAAAGTGTTTTTCAAGAGTGAATATTGTCCCTGTTTTACAAATGGGAAAACTGAGGCACAAAGAGATTCAGTGGCTTCCTTACAGTCACTCAGAAAGTCATGAGCAGAGTTGGGAACAAAATCCTGTACTGATACCCATCCCCACTGATACAACCTCTAGACAACACTAGATAGGTGTACAAATCAAGTTTTGACTGCTAGGTCTGTGTTATCTGATTTAGACTGTACTAGTAGCAGAGATATGCAGGTAGGCCTGAGCCTAAAAATTGAATCCGTGTTATCCCTACAAAGGTCGGGTGGATTTGGTTTAGGTTTGTCCCAAGGGCCAGAATGCACAAAAGGAGTTAGGCACACAAGTCCAAGTCCCAGTTTCAGGAGCTGAACCCTATGGGAGCCTCCTCTCACTTGGCCCCTAAGTTTCTGCAGTAAAAGTTCCATAGGTGCCCAAATTTCTGCCTCTGAGCATGAGTGCTGCTGCCTCACTGCAGGTATCCACGAGCCTATCTCCCACCTAATCCCCATAGTGATTTACAAACTAGGGAAAGACAGGCATTTGCCCACCTAAATTGCATGCCACTAACCAGTAGGCCAAAAGTTATGAGGAAAATCCTCCTCATCCCATCATCTTATTCTTCTTCTTCCTCCTCCTCTTTTCCCCACTCCAATTTCTAAATAACAGTGCTGGCACCTACCCTAAAAAAGGCTCTGCAGCAGAGAATTCCAAGCACAGATGGGGCCTCCCTGGAGCCTGGACTTAGGCATCCATATCCAAGACCATGCGCTTAACACACCACCCTCTTGTCGGCATCTCCCATTGCTTAGTTCAGGGGGTTCCATGCCTAGCATGCTGATTTTTGTGAATTACAGTCTAAGGAGCCCATCTCTCCCCAGTCATTGTATAGAAGCTTAGGCACCTGCCTCCAGTTTTGTGATCTGCAGTGATTTTCTAGATGCTAAAAACTCAGCCTGTGATGCATGGCCTGACAATACCTAGCTCCTTCTGTGTATTGAGAATGTTGTGCTCATGGGGCCAGGAGTGAAAGGACATTCATCAGCTAATTGCCTGGGATTAAGAACAAACTTCCTACATAAGCCTGCTATTGAATAACTTTTTAATTTTCAAGGGGCAGCCGAATTTTGTAATGACAATTGATAATTGCCTAATAGAAGCTGTGCAGCAAAAAATGGATCCTGCAGCAGGTTCTACAGTGGCTGAATCACAGAATATACTGAGACCTTGACGTAATTCATATGTCCAATTCAGGGGACTGGATGGAGGCTTGTTTCAATTCCTCCCTTGAGGTGGCATGTTGAAAAGGGCCATGGAGTGGTAATAGAAGATCTGCCTTGAGAGTCCACCTCCTGGATAGCCAAAGGGGAATGCATTACGTGATCAGAAGTCACGATGAAGGCGGTGAGCCACAATGGTTGTCTCCCGCCTTTGGAGAATATGCAGCTGTTAGTTGTGTTGACAGAGATATTCTGATCAGTGGGGAAATCACAGGAAATACTGACCCAAATCATTTACTGGTAGCAGAACCAACAGTGCCTACTGAGCTCAGTGAATATCAAAGGTGGAGCGTGGGATTAGAATAGAAGATAGATGATGAAGTACCTTTGTGAATCCCACCTCAATATGTCATTTCTGTTCCCCCAAAAGGGATGCCAAATCTACCCATTGTTCTGTGTAGTTATGAGAATGAGCTACAAACAGTACTAGTCTCTCAATACTGTGGTATGAATGCTATTTCTCGGTCCCCCAAAGAAGCCCCAGGTAAACCATAAGCAATCTTTTTAGGGACAGCCACAGCAAAGCAAATGAGAAAAGAAATGCTGGTGTTAGTATGTGCTAAAGTTTTGGATTACATGTGTTCAAGAAGAGGTACCAAGCCAAAGAGAGAATTTGGCATTGCCCACAAGGGTCTGGAGATGTCAGCATAGGAAGGGATAAATCAAGGTAATAGTTTTCTAATCCCATGAAAGAAGTGAGCATTATCAAATATTTGCAAGTAAGAATTTGGGTGTTGGAATAAGGGGACTGATTGCTTAAAACTAACCGTTAGTTTTGGAGGCTCCAAAATGGCATTTATGCCAGAGCCACTGAAATACCTGGGTAATGTGTTTGTTCTATTCACTTGACACATCAATACATCTCAATACAATGACAATGAGGGTCCCGACACCCCAAGAGGAGAACAGGGGGTCTGAACACCAAAGAATAAGCAATTGAATCAACTGGTTGTACATAATGTTATTGACTATAAATATATGTCAAGTAAGTTCTTTTATGAAGGTTTGTAATGTTCTGAATTCAGTGGCCATTAGGAGATATGTATATGGGTTATGGTTATGAGTGTATGCATGTGTATGTGTGTAGAAAATTATAATTGTGGTGCAACTACTACATCCCCTTACAACAGAGAGTGACATGATCAGACATGGAGGGTCACCTCCCGGGCTAGTTGTTTATACAAAACCAGCTGCAAGCATCTAGCATTGTACAATCCAAGGAAAGGCAATGGTGGACCATTAAAGTTAATGGAAAGGCATTGAAAGTGAAAAGAAAGCCCAGTCTTTGAAAATTAAGAAAGGAGGGAGTTTTGCCTGCTTTGTACCATGAATTATCATAGTCTGAGGCCTGGTCTACACTAAAAGTTAGGTCGATCTATCTACATTGCTCAGGGGTGTGAAAAATCCCTGAGTGGTGTCGTTAAGCCCCCAATGTAGACAGCACTAGGTTGAAAGAATTCTTCCATTGACATATCTACCAACTCTCAAAGAGATGGATTACTGGAGTAGGTAGTGTCTACACTGAACAGCTACAGAGGCACAGCTGGATCCCTGTAGCATTTTAAGTGTAAACAAGCTTTGATGCAAAGGAAAAAACAGCCCAAAAGTGCAAACCCAGTTAAAAGGGAAGAGTGTATAAAGTGATGGCTATCCAGAAACTGAGGGCCCAATATCTAAATGGGGGTGTTGCCTCTGAAAGACTGGGTCCCCTCTAGAACAAAGGGCATGCTGAGAATCTGTTCAGAGACAACAGGTAATTTCTTTAGAAAAGGGAATTTAGCTAATATAGAAGTGTAAAGCCTGAGGTTGCATCTTTGTTTATTTTCTGTGTAATTTACATGTTTGTTTTCCCTTACTAGGTCATCTGTGAATCTAGGATTTTCTATTAAATAAACTTTTCGTTTAGTTTTACCACAAGCAGGTCTCTGTTCTGCAAACTGTGTGAAGCGTGTGTGCCAAAGTGAACTAATAATTGCGGGCAGCTTTTATACTCCTTTGAGGGTGATGAACTAGAGGGGAAAAGTCTGAGGGTCTGACAGTTAAGAACATGGGAAGATGAGGGGGGGCAACCCTGCCAGGAATAACTAGGGTGGTGGTTTATACTAATAGGTTGGCTACTGCTGTCCGAGTCTGAGCCACAGCAGCATAGTATTAAAGCACAGAGAGTTACAAGGCAGGTGGTGACAGAACCCTGAACTGATCTGGGAGATCCTAAAAACCTCACAAACGTCATTAACAAAGCTGAGCGAGTAACGCACCAGCATTTCCTGAACATTCATATGCATTTTGAACGTTTTGGCTTTGGACAAGTTCCTCAAACTTTTGTATTCACTTACTATAAACATTTGTGTGATTTAGCTTTTAGTCATGTTAGTTTTTTTTTCCTTCTGGAATTCAATTTCAAATTTGTGCATGCAAACATTGGCTCGTGAAAACTCCTCTGGTCAGGGAATCAAAGCAATGCCATGTGCATTATCTGATCAATCCAAACTAAGCAACGCAGATTGATTTGGAAATATTTACGATCAGTCCACCCGATTAAAAATTCCAAAAAAAATATTGTTAAATGCATTTGAATGATTAACTGTCAAAGACATGCTGGTGAACATTCGAGGAGCAGAAGCAGCAACTAAATGAACTGAGTAACTTATTTATGTGAGTCATTTGCTCCTCTCTAACCAGTGATGCCAACCCCAAAATGTCAGTGAGTAAAGCAGTAACAATTTTCTGAAAACAACTATGGGCCAAACTCAATCTAAAGCCTTCGTAGGAGTCAAAACCAGTCAGGTTACAGCTGTGTTCAGTAGGAGGACTCTATAGATATCTTTGTGTCAGAGCCAATTTACAAAAGTGCAGCAAGTTAGCCAGCTGAGAAGTCAGTTTCTGTGCTACACAGTAGGCAAGAAGTAAATCTGATCTGGGATAAGGGCCTTATTAACTACTCAGAGGTCAACACAAACCTGAATTCCTCTGGACTTTTTGTTGTAAAATTTGAAAACAAAGAAGAAGCTTAAATTGGTTAAAAAATAATGAGCTCTCAAGGGTATCATAGCTCAGCATAGACTAAGTCACTGCAAGTCAGGGGAAACTTATGTCACCCAGATCTTGAGAGCTTTAAATGTATTAATCCTGAAAATATTAGACCTGGGTGAGGTAGCTGTACATGTGAATGTAGGCAGGAATTGCTTTATGTTTGCCTGGGAGCTAAAGTTGTCTGGGGACTCAAATCAGAGCTCTGCCATTGCTTAGTAGTTGAACTAGGGATGTCCTGAGTGGCAATTTCTGAATATGTTGTTCACAGGAACTTACCAGGAGTAGAGAGAGAGACTTTAGTGCTGTTGTGTCCACAGAGAGCAGGACAGGGAAGTGTGAAAATGGACAGTGTCAGAGGACAGAAATAGATGTAGTCTTGAGTACTGACAAAGATATGAAGTCCCTTGGCTCATCCACACTTTAGCCACTACTTATAGGTTATGGGGAATGCTGCAAGAGCATCACTGTTCCTCCATGCAGGGTAGTCTTCGGTGAATAAATACTGATTGGAGACATTTGTGATAAGCTGGGGCTGAGAGAGTTCACTGTACTGCAGGCCAGGTATAGGTGGTATAGATCGAGAGACAAGAAACTGTTAGGTAGCAATGACAATGAGTCTAGCTATGGATGAACAGGTGGGCATGTTTGGAGCTGTACCCAGAGCGTGAGCTGGAGTAACAGATCTGCTGTCCTGAAATACAGCATGTAACAACAGAACAACATACATTGCCCAATTTAATAAATAATCATCGGATTGGGATAAAACTCATTCACGAGGGTGAGGATTTGAGAGGGATAAGCTATTCATTGTGAATTTAGCCCCCTTCTCTGTTCATGAATCATTCCAGGACCAATCCTGATTTCTGCAAATGTGTTTGTTATTCACAAGCAACCCTCTGAATAATTTGGATAAACAATTTTCAGTCTCTGCTGTGTACACGAGTGGCTCACCTCCAGTATTTGCTCTTTGTTGTTTGTGATATGTGATTTACATGAGCTACATGACATCATTTTTGCTTCCTGACTGGATGATAAACTTTTTAAAGAAGAGGATAAAAGCAGACAAAAGAAAAGGGTAAATAAAACATTTCCAGCCTGAATTTTCAAACAAATAATCATTTGTGCAAAGTATGTGAATGTTCAGGGATTCAAGAACATTTTCCAGGGAAATTTTCAAGAGCACCTAAATGATTTAGGATCATTGACTTTGGATAAGAATAGTTCTCCTAATCCCCTTGGGAGCTTTGGAAAATCCCACCTCTTAAGTATACCTGACACCCATCCAAATACTTACACACAACACACAGCAGCAGAGCAAGTAAGCCTCATTTATTTGTGAATATATTTGCATATGATTTTTTCATCATTTGATCAGCACTATTCAAACAACAGCCAAATTCTCAGCAATTTTTACCAAGTCTTTTGGTATAATTTCCAGTAGCTGCGATCATGATGCAGGCTTACTCCCAAATTCTCATTGCATAATCATCAAAACATTACTGTGGCTCATAAAAATGGTGTATCCCTGCCAAGCCTTATTTTGTCACGCAGTTTATCATAGGATGCCTTTGATCGACGATCACTTTGATACCTATTAAAATCATCATCATCCTTTGCACTTCAGTTGATGGCCTCATAGCACTTTGGTTTTGATTCATTTACATTTAAGAGTTATACCATTGGGCAAAAATATTTTTCTGGTCATCTTTCATGCACACTATGTAAGACACATAGCTCTTCTACTAAGAATCTGAAGGGTTCTTTTATTTACACTATGGGCCTGACCCAAATCCCAAAGAAGTTAATGGACTGAATCCCATTGAATTCAGTGGGCTTTGGATCAGGACTTTCATGAACTGTTTCTTTAAATTCTTTAAATAGTTGAGCACTCTTTCATTCTGAATCATGTTTAGAACATTATATACCCAATGAAAGGAAAACTAAGATATAATAAGTAGTTCCCTATTCAGCAGTCATGTCGGGTATTGTTTGAAAGAAATCACTGAGCAAAGACACAAGAATGCCAAGACAAAATATGCCAATATTGCAATACACTTGAAAATGTCAACTTATTACCTCTGTAGCAGATGGAAGGATTGTACATCGGTTTGTAAAAATGGTGGACATGTTGCCTGCAGCTAAATGTGCTCTTCTGATTTACTTGATGCCAATATAACAATAGTCACACTCTGCATTTTCTTCTGAAGATCTCAAAACACTTTAAAAATAATTAATTCTCACATCTCTCGTGGAACAGAAACGTAAAAATAATATAATAATATTCAGTTGAGTGAACTGAGGAACAAGAACTTTAAGGGACTTGACCACAGCCACATAGTGAATCAATGGCAGAAGTGAAAATGCAACTCATGAATTCCTAAGCCCTTGAACAAGACTATGGATCAAATTATGTTATGGTGTAAAAGGGCAAAACTCCCCTGAACTCATTGGAGTTCCACACATTTACACCAGCAGAAAATTTGGTTCTGTATTGCCAAAATCCATTTGTTCAAACTTTGAAATCCAGGCAATCTATAAAGCCAGGGCCAGATCATCAGCTAGTGTTGATCAGCATAGCTTCAGTGAAGTCGACTGAGCTCATAGACTTTAAGGACAGAAGGGACCATCAGTTGCACTGACTTACACTAGCTTTGATCAGGCTTCCCGTTTTAACATTTCAGTAGGACTGAGTTATAAAAGAGTTTCAGATTCTATGTTCTTCATTTATGGTATCATCACATCAAATTTTACACTTAGGTGTCTGTGTGTCAGTAACCATTAATATAGGTTAAATTGTGAAACAAAAAAAATTCGTAACTGCCTAACTTCAGCTAACAGCTCTAGCACCTTTGTACCTGGACTATAAAAGGAAGTTGACAAAGATGATGGTAGGGCTAACAATAACAAATTAAAAGTTGACTGTTCTTTTTAAAATGCATAGCACCACTCTGAATTTGCAGAAAATCAATATAGATGTTTAGTCTCTAACCTTTCAATTTAGTTGCTGATCCTAGTTTATAGAATCATAGAATATTAGAGTTGGAAGGGACCTCAGGAGGTCATCCCAGTCTTCAACAGCAGCTCTTGAAATTCTTGATGGAAACAACCAAAAACGCACTGCAGAACCAAACGTATATTGAAATGCCCTGAAAATAAGAAGTGAGGCCACCAGTCTCAGGCAGATAAAGGTATCTAACGGAATAAAGGCATTTTGAAATTGGACTGATTAAAGCATTGGACTATAATATATCAAAAGGAACACTGGCAAACAAATGTCTTGCACAGGCACTTGGGGGACTGGACTCAACACCCTGTAAGGTCCTTCTCTTTCACTGGAATTTCTCTCTTGATTTCTCAGCTAATTCCTAAAGCTTTTTATGTAGTTTTTCATTCTGTCTGTTGTCTCCTCTATTTGCCATACATGCACAAATTTTTTAAATAGATTTTTTTCCCTCTTCGCCCTGCTCCGTTTTGCACAATATCAGCTCCATGGACTCTGACCCCAATAATGTAGGGGTTGAATTTTCATTTTAATATGACTACATATATATAATTAACCACCACCCAGCACTTGGCAGTGACCAATACAGGTTGTACCACTTATGGTCAGAGTGGTAGCAGGTTCTCACATCTAACCTGACCCTCAGGAAGCACCAATGGCTTTGGGCAGATAAGTGCCTGAAGAGACCAGTGGACCCCCTGATGGAGGAAATGCCATCAAAAAGCAGATGAACAAATTCACTTGGTGTATTCACCAATGGACAGACTAGGCCTTTCAGTTGTGGATGATAACCAAGCATGGGGTGGAGCCCTGAAGGAGGGTACATGGAAGGTCTCCTCTGCACTAGCAACTCCTGCAGGGTAGCTGGCTCCAAATGGATTGCTGTCCTTCCTTTGGTCCAAACAAGTGAAGCCAAGAGGAAGATGCTGAGACAAGGGCAAAGCAGCATCTCCATATTAATTGCCCAGGCTATTCCAGCCATATTACATGAAGAAGACACTCCATCCCTGCTGGCAGCATGGACACAACACAGAAGGTGGCAGTTACGGGCTATAAGTTCACACTTGAAGTAGAGGAGGGCACCATGGGTCACCTTCAATGGTGGGAGGAATCATTGCGTTCAACTGGCCAGCCATCGCCCGCCACAAAGCCAGACAGCCCCTGAACAGGCAAATGCTGACCTGCCACAGTCTGTCTGCCCCCTGAGGTGCACGGGACTAGAGCAAAAGTGGAAAGACAGATGGAAACTGCCTTATGAATTTCAATGACTATAAAAACTTAGATGTCTATGTTGACATTTGAGATGTCAATGTTGTTAACTGTTTCACTGCTGAACAAAAAGCGTGGAAGAAAGGGATAGCGGTATCGTATTATGAAGATCTACAGTCTACTCTGTATAACAGTTTGTTTTGACACTACGACAGGGTTGGCCTAGATGATCATATCAAGTATATTTTCTTCCAGTCTAAAACGATCCAAGTCCAAGGAACCCAGAACGGATCTGAGTCCCACCAAGATGAAACAATGTCCAAAGAGACACGGGCCAGAGAACAATTATTATCATATTAACATCAGCACAGTCTACTGAGAATAGCATCTCATTTTGGCCTGTAAAGTGGTCGGAATTTGAAGGAATACCACTACCATTATTTTCCCAATTCAATCAAAGTCACCTGGCTAACTGAGGGTAGTATTTGGCTCATAACAGTGGAAGGCTAGAGTGTGCAGAATGTCTTTGATGCCAGTGGGCTCAACAGGGAAGATTTTTAAAGGCACAAAGAATTATACTTTGTGGCTTTGAAGATCTTGAGTAGCAGAAGACAGCAATATGCATGTTTTTGTTACCATAATTGGTACAAAAATGTAAGGGTTGAGTCATGCTTCATACATTGTTTTCTTAAAAAAAAAATACCCAGATTTCTAACTAGCTCCAGCTCCAGCAATAAAAAAATAAAATAGATACCCTGAACCATGTTGGCATGCATTCAATCTCATAATAAGTTAGCTCCAAAATACATCACCTTTTCCTATGCTGTCCACAAGTGAGATTTTGTACTTAGCCAGCACAAGATGTAATCAAATAACTCCTTGCAAATAGCACTGGTTGTGAATTCAGGCAGCTTATTAGGTATTTACATTTTTTCATTTCTTGACCAGTTCCAGCCAATTATGAAACTTTTTAGTTGTGGCTGGTTGAAGTGAATCTGGGGCCCACTATGAAGCTACTCAGTTAAGTACCCTGGCTCCAAAGCTCAAGATTGAGGCTGCAATTTGCTCTTCCCACACCACAACCACCAAACAGCTCTGGCATGTAAAATGGGGCATAGGAGGATTTAATCCTATGGGGTGGAAATGAAAATAGGGAATGTGTGGAGTGCTGCCAAATGTATTGTTGGGTGGAGTTAGGGAAATAGTAGGTAGAGATTTCCTGTTAAATAGGTGAGAAGAGCCATGACAAAGGGAAAAAAACACACTCTAATTCTCCACCCAGCTCAAATTACCACTCCAGAACTCTGTCAGCATGAAACAATGAGGGAGAGATGGGCCCTGAGGCAGCTGGGCCATAACCCATTTGAGGCTCAGTGGATGGTAAACAGAACCTTGAATTCCAGCTGGGAGCTTACTGGGAGCCTGTGCAGAGCATGAAGTACTCTATTTAGCCTGACCCACTCAAATGGTGGGCAGGTGCATTAGTTAAAGTTATCAAGTGGATTTTGCAGTTGGTTCCAGATCAAAAGCGTGGTAGGAGTCCAGTCTAGAAGCAATAATGACAGCAATGACCAATGAGAAGAGGGCATTGTTTTTTGGGCTATTCAGAGATGGCCACTGCTGCTACTTGGCATTCCAGGGGAACTTTGTGTGTTTCAATCACAGTAAAGTGTACTCAGACTTTTGAAACTAAATCTTTTTATATGCACATTCTGATCATAAGAACTATAAAAATTATATTGGAAAAGATGCTTCTTAGGAACATATTGACTAGTGGATTCACATTTCTACTAACTCTAAATTTGGCAAAGTTTATGCCATATGATCTAACAGATTTCAAATGTGAATAAAGATTTCCAAACTTATTCAATTTCTTATTAATCAGTCATAGAAGGGAGTTGCTATTTTATAATATATTGTAACCTGCAGTATATTTAGTAGTATATTTAGTCATTATCTCTCATTACTATTATTATTAAATTGTTTTACAGTAGCACTTAGGAGCCCTAGTCATGGACCAGAACCCTGCTGGACTAGGTGCTGTACAAACAGAGAAAAAACAGTCCCTCCACGTCACCAGGATTCCTATGCCAGGGTGCCCCTTGGCCCTGGGCTAGGCCCCTGCTTTGTCATGTCCAGGTATCTTTCTATGCCAGTTCCAGCCATAAGAGGCTAAGTCCTCTGGCTGAGTCCCAGATAGTCCTCCCTTTCCATTATCCTGTCAATGAAAAGAAAAAAAATTAACACAAATGAGCTATCCCGCAACTGTGGTAAAACTCTCTTCCTTCAGATAGCCCTTGCTGAGCCATGGCCCCAACTAAGTTCACATATATACAGAGGAATAGTATCCTCAAAAGATAAGTCACCATCAGGCTCTTCTTTCCTTCTGGGAGGGGCTACCAAACAGCACAGTCCATCAGCTAAACGGTACAAAAGAGCACACCAGTGCCATTTGCGTGGGCAAAATCTCTTCCTGTATTTTGAATAGCTCCTTGTCAACAGATGATAAAAAGTTACAGTGGACCTCCCTTCAGAATAGTTTAGTGGTAGAACTGAGCCTTTTTTTTTTTTTATTTTGAAAAAAAATTCCTAATATGCAGATTTGTGTTAGGTAATGATTTAAATGAAAGGAATAAACACTTTGATTATATTAAATTCAACACATTGTTCATTAGGATGTAAAAAGGAGCATTATGGTATCATGCTAAGGAGCATAATTTCTAATCAAAATCTACAAAAACATATGATTAAACCACTCCCAGTGTCCAAATACTACATAATGGAATAGAAACGTTTCTCTATACATTTTGAAGCTTTTTAAGTTCTAACGTTATTGTATGTTCTACCATAACTATATTGATGACTGACATACCAAGCACACAACCATATAAAATGGATAAACTATTAACAAGCCAGTATTCGGTGTCTGACTGAAATGTCATCTCCATTTGTATCATCATCCAAAGTGTCCTTCATATTAACCAACTCATCCTCCTCATTCATTTCTCACGTGTTTGCAGCCTACATGCTGGAAAGTGTTTGAGTTTGTTTGCAAGATACTGGCAATCAGGTAGTTTACTTTCTTTGATGGATTTACAAGCCTTCAGTTGCAAGACTACCTCAGGAGCAGGCAGACCTTTCATCCATTTTGTTGTCTTCTCCATGATCCAGCCATGCCCTGTTTCAGAACTGAGTAAAAGACAGGATACTTCTCCAGACTCCTACACCAGACAGCAGCATAGTAAAATGGCACATAGAGCAATCAGATGGAGGCAGTCTTTGCATGGAGGCAGCTGGCTAGATTCTACCTTTTTCTAAGAACAGCTGGTATTCTAGCTCAGAGAAAAGACTCATCAGAGAGCACTAGCAGAGCTAGAGCAACACTGGGTCTTCTCTGCAGACCTCTATCTTCTTCCTCTGGAATTTCCCTGTAGAATGTATGCAACCAGAGATAAAAATACATAAATCTTATTTATTGTATACCTCATTGTATACAACAACTACCTAAAAGTTGAAAGAAAGTAAAAAATAATTGTATTAGTTTTAGAATCAAAATATTTGTTCACATGAAACATGAACCCTGTTGGTAGGATGTTGGCAGTTGCCATGGCAACAGTTATGCAAACGAGTTACATTTGCATAGTCCTCATTATTTTAATGAAAAAAATAATTACCCAAAACTGGGCAAAGATGTATTTATTCTTAGTAAAAATATGGTGCATACATGTTTTTCAGGGCCTACCATTGCATGTACGGTTTCCATAGAAACAGGCCTAACTCCACCTTCAGCTACCATGCAGCAAGGTCCAAGATATATTTCTCTAACACGTATGCATGGTAAAGAACATGGTAATTTGCCCACCCTGATGATACCAAAAAGTTTTCTGGTTCATGGACTACCAGTTATCTGAGGAACTCTTGCCTTCATTCAGCCTGCCCTCCAGGAGTTGAGGACTGGAAACCTGTTCTCCTCCCTGGTTTGCTTCCAAATGGGCTGTGCTTTCCCCTTTTATGATTCTCCCTCCCGGCTCATATCTCTCACCGGTGGGGTAGAGCAAAAGCAACTGAATGCTCATTAGCTCATGAATCCTCTGTTGCTCAGTGTGCAATTTGCATACCCCATCACACTAGCCAAAGGGGTTTACAATCAAAGAATTATTTTCATAATATTATTTAAAATATTTAAATATGGTAGCACCCAGAATTCCTAGTGAAGTGTAGGGCTCCACTGTGATAGATACTGTCAAAACACAGACAAAGAGACTCTCCCTGCCCCAGACAGCATGAAAGTCCACACAAGATCCCTCCCATCACTAAAGCTCCGTGGTGGGCTGAACAGGGAAATGCAGGCAGTCTGGTTACATTTATCCTAAGGGCTTCTCTACAGAGGGAATTTGATCAGAACAGCTATTCAAGAATAGTTCCCCTTGTGGATATGCTATTTAAGAATAAAAATGATTTTTATTCTGACATAGAACATCCACAGAGGGAGCTATTTCTGAATAACTTTTATATTCAATGTCCATGTGCATACCTGCGTAGATCAACACAATGATTGCAATTGGAGGTGAGCATGGATAGGTTCCACATGATTGACACTGATATAGATATGCTACCCCCAAAGAGCCAGTCTTGGTGGTGCGGTGTGTTTTTTTTTTATTACAACCCATAGGTTGGAAGGACATCTATGGAAGGGGCTTCATTGGAGCTTCATAACCTCTAAGTTGAAGGGGAATGGCTCTGTCCCCACAACTTCCATAGAGCTCCCCATCTAAACCCAATTTTGACCCTAAGCATATTTTTATAAAAATCAGACAGACAGACAATCAGAGATGGCAAAGTTGTTCAAAAACTGTTCCACGTATGAAGGACCCGTTCTGATCTCTAGTGCTATGCAGGTAATAGATTTTTATAAATGTATCTGGAAAAAAAATTACAATCATTTTTAACAGCAGCAAATATTACTATATACATAAATATTCAGGTCACTTAACAGTATGTAGGAAAACTTGCAAAACCCACATTAAAATGAAGCTAGCTTTGAATGGCTAATTCTCTATGCTATTTTTAAGGGCTAGATCCACCTCCGTCAAATAACACAGTGATTTCACAATGGGACTAACGTCAGCACCTACCCTATCATTTAAGTTAAAAAGAAATCATATTTCCTTAAAAGAAAGAATGTGGGCATATTACTATAGACTTAAAACATTCACCTACAATCATTGCCATACTTATAATATACTCTGTGAAATTATAATAATAATAATAATTATAAACTTATAGGTGTATTGCAGAAAAATTCTCTGTCTTTATAAATATTTTCACCATAACTCTGAATTCTGTGCATTCTATAATCTTTTCATGGAAAGCACAGACATGACAGTCAACAGGTCAGATCCTGTGTTGGTGAAAATTGGTGTACTTCCACTGAACTATACTGAGCAGGGCGGGATTTAGGGCAAGTGACCCAGGAGACTGGGATGCCAGGTTTGGGAGGACACCAGACTCGGGGTGCTGTTTTTGTTGTTAATGACAAAAGGGAAAATAAAATGTTTAAAGTAAAATGTTTCAGATATTCTGTATGTGGATTTATTTTTCACTAACCTTCTAGAATGTTCTGAACCTTTGTAGAATTTCATGGAACCTTCCAGACTTTCTGAGAAATACATTTTTCTCAGTCCTCCTAGAATGTTGTCAACCATGTCCTCAGAGGTATATAAGGGGTGGAGCTTCGCCAGGCAGTCAGTGAGATATAAGAATGAACTGAAGTGAAGTGAAAGCCCAGCTGTGGTATTGTGAACCTTGTTTTATTGTGTAATTGTGAACATGTATTTGTGTTTTAAGACTTGAAGAGTGCTAGTAGTGACTAATTAAGGACATATTTAATGAGACACCAGAGATATTTCTCAAACCCCTAAATACACAACAATATAAAACAAATACTGTTATTTCTTTTGCCATGCTTAACACGTAATGTTTAGTGACTTTCTGAGACTGCAGAACATAGACTTTTGCTCTCTCTAATACTGTCTGTAACCTCAGAAGAAAAATTAAAGAGGGATTTTTTCTGCTCATTTGTTGACACTATTCGAGTGTCCATTGAAGAATGATTCATAAAAATGAAGCATCACAAAAAGACCTGGGAGGTTTTGTATGACCTTAGTAAGCTGCCAGCAGACAGGAAAACATTCTTGAACAATTGCATGGACTTTCAGTGGATGCAGACAAATAAGGAATGTTCAGACGTCAGTGATAAAGACCTCTATGTTGAATTCACATTTTGTTACATGGGAAGCACTCTCTACTCCAAGTTCTCCCTTTCATTCTTGATGCAGAGCTGAAGGAACTTTTCTTAATGACTTAACTTTTCTTGAAGATTCTGCTCAAGTTGCCAGTCACAGTCGCAAGTGGTGACTGCAGCTTTTCAAAGCTCAGACTCATTAAAACATATCTTCGATTGATGAGGGCCAAAAAGAGACTAACATCACTTGTTATTTTATTGCTTGAAATTGCCATTGGCCAGTCTTTGGATCGCTCTGTGCTTCAGTTCATGAGGGCAAAAGTGAGAAAAGTGACCCTTTGAACTAAAGGACTAGTGTTAACATTCTAAGGCTATCACCCATTGTAACACTATTTAATACTGGTCCACCCAATGTTGGCACACGATTCAATTTCTTGGTGTTGGTACATTTCAGTTATACTTAAAATTAAAAAGTTTCTATAAGCTTAGAGGAAATTATTATTTTATTTTTTTATATATGGCATGAAAAAATACAGATTTACAGACCCTGCATGCAAATGCATCATCTTATGTGACAGGGATAAATAAAGCACGCATGCAAATCGTGCATCAAAGTAATCAAATGGGCTACAAATGCAATAAAAATAGTAATTAAAAGTTTAACAGACGTGGGGGGGGGCTTCAAAGACGTTCCTTTCCTGGGACACCATTTGGGGCTCACCCTGACACTGAGTCGTGTCGATTTACATCACATGAGGATCCAACGCAGCTATTATCAGGAGTTAATGGTATTTTTACAAATATATAAGCAAACTCATGGGTTTGGTGCCACAATTTTTATTTTCTTTGTTTCTTTAATAAACAAAATCATTGAACATTTTGTATCTATTTTAGAAACATGGCAAAAATGAAATATGGCAAAAAAGTATGGCTATTTTATTATATAATGGCTTAATGAAAAAAAAATTGCTTGCATAGTGGGTCATTTCAGGCCCTCGGTATATTTTATGCATCAGTTGAAGAACAAAGTTTACAAAAAATCTACATGAAAAAAATACATTTACGTAGGCACTTCCTGTTGTACAGACGATGTTTAAGTAAGTTTTCCTGCCGAGAAATCAAGTATGTACACAGGACATACCCCTATTTTCCTCATAGGCAACACATCTACTTTGGAAGTGTTGCCAAAGGATGATGATTATTTATTTAAAACTGAAGCACTGTCTTAGCTTCCTCTAAAAGAACCACATGCATCACTTAAAATAATAAAATCCTCTTACCCACAGAAGTTCAAATGATGTGTGTTTCTCTGAAGAAGGAGCTCTATGCCCCAGAGCAGACAATAGCCAAAGCACAATCCTGGACCATTGCATTTCCACCTGTCCTGAATGGGATTTCCTGCCCTTTTGGCTGAGTTCCACTCAACAACACTGAGTTCCTGTTGAGCCATGTTACTAACATTCTGCAGGACAGGCATAATTCTATAGTTCTGCGACCATTAAATGGGATGTGCCAATTTCTAGCATGAATAAATAACTGTGAAAAACTGGGATCGATTTAAATGTCATACTTCCAGCTACCTTTAACTCAAAGTTACATATAAGTGGGCACTAGCCCATATTAGACAACAGGGCAATCAGGCCCAAGCCTCAAACAAAATTACTTTGGGGTTGAACTAACAGAGAATATAGGTGCTCAACCTATCAGAAAATCAAGCCATCTCTAATGAATAGGTACCTAAATTGGATTTCGGTGCTCAAGTTTGGATTTAGGTGCCCTGACTAGGCTCCCCCATATGAAAATTGTGCCCCATGGTCCTGTCTGATCTGCATGCACAGTGAAGATTCCACTTTTCAAGAAATTAGGGGCTTTCCTTATGTTCCAAGCCAAAATGTCCCCTCTCCCCTCTCATGGGAACAGGTCAGTAGGTGGCTGCGTTTTTGTATGGTCATATATGTATAAATCATTTATGAAAAACTTCAAGACCATTCAGGATGAAAGACACTATATTGTCTTGTCCAAATTCAGGAATTTTCTTGGACATTATATATTTTGTCCACTCGAGATCAGGCCATAAATTCATAGCCTCATTGCCCAAATATACCCTCCCCCCAAACAAAATTAATCTTTCCGTGTTTCAGTTTACCATCTGCAAAATAATGGCTCAGAGACTCTTACCTACTTCACAGACATCTGCCAAAATTTCATTAATTTATGCTGACGAAGCACTTTGAGATAACCAGATGAAATACAAAATATTATCATGCTTGATGGTGTTGGTAGTTACCAGCAAGCATGTCTTTCATTATTGAGCAATCACAGACCTCACTGAAACTGATGGACATGCCACCTATCTTTCATTCTGGGTACACTGAAGAAAAAATTAATCTCTTTTATGGAGTAAGTTGGTAAAACACTAAAAGCCAGTGCTCAAAGCACTGGCCGGATGCAAGGCTTGGAATTATGAGCAAGGAAATTACCTCCTGCTGTGCTGAAGGAAATAGATCTGTATATTCTTTGTAAATAAAACAGGATTGCACCGTGGAATTACCTGACTCTATCATCAATAACTTCTCCTAACAGGAACAACCTGGCAAGGATAATCACATGGGTCAGAAGGGACACCGGTATCAGTGCTTGGTGTCAGGGATTGCAGGGAACAACCATTGCGCTACAGGGCTGTTAAGAGCCAGTAAATTCCAACCTGCTAATGAGTGACCTGCTAACAGTCTCCAGAACGAGAAGCTCAACTCTGAGAGAACTCCAGTCCTCGAATCAGACTGGAGAAACTTCTGGGGTCCTGATTGGTTCCTGAGTTCTATTTAAACCAAGCACAAGAACAGGAAGCTGTCCATGCAAATAGGTTTTGGCTGTTTAGGACTGCTTTCCCTGTAGTCCTAATCTCCTGGTAACCTGACTCTACATGCCTCCTGATACCTGAATCTTAGTTTGTACTCTGGCCTGTTTTGGACTCTGTTTTCCCGGTATTTGATTCCCTGCCTGGCCTGACTACTGCCTCCCGTTCCAATCATTAGATCAGATGGCTCACATCCCAGTTGTGACACTTTATTGCCCATATAATTAGCAGAAAGTTCATGCTGATATATGCAACCCTGATTATAGGACTGAGTCCTGCAGTCCCAATAGGCAAAACTCCCATTGAGGACCCTGTTGATTGCAACATCAGACCTCTGCTTGAAATGCTGCCTGCACGCCGGAGGCAAGGCCCTCTCCTGACCCTATTGGAGTCAGTGAAGCAGGAATAGGCCCTAATTGTTTCCCATGAATTATGATAAAGTTTTCCTGCCAATGCCAGCATAAACATTTTCTGAAAGAAGAAAACACAGCATGGTGTGTTTCTTTGTATTTGTTTTTTTTTTTAAATGAAAAAGGCCCAAATACAAGAATTGAGGTCAATCATACTAAACACCCATCAAGATTATAGTAGGAATAAACATAAAATGTTTCCCAACTCCAAATATACAGAGAAATATTTGTAACATGCCATTTAAATTTATTCTTTGTACATTAAAGTATAAGTTGAGAACTGCCAAACAATGATTGGTTTGTCCGCTGGATCTATCATTTCCTTCTGATATTATTTCTCATTAAAATTATCTAGCTTATTTTCTATCCCAACTGTAACAAGCTGTGATCATGATTCTCTGATGCACATGTTGCAAGACACTAAAAAGCCAGGTATATATTATTGAATATACCAGGATTCAGCACATGAGGCAGTGGGGTACAGTGCACTTAGCTGGAAATCAGAAAACTGGGTTCTAATCCTGGCCTGGTAGGTGACCTTGGACAAGTCTCTTCATTTTTCTCTGCTTCAATATCCCCATCTGTAAAATGGGGATAATGGTACTAACCTCCTTTGTAAAGTATTTTGAGATCAATAGAGGAAAAGACTCAATTACAATTTTTGTATTTAATGTATTTTATTTTGGGAGAGACATTTGAATGTCAGTTCTGTCCTTGAGCACTACCCTTGGATAGATTTTCCATCACCAGGGTCCTGTACCTAATCCAGGACTTCCCAAAATTATTTGGTTCACTTATCTAGTGAGGAAAACTTCTTCATGTGCAGGAATAATCGAGTGAAATTCCATGTCCTCTATTATGTGGATAGTGGAGCTGGTTTGAGAACCAAAATTTCTGTTCCACAGGAAATTCCAGCATTTTGGAAAAAAATAATCATTTCAAATTGGAACCAATACTGAAATTGGGGGGAGGAGGGGAAATTGATGTGGCACTATCAAAACATTTCATTTTTACTTTTACATTTTATTCAAAGATACAGACCGAGAGAGAGAGAGAAAGATGTGAAAAGTAAATAAATAGAAATGCTCGATGACTATAAAAAAATTAAATATTTTAACTCTTTCCTGTCCAAAAATCCATTGAAATTGACTTGTTCTCTCAAACCATTTGACCAGCTATCTATTAAATAGACAGGTCAAACTACCTCATGCTACTGGTCCTTCTGACCTTTACATCCTTCAGACTTTGCACTCTGTACCCAAATATCATTTAACAACACTCTCCACTATTATTCCATTTCAGATGGATACCTGCAATACTCCTTGCCTTCTTATCAGACAGAAGATTGTCCCAGAGTGTTAGCAAATATCTATTGGATGGGGAAACTAAATAGTGTTTTTTTTTTCCTTAATGCAATTCTTGATTCTCTCTCAGACAAGTTACATAGTTTCCCATAAATTCATCACTACACAGCTGGGCTTTTCCTAGTGTCCTTCCTCCAAGACATTATTATTTGTGGTGGTGGTGAAACCTGTGTGCAATCAAAGCATAAAAAGATGCAAAGGGAACTTTCTGATTTTGCTGTGTCGTTTAAAAGCCCTTTTTAAAGATGCTGCAATGATTAAAATCACATGCTCCAGAGTCGATGTTGCAACACAAGAATGATGATCAAATATTACTCAACCAAATTGTTAGCTTCACTAGAGACCCTGAAGATTTCCCCTGGCCTTAGTGATTTTTGTCGTCACTGATGCAAGGACACATTAGGCAATAAAGATAGCAAGTGAAGAAAAAAAACTAAAACAAACAGAGTTCCCTTTTGAAATATGACAAGCAGGAAAAATTTAATAGCGAAAACATATTGTTACACAATGTCCCTTTCGAAAGCTCCCTAAAGCAAAGTACTATCCAATTACATTTTATCAATCAGGGTGTTCATTTGAAATTCCAGAGCCATCTAGACAGGATTAAATGAGATAACAGATAATAAACACTAAATC
>ML675601.1:9882097-10032777 GCA_007922155.1 Mesoclemmys tuberculata | reverse complement strand
CTTTCAAAATGGAATGGGAGTACTGGACTCTGCCCCACACACCCAAATGCAAGGCACAATGTGGATTCCTACATACACTCACTATTGATCGTTACCAGATGGGAGAGGAAAGAGATAGCTGACAGAGTAACCATATGGCTCTGTTTTATTTTACATTCAGTTATAGGTTTGCAATTCTCCCCCTTCCCTTTTTGGCTAGGAAACTTGTGATTTGCTATGGAGGAAAAAATGTAAACGTACTGTAAGGAATTCATTTCTCTTATAAACCTCTCCAGGCAGCTCTCAAGATCTTTTTTAAGGAGCTGTATTTCCTGTTCCACTTCCTAAAGCAGAAGCCAGTGCCATAAACAGGAGATTTCACTGCAGATAGAAGAACAAACAATGCATTTTATTCATTATCAGCTTTGCAGACCATAGAAATATCATAACTGAAAATCTGCTTTGAATTTTGTTTTTTAAAATTATTTCATTCAGTCTCATATATCTACCAACAAGGAGCCTACTAGAGTCTAATCTTATGAGTCACTGAGCCCCATGAACTCCTGTTAAGCAGGTGGAGAGCTCTTAGCACTTCATAGCTTCAAAGCCATGGGTCTGGAGTTCTTGTCAGTGTCTGTTCTTCCTACAAGAGTTGGGCAAATATAAGCAGGCTGTAAACTCTGTTAATGCAACAAAGGATAATACATTCTCCCCAGGCAGTTGTGACCTTCTGAGAGACCCGTGTATAATGCATTAGAAGGCAAGAGGGTAAATGGATACTTCAGAAAGGCTTCACAGAAAAAGCTCTAATTAAGGGGGGAAAGCTCTTTAGTGTCCCTGTTAAAAGTGGATTGGAAACAATGTGTGTTCCATACCACTTAACCCTTAATTTGGCTTCAAGATTTACAACTACCTCCATCCAGCTTCCAAGGGGAAAATAACCCCCATCCTTTCTTTGCCTGTAGGTTTATATAAGTATTTGCTGCTCAGTATTTGCTTAACCTCAGTGCCTTTCAAATCCAACACCTTAACCCACTTCCAAAGAGTTACTGAAGATTTTTCACCACTCTGGGGATCCATAACAGGGATTGTAACAGTAGCTTGTAAGAAAATGCTGCACTGGAGATCAAAGCAGCAGAATGTAGATCCAAGATCAGGAGGAAGCAATAGAAGAACTCAAATAAGTACCAAAAAGAAATTAAGACTATGTCTTATCCATGTCAGCATAGCCTAACACAAACAACCTAAGGTGCTAGGTTCAGACTTCAGCTTTCCCTTGGGTTGTAGAAGGGAATCCCTTTTGTAATCGCATCTGAAGAACGGAGAATTGTGTGGTACTCAAGATGGGGAGGCAAAAGTTTGGGCTTCTTTTCATGGCTTTGCCACTGACTCTGCGTAACTTTGAACATGTGGTTTAACCCATATGTGCCTCAGTTTTCCCATCTGTAAAATGGAATAATCATTACTTGCACAAAACTGAATGGTGAGGGATATTGGTAAAGCAGAGTAAGACCCTTAGATAAAACCCATTACAATCTATAGTGAAATAAGGGTATAGTTTAAGGCCACACAAAAATGTCTCCCCACAAAGTTGAGACAGGTGGGCCCAATCCTGCAAGCATTCCTTGGGTGAAACACGGGTCCTGTTAAAATTAATGGGAAAAATCTCATTGACATCAATAGAGTCAGGATTTTACCCTCATGCATAACTCTTACCGACTTCAATGAGAGCCCAAAAATCAGAGCACTTATCGGATTATGCCCATTAATTATTTTATTTTATTTTCAATTTCAGACAGGCATTTTGTAATCTGTGTATGGTTGATGCACTATAACGCAATATTCAACAAAATCCTAGTGTTCAGAGATCTGTACAAAGCACTGTGGCTGGCATTAAACACACACTCTTTTTCAATCACAAAAACATATTCAGACTGAATACCTGTAAAGGACAGAAGTTTGTTTTCCACTATTAGCTTGTGGCGAATCATAGAATCAGAGAAGATTAGGGTTGGAAGGGACCTCAGGAGGTCATCTAGTCCAACCCCCTGTGCAAAGCAGGACCAACTCCAACTCAATCATCCCAGGCAGGACTTTGTCAAGCCACACCTTAAAAACCTCTAAGGATGGAGGTTCCACCATCTCCCTAGGTAACCCATTCCACTGCTTCACCACCCTCCTAGTGAAAATGTTTTTCCTAATATCCAACCTAGACCTCCCCCACTGCAACTTGAGACCATTGCTTCTAGTTCTGTCATCTGCCACCACTGAGAACAGCCTAGCTCCATCCTCCCTGGAACCTCCTTTCAGGTAGTTAAAGGCTGCTATCAGATCTCCCCTCATTCTTCTCTTCTGCAGACTAAACAAGCCTTGTTCCTTCAGCCGCTTCTCATAAATCATGTGTTCCAGCCCCCTAATAATTTTTGTTGCCCTCCACTGGACTCTTTTTAATTTGTTCACTTCCTTTCTGGAAAGCCTCGAAGTGTAATGTTATAACAGAAATAATTAAGGAAATACCTATGGAGAATGTGACACCTGTTGTATTTGTTGTAATAGTTTTCTCCTGAAGTGCAACTTCCCAGCTTATTATAAACATGAAAGGCCCAGTTCACCACTGTTCTGCTTCAGGTTAATAAATAAAATTGCTATATAAGACCTGTTATCAGTAGGGTCTCAAAGTGCTTTACAAAGGAAGTTAGTTTCATTATCCCCATTTTACATAAGGGAAAACTGAGGCATAGAGCGGTGAAATGACTTGTCCAGCATCACATAAAAGACCAATGGCAGAGCCAGGACTAGAATTTAGATCTTCTGAGTCCCAGTCCTGTGCATCATACACTAGGCCACACTGCCTTCCTTTATAGCTGTCTCATTCCAATGATTTAATGGAGATGGTAACAAAGAATTGTGGCAAACCTATGCTCATAGCTTTTCAGTCTGAATAGGCTTGTTAATCTAATAGAAGAAGAAAGTTATGAGTCACAAAATGCCTTTCTGAAAAACGAGCAATGGGCCTGATCCTGTAAATGTTCCCTGTATCAATGGGAGTTCCACACACGGAGTGCTCACAGGATCAGAATCAATCTTTACAACTCTTTGCAGAGGTGGCCCACTCCTCCGCTACAGCAAATCAATATAGTTCTATTGACTTCCATGGAGCTACACCACTATACACTAGCTGAGGGGCGAGCCCTTATTTTTAAGTGGTCTGACATTCAAGTTGTACTGGGATATAACTGGAGAGAGGCAGTGGTGAAGCAGAACCTGTAGGTTTTGTTCACAGCACAACACGTTTGTACGTTGTGCTCTGGTTTACAGAATAAGAACTCAGCTGTTCAGGCACACATGGCAAAGTATTTAGATTCTCATTCACTTTATTAGGAATTCATGTTGAGTAAACAACAGGCTCAATTAATATATAAATCACACACACTCACATACTTCGGGAGCCAGGGCTAAAATGCTTGCCATGCAGCGCCAAAAACACTGCTCTGTCCCACTGAATTCCTTTAGCTGTAAGAGCAGCTTTCTTAGCCTGTCTGTAATTCATATATTCAGAGGGATCATATACACAAAGCCAGGACGACAAAAAACAACAACAACTCAGGTGTATTGCTCTCAGTTGCATATATGAATAAATCCAAATATTTGAAGTAAAAAATCAGCCCAAAATTCTAAGTTTCACACTATCACCATCCAAAGCCATAAATCACACACCCATGGAGACGGAGGGGATTCACTAAAAAGCCAGCCCAATTCTGTTCCAAGGTTTCACAAACATCCATTGAGTTGCCAGTAGTTGACAATCAACATTTTGGATAGATCTAGTAGAAAACCCTCTATGACCAGAAGCCTTGGACAGGGGTGGAAAAGCTGGGGGGAGGGGAGTTCTCCCAAGTTCCATGCACAAAATATACTGAGTCCAAGTGAGTTGCCACGTGTTCAGATAGTTTACATACCAAGTAAGCTGCACAGATGTTCAAATTATGGGTTGTGTGCACTCTCTGAGTTCTAGCAGACTCAGAGTTTCGCTCTCTTTGGTGGGGCTTGAACATAAGCTTTCCTAGGCTCCTTGGACTTGTCTCCTCCTTGACAGGGAAGAAGAAAGAAGTCGTGGTATTTCCCAAATGCCACACATTTGTGGTAGCACAATGAAATGTCACTCAGTCAATTTTGTAGATCCTTTCTGTCTCCTTTCTTGGACGAGGTCTACATTAGAAACTTTTACCACATAGCAAATCATAGCTATATCAATTAAGGGAGTGGGGTTTTTTCTCATGACATAAGTGTCAGCAAATCACTAGCACAGATGCAGTTATACTCACAAAAAAAAATGCTTTTGCTAATATAACTTATTTCACTCACTTAACCACTATAAGCTATACCAGCAAAAGCACGTTTGTTAGTATAACTGCATCTACACTCAGGATATATATACATTGCAACTTGGAGCAAGCCTCCCAGTCCAGTTAGACAGACTCACGCTGGCGTCGTTCAAGCCAGTGTGCTAAAAATAGCAGCGTGGATGTTGCGGCATGGGTGGCTGTTAAGGTTAGCCATCCAAGCTCAGACTCTAGGGGGGTCAGGTGGGCTTGGCTTCCGATTGCTAGCCCATGCTTCTACCCATGTTGCAACAGCCACACTGCTATTCTTAGCATGCTAGCTGCACAGTGGGGACAGTACAGTTCCCTGCCTTACATGGAATGCGGTAAGTCACTCCCACAATCTACTATGTGATGGTTGCATGGAAAGCTCTGTAAATGAATATCCCTGAGAAAGTAGCAAATAGGGTGTGCTGAACAGAGGCCCATGATTTATTTATGCTTGAGTATAAAATGAAATTCTGAAATAACGTAACAAAAATAGTAATAAATAACATTCTGCAGCCAGAAGAGTGACGAAGTAAATAATTACTAGTGCTCGTGCTGACCTCTGCTGTACCCGCATTCTGAAGCCTTACTGAAAAAGTCCAGCTGTTAGCTGCAGAACTTGAAATCAGGAGTGCGCTTTCAGATGAAGTTAATGCTGACTAGGGACCAGTCAGATGTTAACCAACATGTGCTCTCATAGAGTTCCACACCAGACTAACCATGTTGTACATAAAAATGCAGGAGGTGAAAAGCCCTGAGCTGTATTCAGGTTTTATTCAAATCCCTGGCTTCCTCGGACTTATTTATTAAGATGCACATGATTACAGTTACGCAGGAGAGCTATTTCCAGATGGTGAGTAGACATTGTTAATATTGTTGAGCTTCTTACATTCGAGAATCGATAAATAAAGGAGCAGAAGAGAGGCCAGCTTAGTTTCTGGTTTCCATCAGCTGAACAAAAAGTAGCACTAGCTCCATCTTACTCTTAAATAGATAGGACCAAATATAAACACAAATGCCACCCACTTGCCTCAGTGGGTGAGGGAAGTGGATGGGGCTGGCAGTGAAAGAGCACAGTCTCAGCAGTGAGGGAGGGAGACATTCATTGAGAGACGCCAGTTAGTTCCTCCCCCTCCCCACTTGGGGTCTCTGGCACCCACTGTTCAGCTGGAGGGGAAGGTGCTGAATGGCCAGCACTCCTCAACTCCCAGGATTTAACTTGGTACAGGGCCACATGGAGCCTGTTTCAGCTCCATTCCAGCAGCAAAGGGCTCCAGCAGCAGTGGCATGCTGGATGCAATGGAACACAAGTGCGTGCTTCGGGGCCCCTCTCCCTGGGGACAGAGGGTCTGCCTGCTGGGGGGAGGGTTTTGCCCTTGCCCCCCTGCAGGAGGGATTTCATGCAGGATTGCCCCTGCCCTTCCTGCTCAAGGTGTGGGAAGGCCAGGGGCTCCATGGAGGAAGCCAACGGGGCCCCCCAGGTCCTGTGGCAGTGCAGCCTGGGTTGGGGCAACTGTTCCCCACTCTCCACACTCCCAAAGGGAGAGGCCTTGGGGCATGTGCCCTGCCCTGTTGGAGGCACGGAGAGTGGGGCCTCAGAGGGGGCAGGCTCATTTGGACAGCTTTGCAGGGGAATTGTGGGCCTGGGAGCATAGACCCATGGTGAAGATGCGCCGAGTCATCACAGGAGTGGAGATCTGAAGAGGGGTCACTGGCCTGCAACTGACACAGAAGGAGAGTGGCAGGACGAGGAAAACAGCAGAGTGGGAGACAGGCCCTTGGTGGGGTCAGTTCAGCAGTCGGAGGGGTGCATTCCTCCGGGATGGGATCCTGAACTCTTTCTGTATGACTCGTCTGGGCTCAAATCTGGGTCTGAGCCTCATCAAGATGGCCACAACAGACGAGAAGCGAGCGAGTGTCCCAGACCCTGCGCCTCGCTCCCATAACTCACTAAGAGTCCAGCAGGCCGTCTCAGGCGTCAGTGGTGATGTTTGCCAGTGGCTTGCAGATAAGGAAGGACGGGGTTGTGAGCTTTGGTGCTCAAGAACCGGGGTCACTGTCTTAGTATCTCCTCCCTCCAACCCTCCCCCGCGAAGGGTGTAGGGTGAACTGGACAAATGTTGGCATTGGTGGCCCTTGTGCTGGGCAGTCTGCCTGAGAAAAGTGGGGGTAACACTGGCACAAGCATGGGGTGGGACTGATATTTCACAAAGGTATTCAGAGGGATGAGGGAGGGACACCTCCCCTTCACCAGGCGTTAGTATTACTAACAAGACACAGGCAGCAGATTCAGCAGCCAAAGCCCCTGGATTTTATGCGGTACCTTGGGAATGGCCCCTTGGTAGTCATGTTTAAGGGGGTTAAGGAAAAGTTTGGAATGGAGAGTTGTGTGGATTTATTTACCTTGCTGTTTAGGGAAGAGCAGACAGAGTGTGGGGGGGGGAGGACAAAAATGAGGATAAACTCCGCAGACCTAATATGCCTCAAATTCTTGAGAACTGGTCCATGGCTTTTCGCGTTTATGAGAGTGCAATTTGTTTGAGGAGTCCCAAGAGACATACTACTTTGTCCAGGTATGAACAGTGAGGGCTTATGCTACATATGGTGGAGTCGCGTGGTTAAGATGTGACAGAGAATTTAGACAGAGGGCAGCAGAGGAGTTTGAATTACCCAGCAGCAAAAGAGATCGAGAACTATGTCAGGAGTGTATGACTCTTTATTGCCCATACCAGCTAGCGTTCCCAGACAGCGAGTGGTCAGTGGCAAAACCTTCTTTTCAAAGTATGGATATAAAAGCTAATGCGGGCTTTGCATTAATGATGGGAAATGCTTTCACTCCCAGAGCAAGTGCAAACACTGTTGTAGGAGGGGCAGATGTCAGCATAACACCATCTGCTGTTATGGGAATAAAGGACAGTTCCAACAGGATGGTAGGTGTGGGGGCCACAAAGATCCAGTGCTTTGGGAGATGCTGGGGGGAGGGAGGCAGTAACCATGGGAAAGGTTCCTTCTCCATTAAGATACAGGTTTTATGGAATTTGTTAGTGGATTCCTCCAACAATAAAGACGCAGCTTATTTATGGAATGGATTTTTGGCCAGTTTTCAAATCCCATATGAGGGAGTGAGCTGCTACTCCTGGACAAAAGATGTGAAGTCCATTAAAGGCTTTAAGCATAGAGTAAGGGCAAAGACCACCACAGAAGTAGTAGCAGGAGGAATGGCAGGCCCCTTTCAGTGCCTTCCAAGGCCAGAATTGTATCTCCCCTGGTGTAGTACCAAAGAAGAAGGGGGAATACAGGTGTATCCATCACCCATCCCTTGCCTAGGGCTCATCAATAAATGACTGTACGGAGTCCCCAGCTGTGTTCGGTGAGATATTCCTCATTTGATGCAGTGGTAGCCATGGTTAAAAATTGTGTCCCTGGGCCAATGTTAGCTAAATGAGACCTCAGATCTGCATTCCAGTTGCTTCCAGTGCGTCCCAGGAACTTTAACTTCCTTGGGCTTCAGGCTAAAGCTACTATTCTGATAAATCCATGCCTCTGGGGAGCTCAGTGTCATGTGCCACTTTTGAAAGATTCAGCTCCATGTTGGAATGGGCGACTGTGCATGCATCTGGCCTGTATCACGCCATGCACTATCTCAATGATTCCTTATTTTCAGGAAGATTAGGGACAAGCAGCTGCGAATGCTTGCGTCAGGTGTTCCAGAACCTAGCCAAGCACATCAAGGTCCCTCTTGCCCACAGAGAAGACAGAAGGGCCTCCCAAAGTTAAAAATTATTGGGCATTGAACTGGACATGATTCAGAGTGTTTCTAGTTTACGTGCAGAGAAGTTGGAATTAGTCAGGGCCCTGATGCAGGCTCTCAAAGCAGCAAGAAAATTATGGCAAGGGAACTACAGGTGGTCATCGGGCACCTAAACTGTGTGTGCTGTGTAGTAGCTCCCAGTCAAGCATTCTGTGCCTTACTAGCTTCAGCTTTCTCCGGGGTGCAAAAACCTCCCCATGTCAGAATGACAAGGGAAATGAAGGAAGATTTTAAAATATGGGAAATATTCCTGGAGGAACTTAATGGGGTTTCGATCTGGCACTGGGACTGGTTGCTCAAGACTGAGCAACAGGGTACAATGTGATGCCTTAGTAGTTACTTTCAAGGAGAATGATGTGCACAAAGGTGGCTAGAAAGCTGGGTGGGTTCAAGGCCTTTCAAAGGACACCACCTTCCTCAGCTTTTTTCCTGTGCTGGTGGCAGTTACTATTTGGGGAGAAAACTTTCAGAACATAAAAGTCCATTTCTGGTGCAACAACCAATCCATGCTCCATATTGTAAACAGACAGTTAGGAGTGCTCGAGTAATGAAACCGTTGAGGACCTTCGTTTTACACTGCCTGCTGTTTAACATCATTTTACATGCAGTGCCTGACCCAGGAGTGGATAAGGGTGCTGCTAAAGGTCTGTCTTGATTTTCGGACAACAGATCCTGGGAACTTGTCCTGCTTGCCAGCTATGATCTGTGGACCTCATCAACTCTGGAACCTTGCCTCATGACATCTGTGGGGTTAGTCAAGGAATCAATGGCCCTGCAGACTCCGAGGGCCTATAAGGGCAGCCTTATATAGTTCATGGAATTTGGGCACAGGAAGGGAAGCTCATACATATATCAGAGATGGCCTGTACCTATACACCCAGCAGTGCACTATGCAGTGTCTTTGTCCTAGCCAGGTTGGCACCCTCCACTATATCTGGCCAGATAGCAACTCTGGAGTAGGTTGGTGGGTTTCCCAAGCCCATGCATATATTTCATAGTACAGAAGCTCTTAGAAAGGGACACTGTTAATTCCCAAAGTTAGCACATTGCAGCTGATTAAGGTACACAGGGAGGAATTCAGCATCGCTATGTACTTCCACCAGCTGCAAGGTGCTTGCTCTGAGAATTAATAGTGCTATATAAATGCTAATTAATAACAGTTTTAAATCACTTTGGTAAGTAACTTTGGTTGTAACTCACAACACCCAATCAGTAGGTAAGTGAGTGTTACAATCTCCATTTTACTAATGGGTAAAACTGAGGTTGAGAACTTAAAAAATTCACCAAACCAAACAGGGAGTAAGTGTCAGAACCAGAATTAGAAGTCAAGAATTCCTGGCTCAGACCACTAGATCACACCTCTTTCTAACATCATCTTCATCTATGTGCAGTAGATAATTATACAAGATACACAGAAATGTGCACCTATTTAAGAGTGAATCGAGCATTCATTGCCAAGTGTTTCATTTTTAGCCAGTCTACCTAATCAAGCTACATATTTACAATATACCAGTTTGTGTGATATCTAGGTGCCACATATTTGTATGTGTGCTAGAATAATACTGCTCCATTTTTATTCTTATGCCATCCTTGAAGAACCAGGTATTTTTGAGGGGTACAGAAAGAGAAGCAGCAGCATTTTATCAGAGAGTCTCATACAAAACTGTTTTCCATGGTAGGAACATTAGAGCTTTGAGAGACTTTCATAGTAAGAAATGACACCAGGCAGACTATGTGCAGAGCCGGTTTGCTGAAGGGTTCCAAGTGAGCACAGAGACAAGTAATGATTGTAGGTGGTAGCCATGCAGAGCCCAATCTACCTGAGCTGTTCGGTTTGGTTTCAGCCTAGGAACATTTGGAAGTGCCAGCTGAGTCTCACTTTGAGATTCTGGCTACATTAAAGTCACAGCAAAACCGAGTGACATTCAGCATCCAAATTCAAGTAATGGGGGCTAATTCAATGGGGGGAGGGGTGCATATATCTGGCCAGAGAAGGGAAGAATTGGGCTTACGCAGTGTAAACCTTTAAGAACCAGATCCAGGGGGGAAAGGTTATCTTATCAATTTAAACTGCTGCATTTTGTACTTTGCAGGCATTTGACTTATTTATGTGTCTTACAAAGAAAGGCCCATGCATCTCAACAAAATATTTGTGCCTATCTCTCAGTGCAAAATTCTTTACTCCACAATGTCTCTCTCTATTGCCTATCCATTTTTATTTCACACACATATTTCAATTCAACCAGAGCTCTGCAGGTGAAACATACAGAGAATCCAGTCCTTATAGCATGGGTTGGTAACAAGACTCTTAAGACTTGTCTACATGACATGGCAAAGCGCACCCGAGGACTGATTTGTAAAGCACACAAATGTTCTGAGGTCTAACTGCCCTATGTAGACCCTGCTGGCACACTCTCAAAAGGTACTTAGCTCAAGTTAATGAAGTTGGACAACATTTTAGCACATGTCAACAGAGTCTGCAGTGGGCATTTAGAATGCAACACATTAGAGAACTTCACAAATCACACACCTATTCGGTGCTTTGCGGACACCATGCAGACAAGCTTAGTTTTTTAAACAAACAAGAACAAAATAGTATGTAAGAGTTTGTTATTCATACCAGAAGGTCAACTCAAAAGACCCTGCTCATTTTGTCAGCTGCAGTGAGAATCAATTCCAAAGAGTCCAAAGACACACACTCTCTCTCTCTCCTCCCTCCCCCCCCCAATAAGCATAGGTTCAAACTACAAAACCTACATGAGGAAAATTCTGTGTTGCTGCAGGTTACTCACTACTTTAACTGCTAAAAGGCTGGTTCTGAAGGTCAGTACAGTAATAATAGGCCTGCATACTGTCAGAAATGTTTCCATCTAAGACTCTCAACAGGTATTAATTAAGTTAGCTCCTATAAAAATCTTTCTTCATGTGTTACAGTGAAGAACTTAATAAAAGTTGTGATTTCCTACTCAGTAAGTTCTCCCGCTGCTGCTTACGGCATAATTCTCTGTGTTTATGTCCTCACACTACAGCATCAAAATCCCAAGGGGGCACTGTGGAAGGACCAGAACACTGACAGGCTGGGACCATCTTTTTATTAGTAATCTGTACAAAGCCTAGCATAATGGGGCCCTACTCCCTGACTGGGGTTTTAAGCATTACCACAACACAATGAGTAATTAAAATTTATGCTTGGACATAAAAACCCTGCCAAATTCCTGGTTTCACGTACATCCAATGAGAAACCAAATTGGGTAGTTCTGATTGTGTTTCATTTTGCAGATCACTGGACCCTGAAACCAAGAAGATCTCAAGGGATGCAAATATGGGCAGATCAAGCAAAATCCTTGCAAATCGAAATAGCAGGGTCTCCCATAGATAGATCTACATATAGGTCCTCCCTTAGCTTGTCCATTTTTTTTTTCCTATCTCCTCCATTCTCCTTTGATTTTAGTTCTTGAAATAACTTTCCCTTTCCACACACTCTTTATCTTTTTATGAGCACAACATAAAGGGACTTTGTGTAGTTTGCTGAAGTCACTGTGTGCAGTGACATTGAGCACAGCATACAACCAAATGAAAAAGGTGAGAGGCAATTTTTGACTAAATTTTAGCTATATGGTCTTAAATTTATTTTGGGTATTCTGCTTTAATGCATGTGGCGGCACCTTTTCTCTCCAAATTCCAGGCCCGCATCAACACTTTCAAAAAGCATAGCTTACAATCAAAGAAAACCGTGCCATACAGCAAGCTGAACTGAGGCAATAAGCCAGATCTTCAGCTAGTGGAAATCTGCATAGTTCCATTTAAATCAATTTACACCAGCTGAAGAAATGGCCCTATGACTTTTAGTTTCTCCCTCACCTCCCCCCACCCCACCCTAGCCTCTTTTGACATGCAATTTGTGGTTTTGCTAAAGCCAGAACAAAGGTCATGAAACTGCAAAGCAAAGAGAAGAAAGAAACTAATCATTTAGCTATCAGTTCAGAGAGTAGCATATGAGACGAAACCTGCAGAGACCTATGTACAGCAAAGGAGTGTGAGTGTGACCATACCAGGAAATGTGGTTTTCCCACTCCTCAAGGTACTGTATGTTTACGGTATATCAGTTGTTCACTTTGCAATTGCAGCTGCTTCTGGCAATTTTAGGTTTTGGTTTTCTGTTTCCTTTTCTAACATTATCTTTTGCCATTGATATTTTTCTCTTTTCCTCCCCCTTGCTCAATGCAACGTAGAAAAAAATTAGTTTAAAATCAAGTACATTTGTAGCTTTTCACCTCCGCCAGAAAACTGGGTGAGGACCATGACAGAGAACAAAAATCAAATGCCTGCTCCTGTTGAAGTGAATGGCAAAATGTGCTCTGATTCCAGTGGGAGCAGTGTCATACCCCAGGATGAATTAGTTGTTTTTCATCCTCCACCTCATCCCCCAATTTGTCCCCAGTACAAAGCCACCAGCCCAGTTTGGCCCATTTGGCAGTTGCTACCGAACAGTGTCTTAGGGCTGTAAAAGCACTGCTGGCACTCTAAATGGACTGTAATGCTTTGCTGCAACGCAGGTGAGAAATAGTTTGAAGAGTAGCTGCTAGCATTATGTCTAGCCATAACAGGTGCTGCCCAGCCCTCATTTTCATAAGTATTGATCTCTACACAATTGATTCTGGCCCTCACCCCTGTCCAGCACTTCGGTGACTACTCCCCCGGCTGCACAGCCCAAGCTCCAGCCAAGCCTGGCCAACATGGACACGTTATTTTTAGTGTCGTAGCACAAGCCCTAGTCTGTGGACCAGGACTCTGAGATTCTCTGCCACAGGCTGCAGCTTGCTGTGTAGACTTCCCTAGAGGTCACTATTCGTCAGGAGTGTGCTGCCCCAGTACGACAGCTATATGGGAACAATGCAAGCAGCCCTACACTGTCCCCCTCTTTCAGCCCCAGGCACAGGGAGTGGGGCTAGCATGAGGAAAGGGGGTGGATGGCAGCAATCAATGGGATGATGGGCTACAGAGTAACTGAAAGGTGGCCCAAATTTGACAGCCAAAAGTTAGCCACCTTTGTTCTGCTCCCCTGGGCATTACGCCTTCAAAATTTTGTATTCTAAATTAGCTTTATATTTCAGCTATAAAGGCAGCATAGTCTAATGGCTGAAGCAGGGGCCTGGGAGGCAGGATTCAGATATTATTCCTGACTGCCATTCTCATTCCATATGATCTTGGGGGTAAATGACACATCTGCTCTGTGCCTCAGTTTGCTTCCATGTAAAATGTGTAAAGGGGTGTGTTATAATACACACAAAACACATATATAAATTGACCTACTTATAGGGGCGGTACATAATTCACAAGTGTATTCTAAAACTAAATTAATTTTTGAAGCTCTTTGAAATTGGCAGATGAAAGACACTTCGAGCAAAGTGTTAATTATTAATTCTTATGACACAAACTTAAAATAACATTTTAAAAAGGGGAGAGTGTGGGAAAATTATGGGAAAAAACTCTGAAACGTCTTATGGAGAATAGGATGGGGGAAACAAAATCCAAGAAAAATAAGGATCCATTTCTACTAAAACATCACTAAACTAGGATGTAATTCACTTATGAAATGGCAGGATTGACGGTGGAGATCAAGTGTCTTCTTAAGTGTAACCGTACCATGTAATTAATATCAACAGTCAGAGAAGCTGGTTTTTATGGCTGAGTTGCCTTTCTTACTGCTGTCAGTCAATTGTTCTGTACTCTCAACGCTGAGCGACAGAGGCCAAGAGAGTGCACAGTGCTGTTATTGTACAGAACGCATTGTATGCAGAAGCAGTCTGTGCTTTCGGATAGACGAGGGGGCAACAAGGAGATTGGAGGAGGGTGGGCTGGGGAAAAAATAGTGCATGAAAAGCACTGCTGATTATGACAGCTTGGCTCTGCAAACAGAGCACTTTCCAGGACCATTTCCAGGAGACAGTCTTTTCTCCTGCTTAATTTGGAATGGCTGGGACGTCATCATACCCTGTCATATTAGTCATCGTCACTTTGCCTATTTTATTCTATACTTTTCCATTAAAAAAATAGAAAAGGAAGAAACAATGTGGCTCAAACAATTGTTCTGAAATATAAAAAGCAACAACCAAAACAGCAAATTTAATTATACCTAAATCCAGCTTAAAACATTTTTTGAAAGTCATACAACTGCCACCTACAAAGAGCTGCTATTTGCTGGGGGAGAAGGGAAAGGAAAGGCATATATTTAAACAAACAACAAGAAAAAGAGTTGTTTTGATCTTTTGGTTCCTCCTGTTTTATTTTAATATACTTTCCAAGCACTGATTTAATGTCAATCCATCTTTATTAAAGGTTCATTAGGGGATTAAGAGAGATTTGAAACTGAGCCCAACCTAGTCAGCAGAGGCAAGTTCCAAACAGCCACTCGGCAAATAAAAACGGTACCATGCTGGCAGCATTTTGAGGAATCAGCCAATAAAATTGTGTTATGTTGCTAAGCACTGTTTTTTCTAGCAATAAGTTGAAATTCTGCTTTTCAGCCAACAATTTTAACTCCTGGTTAATAGGCCCTACCAGCCAGCCCTTGTGAAACTTGTTTCTTTTTGTGATCAATTCTCTAGAGATCATTCTCTCAATATATCTAGAATTACTATTACAAATTACCCTATGGGTGCATACAACAAATGCACAAGTTTATTGAACCGCATTATATTAGGGTGCCAGAAACATCTTCATCATTCTCAAAATCATATCTGAACTTGCTCTTTGGGGAGGGATTATCTTTTCATAGTAGATTTTACAGGCCCAATCCTTGATTGAGTCTGCTACACAAATCATAACAATGTGATGTACCTTGCCTACCTTTGATTCACTGACTCATTGTACATCTCCTGCCTTTGGACCACAAATGTCCCATTTGGAGTCTTAATTCTAACTAGGTACTTATGCAGCCTCCATCATTGTAATATAAAGGCACCTACTGTGTGCAGGACATGCACAGAGTCCAGCAAGCAAAGGATGACTGCTAATTTTTTCATCTCACATTTGAACTCCTCCCTACTAGGAGGAGTTTTCCTTTCTAAAGGTGCTCCTAGTCAGTAATATCCACCTGACAGCCCTCTTCAGTGGTATTAAGAAGGTTATCGTTGCCAGGGGCTTGATTATGTTTGATACAGATTAATTATCCACCCATCTCTCTGATATCGTATCAGCTACACTGGAGCTTAGGGACCCATTATGAGATGAGAGCTCAAGTCTGGCGGCACTGAAGTAGCCTTGAGTCCCACCTCAGATGCCCCACCAGATGATGAGCCATGGAAGAGGCTTGACCGTAGGCCAAGACAGAGTGCACGCCACATTGACTGTTCTGCCCTTGTCCTTCCTGGAAGGATTTCCTTCATTGGAAATAGACCTTAAGGGCCAGAGAGAGCTTTCCAAAAACCAGCTCGACATAAGTGCCTGTTATGTTCATAGCATATACACGATGAATTAAATAGAAATAGAAATCCTTTTGCAGGGAGGTGGCAACATAGCACCACTTTATTTTTTGGAATCCAGAACGGTAACATCCAAGTACCCCAAAATAAAGAGAGGGAAAACAGGCTGCTCTCTATGGCAGTGATGCACAGCCCATCCTCCCTTGATTTAAGTTGGCTCTTTGCGGATTGGCTAGACTGACTGACTGACTCAGATGATTCAGATCACATGGCTTCTCTTAGCACTCCAAAACCTGCAAGCAAGACCAGGAAATCCCTCCCCCTAAAAGTGAAAGCTTGTCATTTTGAACACCATTTCCAGTACACCACGGTACCTACCCCACCCACTTCTTGGCCCCACTATCTTTATGCTATCAATTCAGGCCTATGCAGATTTTGGAGGTGGAGGGGGGTGGAAACTAAGAAGAAACCACTCTCCATACCATCAGTAGCCTTGAGACACTACAAATTTCCAAATAAAATCTCATGTGAAATCTAATGCTTCTATAAGTAGTATTCTCTCTTCCAGAGACCCTTCCACCAGAGAGGCAGGGGCCGGGGAGGGGAAGGAAGCATCCAATGGCTGAATAGATCCTGCAGGAGCCATGTTACCAGAGGCAAGGGTTGGAGAGCAGGGTAGCGTGGAAGTGCATGCTTTCTGCATAGCATTTCCAAGCTTGGCACAGATGGCTCCTAATTTTCCTGACTCGTTGTGTGAGGCCAGTCACACCTCCAGCTATCTGGGGTTTCAAAGCTGTGGATATTTTCACTTAGTTCTGCCCCTCCTCTGGGTTTTTCTTCAAGACAGTACCATGGAGTCTCTAAGGTGCTGTTAATAATGCACGTAAGGACATACAGTAACTCCTGAAATGCACTTGAGTTATGACAAATCCTGTAGACACATTTTGTTTAGTCTTGCAGGCTCTCTTTCATGTGACCAAAAGAACAACATACTGAAGCAGCTAGAAGCTGGTGTAGCTGCATTTAGATCAAGAAACCTATGCTGATTTACATCAGCTGAGCATCAGGCCTGTGCTGAGACAGGCTAGCCGAGAACAGGGCAGAATGGTCCAGAGATGCCTCAATTTAGCCATCATTTCTGACAGCATTAGCAAAATGTCATGAGAAGGTGGGCACCCTTTTCAAATCCATATTTAACTCTCTGAAGTCATAATAGGTTGAAGACTACACAATTTGCTGCCTAGAAAACAGATCAATATACTATACAGTTTTAACCTCAAATCGTAACTGTCATGGAGGAAGATGCTGCTGCCCCCCGAGAGAAGACAATCATCAAATTACAGTATCCAGGTTGCAGAAATTGAGGCAATCATATATTAGAAGTAATTATTTATTGCTAATCATTTTCTATATACTTCATGGGCCAAATTCATCCCAGCTATAAGGCCTGTGACTTCAGTGGAGTTACACCCAAGCTGAATTTGTCTCTGTATGCATACCCACATTCTGAGGGTTCAGAGAATTGTGAAAAACAAGTGAGGCAATTATGGTTGCAGTTGTTTTAGGATGTTGCCTTCAATGGTCAGAACTACCGTGACAGTGCCCAATGATTATAGCAACAGGGAACTGCATGAGTATGAATCAGACTGTTATCAGCTTGTATCAACTGTGTTTGAATAATCCCCTGTGCTAGATTTTTCTTCCTTTTTTTGTTTTTTTTTTTTAAATGACAAAAAATTGTCAAAGTAATGAAGAAGTATTGTTCTGTGAACAATATTGTTCACAGAATATTGTTGATGTTGATTGAGGGAGGAAAAAATGTTAAAATGAATTGAAGTTTGTGTTTCCTCATTTTATCCAAGTAACAGAGGTTTCTGTTTACTGGATTTGGTGTCACAAAAACCTAGGCACCTACACCTGAGACACAATATTCATAAATTGCAATGGATAATGTTTTCAAATAGTACCATTTATTTCAGTTAGGCTGCTTGAAGTGTATAGGAATATACAATATGATTCAGTGCGGCAGAAACTGTCACATAACGTTAAGTATCTTAAAAATGGAAATTGTGACTCTAATCTAACAAGCTTTCTCTCTCCATGCGAGAGGCTGCCACTATGGTCTCTGGAGGTACCCGAGCTGAAGCCCTATTAGTATAAAAGGGGATGAAGGTGCCAACAAGGCCTGATCCATTGTAATACACCCCTCCCTTGGTCCATAATATCTTTCTTCGGCTTCAATACACTACAAGACCCATCTTTTCTCCTTGGTTCATGAGGTACAGGAGGATAGCTAAGAGGAGGGGACACAGAAGGTATAAGTTGCTAATATTTTTGCTATAACTGGGGTATTTAATTCCCAGAAATGTTAGGGAAGACTGTGCATTTACTCTGTAAGTACTACATTTTAAAAAAATGCAAAGAGTACTCAGATTTTGGGATGAGCTTGTTCTTCTCCAGCCCCTTAATAGTATAAATTGTAATAAGAAACTTGACTCTTTCATCATCAAGATGCAGAGTCCTATCGTCACACCCAAAGTTATAAATCACATTCTGCTTTGATTTCTGAATGGATCAAACCATGAAAAGCTGCAGCCAAGAAGCCAGACAGCTCTTGGGCTACATTATAGGAATTTTCTCTTCACCTACTAAAAATCATAGATTACATTCTTCATTTTGGAACTTTAAAGTGAAACCACCCACTTTTAATGAAATGAAGAGGACTCATATGAAAGACATTTGTAATTGAACCAGATTTCAGATGGTGATTAGGAGAGTGATTGAATGACACAGTCCGGGAAGAGTTTTATTTATATATATAAACTTTTATATCATGTATACCACAATTTAGCAGATGCCAGCTACCGGATAATAAGAGACCCGGTTTTCAAAATAAGGATACCTATGTTAATCAACATGTTGAAGAAAGGTGGGTCAATAATGCACAGAAATAAACATCATCACAGAAACTAACAGTTAAATTCTTCTCCTTCTTTCATCAGTTAACGTTGTGTTGCCTAATTTAGATTGTAAAATCTTCAGAGCAGTCTTTTCTAATCTGAAAATTATGGCACTATATACATGTATCATAAATAACAGCACAGATAGACCTAAGCCACTGAGTTCAGCTCCAGTTTTGAACTTTCCCATAGCTCAAGAGAACTGAGATCCGGGGGATTGTTTCAGGCCCATCTCTAGAAACAAATAAGGACAAACAACATATTTTCATGAAAGGGTTTGAGTTTTTCAGTCAAAGTGCTTATACTTACATTCCCTTTCAAGGAGGGAACAGAGATCCTTTTGAAACATAGCTATTATAGGACTGTTGCAGGTATATTGTGCCAGAGAATAACCATTCCTGAATCCTTTGTACTTACACATATAGTCCCCCTAGCATGGGTATACATAGAGGTGAAGCAGGGCTTAGGTGAGTACAGGCTTGCCTGAAGGGTACTTGCGTACATACTCCACGCAGCTCTCTACTCACCCCAGTTCTGCCTCTCCAACTACACTATTAGTTTGAGTCATGTAGTGTCCTGCTGACTCCTTAACGATGGAGCCTTTCCCTACATCGGGAAAGACTCCAACAGTGGGGAAAGTTTCTGGCAGGAGGGAGGTAGCTTGGAAAGGGCAAGCCTTCTCCACCCCAGTGAAAGGCTCCACAGTGAGGAAAGATTCCCCTCTGCTAGAGCCCTTCTATGCCAAAAGGAAAGACTTCCAGCAGGAGTGAAAGGCTCTGGCAGGGGGCAGGCAGTGAGGAAAGCCTGATCCTCAGTGGGCAGCTGCTGAAGCCTTACCTTTCTGCCTCCCCTCTGCCAGAGCCTTACACACCACAGAGTGGATGCAGTGTGCTTTCACTGTAGTGTGTAGCTACACATACACTACACCGTCAGGAGAGGAGTGTAGTATAGCCATAGCATAAGAGAGAAAGTAAGTTTGGGGGCCTATTGGATCATACAGGGTGTAAATCCAGTCAGAATTCCCGTCACCCTGTTTACTACAGCACTTTGACTAGACTAGGTACAATTGCTGTGTTTGCCCCTTGAAATATAATGAAAGGGCTTCTAGGCTGCTTGAAATGGAGTGAGTTTTGAAAGATGGGAGTAGACATTTAGGACTGAAAATCCAGACAACCCGCTTGACAAAGATTCCAGGACAACATGAATAGTCTGTTCCAAATTAAACTCCAAAAGAATGCTGTAATCAACGAAACTGAACATTAGAAGTGCCCAGGGACAGCAAAGCAAAAGGCTTGTTTACCACAGCGTGTGCGCAGGGCTTCAGGGGGCACCACAGCAAGCCTTACGGGTACTGCTAATGGGGAAAACGTTCCGTTAACTGTGCACGTAGGTGTGTGTGCACCTCCAATGGAATGGACATGAGCAAGCACTCGAAGAAGAACCTTAAGTTTTGACAAAACAAAAGAAAAAACACTAAATGAAAGTATTTGAAAGTGTTTACTCATTTTCTCTTCCTGCCACCCAGATTCTAACCCATCTAATGGGGGAGGCAACTGAACTACCCTGTCATCTATCCAGGACAGAAGAGAGATACAATGGCAGGGTTGTATGAGGAAGTTTGTATTGCTGCTGAACATATTACATCTGTTCCGTGGTTTAACCAATGATTTCAGCCTCCCTTCAGTGCTGTCCAGCAACTTTTGCAAAAGCATTCAATTAATTAAAAAGGCAAATATATATTGTCAAGGTGATAGAAAGAATCAAACCTAAGCCCAGTAAGCCTGGCATCTCAGTTGTTAATATTTCCTTTATTTATTTTAACCACCCATCCTGTTGTCTTGCAGGTTCCCTGGCAGATTATTTTCTTTTCTGAAATCCTGGCTGGGCAAGTGAAGAATCAGACAATGAAAGAGAGTAAAGAACAACTAATTCAGCAGAGTCTCTCAATATGATATATACTAATCGTATTTTAAAACCTATGCACTTTTCATTGAAGATGTCAAAGCATTTTACAGAGGTGAGATAAAGTGGGGAAATGGAAGCCCAGAGGGAATAAGTGACTTGTCTTGAGATAACAATTCAGTGGCACAGCCGGAAAGACGACTTAACTCATCTGGCTTCTAGTTCTGTGCTCTAACCATTAAAGAAAATGATTGTGGGATTGGAGTGGGCCTAGCAAGAAAACATATGAATTTTGGTTCCAGGTAGGAAAAGGTTGAGAGCCACTGACACTGCCTCTCTATATAAGAATCTTACAATGTGTGTTTTGTATCTCATGTCAGTAGTAACCAAGACTGATGTTAGAGAAGAAAAGAAGATGACAGAATGATCTCCGTGACAAAACAAGTGGAATTTTCATTATTTCCACTGGAATTTTAAGGATATTAGGCATTCCTTTGAACGAATGGCCAAGCAATAATGATGCCCATATGGGAAACTTTAAGACTCTTCTCTTGTTTGCATGTTTTGCCAGTCCAGCTTGCTCAGAAATACAGAAAGCTTTACAAAAAGGGACTTCAGTTATACTCTGTGTCTTGAGCCCATCTCTCTAAGCTTTATATGGTAAATACAGCACCACTGAAATGCAGCCACTTTGCGAAACAGAACCCGACTGGTAAAAGTACACTGTGCAGCAGTGGAAAGAAGGGAAATTTCAGTCAATCTCAACACTTACAAAAAAACAGTGGCTTCGTTTCTACCCATGCAGAAGAGGAGACAGAACATAGGTTTGGAAAGACTTGTCTTAACCTCACACACTGGCTAAGCTTCAGAGGCAGTAATGTAGGGTACAATCACCTCTTGTTAGGAGGAGCCTCTGATGAGGAGGAAAATTGTCTTTTGAAAGGTGAGAGGGTGCAGTGTTAGAGAGGCAACTGAACCAACCACCTTCCAAATGGAACACAAGAGATCTATACAGAGGATCTTTTCCACACCATTGAAGTGGAGGCATGAATCTAGCCACTTTATTTTTTACCTTTGTAACTAGAGCTGGAGAAACATCAAGAACTTTAGACCTTCGGGTTGGAGAAGCTTCCAAACATGTGAATGCTTCTTTGAGCCCTTTTAGTGTAGGCACTGTGGCAAAAACCTGGAGACGGCATGCTTTTGCATACCATTTCCAATACTTCCTGGTTTCAACAATACCACAAAAACCACCTCTTTTGGTATTTTGTATTTCGTCTTTCAGCCAAATCTAGAGACTAAATAAAAATTAATGCCTTTTTAAAAATAAATCTCATAATTAACCAAACTTTTTAAACCTCAGAAGGGATTCAGGTTAATTAATGGAGGGACGTTGCAAATCAGTTAATATTTTATCCAACCTGGTTTGTTCATGTCAAATGGTGGACCTGTTTTATGGTAGCTCAGGGTTTCTACCTTACTATCTGAGCCAATCTATGACACTTTGCATCAAACAGACTGGTGAGGCCAAAAGTGCAAAAAAATCTTCTGTTAACACCTAACCCTGTATCCCACATCTGAAGAGCACATCAATAAAGCACAAACATGAAGAGTCAAGGAAGCTCAAAAAATTCATGCTTGAAAAGGAAAAAAAAGTTCTAGTAAGCCATAGTAATTCAGAATAGTTTCCGTTATATCGATGTTTCTGCTATGAAAACCATGGTGTAATCCAACCATTTCCATCTATAGCAGAGAGGACAACAAGGGAACATGAATTGGAATGTATAAGATATAAACCTCTTAATCATAGGAGACTTTAATCCAAAAACTAAATAGGAGGAAGAAGGGGAAAGGACAGACAGACATTGGCCATTGTGGTCTTTCCACTTCTTCTTTGCAGAATGATCTGATTGACCATTTCTATCTCATACTTAGGGTTTGTCTACATGGTGGGGAAATATACTTTGTGGATGTGTAATTTCTAAAGCGTACTAAGGTATTGCTCATCAGTTGGTCCATGTAGACCCTGCTGGTGTGCTTTAACATAATGCTGTTTTAAATAGGGTCTAGATAGACCAATTAAAGTGAAACACATTAGAATGCTTTAGAAATCACACCCCTGTAGAGTGCATTACTCCCACTGTTTAGGCAAGCCCTAAAAAGTAACTTATGCTGACTGCACTTGGCACATAAGTGACAAAAGGTGATATGGCAGTTTTGCCTACAAGTGCAAATGCAAAACATCTTGAACCCAGAAACAAATCCTGTTTTGCAGTTTTACTAGTAGTTTTTATTTCCTGGATAATTTCAAGCAAGATCACATGGGTTGCTCATTGGAATTCTTGAGTGCCAAATTTTTAAACACCTAAAGGAAACTAAAGCACACACATAACCTTGTGTTCTGCTCTTAACAAGCGGCAACCTATTCCCTATAAATAAATCAAGCAAGTAAATATAGGAAGCTTTTTAATGATTTGATTCCAAATATTACTGTATGATCCAACTGACACTTCTCAGGCCATTTGCAGGACTTTCCAATGTGACTGAAGATGATCTATCCCACATCTTCTCTCTGTTTTCTCATTGTAAGTTACTGATTGATAGTATATACTTAATGGAAACAAAATTCAAATAAGGCAAACCAAACAACGTTTAGCCAATATAGGAGTAAAATAAAGATGGATTCTCTCTTTCACCAAAATATACTCAGCACAGGAGAGGTGGGGAAGCTGGCTACTCCATTACTTCCCTCCCACCTCCCTCATGTCACTAATTGTATGGGCCCCTGACTGTAGGCAATGCTTACTGCGATTTTGCACAGAAAGGGTGAAATATATATATATATATATATATATTTTAAACTAGGGCACTTGGCTCAATCCTGCTTCCATTGAAGTTAGTGTAGGTTTTGCTATTGGCTTCAGTGGAGCAGGATTGGGCCCCTTGTCTCTTATATTAAAAGGGTTGTTAGTGTGGACTATTGCAGTAAGTCAAAGGGTTAAAAAAAAAAAAAAAAGAGTTCAAACAGTTTTTTCCGTAGTCAACCAATCTGATATAATTTAAAATGAAAGTTCATCAGTACATATTATGCAAGAAAAATGCTTAAAATAAAATAAAAAAATAGCTTTCCACTCAGCTCAAAAAAGACCCCATACAAGAGAGACCAAGCTGTCTGCTAGTAGCTGAACAACATTTAGATCAAAAGCTGTGATTTGCATGGGATTCAGCAAAGGGGATTTTTGGTTTCAGTTCCCAGGAATTTGCAGCATGAGAGTTTCAGATAAACCAAAGACTGAACAAAACCTGGATTGACAGACACATTTCTCCTAATTTTGGTAGAAACCACTGAGTTTTGCATCAGCCAGCATTGTTCTCTTTTAGGCTCTAGTGAAGAGTGGAAGAATCACCCAGGCCCTCAGAAAGGCCAGCGGAGGGAAGGTTCAGGCCTGTAGCTTTGTTCTCTCAGGCCCATGGGTGGCACATGACTCCTACATTTGGGAAGGTTGGACTCAAGTGCCAGAAGCTGCCTAGAAGTGGGCAGGACACCAGCACCCAGCCCATGGCCCTGCCCCCTGCTCCATCCTGAAGCCCACCCACACTCAGCCCCCTCTCCTAAAGCCCGCTCCCCACCACCTCCACTCTAGGCTCACCACCACTTCCCCCAAAGCCTCCCTCCCTGTTGCTTGCCCGTAAGGCAGGAAAAAAATGGGAGAGGTGAAAACGGTGAACACAGGAGGTCTTGGGGAGAGGACAGAGAGGACTCAGTGGTGGGCAGGTGGGCTTCACAGGAAGAGGCAGAGCAAGGGCAGGGCCTCAAGGGTGAGCGGAAGAGGACAAGCAGGAGCGGGGCCTCAGGGCAGAGCGTGGGTGGGAATGGGGCCATAGCAGCGCTCCAAAAGGTGGCGGGCTGGCATACCTCCCTTTGCGCCACACCTCTCTTTGTGCCACTTAGCTTCCCCTAGCTTTTTATACCTGGTGCCCATTCTCAGGCCACATTTTTAACAGACATGTAATAGTTGAGTCTTCTGTAGGCTATAGTACTTTGGTCTACTTTTGCTTGTTGGATTTAATTAGAAGATGCTGAGTGGTGTTGGAGCTTCCCCACCCTTAAATTTGCTTTCTTCTTGGTGCAGAACACTTTCTATTCCATCCTATTCAGTGACTTTTGGCTTCCTCCTTCATCCTATGGGCAAATCAGACCCACTCTTTTCAGCTCCAAGTCTCTAGAAGGTATGCAGTGAGCAGGCCTACCTTCATAGCTCTTCATGCCAAAAAGCACCAGCATGAAGGAAGTCACTATCCAACCAACCATTTAAAATGCTAGGAGTAGTGATTTCCCCCTCCCCTCATAGCTGACTCCCGACCCCATAAATTAAAAAGACTGAAGAATTCTTTCCATAGATTCCCCAGAGCACATTGGTTGACTTATCACTTGGTACCACCTGACATTTTGAGTAAAAAACGAGCACCTGTTCATGAGAGAGACACGCTTTCAAGCTACATAGAGCCCTTCTTCAGGTCTGGGAAAGGTACTCCCAGCATCACAGCATAATGTAAAGTAGAACACATTTAGCAGAAGCATTTAGCATGTATTGTAAGGAACCATTCAAGAATGGGCCATTACCACCTCTGCAGTCATAGGACAAAAGGTGGATTAGAGACTGTTGTAATAAGCCATAAATCCAGGCCAGATCTACACTACAGACCTACATCATTACAACTACTTCATTCAGGGGTGTAAAAAATCTGACCTAACCCCCAGTGTAGACAATGCTTTCAACAGGAGAGCTTCTCCCATTGACATAGCTACCACCTCTTGGAAAGGTGGCTTAACCGTGCACCAGTGCAACTGCATCACTGTAGTGCTTAGTGAAGATGCTATCTACGCCAATGGGAGACCTTCTCCCTTCAGTGTAGGTTCTTCACCTCCCTGAGAGGCAGTAGCTATGCTGATGGGAGAAGCCCTTTGGTCAATATGAGTGTTGTCTGTACTGGTGGTTAGGTTAGTGTAGTTACATCGCTCAGGGGGGTGGATTTTCCAAATCCCTGAGAAATACACTTATACCGACATAAGTTTGTAGTGTAGACCAGGGCTATGTTCTATGACAGCAGGGGTTTGCACAGGCCTTTGTACCTGGAATGGTCCCCTGCAATACTAACTACTTATGCTAAACTACTTTTGTTCCACCTTGCATTTTTCTGTGATGCTAAGAGTACCTTTCCCAGACCAGAAGAAGAGTTCTGTGTAGCTCGAAAGCTTCTCTCACCAACAGAAGTTGGTCTAATAAAAGGAATTGCTTCACACACCTTGTCTCTCTAGTATCCTGGGACCAACACAGCTGTAACTACACTGCATACATGAAATTAGCATGGCACACATTAAATAGATTAAAAGCTAGCTAACTAATAGGTCTCAAAATGAAATTGTAAATGGGGAATCATCATCAAATTGGCGTATTTCTAGTGCGGTCTTGTAGGGATCTGTTCTTGGCCCTGAATTGTTTAACATTTTTATTAATAACCTGGAAAGAAATATACAATCACTGATTAAGTTTGCAGTTGACACAAAAATTGGGGACGTAGTAAATATCAAAGAGGACATGTCACTATTACACAGCATTCTGGATTGTTTGGTAAAGTGGGTAAAAGAAAAATGTGCTTTTTTAAAATACTGCTAAATTTAAATGCACACATCTAGGAACAAAGAATGTAGGCCATACATAAAAGGTGAGAGACTCCACGCTGAGAAGCAATAGGTCTGAAAAAAGATTTGAGGTTCATGGGGGATAATCAGCTGAACTTGAGTTCCCAGTACAATGTTATGCCTAGTCTTGAGTAGGAGTAGAGAGTTTCTTTTACCTCTAGATTTGTCACTGGTGTAACCACTGCTGGAATACTGTGTCCTGTTCTGGTGTCAACAAACCAAGAAGGATGTTAATAAATTGGAGAGGGTTCAGAAAAGAGCCACAAAAATGATTAAAGGACTGGAAAATCTGCTTTATAATGATTCAGCTCCTTGAATCTGACAAAGAGAAGGTTAAAGGGTGACTTGATTACAATCTGTAAGTATCTACATAGGGAACAAATATTTAATAAAGGGCTCTTCTATTTAGCAGAGAAAGGTATAACATGATCCAATGGCTGAAAGTTGAAGCTCAACAAATTCAGACTGGAAATAAGGTGCACACTTTTCACAGGTCATGGTGGATTCTTCCAACCTTGATTTGAAACATTCTCAGGGAGATTATTTTTCTAAAAGACATGCTCTAGGAATTATTTTGGGGAAATTCTATGGCCTGTGTGATACAGGAGGTCAGATCAAGTTATCACAGTTGTCCATTCTGGCCTTGGAATCTATCAAACTATGAATTTACGATGAGGGCTGATTTCCTCACATGCAATATAAGTACCATAGTAACTGATTCGTAAAAGAGAAAAATTAAATGCTTCCCAACTGCCAAGCTTCTAAAGGATCCAAAAAGGCTCTGAATTTAATTGCCTCCAAATTCAGATTTGCTTGGGGATTCTGAGACCCATTAAGAGGGATTGTTTTTGTACACTTTTCCTTGAGACCTCTTTCACCAAAGTTTCTCACAGTTCTTCATAATTTAAGACCATGATTGCTTACATTAAATTAGAACATTGTGTTTATGTCCTTACAGTTCAGTACTAAACAAAAGCATGGTCACATGAAAGCTTTTGGAATGAGAAAAGAAAGAAATGAGACCCCTGATTTAACTTTGCTGTGCCAGAGTGAATGTCTCTTAAAACTCCAAAATAGCTTTTCTACTTCAAACTGACCACGTGATTATATTAAAAAAAAAAAAAAAAAAAAAAAACAGTATCTTCATTCTACTGGGTATTTACACTTCTCATTTTCCAACCATATGGCAGTGCTTGCCCCAAAGCTGAACTCCTTATTAAGGTCTTGTTTGTACACACGAACAGATTAAGCTAACTGAAATAAGAGTGTCTACACAAACTTGCTCTCGTTTAACCAAATCAGTTTATAAACACACACCACTACAGTTCTGCAAGTTCATGTATACTCAAGGCCTCTGGGATTCCCAACTATAATAACTGATCAATGTACTGATGTTCCATATGTACTGAGTACACCTTTTAGCCACCTCCATCTATAATCACTGGGCTTAGAGAAAAATAATGTTCAAATAACCATTAGCTACACAGCCATATTCTTACATGAGTAGAGCTGTTTTCTAGGGATTCAGAAACCTGGGTTTCTGGCAGGACAAGGAAGTAGTGGTTAAAAAAAAATGAAAATCTATTTTCACAAAAGTGTCAGCATTTATTTTCATGTCACTGTGGTCACTATGGAACCATTTATCATTTTGGGGGGGTTGAATTTTTTGCTTGAGAAAGTGTAGGTTTTGTTGACTAAAAATATATATCAGGTTTGCTATAAAAAAAATTCAGATAACCATTTCTAAAACATCTTTATTTTTATGTGTGTATACACACACACACACACACACACACACACACACACACAGAAAAATTAACAATTTTTTCCACAAAATACATTTTTGTAAAAAGGAATTTCTGATGAAAAACTCTTCATCCAAAAAAAAAAAAAAAAAATTTTCAGCCAGCAGTATGTATAAGGCATGAACTGTAAACTGATAATAAAACAGAAAAATGCAATTGTTGCCTTTTCTCTTGGTCTTTCCTCATAAGATTCTCCTCTAAGTGCCTTTAACCAGGGCAGTGGTTCCCAAACTAATCAGTATACCACCAATGGTGCACAAAACATTTGCTGGTGATCAACAGAGATGGATAATCACATATAGCTGGTGGTTCTTCCTAATGCCTAGCTGCTAACCTGCATTAAAGACACTCATAAATACTAATGCTAGTAAGAAATTTTCATTCAACTGCGTTTTTTTGCCCAACAGAAAGTGTAGCTTCCACAAAAATCAAAACTTTCTAAGGGAAAGTATCAACCCTATTAGGTACCCAAATGACTGAAATCTCAGCTCTTGGCAATTTCAACAGCATTCAGGACTGAATGGGCATAGGACCTTTCTGACCCTCCAAATGATCATCCAAAAAACAAGTGAGTTATGTTGATGACATAGCACAAGCCTTAACATGCCATTACCTGCACTATATCTGTTTTGTGGATAAAGAAAGAACTTTGGTTTTCAGGGCTATTGGATGAGATGCCCTGAAATTTCTCATTCTGTACCCACAAGATATTTCTAGTGGCAGACATGCTTATGGCATTGCTGTGTTCCTTTCAAAACTACACTATTCAGTGTTGTGAGCTCAAGATTTCAGTTTTTTGAGTGCTGTTATGTTGTGCTCAGAAAAACCAATAGAAACCAAAGTAATCTAGGGTGGCATCGCAAGTGACAGTTCCAACTTTCCCTTTTATTGGTTTAGTTGTATTAGAGTTTATCATCTACATTCCATGACTGTATTTATTTTCTAGTTTTGCAGTATTATGTTATAAATCAGAAGCTAGCTCTTTGACTACTGCAGTATTATTTAGAGCCTAATTATAAACATGCCTTGCCCACTTCTGGGCATGGTTCAAATTAGCCGTGACAACTATCGCATTCCTTAACCAACTTGCTAAAAGCTCACAGGTGACTGTTTTATTAGACATTGTGTACACATTCCATTTTTGCTATTATACAAAATACACATGTATATTTGAACTACCTTGAAGTGGAAGCAAAAAAATCTTGTAATTTTTACAAAAGGGTAGTTTGGATTTCACGCACACACACGCACATGATGCAGTCATATGTATTGTGCATCTGACCTAATACTTTAGCAATTAGAACTCGGTAAAGTTATCATGCAAACTCACTATTACAGTCTCGAGAAGACTCAATAGATATTTGGCTCAGGCCCTGTGAGAACAGTCAATAGTTACCTTTTATGAATCCGTCCTACACAAAGAAACAAAGAAAAAAGCTTGACAACTTTTATTAAAGATATTTACAATAACTACTCAGGGGTAAGTAAGGCAACTCTTAAAAGCTAGTTGAATATCAGCTCAGTGAACAAGAACCTTTGTTGAGAATGTAAAAATAGAAGTCATTGCACAGTCTAGATAACAGATATATTCTAATGAATGATAGGTCATTACTTCCACCCTAAACCCTATATTTTCACAGAACTGCACTGAGGTTTAGCCAGTCAGTTGTCACTCAAGTCCATGGGATCCACACGTCTAAAACCCCACATTTCTCTTTGAAAACATGCCCAACCATGCCTCCAACTTAATGAGCAGCCCCAGAACATGCAAATGTCAGTGGGAGTGCATAGGGGTGTTCCTGTTATTGTCATTTGGATTCACATATGCCCCATAGTAACTATGTTAGACTTTCGCTTACATTGGACACAGGAAAATAAAGCAGATTATAAAATGAAGAAGCTAAAATACAGTATATGAAATCTGTCAAATGAGGTAAAACCCTAGATATAGTAATTGTTGTGGGTTATGCTGGGGACTGTGTTGGGGAAGGAGGTGGCATAGGCCTGGCTACATTGGTTCTGCACATTTGAGAATTCCTCCTACCCTAAAGGACATTTCAAATGGCATCTTAGGCTAGATGTGAGTCTGTTTGGCAGCCCTCAAATGACAAAGCAGACTTCATATGAGTCAGGACGGGGTCCACAATTTAGAAACAAAATATTTAAGTTATTTTGAATACATGGGGAAAATTTAAGATAGAAGACACTGAAGTGATAAAGGAAAATATATGGAGAAATGAAACCAAAAGGAGGGAAAAGTTACAGATGAAATCCGCAGATTGATGGGATTACACAGAAAGGAAATAACAGACAAATGAAACAGATAACGTAAGGCTTAGAATGGGGGAGTGGGAGGAAATGTTAATAGAATTTGTTTTACTTCAAGAAATACAGGTGATTTCTTCTCCCATCTTCCCTATCCTTCCCTCCCCCGACCCCAAGTAATAAAGCAAGTCATTTGATGATTCCATGGTGCCAACGCACACAAAGAAAACCCCTATAAAATAAAAAAAGTACAAGTGTATGGTATGTACACAGAGAGGAACTGAAATGTGTGGCTAACACGAAAGGCAAGATTGTTTAAAAACACACTGGAAAGAACAGACGGGGAAAAAGATGAATACTCTGATATTTGGAATTATGTTTTCAAACTACAAATAGAGGGCCAGATTCTATCATGCTACTCACTGTGAGCAAGGAACTCCATGAACAGTCTCACTGAAATCACGGGGGCTACTTGCAGAGGAAGATGCTATTCAATGTACAGGATGCAGAATCTACCCTAGAGCAACATAGGTTGAAGGACCTTTTTATCAAGCATTTAATCAGAAGGAACATGATATAAGAAAATAATAAAGGTTCTGGGAGAGACTCAACAATAAACCAGTACTAACAGGAGATTTCAACTAACCAACCAGAAATTGGGACACCCACTTGGAAGGAATAAGTTGAGAGAAACGTTTAGTACACAGGCCACAGGAAGGCTTCTTTGCACAACACAAAGAAGAAGAACAGTGACAGGAAGCAACTCATAAGGAATAGTTTTGAGTAATACACAAAATAGAGTTACATATGCCTGTGTGTGTCAAGACCAAATGGTAAAGAGGGAGAAGAGTGTAAATATAATGTTCAAATATCAATCCCTGAATCGCACAACCAAGTGCTCTAAGCAATTATATTGCCAAAGGGGTTGCTTACCATCTAACAAAATATAATCCAGAGTAGTAATAAAGGCAAATGGGGATGAATACAAAATTTCAAAAACTAACTAAACGGAATATGGAGAAAGATGATATATATAATATCAAGAATGGGGAGAGGAGGGTAAAAGAAAATTTAAAGGGTAACAAGTTAAAAAAAAAAGTAGAGAAATGGAGATGATGTCACAAATGGGGCAATAGGTAGTAAAAGATGTATGTATGTTACAAATGTGTATGACTATCATTGAGCGTTGGATAAGCCTGGTTCAGAAATTATGGAAAGCCATTACTATGAAGAGCCAAACTAAAGCCTCAGATCCAAACTACACTCCCTTCTCCCAAATTAGAGGAAATTCAGATCCAGAACCAAACTTTGCAACTCAGACCCATCCCCAAGATTTAAGAAGGATGCACTAGTAAAGATTTTCAGAGATGGCATAGAAAATTCAATGACAGAGCTGTCACTTTAAAAGTGATGCTCTTCAGTTATGCAGTATAGCTGGCATTTAGCCCTGCATTCATGGCAGCAGTAGGGCTGTGGCAACTTATGCCATGTCCACTTGCCAATTTAAAAAACATGGATTTTGAAGGTACAACCTTTAGCCCTTTCCATCAGAGCAGTCAGAGGTATTTAGGCTCCAGCGCAGCAAAGGTACTTAAGCACACGCCTAACTTTAAAGCTCATGAGTTCCTTCTGAAGTCAATACAGTATGCCCATTGAAACCTTCATGGTCATGGGCTTCAAATTAGGCACATACTGAATCCAGGCCTGTTTGTCATTCTTTCCCTTCCCCCCTCCTCCCAAAATACCACATTGTAAGAATTGGAACTACATTGAAAACAAGATTTTTTGCCCCTCAAAACAAAATCAGTAATACACCTGCAGTTAGGAAAGCCATTGCCCCCACCACTGAAATGAGTGGATGGTCAAATTTTGCAGATGCACTGTACTTTGAGTAGGAATGCACTCTACATATTACCTTAGTGTTCACAGATAGAGAAGAGGGACAGATAACTGGAAAATACATGTTTTACAGGAAAAGGAAGCAGATTAAAAAAAATGCTTACTACAAGCGACACTAAAGATAGTAGTAATCAAGAATTGGGAACAACTAAGGACTGCCCAACATGGCAATTTGAGCAAGTGAAAGAAATATTTTAAAGGAATTCAGATTATATTTCAAGGAAAAAGAAACTAGAAATATGTGAGGTTGGCTGTTGATTTGGAAAGTGTGATAGACAGATGGGATATGTGGCTTCCCATCAATTATTATATTTCCTTTTTCTTTCTCTCCCTATACAGTGTTACTGTAATGCTTATTTGGCTATTACTTCATCCTGGAGTCCTTTGGCATGTACAACTTGCCAGACACTTCAAAGAGAGATATACATGGAGAACAAGGTCACAACTGAATGATCAAGAAACAAGAAAATTCCATTAAGGCAAGTCCACGATTATACCTATTGTGAGATGTCAAAGGGTAATATAATGATCACACAATGAATGCGGTTATCTTGTCATTATAGCTCTGGTATCTTGCTCAATAATACATTTCTAGATAACAATTTATCTCATGTGAGTTCAGATGTCACGTAAGTTGCACAGAAATTTCATACAGAGTGGTCCTTTCGTCTAGCTGACGTGGGGTGCTCAGCCTCAGTATGTAAACAGAACACATGGCCAAGCGGTAGGTGTTGATATGGGCATAGAAAAAAAATGAAAATAGAGAAGACAAATTGGAGAAGAAGTAATGGGAATAAAACAAATTAGAAAGATAGGAACAGAGGATTTCCCATAGTAGATCAAACCATTGGGCCTTCAACCTGCTATTTGGTTTCCCTCCCAGACTCCTTCGCCCAATTACCTACCAACAATGGAGTATCTTCATCTGGAAATTAGACTGATTACACATTACCATAGCTAGCATAATTATTATAGTTGGTGTCAAGAGTTATTCAGCCCCTTTTAAAATCCAACTAGAACAATGATCCTGATTACTTCTATCAATGTACTCTATGGGATGACAATGGAAATTTTTCTATTGACTTCAGTGGGGCCAAGATTTCATCCTCTGTTCAGCTTTTTAAATTCTCCTAGTTTTACTGCCTATTAATGTCACCATGTGATCCTTGGTTCCATAAGAAAAGTGATGAGAAAAGATACTCAAGACGGCAATTATCTGTTTTCACTCTACTTTTTAGAAATGAGCAAAGCAGGCTGTTGGACTGATATACACATCAGAGCATCTCCACTGCTGGTCTAACTTTAGCAGTTCTTAATATCTGTGAAGTTGTAGTCAGATCTTTCAAAGCACCACACTGAGTTTCATTGAAAAGACTCTCATGTGGCTTCCTGTTAAAGTAAAAAAATATACAATTTGCTCAGAGCTTTACAGCTTTCGGGATAAAAGTTTTATGAGAACCAGGAACCTGACAAACAATTACATCAAGTTTTGTGCTATACAAGATGGAAATCAAAAAGTGAATAATTGAGTTTCCTTTCTGAAATTACTGTACATGGAACAAAGAAACAGTAAATGATTTTAAAAAAGACATACACTCAGCTTGTATGCATTTTCAATCAAGAAAGCATTATTAAACACAAACTCTTTTATACTTTGACCCAATATCTCCCTCTGTGATTTCAATGAAAGAATCTGGGTGTTTTCTGCTATGCACAGTGTAATAAAAAATTGCACAGCAAAGGTGACATTGGGCATATCAAGAGATTGATTGTTGGTTGCTGATACAGGCCTCTTTAGTCAAGAAGTCAACTGGTCGTGAGATTCAGTTTATCTAACAAGATTTTTAGTACATCCATGTTTTACAAAAGTTGAAATGATAAACACTAGAATTATATCATTATGGACTAAATCCAAAGCCTACTGAAGTCAACAGGAGTCTTTCCGATGAGGTCAGTGGCTTTGGATCTGGCCCTCTGTGTGAATTAGGTTTCATAAAAGTTCTGATCACGTCCCATAAAAGTCAGTGGGGCCATTGCTTTTGACCTCTGTGGGAGAAGTAGCGTGCCCAAGAAGACCATAGGTGAGTTATTAGAACAAACCAGCAAGTGTAATTACAGCTTGATTGAACTACACATGATGGGGAGGGACAGCCTGGTTCTCCACTGCCTTTCACCTCATGCAGTTATATATACCAGTGCAGAGTGCTACCATTCTGATTTGGTAACATTTTATTATCACTTTGCATTGGTCTATATGACTTTGCAAGGTGCAGGTCAATGGAAAAAATAATCTCCTCTGAGTTTCCCCATAGGAGACTCCCTAAATCCTTTAATAGGATACCAAGTGACAACACACCAAGTCAGCAGACCACCAGGTTAAAAGCACTGGGTCATCAGAACAAATTCTCATTGTCTGATAATGCCCTAATGAGGTAGACATTAGAAAATTTCAGCCTTTTCCAAAGTAATCTTTCTATGTATCTCACATACACCACAAACCTCTGGCAGTACTTCCACTTCTGATGTTAGCTGGAGGCAGGATGTGCAGAGACTCACAAATACAAATGAAGAATGTCTATCAAACTTTTTAACCCAAAATGAAAAGTGTTAATTTGGATTTGGTTCAAATTTACAGCAAAGACTCAAGTTGATTCATTTTATCTGAGTTTGTTTACCAAATGCCCAATAACTATAGGACCTTTGAAATATAAAATAGTTGATGGTTGAAAAAGGATTAATGCCCTTCCCTAAAACCTACATGCTTAACTGAGAAAAGCATTAACATTTACCTGTTTCACCCTGATCATTATGCAGTATTATACAGAACTGTAAGGTAGCGCTTGGGGTGTTTCATCGGTTTTAATAGTGATTAAATATCCATGGGAAAACTCAGCTTATTATGGGAAAATAATGAGCAGTCATGGGTCTTCAACCTCTTTTTATCTCTGGCTGACATGCTCCAAGTCATATGGTTTTATAAATTCTTACTGATCTCCACCAACATGTCCCTTTGATGTTTTAAGTCTCAGCTGGCGTTGCAATTGTACGCCAACAATTCCTTTCAAGATATTTATGACCTTTAATATGAGGTTCTAAAGCAATAGCAAGCCAAAATGCTAAACTTTTTGGCAAGTGGCTTGGAGCAAAGATAGTATTTCTGTTATTGCATGGTTTTTCTAGAATACCCCGCACCTTATGTAATCATTTGCATCTGTGTGAAGCAACTTTCGCAGTGATGGGTCCTAATTCTCATCTCACACTAGCATAGATCAGAAGTATTGCCACTGCAGTCAATGGAGATTCACTGGTGTGAAACTTGGTAAGAGGAGAATCAGGCCTTTAGTATTTGGCACGGGTATAAATGACTACGTACAATGCTAGGTAGTGGAGAATCAGGCATTATGCATATTAAATATTCATGACTATTTTTGTGTCAACTCCTATGGAATTTAGGATATGAGTCATTAGAAATTAATCTAAAATAACGTAATCTAGAATGGCATCCTTTCTATAGATTTATAAACCAACCTATAAAATTCCATAGCACAGGTAAAACAGTGAGTTAAATTCTATAGGGCTTTTCAATAGGTTGTGCACATTATACATATCACAACAGAGGTTGATTTGCAAGAGCTTTTCTCTCTCCAAATGGGTCAAATGCTCTACTAATTCCACTGACTTCAGAGTGAAGCCAGTTTCCCCCAGCAAATAATTTGGACTCATGTTTGTGGTCCAGTGACCACATGGGTAGCCACACAACTTGATGCAGAAGAGCAGTTGACTGGGAAGAGAGACTAATGTCCTAGCATCATCAAATATAAGGGGGACAAGAAGCAAAGAGACACAGACACAGAGTGCTACCCCAGAATAAACTTCATCATAATCTTTATGTAACAGAAGACAGGAAGAAGTTTCAAATTTTCTAGGCCTGCTATTTCATCCCTAAAGTTTTTCCCAACAAATTTCTTCCAGAACTCTAATTTGTACAAATGGTCTTCCCATCTCTAAGTAGACACCATAACATGTGAGGTGGATGACCGATCACACAGCTCAGACAACAAATCCCAAACAACTAGTATTTGAATATTTTCAGCACTTGCTATGAGAAGATTCATAAACAACATGTCGGCCCAAACAGGGCCTGCTAGAGAACAAATTCATAGCAGCTCACAAATAGGATATCGCGCCAAATCCAAAAAAAAAAAAAAAGTGTACACAATGAAAAGCATGACCAGCTCTCAGTACAATACAAAACAAACATTGCATTAGATGAAGTGTGTTTTTTATGGCTTAAATTCTTCAGTCGGACTAACTATCTGTGGGAATCAGAACATTGTCCCCTCCCCTAACACGCTGCTTAATCCACCCTTCATTAGGTCAACTATTTGGCTAATTAATTCATGATCATCTGAGGAAAGATTTCCTGACATTTAAAGAAAAGCGACAGCCCCTTTCTACCGCGCCTGTGCTTGCAGTAGTAATTTCATCATCCTTGAATAGCTGGCTTAATTCTGTAATGTAGAGTTCCACCCAGGAACTGTAGAGTGGGTGGCCAATTGCAGGATAGAAGGAGAGGGACATGATCCAGAACATTTTAACCCATTTTTTTCTGACATTCAGGTTCTAAAGTGCAGCTCCAAACAACAACATAAACCAACTGCATACAAAAGACACATACCTTAGGTTAAATATACCTTTTTAATTCTGAATAATTATTCATTAGTTATTCATTCTTTCACAGAGAAAGCATAACAAAAATCTCCCTCACTAAAGAACCCCATCCATCCACTCCACCCTAAAAGATGCATTTTACCACCTACCCTGGAAACTTCCAAGTTTTTTGCTACTTCAGTCCAATGAGGGAAGTGAATTCCAGAGTCTGGGGAATCCCTTCTGAAAATCCCCAACCAAAATCTCTAGCTTGTATTGCGTGGACAGTGCCTTGCATATTATGAGCATTACTGGAATATAAATAAATAATAACCCCAAAAATACAGGCCTCTCCCACTAGAGCTAAAGGAGAGCTACCAGTTGCCAGGAAAGGAAAATATACTTAGGCTCTCTATAACCAATAGAGAACAACATGTTCACATAGCTGCTGCAGGTGGCGATAGAAAGGAAATAGCTTTTCAAGGCATACTACAAAGCTCACCCTTCATTGAGAGCCACCCTCCACCTGCATGCGGGAGCTCTTTTGTAAGAATGAGGATGTGAAGGCATCAAGGGGTCATCCTCCATCTTGCAAGGGCCCTGGACCACAGAGGCAGAGTGAGCTGATGGCTGCCATGAACCACAGGCTGTGTTTTCCATTTTGTTAGAGTCAGATCAGGATTTTATAATAAATCATAATAATAATTCAGTGGTTCAATACAACCTTTCATCACTCTAATGAAAAGAATACACCACCCAGTGCTGAAACCCACCCCACCTACAAATAACATCTCACCCCCAAAGCCAGCCCCAAAAGGGAATCTCCTGCTCCACCTCTCAAACCCTACCTATCCCTAACCATTCTGTCATGCCTGAAAAGATCCACAGAAAAGTTCCCTGGTCAGGACAGGTTTCCTCCTAAAAATGGCTCGCCCTCCTTCTGCGACATTCTCACTCTCTGAAGGGAAGTGAGTATAACATCACTTCCATAGTGTGGCCACTTTTGTTTGCGCACCAGACACCAATTAACACATTGTATCTCCTCATGGAAAACCTCTCCCCCACAAATTTTATATGACTTCCGCATCCTCTCTCTATTCACTGCTACACAGCATCAGCAGTCTGTCCTATGGGCAAAATAACTTTAGGAAAGTGTTCTGTTATAGCATGATCTGCTCCATTTTAGACCGGTAACTTTCAGTGAGAATGCCCAGTAGGTTCAGAGTGAAATGTCAGAAAAGGATGCTATTACTCATCTAGACCCATGCCAGCAGGGAGTCTCTAATTCCCTTATGGAGAAAACAAGCAAAGAGTTAATCCTGTGTTACTACATTGTAAAAAAAAATAAATAGGTAAGAGGGGACTTACCTGTGTTTGGGGTAGATAGAGAATCAATCCAGGGTGCCAGGGGAGATTCATCCCTCTCCCCATCCCTAATCCTGTACTTTGAAGAAATAATCCTGTTAGCCTTTAGGGCCTGATCCAAAGACCAACGAAAAGAGTTCTATTGACTTCAGTGGCCTTTGGATCAGACCTGTAGCCCCAAGCCAACTAGCTGATCTGCATGACAGAGGCCTAACAACCACATGAAGAGCCTTTGACTTCTGTTCAGACAAGTTTCACAATGAGATTCAGAGCCTACAAGGGTATTTCATACTGCCTGCTCTTTGTGTTTATAGCTCACTCCTCACCACCACCCCTGGGGGGGAGGACGGGGAGGGAATGTGCTTTTATGCTGAACTTGCCTGATTCCCTTGCTCAGATGGTACAGTAATGTGGATTGTACAAGAAGATATTGATTAGATAGTATTCATGTCTAACAAGCATGGGAACAGGTTTTTATTCTCTTAGTGTGGCCTTGAACCAGATCCTCAAAACCCAACTCTCCTTCAGGTCATGAATCTGATAAGATTCCAAGTGGGGAGGAGAGGGGAGACAATACATGAAACTAGTTGGCTACAATCCCAACGAAGGGATTTATTTTCACTTATCTGGCCTATTTATTTTGTATGGATTTTTGCATGTGTTTGTTTTAACGTTCTTGGTCTTTTTCTTTTGCTGTGCACAGTATGGCCACTCTGTAAAACAATAAACATCCTCCTGTGCTTCTGTGAACTTCTGTACGTAAGCAAGACTCCTTTTTCTTGTTACAATACTTTTTGGACAATGCATATTTGACGTACATAGTATCCAGTAAATTGTCACATAGAGGGCTCACCATGACACATGCCTGTGTATAATATATTGCAAAGAGCCTGCTGGCTCCTTACTGGGAAACTCTACACCACTCCAGAAATGAATGGGCCACATGTCTTTGTGGGAGGGGCCAAGTCCCAAATCAGTATTTAGGCAGGCCTAATCTTGCAAACACTGCTGCGCATCAGTGACTTTACTTGCACAAGTAGTCTCATTGAACTGTACTCACTGAGTAAATCTCATTGGACAGGTAAAGGTACATGCACAGTGTTGGCAGGATATGGTCCTTGCCTACTAGAGAGCTCTACAGCACTTAGACAGAGAGACTTCCAGCCAGATTTACACAACGTACTGAGCTGTTGTGAAAACCTGGCCCCAATTGTGAATGCTGAGCACTTTTTTAAAATCTGGCCCTATGGATCTTGAAAACAAAGAATGGCCCCCTCATCAGCCACTGTCCCATTGTGTTGGTCAGTTGCACCAAAAAAGCAAAGTGTTTTGACAAAATGTTCATAAAGTCCTATAGACACTAAAGCAGGGGTTCTCAAACTTTTTTCTAGGACCCCCTTTGAAAATATTTCAGGCTGTAATGACCCCCCCCTCCCCTAAGCCTTGCCACTCACACCCCTATGCCATACTTGGCTGAAAAGGGGGAGAAGGGATCGTTTGCTCTCCCACCCCTTTTTCTAACTATGTGGTCTGTGCATGGATTTCATGTACTATCCCTTGTGCCCTTCACAGATTCTGTCCCTTTTTTCACTCTGTGCCTAGCAAAAAGGAAAAGAAGAGAACATGGATATCAAGCTCAGGAGAGAACCAGAGGACTGTGTGTGAGCTGCAGCAACAGTCTGGTAGCTGTCTGCAAAGGGAAGGCCAGGTAATAGGCACCCTCAGAGCAAGAATAAGGAAGCTGGGTGAGAAGCTGAGAGTCAAGGTGGTTGTGTTCATCAGGGGCCTACCAGCAAGGAGGAGCAACCTGTATGTAGGATGTGTGAGGCACGTTCACAGGACAGTAAGGGCATAATTCAATGAACCCATAGATGGTGAGACAGGACTTAAGTTGGCAGGACTTATGGGCCAAGACTAAGTTATTGTTAAATACAGAGATAGACTGGAATCAGCACCCCAGTTACTAGGCCTCAGCGCATGGTTACCCCTTTAGTCGTCCCCATCAGGCTGCCTCCTAGAATGTAAGGAAGTACTGTGTTCTTCTACTAAAACTTATACCCAACATATGTGCACCCCCTCTTTGCTGACAGCCTGTCACAGGCGTCCCTTCACCCTCCATCTGAGTTTCTTTGCTTAGCCTGTTCTTGTGGTGTCCTACCACAAACACATACAAGCTGTTTCCTTTCTCCACGCATGCTTTTAATCTTCAGTTTCAAAGCACAACAAAAGGAACCACAGGTCTGCAGCATATTTCCACACAGCTTTCTCTCTGCTTTTCAGCTCACTCCCTAAGCACCTCCATTTTCTTCCCAGTTTCTCCAAATATAGCTTCCCAATTATTAAGCCAATTGCCTCATAAACCCAGCAATTGCCACCCAAGTGTCAGTAAACCCAAACAGAAATTGGTTAAGTGACTTCAATTAAGCTACAATATTTTCAGTGCTGCAGCAACCTCAGTGACCAGGATGCTACAGATAGTACTCTGTGGAACAGCCCGGGTACAGAATTATCCTATACTTATTAACAGTGTGAGAATGACCATTGGGAACCTGCCAAAGGCTATAGCCTAGTGTTTAGATTGCCTCAAATACTTGCCTGTGAGCTCACAGGATACAGAGCAGAAAAATTCTGAGTCCCCTAGGCCACCAGGTCAATACCAAATATCTAAAAGTGTTTATAATTCTCCGCGATATGGTGATGCTTGCAGTCAGTGGCACTCTTTTACCCTGCTCATATCTTAACAGAGCTGGCGGAAAAGATGTAAAGAATTAGTTTTCAGCTGTAACTCTCTTTTTAAGAAAGATAGTCCCATTATTTTTCTTAAGTATAGATTTGCCATGTGTGTCATGAAATGAGGCCCCCGTGGGTGCAATTTCTCCGAAACTGTATTGTGACATCTGAAAGACTTTAAATATACAAAACCTACAAATGTATCCAGGTCTTGGATGTTTCAAGGAACAAGAAAGTAAATGAAAACCAAAGAGAGCCATGTAAATGCACACGCATTGTTTGCATGGCCGCAGGTCACATTCCATTGTTGCTTCTGGGTAATCTATAATGGCTCTAATATGGCAACAGAAAATAAGTGCCCATTAAAAGAAAGAAAGGAGAAGTTATGGGCTAAATTTAACTCAGGTGTAACTATAGGGAAGTCAACATAATGACATCAGTAATATGACCTCTCATGACTGTGGCAGCTATTATTATAGTCCCCTGTACTATGGTGACACTTGGCAGTCAGTGGCTCTCTTTTACCCCACTCGTATCTTAACAGAGCTGGGAAAAATATGTAAAGATTGATTAAAGGCCCAATTCAGCAAAGCACTGATTTAAATGAGATTTTGGCACACGCTCACATGTTTTCTTAACCTGTGACCTAAATGTGGAAAAACAGGATTAGAAGAAGTTGATTCTGCTTGATAAAAGAATTGAGAGGAGAAGAGTTATGGAACATAAGGAAGCTAATGCAGTTATTTGCTCATTTGACAAGGTTGTTTATCACCATTCTACCATACAACATCAAGTTTCATAAATTAAAAACAAACAAGGGGCCAAACACACAAACTGGTTCTGGCAATCTTTCACATATTTCTTTTCATGGGAAAAATGCATTCAGTCAGATACTGTAAACCTCTTCCTTCTGAGGGCTTATTTGCCTTGCCTTTGTTAAGTAATTTCAATGGATGTTGGCTGGGGCCAAAAAAATCAGGTGATTTGTTTAGCCGTCCAACTTTAGATAGCTAGGTTTCAAGCTTTGGAACAGAATTCAGACTTGTCACTGCATATCCACAAAAAAAACAAAACAAAACGCAGAGCAAGTTTTGACCATTTTCATTTAAAAGAATATATCGAACTAAAGAGATTTTTAAATAGCCAAGGTTTTGACTCACAAAGAAAACGTAATTAATGTAATTTTTATATTAGCAAACCTTACTCCATTTGACTAACCTTATCTCAGAGACAGTAAGTAAAATAAAGTTAATGTATTGTTACTGCAGGCATTTCTAAAGCATGCATTACAACAGAATATGGAAACTCAATATGAAACCCCACCGTTAGTGTAGGAGATTACTCTAGTTTCAATAATGGAATATTTAAATAGATTTAAAAAGGAATTATTTTAAGGGCGCATCTATTTGAATACAAGAATTAGACTTGAGGCTTCAAATTCAAAGCCAGAAATCAGACATAAAACATGCAAGTGATGTTCCCATTCTGCTCCTTACATTCTGGATCTGGTCCAAGCTTACCCCTTTCCTAGGGTTGGACTTTATTGTTAACAAAATATCTAAAACCAAACACCTTGTTCCCTTGGGTGTTAGAGACTGGAAACAGTGTGATGTTAATGAAGATTAGAAGATGTCTCACCATTCTGCCTTGCAATCTTAAATCTCACTATTTCTCTGCTGTCAGCAAGTGTCTGTGAAACTCACTGGTCCACACAGATGATGACAATTGCTACTATTGCTGTCAGTTCCTTTGTTAATTCACAGGGCAGAGATCTCTGTCCTGGATCTAAAATTTCCAAGCCTGCTCATGACATGTAGATGTCAATATGAAGCCACATTGAAAAAAAAAAATAAATTCCATCAGTTTGCTTTTTAAAAACCTAGGGAATTGCACAGAAAAACCCTTGTTAAAAATCATTTTTAAGGATGTAAAGTTAGAAAACATTGGCATTAAAGTTGCCTGTGCAACCTTACTCGAGTCCTATTGTGCATATGCGTTCTGATGTAGTCTTTAATTACATGATCACATACTGTTTTTTCCATTTTTCCTCAGTCTGTACACAGGACAGAGCAACTCTGGGGATGAATTGCAGTTGTGCAGTAAAGAGGTTATTGGCTGTAGAATCCCTACTTCACTGGTTGAAGTAGTAACACACATTTAGATGTTTCTAACTAATTTACTTTTTGCATCGCTTTCTCTATAATCTTATCTAATCAATCTAGCTTTTCTTGTGGTTGTGCTTTGAAATGTACACTGAAGAAACATTTCAATCCTTATCACTGTGTAAAAGCTTGTCAGAATTTTTCACCACCAGTGTGAACTTTGACCTCATGATTCTGAAATTCGGCAATAATCTTTAGTTTTGCGATGAGAAATGGCATTTTGACCTACCTCTAGGACCTCACTTAATCATCAGTGGCAGCTACACAGTTAAGCTTGCAAGACCTTTTTCAATCCAATTGGGAGTGAGGCCAGAGAGCTCAGTTGCCCCTAAAAATGGAGTCCAAATTCAGTCCTAAGGTGTGATCCTGGGCCCATTGAAGCCAGTGGTGAAGTTCCCATTGACTTCAACAGGCAAGCTGCTGATGTGAGCAAGCACAAAGCTATAGAGTTCAGAGGAGCTGATCCTGCTTACGCTGAATCCTGGTCTACACTACAGAATTACTTTGGTATAACTACATTGCTCAGAGGTGTAAAGAGTCCACACCCCTCAGTGATGTAGTTATACCAACCTCAGTGCTGGTGTAGGCAGCACTATGTTGGTGGGAGAACTTCTCCCACCAACATAGCTACCGCCTCTCATGGAAGTGGATTAACTAAGCCAATGAGAGAAGCTCTGTTATCAGCTTAGAGCTGCATTGGTGCAGCTATTTAAGAGTAAACCTACCCTGAAGCTAAACTTGGTCCCTAATCCAGTGGGCAGGAACATTTTCTTTCAACCAGGGACTAGTGTATTTCATTCCAAAACTTCCTGCACTCAGTTCTTCAGTTGTCTCTGCTTGACAAGATAACAATAAATGTTTGTAATATGCCATTTATGCATGCATGGCAAATTTTGATCTCAGTTATACTGCTGTAAATTGGAGCAGCTACAGAAGTCAATGGAGTCACTCAGGTTTTATATCAATGTAAGTGAGAGCAGTCTTTACTGGAGGCAAAAATAATAAAATCATAGAAAAGCAGGGCTGAAAGGGACCTTGAGGGGTTATCTAGTCCATCTCACTGCACTGAGGTAGGACTGAGAATACCTAGACCAATACAGACAAGTGTTTCTCTAACCCATTCTTAAAAACATCAAAGGATGGCAATTAAACGGTCTTAAAGTTAAAAAGGGTTTTGTAACATACAACCCAAATCTCGCTTCATGCAGAATAACATAGTATTTTTTGTCCAATCTTCAGTGGACATGAGGAACAATCACCCCCCACTATATGGAAGCCGTTAAGATATTTGAAGACTGTTATCAAGTCTCACACATCCAGTCTTCTTTTTCTCAAGACTAAACATGCCCAGGGTTTTTTCCCACCTTTCCTCAGAGGTCAGGTTTACTAAACTTTTTGTCATTTTTGTTGCTTTCTCCTGGCCTCTCTCCAATATGTTCACATCTTTCTTAAAGTGAGGCCCCAAAACAGGGCAAAATACTCCAACTGATGCTTCACCAGTGCCAAATTGAGCAGAACAATTCCCTCCCGTGTCTTACATACTGTCCAGAATGATATTAGTCCTTTTCATAACTGCATCACATTGTTGCCTCACATTCAATGTCTGATCTACTATAACCACTAGCCAGTTACTGCCCATTTTGTATTTGTGCACTTGATTTTGCCTTCTTAAGGCTATGTTTACACATTGAACTGGAAGTGTGATTCCCAGCTTGTTAGACTTACACTAGAAGTGTACCTGTACTAGCAGGGGCAGAGGTGAACCGTGGCCCAGGATACCCTATGTGGACATACTCTGTTTGGCTAGCCCATGCCACCACTCGTAGCTGGCCATGCTAACATGGCTATACTATTATTTTTAGTGTGCTAACTCAATGAGCGTTAACGCAAGTATGTCTGTGTAATGCGGGAATCATATCCCTAGCTCCAAGTGCAGAGGTAGCCTCAAAGTTGTACATTGCATTTCTCTTTATTGAATTTCATATTGTTGGTTTCAGAACAATTCTCAGATTTATCAAGATTACTTTGAATTCTACTTCCATCCTCCAAAATACTTGCAAATCCTCCCATCTTGGTGTCATCTGCTAACTTCATAAGTATATTCTCCAACCCACTATCCAAGTCATTAATGAAAATATTGAATGGTATTGGACCTAGGACAGACCCTGTAGGACTCCACTAGTTATGTCCTCCCAGTTTAACAGCAAACCATAGATAATTACTCTTTGAGTACAGTTTTTCAACCAGTTGTGCACCCTCTATTGTAATTTCATCTGGACTTCATTTCCCTAGTTTGCTTATGAGAATGTCATGTGGGATTGTGTCAAATGCTTTAGAAAAATCCAGGTAAAAATCACATACAATGCTTCCTCCCATCCACTAGGCCAGTAAATATGAGTTAAGCATTTAAAGCTGTAATGAAGTTTTTCTTTGCTAGAATTAATTCCCATTTTAGCCCCAGTGGGAGTAAATTTAGTACCTTCACTCAGGCAATAAATAGAGAGTCTTTCATATAGTAACCAATAATCTAATTACAGGAAATGCTGATGTGCCCTTTATTTCTGCTCATTTTAGCTTGTGCTCAACTGACTGGAAAACACTGTAGTACTTTAAAACTTTGCAGAAAGTGCAGCCATTTAGAATCCACTCTTTCCATTTCTAATGTGTCAGTGTGAACTCATGGGGCCAAATTCAGGCCCACATACACTTTGACTTATATCAGGAATGAACCAAGCCCTCAAGCTTTCAGACAGTGTAAGTGAAAACTTTCAAACAGCAGAGATTGAAGCAACAATTTGGGGTAGAGAATGTCTTTTTTGTTCTGTGCTTTTACAACACTCAGCACACTGAGGTCCTGGTCCTTGACTGGAGTTTCTAGGCATTATGATAATACAAATACATACATACATGATGCTAATATAGTCATAATTATGCCAAAGAGAAAAAGAAAAATTGATTCCTCTGGATTGCTTAAGGGGTCATCAAGGACACAAAGAACTTCTGTGAAAACCAATTCTAAATGGCTCAAGACTTCACTTTCAATATATATTTTAAAAATTATCCAATTAGAGATAGGCTAAGCAAGTTCAGAAAAATTGCCCTGCCTCTCTGTGTTAGTTGGTTAACTAAACACCAGCTCTCCACCATCAACCGTTCAGGCACTTTGGACCTATGCACCTAATTGAAATTGACTGGATTTTGCAAGTCTTCTCATTGGTTCCTTTGTTCTCCACCTCTTTTAGATTCCCTGATACTAGGAATAGCAATTTCAGTTGGTCTTCAATTCTGCGTAAAGAGATGAACTTTTCCCAGTAGGATGAGACAAACTGTTATGTGGGCAAAAACTGTGTCTTTTGGGCTGGTGAGAAAATGGTGAGGCTCTAGTTTAATAAAAACCTAAACAAAAGGACCTCTGAGGATTTTTGGATGTTCCCATTCCCGGAGCATTCTTCCTTTGCTCCTACCTACGGTCTACCTTATTTCTTTTTGTAAACCCTCAATGCTCTCGCAAATGAGTTTGGGTAGCCTATGTCCTGAATCTCCTTAATCTATCTAAGAAATACATAGTTTCAGAGCAGAGGGAAAAGGAAATGAAACAACACATACGGAGAATAAATCTATTTCTATCTCTAACCTACAGTGGTCACCATTACATCGTCAGCCTCCTAAAGTGGTAGCTGCAGCAACTCATATTTGCTGTTCTAAGTACAGGGGCATATTGCAATATCACACAAATATCACTCAGTAGTAACTACTGGTAACCTTTTTAGGATGGTACCAGAAGACTATGCCTGAAAAGCAATATCAAATGGTTCATTTCAATGAGTATGGTGGATGGTAGTTGCTAATAAAGAAACATGAACATCCTTTTCTCCTAGACATATCATTTTAAGACAATATCAGAATTAAAATGAAACCTTTTGAAAAGACAGCATGCAAATTGTAAATATTAAAATCAATTTTTGTTGGGGCTTTGGGTGGAGACCAGTTAGAAAGCGGTCTGAAGGTCGAGAGATGGTTGTCTCTTCAGCTTCAATCCTTAAACTATGAAACTGTTTAAAAAATACCCCTCAGTAAGCAAAGCATACAATATCCAATTCTTGCCTGCAGGGCTAAAGAGTTGTTAGGCTCAATGCTCTCAAAACCTTACACCTTGATACTGCAAAAACCTACCACCATGGGTAACGAAGTCCTGAATCGTTTAAACACGTGCATGATGCCAATGCCACTAATACAATGGGACTATTCACAATGCATTAAGTTAAGCACATGAATAAACCTTTGCAGGATCCGTGCCTTAAGTAAACCCAAGGGGACTGGATGGAAGGACAGAAGCTTCGCTGATGTTTCTTCTAGGATTTTCTCCATGTAATTACTGGAAAATATCCCCCATTTCAAATGGTTCCCCTACTTGAGCAGAATTAAATATTTGGGGGGAGGGGGAGGAGTTGTTTGTTTGCTTGCTTGTTGAGGGAAGCCCAAATAAAACATGTGTGAAATCGGCTTGGTGCCAAAACAAACAAGTCCCAATGTTTTATGAGATTTCAAACTGTAATCTTGTTTTAAAATGAAATATGTTTGTGTTTTTATGCATGATTGTTAATCACCTTGACACAGACACAGTTTTTTTAAGGTTGAGGGTCAGGACCTCTTCAAGTTTCTAATATTTACAATTTTCCCATTACAAAAGCCTGAATGGAATCCATGGATCTGAAAAATTTATTGCTTCCTTCAGCTACTAAATTGCTTGACCTCAGTTGGTTTAGTGATAAAAGAGTCAGATTGTCTCTTGAGAAAAGATCCGCTTAAAACTGAACCAGACATTAAACAAACTCTTCTAATAGGATTCTGACAGCCACTCTCTGAAGCTCAGAAAATACAGGACGTTTAAGTAGCTACATACCTTAAAGTATGCCTCATCCCTTGGAGAAGCAAGCACTGACAAAGGGACAGGATTTTGACCTAAGATGTTTAAAGAACTTCACATATGTATTGTTCATTTCATTTGCTATAAAACTGTCACCTCTTTATTTCCTCATTTTCTAAGTCACCCCTCTCCCCCAGCTTACACTTTCTCCTGTCTCCTCCATTTCCCTACCCTTGCTTAGTCAAGGAATAAGTCTTTTGAATGACCAGCCTCCTCCTACACGGAACCCATGTTCCCAGGGATAGGGTACTGGGGCACAAAGCTTTCGAGCTGAATGTATTTTGATGGCCTCCCAAATCCCCATGCACTCTCCTGAAGCAAATGCCTATCCAGACTTTGCCTAAAGCCAATCCTGCAGCAACCACAGATCTTTACTTTCCTTGGAGTGTGTTGTTTTGGGGTTTTATCTTTATTAATTCCTTTAAGGTTGTTATATATGTGGCTTGATTTTCAGAGATGCTGAGCACCCAAAACCCCCACTGAGGTTTTAAGCACCTCCACCAAGCAGCTGTGTTATACAATTGTGCATATCATCAATTGCTTCAAGTGAACATTTATATGGGAGATACTTACTGTGCAAATGCAGCAGCCATGCTTCAAAATTGCAGGCCTGGATACTGGTGGGTAAAGCAATCATGATCAGCAAGGGCTTTTCCTCAAGGAAGTTAACAGAAAGAAAACAGAGCTGCTTCCAGAGGGTTCAACTCATTGCTGTGCTCAGATAGAATCACCCCAAGCCATATCCCTTTTCCACAGCCTCTCTGATAGCCAGACCCTGGGCACCTGTGCTAAGGAAGGTGAGCTGAAGTTAACTCCTTATTCACCAAGGACCAGGTGGTGCAGATTCTTATCTTACCATTAGTTTTTATGCAAAACTCTTTTTGATTTCTAAGGGAATATCACACCGGTAATAATGACAGGAAAAAATAGTCACCAAACCAGAGTGCCCCCTCCCTCCACAACTGAGGTGCTGTATAACATAATACAATGGAATTAAAATACAATAAAAATATTTTAAAGCACCTTTATTAAAATTCAAAAAAATGTAGAGGCTCACAAAGTGTACAGTTGAGAATAAGACTTTCACACAATGTGCAACACAGTCTGAGGAGGGAATATGGTTCAAAGAATATGGCTGAAACTTACCTGCTACTTCTGAGTAACTCTTCTCAATATTGATAACTGTGGACCATGATGGATGAGAACATTGTCATAACAACTATTACTCCCCATCAATACAATTTCTGTTTTCCTAGAAATGAGGACAAGATAGCTGGATTGTACCTGGCTGGAATTATTGTCTAAGTGTTTTTCCACAACAGAGACTGAATTAGCAGGGTCCATGGAAGGGGATAAGAAGGAGGGGGAGAGAGAGAGGAATTTTTAAATTTCTTATTTAAAATCAAAGCCATTTTGACTTAGAGAAACACAAAAAAGGAACCCTCCGATACTTAAAGGGACACTGACAGAGCAAACCTGGCCCCAAATTTGCAATAGAAATCTTTTCATCCTTTTTATAAAAACAGACTACCACTGGAGGAAAAAATAAATGTAAGAACAAACCAACCATCTCCTTCAGTGTGTGCAATCCAAACTTTGCAGCACGAAGTGCTAATAGGTGAGACTTTGAATCTTTCTTTCCCCCAAAGCTGGGAATAGAAATAAAACTGACTAGTGTGTTCTCAGTGTTCAACAGTCGCAAAAGTTAAACAAACAGAATAAATAATGAAAAGTTTAATTAGAAGTTTATGTTTATTAATCTAAGGATCTATTAAATGCATGAGTATTTTTAAATCTATTATTCTTAAGCATTAACTTTGTTTTGACATCTCTCTTTTTACCCACATTGTAGGATAATTTTGAAATTAAACAATATAAAAAAAATAGAGGGGCAAATCCTGGCTTCACTGAAATCAAAACTCCCATTGACTTCATTGGGGCAAGGATTTCACCCATTATTTTTAATTAGATGGGGTAAAAAGAAAAGAAAAATAGCTCACAGATGACAGTATCTTAAGTGCAGTTTCATCCTAAAAATCTGAATCAGTGCTCTGAATAGAATACTTTCATAATGAAAACGACTGTGCATGCTAACTTTCATGCAAATTGTGGGTATATAAATGATGCAAAAATACACATTTTATTTTTTCTCTTATTTTTTTCAGTTATAACATCTGAGTAGCTCACAAAGTTTTTACCCTCTACTTTCAATAGACAGAAAAATTATTCTCTGCCTTACTCTATCATCTGCTCCTCTTCCATCCAACCCAAAAGTTTCATATTTCTGTAACTGGGATGCTCTGTCATTCCTCATTATGATGGTCCTGCCAGAGGGTGGAATTTTTTATTCAAGTAATAATACTAAGACATCATTGGTTATCATGGTGTAATGACATTGGGTTTAATCACATACCACGGTTCCCGTCAGAAGAATCCCTTTTGTACCAAAGTAATGCTCAACAGCCGGTGGTCTCCTTCTGATGTTAGAGTCTGGGTATCTACAAGGGAAGAGGGAATGGATATCGGACAGGATGGGGAGAAATGGACAGACCTGGGTGTCCTCTAAATGGCCTCATAGAGATTACTGAGCGATCACTAAACAGGATTGAAATATAGCTCAAAAGACAGTCCTAATGGGATTCTCTAAGACAGAACCAAGAAATTACTGAACACCCAGCACATTTGGCACTTTTATATTTAAGCTTTTATTAATATATAGGTGTTTTTTTAAGTTAAGAGAACCAAGTTAAACCAAATTTGGTATAAAGAACTATGCACTTCTCATACTTAAATCTTGTATATATCACTGGGTGAACTTCCATGGTCTGCCTTATGGAAGAGGTCAGACTAAACAATCAGAATGGTCCCTTTAATCTTTAAAATCTATTAAATCGAATTTCAGCCCAGAAACAATTATCTCAGGTCACAGATAATGCCCTGTAAAAAGGAGTGCTGTTTTGAATAACCTGGCAAACTCTTAATCACAGCATAGTTAAAAGACAGCATTATAATGAAGAGTGCAGTAAATTGCACAGTCCATGAAATTTACCCTCTTTTATTTGTTAATGTGCTGTAAATATTAAACTCAAAAAACAGGGAACTGCAACTACCAGGGAAGAAAGCTGACAAAAATGTAACAATTTGGACTATTTTTCTTCCCTCTCTTTCTGACTGCATTTTTCTGACTGATAAACTTTGATTTTATCTGTGCTATTATCCTGTCAACCAGCACAGGTATTGACAGGAACACTTAAATAAACAAAATATGCCCAAAGGTCTAATATACAATTAAACCTGAAACGTCAGCTCACTTCAAAGAGGAGGTCCTACCATAATCTCCAGCTCAGGTGGCAGTTACTCCATTTTGGAAAGCTGAGATATAAGGAAAGAATGATACTGGGGCTCTCTAGTAGCTCATATTTGACTTTAATCTGCTCTGATGGATACAGTTATTTCATTAGCTAAGACCAAAAAAAAGAACACCCAGAAACCAACTGCCCGTTGTAATAGGCAGCAGAGTGGGTGAATTTTATTTTCTCAGACCTTTTTCATTCCGAACACTTTATCTCAACCAAGCATTCCATGCTGCAAGACCTGACTTCACAACTACATACATGATAGGAGGCACAGGTAGCTCCGCCTATATTTGAAGTCACCAGACACTTTCCATTATAAGGCCCTGTTTTCAGTTCTTTTTAACTTTGCCAGACATTAACCATTTGAGCTGAAATTTTCCATGCTCTGTGTCTGCCTTTGGCAGAATATTATTAACTATTATTATTGAAATTTTCAGGAAAAAAAATTGTTTCTCAAAACCAGGTTAGTAAAAATACATTCTTTTACCTCTGTTAAAAAATTCCCAAAGCCATTTCACTGAGCACTGGAACACCTTCATGCTTTGGAGCAGTGACTTAATTATCTGACAGGTGGGTTGCCCTGGTGTCAGGGATTTTGCCATCCCCATGAAAATCCACCCAAATTTGACCAATTTATAAGCCTCTGACTAGCTCAGTATACACATGCTCAGTAGAGACTTGTTACAGTTTGACTGGTAAATTCTCAGAGGATTGTATCTGCACTGAGCATGCTCCAGCCCTGCTCTACAGGGGCGGAGCATGACTTTCCCTGCAATTGCACCTGACAGGGCTACTGTGGTCGGGCGGGTCTTGCAAGAGGGTGCTCCCCGCCCCCCCCTTAGCCCCGGCCTTCCGGTGCTTACCATCGGGCCTCTGCTCCGCGAACCCCCTCGGCCCCCTCATCCTCACGCCCCAAGCCGGCTGCTTGATCTGCAGCTGGTCCCCTTCCAGACCGCACCAAGGAACCATCTGTATGCGCTCATGCTCCACACCCTTCATTTCCTCGCCCTTGTGTCCCGCCCAGACACGAAGTGGCGGGACCTACTACCACCCTCGGAGGGCGAGGACCCCCGGTGGGCCAGCCTGTATTCCACCTTGACCCCATGGCCTGCCGGGGACATCAGTTGGCAGCTCCTTCACGGAGCCGTGAGAATGGGCGCGTACCTGGCGCGGTTCACCTCCCACCCCGACACTTGCCCCTTCTGCGGCGTGAGGGAGACCCTGGTGCATGTGTACCTGGAGTGCACCAGGCTGCAGCCCCTCTTCCGACTTCTCCAGAACCTCTTGCTGAGGTTCTGGCTGCACTTTTCCCCTCACTTGTTCATCTATTCACACCCCATCTGTGGCCCCACGAAGTCGCGGGACCTTCTCGTCAACCTCCTCTTAGCCCTGGCCAAACTAGCCATCTACAAGACCAGGGAGAGGAGGTTGGCAGGGGGGGCTGTCTGCGACTGTGGGGTCTATTTCCGTTCCCTTGTCAATTCACGTCTCCGGGCAGAGTTCCTCTGGGCGGTGTCCGCTGGCTTCCTGGACACCTTCGAGGAGCAGTGAGCGCTGTCTGGGGTTCTCTGCTCGGTGTCCCCTTCTGGTTTCCTATGTTTGACCCTGTGACCCCCACGCCCTTTCCTGTTTTTTACATTTGTTGTCCCCAGTAATCTGTTGGACCCGGGTCCAGTGGCTCCGCCTCTAGGCTGGGGGGGTGGAGCCTTTAGTGGTGGGTGGGCTCGCGCCCACCCACCCACCCCCAGATTCAAATAGGAGGGCTACTGTGGTGCCAGGCATAGGAACTGAGAGGAAGCAGCTTGTCTTCCCTGTGCTCTCAGGGACCTCCCTGCTGTCATCTGGGCAGTATGGAGGAGGAGGAAGCAGTAGCCTTGCTGAAGGGATGAGGAGCTAGAACTGGGAAGGTGGCAAGGAAGGAGACTGAGAGATGAGGACCCACTAGGGGAGTTGGAGGAAGAGAGGGCCTGGGAAAAGAGGGTGGATGGGGGAGGGACTGGGATGTAGCTCTGAGAGAGAGGGTGGGGAACTGGGATAGGGATGTGAAGTTGAGATGTGTCTATGATATGGATATGCAGGAAGAGGAGAGGGTGAGGAGGGGGACTGGGACAGAGGCCAGAATATTTCTATATGAAGCTGGCCAAGTCACTTAAGCCATGCTGTTCACAGGTAATCATTAATTGTGAGTCCCTGATTTTCTAGGTGCCTGACTTGACACTCGGGGGGGGGGGGGGGGCGGTGACTAGCAGAAGTGCTGAGCACTCCCTGCTGCAACTGAAGTCAAAGGGAGCTGTGCTCTGAACAAATAAAGTGCTACAAAATGGTAAGTCCTCTGAAATATCATGTCCCAGGCATAAAAAATTGGTGAACACTTTTAATCTGTGTCAGGGACTCAGTTCCCCGGCTGTACAATGGGAATAATATCCCTTCATCATATGGGGTTGTTGTGAAGATAAGGCAATTAATATTTGACTCACTCAGGAACTCTAGTGAGAAGCACCATAGAAAAGCCTATAAGGAAATTAATAATTCTGTCTTCAGAGCAGGGTTTGAATAAAGTGCAGTGAATAAGGCCTAGGCCACACGTTGAACAACAAGGAAAAAACAAAATATTGAATGGCTACTCATGTAAAAACATGCACAGAATGAGGCAGGAGGCCTGTGGGAAAAACATAGGGTGACCAGATGTCCCGATTTTATAGGGACAGTCCCAATATCCGGGGCTTTGTCTTATATAGATGTTTATTACCACCCACCCCATCCCACTTTTTCACACTTGCTATCTGGTCACCCTAGCAAAACAGTATGTGATCATATAATTAAAGAATGCATCATAATGGATGTGCACAGAGAGGCTGAATCTTGCCTGCACAGGCATCTTTCATTCTGGCATATCAGACCTGTGGAATGCTTGACTTTGCAACCTTAATATTCTTTTAATGTAGTTTATATCATAAATATGGAGGAAATGTGTTGAGGGGGGCACTGAATTTGACCTACAATGTTCCCAGCATCCTCCACTGAGAGGTCCTCAAATGTATCTTCCCATCCTACCAGCCTCATTATTATTTAATTTATCACCAGTTGTTTCAAAGTGTAAAACCACAACTGGAAGGGGGACAGTATTTTCAGAATCCACAGCAGTATTATTTAAATACAGTGCATAAGCAATAACGCTGAAACTTCTTAGCTATAGTTTAGTGTTTGGAATGTGTTGTTTGGCTATACCACTGCTTGGAGGGGACTGTCTGAAATGCATCAGCTGTAAATCTTTTAGAAATACTTGCCAAAACAATGTTATCAATTTATCAATTTTATTACAATTTTCCATTTGATTTCATTCAGAATCAAACATGACTATAATGCTGGGAGCCCAAGTTCCTTCTCAACTTGTCGTTACCTTTTAAGGTTATTATGGGACATGTCAGGGAATGAAAAGCTCTGCTCCATATGATTTTGAAAAAAATAATCATGAGGCTTGATTCTCCATCTAAAAAGTCAACGGGAGCTTTTGCCATTGGCTTCATTAGACACAGTAACAGGCCTTTGAAGAGCAGAAATATAAAAATGACTCAGCCACGTGAATGTCATTGCATCAGTCCTGAACAAAAGGATCCATTTTTCCTGCCTAATGGTAGTATATGTAGCTTGTGTCTGTTATGATTACTTGTTTTCTGCACCTTTCAGTCTCTGGCGGAGGATACATCAGAGGAGTAAATACCAGGGAGGGAAAGGAATTATTTAAGTTCAGCACCAATGTGGACACAAGAACTAATGAATATAAATTGGTCACTAGGAAGTTTAGACTTGAAATTAGATGCAGGTTTCTAAGCTTCAGAGGAGTGAAATTCTGGAATAGCCTTGCAAAGGGAGCAGTGAGGGCAAAAAACCTAGCTGGCTTCAAAACTGAGCTTGATCAATTTATGCAGGGGATGGTGTGATGGGACAGCCTAGTTTGGCAGTTGACTGATCTTTGACTATTGGTGTTGGAAATGCCAATGGCTGTGAAGGGACGTTAGATGAGGTGGGTTCTGAGCTATTACAGAGAATTCTTTCTTGGGTGTCCTGGCTGGTAAGTCTTGCCCACATGCTCAGGGTTTAACTGACCGCCATATTTGAGGTTGGGAAGGAGTTTTCTCCCAGGGCAGATAGGCAAAGGCCCTGGGGGTTTTTCGCCTTCCTCTGTAGCATGGGGCATGGCTCACTTGCTGGTGGATTGTTTGTACTTAAAGTCTTTAAACCGTGAGTTGCAGACTTTAATAACTCAGTCACAGATTAGAGGTTTATTACAGGGGTGGGTGGATGAAGTTCAGTGGCCTGCATTGTGCAGGAGGACAGACTAGATGACTCTATTGGTCCCTTCTGACCTTAGAGTCTATGAGTCTATGAAAGGAGTGATTCTGGCCCCTATACACTGCTCAGGTGGAAAACTGGGCTGTAAATGAGCTACAAGAGGCCAGGTGAGATTTCCCCTGACACAGGAGTAGGGTGAGGCTGAAGTAAGTGGCCCTTTCATGACAGGGTGAGAGGGGCAGTAGCCACAGCACTCAGTTCTATGGACGGTCTGGACTGCACCCCCAGTGGGCTAGTCCTTCTGGCTCTAGGCCTCTGCTGTCTGCAGCTGCAGGTAGCCATTTGGGGAGACAGCGCTCCATGTCCATAGCTCCTGAGCAGATACACACCAGGAACCTGTACTGGAAATATTTACTTTTTTTTTTTTCATTCTCTTGATATATATAATACAGGCCAATCTGACCATGGATAATGCTGCACTTGGAAAAACATAATAAGACTAACTCCCACTAGGAACCACTATAGCAACTGGCTTATCAGCCCCACTTTACTTCTCCCACCAGTAACCATATCTGAGCAGTTAAGGCTTCTGATATTCATTCCATTCTGTATGTAAAATCCCTTGTCATTTGCCATCACCAAGAACAGAACTTGGGATCTCCAAAAGGTACAGATCTGTACATCATGAGTTAAAGAAGTAACTCCATTATCTGGCAGCAGCAGTAGGCTGAAGATCGTTTCCATTGGATAAAGGTATTTTCCACAGAGCTCACATCATTGCATTGGGGGGTTTAGAAGCAATTGGAGAGTCTAAGCCTGATTCTGCTCTTACCGACACTGGCTTTGCACTTGTGGGAAACCATTCACTTCAGCAGTGCAATTACCAATTTACGTGGCTGTACGTTGGAGCAGAATCAGGCCCTCGATAATTTTCTTGTTGTTCCTAAATGTTTTACCTTTGGCAGGATGATTATGGATATGTGCAGCTGACAAGCTTCTATGTTTCCCTACAGTTAAATGGACATATTAGAAATTCCACCCATTTAGAAGAGAAGAGTCTTCTATAGCAGTTCTTCTCTCTGTTCCAGAAATTATACTGTAGGTAAAATAATAGCAGCCCCATCTGTTTATTTCATATTTGTTCATAAGCATTATGAGTACTGCTGACTTTAATATATTTGTTGCACTGAGGGTTTTTCAGATGTATTGGGGATATTTACTAGGGTGACCAAATGTCCCAATTTTATAGGGACGGTCCTGATATTCAGGGCTTTTTCTTATATGGGTGCCTATTACTCCCACCCCCTGTCCCAATTTTTCACAGTTGCTGTCTGGTCACCCTAGTTTTTACTTAGTTGAAAATTGCTGCTATATCAGCTAAAATCTCTGCTGGTGTAAACTGGCAGAGCTCCACTGAATTTATATGCAGATTCAAAGAAAGTGTAGTTAATGGACCAAATTCTGCTCTTAGTTGCACTGATATAAATTCAGAGTAACTCCATTGATGTCACTGGATTGTACTCTGGAATCACACCAGTGCAATCAAGAGCAGAATATGGGCCAAGGACACCAAGTTAAACAATTTTTCAAAAACATTTGACTAAACCCTTCGCTACAATTCATCACATTTCAGGCTAATTCAAAATATTTCTATATCGCAAACAAATCTCTGGAAAATAGCTAAGGTATTTGCATGGTGTTATTTGCAGAACACCATGAAATCAATGGTCCTACAGGTCCTATGAAAGTCAGCTTTTCTTTGTACGATAAATATAATCAGATCTCTTTAATCTGGTTTGACAGTCCTATATTTATCCATTTCATAGTACACTGAAAGAATAAACCTGACAGGATTTTTCCTTATTTTTCATAAACGTTTCAGTGCAGAGCCTGGCGATATTTTTTTCTTTTCTTTCTTTTGAAGTACAGTTCTTTTATGGCCTCTACCCTCTCCCACTCACTGTTTCTTGCTGGCCACTGTCATCTCAGGTGGAAGTGAGAAAGTGCTTCCCCTAAAACTTAATAGGATGTTGCCAGGCTGATGTCAGGTTTTTAAAAAGTACCTCAAGATAGCCATACTTAGGGCTTTTTTTTTTAAAGAGGCAGGATGAGTCTTGTGGTTGAGAAACAGGAGTAGATGTCAGTATGGGGATATAGGTACTATTCTTAGTCTGCCACAGACTTCCTGGGGGAATTCAGGCAAGTCACTTAAGATCTCTACATCTCAGTTCTCCCATCTTTAAAAAGGGAATAATAATATTCCGACCTTTCAGATAGGGCTGGTTGAAATTTTTGCTTCAAAATCCTTTCAAGAGAAAACTGGTTTTGACTAACTAAGTTTTTCCCTGGCAGTGTCTGCTTTCCTAGTACACTTCTGATTTTTTTTCATTGGAAAACTGAAAATGCACTTTTTATTTTGGCCCAAAACTTTCTTTTTTTTTTTGACAGAATTTGTCGGAATTTTTCATGAGATAAGAAAATCCCAGTTTTCTACATCTATGTTCCCAGGTGCGTTGTGATGTGAAGCTAAACATTTATAAATTGTATTGAGCTCTTCAGATGAAAGTGTATTATAACTCAAAATATTATCCTATAATTAAATACTGCTGGCTTTTTGGCCTGCCTCCATCAGCAACTAGTTGAGATTTAAAGCAGTACAATCTAGACTAATTAAATCAGTTTTTCGGGGGGAGTTGATAGCAAGATCATAGCCCTGTCAACAAAAAGGAGTGTGCAGAAGCTAGTGAGAGTACGGTTTGCCCCATATGTTCTGACTAATTGACAGAGTCATTAGGAGTCAATGACGGCTGGGTTCTGAACAAAAAATACTGGTGAGTTTTCATGAAAAAATTTCCAAATAAATTTCATTTGACAGATTTCAGAGAGGAATGATTTTAGATTTATTCAACATTTTTCACTTTTGAATTTCCACTTTTGGAAAGTTTTTAATAATTTTTATTTGTCTTTCCCCCTCTTCCACAGAAGGACTAGAAATGGAACAAAAAAAAAAAAAAGAATGCATTTTTAAATATGGATCTCATTAAAAAGTGAAAATAAAATTAATTTTTTTTTTGGAAAAGTATCAGTTTTTTAAAAACCACCATTTTTCCCCAACAAATATTTTGTTCATAAAATTTTAATGAGCTTTCATTCTGAGCTATTGGTAACCTTGGTAGCCAGGCTCTGGCCAATATATCTTATACAGCTGATTGGTGCAGAATACTAAAACCACTGTCCTCTCTGCAGACACAAGTATACCATTTTAATCCTGTTTCAACTCTCTTTAGTCTGGACCCTAGAATCCTTGTTCTAATCATCTTTCTCCTTTTTCATGCAATATAAAGCCAGTCCATGTAGGTTTTAATATGAAGATTTTCCTCTCCCTTACTGTGGTATTAATCGCCTAAACAACTATTTTCTTAATTTATTTTAAAAGAAAAACTTTGGCAATTGAATTTCCATGTTTCTGTTAGATAGAGAATCACATACAGCAATCTGACACATCTGAAATGTGGGTCAGGTGCAGGTCCCATGAAGGGGAAAAAAGACAAAAAAATACTCAGCAGCATTAAAAAAGATAGATAGAATGTCAGACCTACCGACCAACTCACAGGAAAAATATTCTTAATTTTAAAACCCGTGGGAACTGAAATAGTTCAGGTTATAAAAATGCCCATACATGTTGATGACAATATAGCTCTCAGGTAAAGCAAAAAAATTAAAGAAAACATCACACAGAACCAAAGCAAGCCTTTGAACAGGCTAAGCAAAATGTTTTCAGGCCATTGCGGACATCTGCCTTAAACCAAACTTCTCCTGGCAGACTAGGGGTATGACTCCACTGAGTACAGGATCAATTTTGCAGGTTCGGCTGAGCATCATGACTCACTCAGTCGAGTGAGCATCACTCAGTCGAGTGAGCATCAAGACTCACTCAGTCGAACCTGGAAGTCGACCCTGTAAATCCATCATGGCAAGAAGCGTAAAGCTGCATCAATGGGATGGCATGTCCTATTGATGCAGCACAGTGGAGATGCCACAGTAAATAGATGTTAGGAAGTTGACAAGAGATACACAAGTTGCTGTATGTAGCTTTCTTATCTCCCATCGACTGCCACAGAAATGTGTTAGTCTTTAAGTTGCTACAGGACTCTCGTTGTTTTTTGCTGTATACAGACTAACATGGCTACCCCTCCGGAACTACACAACTTTGGTTCTGGTTCAGATCCAAAAACCAAGTTGCCTAACTTTGAATCTGCATATGTTGTGGCCAGAATAGCAAAGACCTAATAATCCAGATTTGACCAATGCCTTCTTGCACCATCCCGACCTTTCAAATACATGTGGTGTGGGGCTGGCTACTTTATAAGTACCTAATTATATTTGAGACTGGTATCTCGGAAAGCTTAGGTTCTGTATTCAAATTCACTTGTAAAAAGGCTGCCTTTGAAAAAGGAAAATATGCCTGTGTCTGACATTTCATACAATCAATCAAACTGGCAAAAATAAATGAAAGGCCCTCTTGAGAATTAAAATGATCAATTAGGTTTTCTCCTTGTTTTATCAAGGCTGTGCTATTGTATTTATTGGAAGATTAGGGCAAATGTTTGTTATCTTTATTTTCAAAAGTGCACCAAAAGATATTTGATGAAGTTCCTGGTTGACATTTCTGGGGGTTGAAAGGGTGCCATATAATAATTTGGGGCAAGATTTTTAAAAGGTGTTTAGGTGATTTATGGGATTTTCAAAAGCATGAAGATGCTTAAAATTCATTCATTTCAATGGATGCTTTTGAAAATCTCATTAGGCACCAAAATACCTTTAAAAATCTAGCCCTTTGTCCTAAATTAATGGCATATCAATCCAGCTACTGAGGCCATCTCCTCTTCTGCCCTTCACAGCCATTTGGACTTTATTTTAAATCCACTATAGAGAGCATTAAAGAATGCAGGGCTCACCAAGTGTGCTGAAGTGACAGTTTTAGGGACTGAAATCGTCTTACTATCCACAGCATACTTGTAGCCTAAGCAGAAGCAGTGAAAACCTCTCACTATTCCATCAGTGTGCCTCATGCATATTCTGGAGAGTCTACATGTATATGAAACGATAGTTCAGTTTCTATGTCCATTCATTCCTTAGTTTCTCAGCTGAGACTGCCAGGAAGAATCTCACCGAAGTGTAAAGGACAATAAAGAAGACTTCTTAACAGTAGTATTCCTTAAGCACTTTTTCCCATAATGCATACCTGCAGCTGATTTTTTTTTTCATAAAAAGGTCCACAAATCACTGCCCACAATCTGTGCCAGAACATCTATTGACAATAGTTGCATTTCTGTGCATGATAGAAGGAAAATATAGCCATGGCTTGCTAAATGATCTTTAACACTAGAAGCTTTTAATATCCTTAGCCTTCATAATGGTAATGAAAACATAGCAATGAGCCCAAAATGGAAGCAAAACTCTTTCCGAGACGTTTTACATAATGCTCCTGAACCTTGAGACAATATCAGGTTTCTGGTTCAGAATCCTTGTTATAAGGCTTGGCCTGCAGTTTGGCTCCAGATACAAATTTTTCCCCCCAACAGGAGAGTATTCAGAGCTAGGAAATTGGCTTGGGCACTGGTAAATATAAAATATGAGTTAGATACTTGCACATAAAGACCCACAACTGGAACATTAAGATATTCTTTTAAAATAGAAGTATTCTAAGTGACCAATTTCTGATGGTAAAGAGAGCATCCCTTTTACTTGTTTGTTCAGCTAAGAGTTGCCTACCCTGTATGAACATGATGCTCTCCAAGGGCTGTCATTTAAAATTCTGCACAATACATTCATAAATCCGATGAATAACACAAGCCATACTTTGGAGCTGCAGCAAATGCTGGAAAGCTGATGTGGCTGCAAAAAATGTCTCATGACTGAATTGGATTGCTCTTTAAATGAGTCACCTGACCTCAAAACGAGAGCCTGCCAAGTCTGGATTTTTTTATTTCAGGTTTATTGTTTCTTAGGTTTTACATGGCTGAACTGCCGTTCTAGAAAATGGCAGCCTTCTAGGGGCTTGCCAATGGCTCATTCTGGGTTCTATGATAACACTGCATAAATGCTTTTGTTGCTAAATAAACAGGGCACTACAGTGGTGACTGTGTTTGCAGAGCTTTGTAACGTGGTGTTAGGAGAAGCTGTTGTATATTTGTGTTAATGCTTACTCTGTAAAAGGACTAATTTTGTAACACACCAAACATGCTTGCACCAGAACAATGAGTCAATACCACTTAAATGAATTATGAGAATAAAAATTCCTCTGCTATCAGGAATTGGCTTTTTTACCCAACAGGTATTAGCAGTAATGAGGCACTTGCAGTAATCAGACATTGTGCTAACAGAGAGCAGGAGTCTTTCAAAGCAGCTTGAATTATCAAGAATTTAATTCACTTATCGGGAGAGAGATATATTGCACATGGTCAGTCTATTGACAAGTACCAATTGTTAAACGTGAGCCATAAGGAAAGTCTTACTGGAGTTCACAAGATCCTCCTGACAAATGGCAGCAGAGGGTAGAAAATAAGGAAAACACCTAGGAGTAAGGGGAAAACTCATCCATATGAGTCCCTTTTTATTATTTCCAGATATGAATTCTGTCTGTAGATACAAACTTCCTTGGCCTGACTCACATTTTCACAGGGATAAAAGACCTGTTGCACGGATGCAGCTGGCCCAGGTCAGCTGACTTGGGCTTGTGAGAATTGGGCTATGGAGGTAAAAATTACAGTGAAGAGATTCGGGCTTAAGCTAAAGCCTGAGCTCTGGGATCCTCCATCCCCACAGGGTCCTAGAGCCTGAGCCTGAACATCTACACAGCGATTTGTCAGCCCCAGAACCCAAGCCCTGAGAGTCCAAGTCAGCTGATCCAAGCCAGCCGTACGTTTTTATCCCCATATAGACGTTCCCTATAGGACTTTTACACAGTTCTGTCAGTCTAAAGGCGACCTAAAGTGGGGATAAATGTAGTTTGCACCCATTTTAAGTCCCCTTTTATTGACAGACCATTGACAGTCTCCTTTCATGAACCAAAGTATAACAACAGATCTGAACACTCCCAATATGGAGGGTACAAAATACAAATGCAAACCTTCCCAAAATGCAGCACATTCATATTCAGCCTATTCCAGATTGGTTTGAACTGTGAACTTTGACCCTGATCTGGGATTTTGGTTTGGTCCCATCTCTACTCCTTGCTAACCTCATGTCTATCTTTCCTTTCTTTTTCAAACATATCCCTTTTTTAAACAATGAAATATTTTTCCCCTTGAACATTTTCATCTATTTTAGCTAGGGAACACCTTGCTGCAGACATCAATATGCTCAGTATTTTGCTTAAGCACTCATTCCATTTCGACTTCTCCAATTTTGCCCCAGTTCATATATTCATAGGTACATCTTCTTGCTCCATTTCTCAGTTATTAATATTTCTGTGAAGTAGCCATAACTCTGTTCTCTTCCAGGGCAGAGATACTGTGGGTCAGATTTTCAGCTGGTGTAAACGTACGTATGCTAATTCACATTGCCTGTGGATCTGGTTTATTAATTCCTTATGCACCAAAAATTTGACTTCAGATTTAAAATACTGAAAATTGTATTTTTGTGGTCACATTTTTACATTCACTCCTCACTTCCCACCACATCAAAAAAAAAAAACCAATCCTTTTTCTAAAATGTCAGCTGCTACTATGCAGAGGATAAAGAACTTCAATTGAATTTAAATATGATTTATATGTCAAAAATAATATTACATGTTTTGCTTTTTAATAGTTCCTCTAAACAGTGTGTCCCAGTATCTTCACTTAAACCTTTCAGCTCATTGTGCAGTTGAACAACTAAGGATATTTCCACTATCAAGCCAAGATTTTTTCTTACCATTGTCCTCTAGCAGTTAACCATTAGACAGACCCTCATTAAGACTCTGATTAAGCAAATCTTCCCCATTCAGAAAAGCACTGTTCTGAGCACATGCACCAGTGAAGTCAATTAAGACTGTGGGTGCTCAGCATTTCTGTTAGTCAGGCCTTTAGTTTTTAGGCCTTCCCTAAAACATGTACTCAGTTTATCAGCTTTGCCATCTATCAGCAAAGGAATATAAAACTATCAAAAGGATGTAGCTTGTTAAAAAACTTTCAATGGAACTGTTTTCAGAAAAGAGGTTAATCAAAATCTAAATGTTTTACGGGGATGTGTTGATTTTGGAAAACTTTTGATGGGGAAAAATAAATAAATACATAAAATTGGGCTCATTTTTTTCAATCATGTCGAAACATTCTGGTTCCACTTCATCATTTTAGTTCATTTTGCACCTACTTTTACAGTATATCAAAATATTCATTCTAAAATTTCTTTTTATATTTAATATCTTGACAGTATCAAAATGAAACACTGATGTTTCCAAATCAGAATTTTTCAGAATTTCCTTTCCTCTGAAAATTTTTAAATCTCAACTTTTTATTTCTATTCAGAGCAAAAGCAAATTTCAACATGGCATAATTTCCTGCAGAGTGGAAATTCTATTTTTGCAACAGAGTCTACTAAGAGATTGGTATTAATTGCACAGCTTCTTCATATCTGCTGCCCCTTGTTGTTATTATCATCAACAAACATGGTAATCTAGTTTTCAACACCCTCATTTACAACATAAACCCATTGTGTAAATACAGTCCCTCCCTTGCCATGTTTCTCAGTTTCTCACAAAAGAATTGTGCCTTTTAAAGGCAGCAATAATATACTTTGTTCAAACGAGATATCGTGAATTAGATATTCATGTTCAAGAGAAACTCATAACTAAGGATTGATAAATCTCAAACTTCAGAGTTTTGTTATAAGGCCATTTGAATGTTTAATAATAAAATAATACATAGCATTTTTACAGTACATCAGCAAAGCACTTTATTAATCTTCAAATACCTTTTACAAGGTAGATAAACAAGTGATATGGCCAAGGATCTATGTTTAATGTGGCAAGCCAAGCTAAATTCTGCAGCAAGGGCCCCTGTTTCTGGGGCCTAATGGTAATTTTGTGGCAGTTGCATGTACATTATAAAATTAAGGGCCAGATCCTCTCCTAGTGTAAACTGGCATACTTCTGAAGTCAGCAGCGCTATATTGATTTACAGCAATTGAGGATTCATTTAATTAAATATGAAATTACATGTTATGATACTAGATTCAATTTATTTTGCACTGTCCCCACATTTTACATGAGCCAACTCTTTTTTCTTTTCTTTTTTCTTGTATAGATAATGCGTCACCGCACTGAAGAAATTGTCAGAAGGAAGCTTGATGTTTTGGCAGCTGGGCATAGGACAGGTGGATCTTCTGACATCAAAACAAATTTAACAAGTAATCAAATGCCAGCTGTGGTTATTCTGCACATTAATTCAGATTTCTACATATCATTGTCCAGACGGGCATAGTATTTGTCTCTTTGTTTTGCCTCTCACTGTGAGAATAAAATGAGCATCAGCTATTCCATAAAGTAACGGGCAAAGAAATTAGGCAATCACTCTTTTAAGCACTGTCCTCCATCACCACTTAGTGCCCTCTACTTTGTTCAAGACTGTAGCTCAACTATACTTCACTAGAAAATCAAAAATGGTGCTTATAAAATTCCTTGTTTTATGAGAATTAGGGCTTGTTCCACTACTCACTGAAATCATTAGCAACACTTCCATTGTCTACCATGGAGAATAATCAGACCCTAATTTAGAAGGACATGATGCTGCTGCTGTTGAGAGCAATGGCAAAACTCCCATAGATCTTAATGGTTGTAGGATGAGGCCACTTAGTCTTTATTTATTGTACAAATAAGTGCCACATAGTACAGAACAGGACAAATATTGACAGTTCAGGGGCTAATGGTTCACATCATAAGTACAGAAACTCTTTCTAGAATGTGTGAAGCAGAATGACAACTGGAATCTTACAACTGTCCTCACAAAACCCAACTACTCCCTTTTCATGCAGAGAAAGCAGTCAAGTCCCTGTATTCAAGGTTTCATGGAAAAGGCAACACATCAAGAAATCAATAGACAAAACCCACTGCATCAGTTTACCATTACAACCTTGTGCTTCAAAATATTTTCATTTCTCTTCTGAGAACTTGGTAAATGTGAGCCATGTTTCTAAACAACTGACTTGTACCTGTTTTGTTGATTTTGGGCCTAATGCATCTATGTCCCCGTTACAACCACTTCCCAAACTGTCCCCTCGATGACGAGTAACCAGGCACCAAGCTGAAACCCAAAAGATGCGATATTCACTTGTTGTTCACTGGCCTCATTTGTTCCTATATCTCCCTTGTTCAGATCCACTTTATACAGCAAAAAGTTTCCTCCCTACATTTTTTGAATACCTGAGGTACAAGAGTCTGAAGACATTCTCTCTTTGCTGCAGAAACATAAAACAAACCGTGTGGACACATGATCAGTGTTGGGAAAGATTTATTTTAGTTGTGGTATATTTGGTGGATTGAATTGAAGTCGAAAAGAATTGTCAGTCAGGAAGGCCAGAGAGGATGAGGAGGGTATGCTACAGAACCAAAGTCTGAAGTAGGGGGTCACAAAACAGTGGATTTTAGAAAGATTAAAGAGGGAGAAGTGTCAAGAACAATGAGAGCCTATATATAAAGAGAGAGGAAAAATAGGAGGAGTAAATAAAAGCCTCCTCCTCCTCTTTCTCCCCAGTTTATTTTATATCTTATTATACCCTCCTGTTCATTGCTTTTTCTGCAACATCCCTGTCTTCCCAACCCTTCGGCAGGCAAATCAAAACCGCAGACATTCACTTACACCAGTGTAACTCACACCACCATTTACGTCATTCCTGAATTCAACCCAATCATTTAATCTCTTTTCCAAATATTGGCTTGTATTTTACAGATATGTGCAGGAACAAGATAAGTACAATAAAAAAAAAGTCTGAAATAGTAACATACACAGATACAGTAAATTCCTATATATGGGTATCATTTAAGGGAGTCAATACTACTAAAGACACAAGAAAATATAAAACTTAAAGCTATTCAAGTGCAACATCTCATCATTACAGTTTCTCTCCCAGGATGATGCTTTCCATGCCAGATCAGAAATAACCATCTCCATCTTTTTTCTCTCAAACTGATTGTTTTAGCCAGACTGCTAAATTTTAAACCCAGAATCCTCTTGGACTCTAAAGATCAGGTACACTCAAAATAGTACACCATGGGATGGGGAAGGAGGAAGGATTGTGGATGAGATGGAGTAGGATGGATGAGATGGAGCTGAAGAGCTCCTGCTTCCCCAATTCTAACAGTCAGCTAAAGAGAACTTCCTTTGGTGCAAAATGGCTGATATCTCATGAAATGCTGCACAAACATGGGATTAACTATTATTATGGGATTAACTATTATTAACTGGGGAAAGACAAGGAGGGAAAAACATTATTTTGTTCTGCTATCCAGTTGTTAGCATTCTGACCTTTCCTAGCCCTCAGACCTGACTACTTCATTGATCTAACAATATGCAGGAGTGGTTATGCACACTTTCATTACTTTACAGTGAGCAGTGATCTGAGGCAACTTAGTAGTGTTTATAAAAACATACATAAAATGTATCCCAATATCTGTAAAGTGTAATTAGACCGTTCTCTCCTTTTATCCTTCTTGACAGGGTCCAAGATTCACAATTTTTGTAAAAAGTACTGAATAGTATTACCATTCTGGCTCCCACTGAACTCCAAGCTTTATCTTTGAGGTACTGGTCTAGGCAAAGAGCTCACACTACCTGTAAAGAAATGTATTTCTATGACTACTAGCAAATAACTCTTTTTTTTTTAAATATTGTGTAGCATCACACCGTCCAGCCTTAGAACAGTGGTTATGGTTAATAAAGAAGACTTTACTAATGGAAATGATTTAAGACATTTTGTCTGATGTGGGCCTTTCCAAAATCATGTTGCTTCCAGTTCCTCTACACACAAAATAGACAAAGTGGAATAGATTGCCAATTACAGCACAACATAAACATTATTTGGCTCTACATCTGAAGATTATATGGAGATACTTGCAATAGACTAATTTCAGGCTTTCTTCTTATAGTGATAGAACTTTGCTGAATATTGGTGGTCATCTACTTACTCATTAAGGGGCAGATAGATCTTCCCCTCATTGAAATCAACAGGCAAACTCAAGCCTGTAGGACCTAATAATTAATATGACCATTAAGTACAGTACCCTTTTGAAAGAAACAATCTTAGTAAAGATACTGCTCAATGTTGAATAATCAGAAGAGTATTGAAGAGAAAGATGTTCCTCTTCCCTCCAAGCATTGCTTCATAGCATCTATCATTATCTGCTTGTACAGTGGCTTGAGATGTATTTGACTCAGAGATTGGAAATACAAAGTCCATTTCTGCCTTTGTCCCTAATGGGGGCTAAATGCCTCATTAAACTTAACAGAAAGATGATATCGGTCATTGTGTAGGTTATCAGCTACAGCAAGGCTGGCTGTACTTGTCATACTGAATCCCAGTTGCCACTTGCCACTGTGGCACAGTGTGCATAAAGACTTGGCCCATCCTGACAGCTATATACAATGGAAACATATGTATCCCCATTTACATCACCAATTCTAGGAATTAAAGATCCTCTACATTCCATCTACAGACACAACCATCTAAATGCCAATTACAGCATGCACATATTAAACAACTTCACTCCTTGAAGACAACATTGTGTCTGCACAAATGAAGGATAATGAGCATTAAAGGGACTTTGGAATAGTTCTTACTAATAAATAGTGAGCTTGTGAGGGAGTTTTGGAGTTTTCTTTTCAGCAAATTATGAGCACTTGAGGGACTACAGAGTCATTTTACTCTTCATCCTACTAAAAATGTAAAAAGTAGGGCTGTCCATTAATTGCAGTTAATTCAAGAGATGAACTCAAAACAAATTAACTCAATTTAAAAAATTAATTGCAAGTAATCACAGTTTTAATCACACTGCTAGCAATAGAATACCAATTTAAATTTATTATAAATATTTTGGATGTTTTTCTCCATTTTCAAATATATTGATTTCAGTTACAGAACAAAATACAAAAAGTACAGTGCTCACTTTATATTATTTTTATTACCAATATTTGCACTGTAAAAAAAGAAACAAAAGAAACTAGTATTTTTCAATTAACCTCATACAAGTACAGTAGTGCTTTATCATGAATGTACAACTTACAAATGTAGATTTCTTTGGTGTTGTTACATAACTACACTTAGAAACAAAACAATATAAAACTTTAGAGCCTACAGTTCCACTCAGTCCTACTTCTTGTTTAGTCAATCACTAACACAAATAAGTTTGTTTACATTTATGGGTGCTACTGCTGCCCGCTTCTTATTTACAATGTCACATGAAAGTGAGAACAGGCATTCGCATGGCACTGTTGTAGCCGGCTTTGTAAGGTATTTATGTGCCATATATGCTGAACATTTGCATGCTCCCGCATGCTTCGGCCACCATTCCAGAGGACATGCTTCCATGCTAGGTTGCACTTTCACAATAAAGAGATTGCACTACAGCACTTGTATGAGGTGAATTGACACATACTATTTCTTTTGTTTATCTTTTTTACAGTGAAAATATTTGTAATAAAAATAATATTGTAAAGTGACCACTCTACACTTTGTATTGTGTTGTATATTGTAATTGAAGTCAATATATTTGAAAATGTAGAAAACATCCAATAATATTGACATAAATAGTATTCTATTATTGTTTAATAGTGCAATTAATCATGATTTTTTTAAATATCACAATTAATTGCAATTAATTTTTTAATCGTTTGATAGCCCTAGTAAAAACATTGCAACTTTCAAGAGAAAAGCCAGTGAATGGTAATTTCCTCAGTTCCAATCCTTGGTCACTGTTCATAGCATCCTTGTTCTTAGCATCAGACAGAAAAGCAGCACTATCTGTTCTGTTTATGTGTTCAGGTTTGATATAATGGCTCAAGGAACACTGGTAACCCTCCTTGCCTCCCACCCCCCCATTCATGCATCCGCATTTATAAAGAAAATATCTATAGGGTAAGACACCCACTTGTTCACATACCAAGTGGGTTAACTTAGTAGGTATGTGTAGAACCTGACTATCAATATAGAATGTTTTGTATAACCACATAGAAGAGCCCTGGGAAGTTCCATTTTTCATTACAAAACAGAAACTAAGGCCTTGCCTACACACACAACTGGTACCAGTGACACAAAAATTGGTTATGAAATTGGAGGGCTTATTTTAATTAAATTTTAAATTATTTTAGTTAAATCAGGAGAAGCTTTGCATGTAGGGTGGCCCTTGGGCCAAGTTTTCCAGCCTTTCAATGAACTTGAGCCACGTGGGCCTCAGGCAATTTATAATTTCATGTGGGAATTATGCAAAATACGGTGCCCTCAAATGGTTTGGACCCAAAACCAAGGAAACATATGGCATTTTTAGCAGATATTGCTTTGAGGTTTCCTGGTTGTTATAGGCCAGACAGCAAAGCAAATTGCAGGGGTGCAAATCCGCAAAGCTTTAAAGTGAAAAGAGTTTACAAGAATCCTCAAAAGCCCCAGATGCTGGGTTTCAGACACTTCTAATTGTTGTGCATACAGATAAATCACTTCTGAAAAGCTTGTAGCCCATATAATGTAGAGAGAGATGCAGGTTACTGAGTAAGACCTGGTCTACACTAGAGAGTTTTGTCGACAAACTGCTCTGTTTTGCTGACACCATAAAACCACCTTGACAAAAGACTTAGGGCTTTCGTCAGCAGAGTCAGTATAGACACTGTGTCCCCTTAGAGTGGTGGAGGGGCTGTCATACTTGTTAATTTCACAGCTCTGCTACAAAACTCTGTAGTGTAGACATAGTTTCAGTTTAAACTTAGAGCTTAGGTTCTTACCTCACTGCTCGCCACACGCAAATCAAAGATTTTTCAAAAATCGTTTCCCTTGGCGTTTTTAGGTTTGGAATTTACACTTGTGTGGGTCTTTTCCCCCCTGGCTGTGTGTTAGCTCAGTACTGATGTGTCCATGCACAGCCCAGCACAAAGAAATTGCTGTTCTGTGCTATGATTACTCAGCACTGTACACCGTGCAGGGATTTTCCAGCTCATTTTTACAGAGTTCATCATTGCAACTTCTGCACCGATTCTGCCAGATACGCAGACGTACTTTTTGAAAGAAAGTCTCGCCCATTTTACACAGGGCATCGCTCTGAAAGTTCACAAGGCAAGCAGCACTCTGCGGCGGCTATCAACTGTGAATGGCACTGAACATAAAGTTCCCTAAAATAACACCAGGCTGTTGCCTCAGCTGATATTGATCGGCCTAACCCCTGGCTGATTTATACCAGCTGGTGGTCTGGCCCATTGTTTTAGCTTTTCCTAGCAAGATGGTCATTGCCAACAGCAGGCTTAGAAACGCCAACTGTAATTGTAAAAAATTACTTTCAAAGCCATGTCATAGCTAATACAAGGGATAATGTTTCTCATGCTGTGAATGATCAATGTGTGGTTTGGCTGTATGTAAACAAGAGAAAACGAAGAGTTTTGTGCATTGTTCTCTGGTACGTAGGCAGAATGGGGGATGTATAGAACGAGGATCCACTTGTGAAAAACAATCAAGCAAAGTTTTAAAAGTATTATTCTAGGTGCACCAGCTATGGTTCACAGACTCCTTTATTTTAAGAAAGTGCCTCAGTATTTCAGAGTAATGGACCAAATCTCTGCAGCAATTGTAGTAGAACACAGTGGTATTTATTTAAGGCTTGATTGTAATCCCTTCTTTACACGGGATAGTACCTTATACCATCAGTATTTCCACTGAACTCAGTGGGGCTACGTGAGGAGTACATTACTTCTCGGTGTACAAGGATCATAATCTAGCCTTTATTTATTTAGCTAATGGTCACCAGCAATCTGCAGAGCCTTTTCTAGTTGAAAGTTTGAAACATGACCAGAATCTAACAATGGGAGCGAGGGGAGATTGTTCAAAAAACACCCCCATTTAAAATAATCCACATAATGAGGAAGTAGCAATACCATTGTTTTATGCATGAATGTTTAAGGCAAGATGCTTCTCTGAGCAAGGATCCCTATGCAAACCTCTCCAGCAGAGTGCAGTGCTTCATGTGTGTCACAGTTACAGGGTAGCTGCGCCTACATCTGTATTCCTCCTCCATGGCCCATTTCAGAAGCGCCCAGCCAAGTCTCAGGTCTCCATCTGTCGCTTGTCTTTGGACAGGGACCCATGTTCCATTCCCTTCTGACCAGGGTTTGAAGGCTGCACAGTCCTCTGCCATCCAGTGTGCCTATTGGCAAGTGCCTGTGCTTTGCTTTCTCTACAAGGGCTATGACCATTGCATGCAGTAGTTACAAGTTACCACCCAGCTCTTCCAAAGCAAGCACATTTATTTAAAGACAAAAGCATACACAGAAACACATGAAAACAATAAAAGGTCCTACACACTTCCTAAAGATACCAGAAATCGCCTATCAGTCCTATGGGGCCCAGATAAGCCAAATTCTTTCCAGACCTTAAACGAGGATTGGAGCCCTCCTAGGACCAAAGGTCCTGTCTGTTTGCTGAACCTGAATCTCCTTAGACTCAGCCTTTTATACCAAAATGCTTGCTTTGACTCCTAGTCTCTTGAAAACAGATAAATCATTCCCTCCTTTTATTCGCCAGGAAGACGTGCTTCAAAGTCAGCCTTGGGATTTTGACTTAATTACCTCCTAGTGACTCCAGGAATACACACATACATATCACCTGCATTGGTCCAAAGGGCTATGAACGTTCTACAGTTCATACCATCTCATGAAAGCTTATGCCTGCAGAAATTAAATTTGTTAGTCTTTAAAGTGCTACAGGACTCTCGTTGTTTTGTTTGGTTTGAAATTATAGTGTTTCTGATGACGAGGTTTCACTGAGGACAGGGAAGGCAGGACACTCTTAGCCTTCCCCTCTTCAAGCCCTCACTCCAACTTCCTTTCTCAATCACTGTAAAGTCACTCAGGTCCATAACCTGGGCATCATTTTCAACTCAGCCCTCTCTCTAGGTCCCCACATCCCGGCTATGTCTAAATCTTGCCTATTCCTTCTACATAACATTTCTAAGATATGGCCTTTCCTAACCATCCCCACAGCTAAAACTCTCGTCCCGGCTCTCATCTCAATTAGTGCAACATCCTTTTTCTGTCCTTGACAAAATGCAGTCTTGCTCTTCTCATACCCATTCAGAATGCTACTACTGAAACCATTCTCCCATCCCATCTCTTGAACCATGTCCCTCCTCTCTTTGCAATCCTACACTGGCTTCCCCATCTCTGTTTCATTAGATATGGGCTGCTTGTCTTCACTTTCCAGGCCCTTTGCAGCCTATCCCCTCCCTATCTATCATCACTCAATCAGTAATGAGATTCCAGCCTCCAGCACCCATTTGTTACATTTTCAAACAAGCACCATTGGGCTGTCTCCTGGCGTCTCTCTCACACAGCCAACGGGAGGGGAGTGGCAGGCCACTTTGAAAGCTCCCATGGGCCACTTTTGGCCCCCAGGCCACAGGTTGAGAACCACTGGGCTTCGGTAATACAAATACTACAGAATAATAAGGAAGTAAATAAGGAATCTCTGTGAGCATAGTGAGCTCCTCTGGACAAATGCTGTTGACTGGGAAGGAGAGGTCCACTGTGCATAACACCCATCTGAGTATCTGCACACAAGTGCACTGATGGTGAATAACTGCCAAATTTTGTGCAGATCCATGTGTAAGAAAAAAAAGGCACTGATTTCCTCTCTCGGCACCCCCAGTCAGTGGCAGCCAATGGGGGAGGACAGGAACCTATTCCCATTGCACCTCAAGGGCTTGGAAGGTAACTAAGGCACTGAGAAAATCAGCGAGGACCCCAGTTTTGAAGGGAGTTGGAATGCTGAATGAGGTGTTGACGTGAAGAAACAGTGGTAGTGGTAGTGAGGCAAGGAGGGATCTTGTGGCAGCCTGAACAGGGAACTGTTGGGGGTAGACATGGTCTGGGGTGTAGGAGGGAAGGAGTTTGGGAATGGAGAAATCTGGGACAGGCTTCCCCAGTTCCAACCCTCATTTTGTCCTCTGTTACCCACTGCCCTCCAGCCTGTCCTCCCCATGGGTTCCTTTGCCTCCTTAGTAACAGCCGCTTCGTGAGCCACATACACCGACACTGAGAGCCAGCAGAGGTGTGGTAAGTGGAGAGGGGAATAGCAGAGGTTCCAGCTTTCTGAAGCCAGGCAGTGCATTGGCCAGGAGGAACAACTGCAGCGTCTTGCCCAGAGGCAGCTGAATGCAGGAAAACGTTTAAAAAGGGCTGCAAATATGCGTCATGCCAACATGGAATTCAGTGTCAGGTCCACAGGGCAGGGACTCTCTCTCATTATGCATTTGCATAGTACCTAGTTGAATGGGCCCCAATCTCCACTGGACCCTCTAGGTGCTCCAAAATACAAATTAATATCATGCCAGCAGTGGGCACGTCCTGGCAGCCCTGCCCTTCTCCCTCCTCTGCCTTCAGAGATGCAGAAAGACAGTAGAGAGAAATGTAACATAAATTGCATGCAAGTTTTTCTGTTACACGCACACACAAAGTTGGCATCTTTCCACACAAAGGAAGGTGTCAGCAGCATTTCCCATCCTCACAAAGCCACATACTCATGAAACAGTATAAAACCGAGGGGGAGAGATTCAGATCTCATTTACCTCAGCGTAAGTCTGGAGTGACTGCTTTTAAAATCAACTAGTGAGCAGAAAATGGCTCATTTATTTAAAAAAATAAATCTCAGTGTGGTTCTGCTTGAAGTAAGAGGAGCGATTCTTAGTCTCCAAAGAGAAATTTCCCTTGGTTCCTAGAATCTGGGCCACCACATGAAGACAGGACAGACACACTCCCAACCCCTAAGACTGGAACTGTGGGGTTCTATACAAAATCTATGGGAACCAAATTGTGTGCCTTCTGACCCTACATCTGTGGAAAGCACACAGACTGTTTGGTCCAACTGCAGGACCACAGAAAGTGAAGAGAGACAAAAGTCACTTTGCACCCCCCCTTTGTCACTTCTCAGTTCCACATCCACCTGCTCTTGGTGATTTCTCCATCCTTCAGACTGCAACAGGTCTCCCCTCATGGGTAACAAGGTTTTGGTCCTTCATCCTGTCAAGGCTTGCACTGGACTGTTTTGGCACCCTGTTTACCAAAAATGCTAATAAGGGATCTGAATCAGAAGAAACTTCCTTGCGTATCACGCTCCTAGCTTTTTTCAAATCTGACTCCATCTTACCATTACTCTGAGAGTATGCTGGGGAGGAGGTGTGAGGCAAGGGTTGGGTTTTTTTGCATGACATCCTTATGTAATGACAGGTTTCTGTTCTCGAAATATCACTACATCCTGCACACTCAGCTCATCTTTAATTTGAAAATACAGATCTGCTCCTACTGGTTCTTGGCTTTTGTCTTCTGGCAGCACTCGCTTCCTTGAGTGTCTGTAGTTGAATAGCCTCTTTTTTTTTTTAAAGCTCTTTTGATTTCCAACAGTTTTGCTCTTGAAACTGAAAGAAAGTGAAGCATGTTAATAGATTAAATATCCTGATTGCCTTCGTCCAACTCACAGATATTGGGTGTACGTGCCCTGCTCAGGGTGTCAGCTAACACCAGGAATCATCCTGCACAATAGCTGATTTTTATCTGGTAGCGTGTGAGTCAGATCAACATAGTAGAGCATCCATTACTGTCCCAGCTGGAAGTACTTCAAGTACTTCAAGGGTAGGGGTGAAGGATAGTACTTCAAGAACTTCAAGGATAGGGGTTTCTGTTATCATCCGTTAGAGCGTGTCAAGTGTTTGCTTTGTGGACCTGCCCAGTTCCACTCAACAGCTTGCCCTGTGAGATGACATGTGTATTCCACTACTACAGCCAAGTGTGGACAGAACTTGAACAGAAAATTGATCATTCTTCAAATTGCTGTTACCCTTTCACATCTATTGGAGCTGCCCGCTCTTTGACTGCTTTGATCTCGTTGCATTATGCTCTCAGTCCCTCTCGTGAGACAACATCCAAGATATGTCACTTCATGCTGTTTCAGCTGCGTTTTTCCTGGGTTGAGTTTTATGTTCTTGTCCCTATATCACTGTAGAAAAGCGTCTCATTTTCTGTCATGATCTTGTTCAACCATTTTATCACTGCTCCGCTCACCTACAGTAAGGATATGATGTGTAAGCATTTGTCCTTCCGGTCCTTGGGTGAATCTTGTCTGGAATAACTCTGGTGCCAAGTTTGTGCACAATGGCATGCACAGCCATCTGTAGCAACCAAATAATGTCGCAAAGGGTCTCAGGATGTTGGACTCTACCCAGGCTTATATGCCAAAACCAATTCTTCACGTCAGAGACTCTGGATAGTGGCATCTTTTCAATGCCCAGTTCAGTGGCTTTGAGGCTATGTAGATACATAATTTGCCTGATGGTTTCATTACCATCACCAGGCTGCTTACCCAGGCTGTACTGGCCTCTATGGGTGCTATGAAAGCCCTGATCTCCAGACTTTTGAACTCCTTAAGTGCTGGATTACATAGTGCCACTGGAATTTTCTTTCATGGTAAGCACACAGGTTCTACTGTGGGTTCTGCTTCCAGTCACAGCTTTGCTTTGAGTCACTCTCACCTATGAAAACATCCCCATATGCGTCTAAATTTTTCTCCATTGCCCATGTCTTTTGCTTCTTACAGTGCAGTTATAAAATTCTGATGATGTGCACTGATCAGATCCATGGTTTGTATGGCTGTATTCCCCAAGAAGGAACCATCTGTTATTTTTCAGGTTAGCTAAGTTTTCCTGCAGGCTGCAGTCTGCTTTCATTGTATATTATTGGATTGTGGATGCTCTTTGTAATGGGTGTGTTCAAGTCCAATTCACTCCAAGGAATCACGCTGCAGAAGGCCCCAGTGTCCAGCTCAGATAGCACAAGGTATTTCCTTATTAACATAGTTGCATTCATAGAGTTAATATTGGCCCTTGTTGCTTTCCTTTCCTAACAGTCTGAACCTGATATGCTCTTGGACTCAAGAAGAGAGCCAAAATATCTGATGTGCTCTTCCCCTCTTGTACAAGTCTGACTGAATCTTCCCAAGACCTTCCTTTGCTCTTACGCACACTATTAAAATGGTTCAACTTCCCATATTCCTTGCAATGTTGTCCTAATGGAGGGACACTTCTCTTTTCCCCATTCTTATTCTGTCTCGCAGAAAATGCATCTCATTATATGTATGGAACCGTGGCCACCTGCCCTCCTTTGATGTCGTCTCACTGCATTTTCTTTTGGGGGTGATGTGCCCCCAAGGGCTTTCATCCTTTCCCTTGAGGCTTCTGCTGCATGCCTCATGCCTAAGCATTGTCTAACATTAGCTTGTCTGACCAGAGCAGCCACTCCCACAGGTGGTGACCCCAAGTGTGGCAGACTATTTTGTCCCAAATAAGGGAGGCTGTTAAGTCCCCAAAATTGCACATAGCACTCAGTGTGCCTAAGGCAGCAGCAGAAGATTCTATCCCATCCCCTTTGGATTGGTATCAAGTGAAAAACCTGTGTTGCTCCACAGTTTCATTCTGCTTTTTGGAGCAATAGTTCCCCAAGGTCACTAGGACTGCTATGCGGTGTGAGGCAGTGATGAGCTTCAGAGTAGTGCAGACCTCCCTGCCTTGTTCCCCAGTAAATCAAAAGAAGAGTTTTACTTACCTATTGTTATCGTCCTCCTACGTGGCCAGGTCTGTTCATAGATCTAGCTCCTCTTCCTAGGTTTGTGCCTGCAAAATCCAGGCCCCAGAGGTGTTTCAGATTGAGTTCCATGGCTCACATTGCCAGGTGTTGCACTGCAGAGAACTCACCGCTCAGACGCTGCTATCATGTTTCATTCACAAAGAATGGAGCTGAATGCAGATTGAATTGAACAAGTTGAACTTTATTAAACCCCATGGACTACGTTGTCCATTTGACTGCAGGTGTGAGTGTGAGTATATCCCTGTGTCCCTGCAGACCCTCTTTGGGACTATGCAAACATCACAGTTCCACTCCTGTGGAACAGTCATTTGTCTTTCTCAAGCTAGCTGCATCTCTGCACCAGGAGTCCTCCTTTGTAACATCCCACGAGATTCAGTTTTCACCCTCTGCTTTTCTCTATATACAGTCTACATCTTTGTCATCTTAAGTTTACCTTTAAACTAAATCATCACGTTTGCACTAATACCCAACAATCTTTGATGGCTTTCATTATTCTTCCCTGTCTGTTCTCTGCTTGCCTTGACCAAGTAATTTTATGGCTTCATCTCAACTACCTCCAATAAACATTTCAGAGATGTTTCCATAGGGAAATAGGAACATTCTCAGGCATAGCATATTTTCTGTCCTCAGGTCAAACCTTTTAGTTGCCTTCACTTTCCCTGTATTTGGAGTCAACCATGCTTTAATTCCAGTTCTGCTGAAGTCAGAATTCAGGCTTTCATCTCTTATCTATTGTAATTTCCTCATCTAAGGTTTCTCCAACTCCTAGTCCTCTCCAAGTGGCAGCACATGCAGAATGTTGCTTGGCATGTCAAATTACTTCACTGTCTTCTCATTCATTTCCTGGAATGCCCTAATGGTTTTTTAAAACTCTCCATGAACTTGTTACAACATCTGACAGACCTTTTTTCACCTGACTCCTCCACCCATTCATGTATAGTAGAACCTCAGAGTTACGAACCAGCGTTATGAACTGACCCGTCAACCACACACCTCATTTGGAAACAGAAGTATGCAATCAGGCAGCAGCAGAGACCAAAAAAATATCAAAAAACAAATATAGTACAGAACTGTGATAAACAAAAAACACTCAAAAAAAGAAAAGCAGATTTTTCTTCTGCATAGTAATGTTTCAAAGTTGTATTAAGTCAATGTTCAGATGTAAACTTTTGGAAGACCAACCATAACATTTTGTTCCAAGTTACGACAGCCTCCATTCCCAAAGTATTCATACCTCTGAGTTCTACTGTATCAATCTCTTGTCTCTACCTCCAGGCAATCTTACCATTGTTGGTCAAAGATATTTTCTGCTGCTTCTTCTACTGTCCTGAACAGCCTTAGTGAGCCTCTCTGCTTCCTAATCAATGGTCACTTTCATCAAATTCCAAACCACTTCTTTTTTCTTTCCTGGCAAAGCACGTTAATTTCTCTCCTGTTATTTGTTACAAAACCATAACTGTACCATTTACTTTAACTAAAGACTTTTTGGGAAACAGTGTCATGGAAGACAATATCAAAATACCAGCTGAGGATCTGGTCCAAGATATATTGTACAAGTAAGCTATGACAAAACGCAGCAGGTGCAATGGGGTAAAATTCAAAGCTGGAGTACCAGGTACAGCTTCACTGCTCAAATAATACAGCTATCTGATAACTCATGCCTATAAAAACAACTTATATAATCATTCTTCCCTTTATATTATGAATTTTCTCTCCTTGCTCTGTGTGTGTAAGAGTGCATATGTATCCTTAATTTTTCCCATTAATTTCATTAAGATACAATTTTCAGTGTTCATAAAAAACAGATTATGAAAAGCCTTGAATAATCTCAGAAATCTGCTATTAGGATACAGTCATATAATTAGCACTCAGTAAATGGCTGCAATTCAGAGTCAAACCTATCAGTAATTAAGTTATCTCCAAGGCTAACAGCTTAATTCTCTAGCATCCTGTGATTGTGCAAAATGACAGTGATGAGAATATTTTTGCATAATTGTATGAAATATTAAACTAAAATTGAGGGCAAGTCTTGAATAGAGGTGACAAACTCCTCAACTGGTGTAAACTATGTAGCTCCCCTGACTTGCATGAAACTACACCCGTTACAGAAGCTGCCCCAAAATCTAATTAGTTGGAAGCTAAATGGATTGTCAAATGCTTAACTATGACTAATCTTTGAAAATTTGCCTTTTTTGGGATTGATCAGTGCCACTGAAGCATCAGTCACCAATGAACCATGCTAAAATATGTCAGCTAAAATATTTCAATAATAAATTTTAGAGGTTCTTATACTGGGAAAGGTTATTTGAGGTTTAATGAGATTTAAATTGTCCCTTTGCATCATACTGATTATGAGCTACTGTAGTTTTGTCTTTGAAACACAAATGGCTAGCTTGGTAATACTTCCTTTTATTTAAAAATAAAAATAAAGTGCAGCTGACAGAATTAGGATAATCAGATAGGGCAGCAGAGCTTAAAACAACAATGGGTTTAGCACACAGACATGTGATATCTTTTGAAATCTATGCAGGGTCTTTTACTTCATAGCATTCCATTTCAGAATCCAGGGCTATTGTAAAACGAAAGGCTTGCTCTTTCAACCTTGCATGAATTTTCATCAATATAAAAATTTTTGACCTCTCCAGCCCAGTGAATCCACTTAGCCACATTTGATTTATGAATTGTGCAAGAGCTAAGTGGTTCCAATCTCTAGGGCACTGAAATAGTCCAAACACAGTTGAAAAGCAGGGGAAAAGCTAATTACTGGAGGGTATGCATCATGGTATTCTCCTATCATATGTGGTTGGAATGTAGGACTCTGAGACTAACTTGTAGTCTAGTTACTTTGACGCTCTGTGTACTATGGTACAGCAATTTGCTTAATCTCAGTTGTAGATTTCCCCTGGGAAGTACTGCACGCACCAAAGGTAAACATCCCATTTTTCAGAGAGGCACTTTGTGGATTGTGTTTAAAGTACTAAACATTAAGAGTCTCCACCATTCTGATGCCTGTAGGGTTTACAGCACGGGCAGAACTTGTTCTGATTTTCAGTTAGTGAACATTTTTGAGAGTTCAATTTTTAATCCAGATTTGGGAGGGGGGAAAATTTGGGGGATTTTAAATTCTCATTGGATGAGAAAACGGTTTCCTGCCCAGCTCTAGGTGTGATTGTGAACGAGTTCCATTTACCTTGATGGTCTCTTGTTCTGCTCACAAGGAACTGGACTGTGACCTCCAACTCATTGCACTTTAGCTCCCAAGACACCTAACAGATAGTAACTACACTTTGGTAACATTGAGTGTGTTCACATTTTTTCACCCCTTCATGGTATGCTGTATTAGTCCTGAATTTATGCCAAACTTTCAGATAAAACTGTGTATAACAGACATTATGGGCCGGATAAGATTCCCATTAAAGTAAATGGAAATATTCCCACATTGATTTTATATGAGAACTGGACCAGTCTCTAGGCTTCCTCAAAGTCTCTGAATACATGATAGTCTCTTGCGTTTGCTACTGCATGTTATTGTGACTTTGCCAAAAGCCCCACTGCCCCATAAATCAACATAACACCCTCCATTACAAAATGGCAGCACCACAGAGGATTGCTGATCTTCCAGAACTATTTAAAAAATGATTCAAGGGTGTACAAATACAAATACACTTTTTAATCCAAGCATTTATTTATGTGAATGATAGGACATACTCACTCTTTTTAAAAGAGCTCAGTGTGATTCATTTATGTTCCTGATTCAATCTGTCATTTGTAACTTGTGGCGAAGTTAATTCCATAATGGATAGATACTGAAACACACCACCTTTCATTAGCCAAAATTTTGGCGCTCCAGTTTGAAACACAGGAGCCACTGAAAATACAGTTGTACAGAGACTGATGACTGTCCCAAGACTTTACTATAAGCTCAAATTTTGTCGTCATTAACATGAACATTTCCATGGGGTTATTTCAAAATTACCCTTGAGTGACAGAGCAGAATTTGGCTCATGAGAATTAAAGTGCAGAGCAAAGTCCAACTGGTAAGCACTAACCCATCTCACTATTTGGATGCCTGGCCAAATTTTTTGACATTTTCCCAACCTTACTGTAAACCTGACAACCCATTCATAGGCCATGTAGGTTCTAGGTACAGCAAAGGTCTCATTGCCACATGTTATGGTACACGTCTAATGTACTGCAATATAGGATTTTATTTTAAATGAAATCTGTCCTGGTTTAATGCCAAAATAATGTAGTAGTTTAGCAAAGGAGAATGTTACAGTACCTGCATAAGACATGTAACTCTTCTTGAAACGAAAGGATTAGAAGAGCCAATGGCAATACCCATCCAGTTGTGCTAGAGGGACTTAGCCACAACTCCATGACAGTCTCCAAAGCAAAATAAGTTTAAGAACATTGCCGTCCTGAGAAACCCTGGAGACAACCACTGGTAAGTACTTTCAACAAACAGTGGATCATTCCTTCCCCTAGCTCAGAATCCACTTTTATTTCTCTGCCATCTACTTCCATGAAAGGAGTAGAGCTTGTGAGAGTTTAACACATCTAAAATGAATGTATTGGATAACATACTAGTTAACTCTGTACCTTAAATATTTTTACTGCTGTTGTAAAGTGCAAATCTCGGAGTTGAAACACAGGCCAGGATTAAAGGGTGCTAGGTTCAGTTCCTTGCCTTCAGACTTCCTACGTAACCTGAGGCAAATCATAATCTCTGTGCTTCACGAACTCTGCTGTAAAAGAGCAAAATCAATTCCATCCCCCTCCCCCCCCACCGTCTGGCTCGTCTGCTCAACCTGTATGCTCTTTGGGGAAAGTGCTGCCTCTTAGTGCAAGAGTATACAGCACCCAGCACAAAAGGTCCCAGATCCCTGGTGGGGTGTCTAGGCGTTAGTATAATACATATAAGGCACCAAAAGTAATGACTGCAGTGACAGAAAATCAATTTTTCAAGCATGTGCACAATAACAAAAGAAACACCCAGCCATTTCAGGTTAGCTAAACACTGTGCTTGTGGTTGCACTTCCCTCCGCCTCTTCCCATTTTTCAAGCTCAAGCGTGTGTTTGCCTTTTTTGAGCATGCCTCGTGATTTATTGTGCCCCAAAGTACCTCACACCCTTTCTCATGCACCATCTGCAAGGTAAGGAGGAAACAGCCATCTCCCTACTGCAGAGACTATTGCATTTGAGGGTGGATTTACTGCTAAGTTCACTGAGACTGCTTGATGTGGATACTGCTGTATAGGGTGACCAGATAGCAAGTGTGAAAAATCAGGGCGGGGGGAGAGAGGGGAAGAAGAGGGGTAATAGGTGCTTATGTAAGAGAAAGCCCCAAATATCAGGACTGTCCCTATAAAATCTGGACATTGGTCACACATTACTAAAGAAGTATTAATGTGAGCAATCATCCGAGTTCTTCTAATTGCTCTGTATCCCAGGGTAGCTCAAAAGATAAAGTATTTGTTCAGTCTTTATGAAGTTGGAGAGATTAAAATGCTTTTCTATACATTATATTGAATGTGAAAGTGTAGTGGTGGAGTATGACTGTTACCAGCCATGATGTAATGTTTGTTTGAAGAGGGAATACGCTTATTTGAATGTCATCATAGTAAACAAATTGTGCACCTATTCTTCTTCAGCATCTGCTTTCCAATTCAAAGGCATGAGGGTAAGAGTGAAGATTTTGTCCCAACAATTCTTGGTTGATTCACATTGTACATTAACAGACATAACTAAAAAAATTCAAAGATTAAGGCCAGAAGAGACCATTGTGATCATTCTGATCTGACCTCCTGTATAAAATAGGTCATAAGACTTTTCTGAATTAATTCCTGTTTGAAGTAGAGGTTAGGGGGGAAAAGGCAGCCTTGATATAAAAACATCCAGTGATAAAGAATCTACCAAAATCCTTGGTAAGTTGCTCCAGAGGTCAATTACCCTCACTGTTAAAAATGTGCACCATATTTCGAGTCTTGGCTTCAGCCTTCAGCCACTGGGTCTTTTTATACATTACCTCTTCCTATCTTGAATTAGTCTCAACCACAGTAAGAAGAAAAAAGTTTGGGGCTTTGATTTTAGCTTCTTCATCTCCATGAAAGAATAAACACCACATGACAAGATGTGTAGTCATATCGGTTAATGTGCTACTGGAAGATGCTCAGATGTTATGGGGATGAGGTTGGTATAAAACCCTACAGAGAATAAAAACAATCTCCAAAATGTATCCACATTGGGAAGTTGTGGGAGTTGGTGCAATAGACTTTGCAGGAAACCCCCAGGATTGGCAAGGCAAGGATTTTGCAGGTCGTGAACTAGGAGTATTGACAGAGCTTGGTGGACTAACTTGCACAGTGGCTGCCTGCACTCTGCTATGCTTTAGCTATTGTCATTCAGCAGGAGACACATTCACTTAGAATTTTTTTAAAGTACTCAACCGTGAGTTGTTTGAAGTTCTGGTACGTGAAAAAGCAAATCTGATCTTGACCGCTATGGGTGAAATGCACCACAATGTGCACAAGGCCAACACAGGACCAATGCATCCTTAAGTTCCACTTAAGCCTTTGGAGCCCGATCAAAAGCCAGTAGGACTAACTTCTGTTGACTCCAATGGGCTTTGCATCAGGCCCACAGCACTTTATTCCTTTTATGTGAATGAAATACATAAACTCCACGTGTTCTGAATGCAATTTTAAGATACTGTTGATCACAGAAGAATCTCTCTGTACACCATTCAAGGATAAACCCAAAGGAAGCAAGTTGAGCACATCGTGATTTTCTGATATTTTGATTGTGTGTGTATATTACATGTATTACCTTTAAAACAAGGTTGCTGTTTAACAAATGCACATATCCGTTCATGTGTTTGGTAGGTCTAAAAGTTGCTGTTTGTGTGTACTACTGTCCTACATCTCTCACTACCACTGAACAGCAGATTGAGTATGGTGATTGACAGACTGATGCCCCTGAGTGGTATCACATCTTCCTGAGCCTTGTTTGGTGAGTTCTAGAGATTGCATATGGTAGTCTTGAGCTGCACTGGACAGGGACACCTTGCTTGTGATTATCTTGCAGTTCAGACTGATTAAAAAAAATGATATGACAGGGAAAGTTCTATTGAAAGAAAGATTTGATCCATTCTTTTCACGTACACACATAGAACCATATTTGAAGAAACAAGCATTTGACTTATTGTAAGCATAACAGCATTGAGAAGTGAACCAAATTTAATAGTGAAAGAAGTATTTGAATGGGACTCCAATTAATCTAGGATTGAGTTCTATTGCCTCATTTTAAAAGACACATCTATTGCAAAAAAACAGTGTGTCTCAAATTTTTTCATCTTACACTAAGTAAAATTTAGAATCAACAAAGACACCTGCAGCTGTGTGTAATAGTACGGGAGCATGTTCAGAAGCATTTATTTTGTTTTAAAATGGCATTGGCATATGCCAGACTTTACATACAGTTTATGCATAGGTATAAACAATGTCCTGTTCACTCACCACCTCTAATCTCTCAGGGAGCTCTGTGAAACATGCAAAATATCTCTAGGGTCAGATTCAAATACCCTTACTGATATTGAATAGCACATTACTCTGGTACTCATTGTGAATATAAGTAGTTGAATCCTGATACAGTAATTTTGATTTGCACCCAGATCATCATTCTTTTCTTCTGAATAGGTGGATTGTGAATGCGAGGCTGTCAAGGGTAAATATGAAAAATTAGTCTAAATAAACTATGTCTTTACACCTTTATTTTTTTAAATTATTTAACTTTTATTACTGTTGCACCATTTATACAATTACATATAATTTCAATGCATCCATTGTACATTTTGTTTTTCATTTGTTTTCCAATGAGTGGTGTGTTGGTGTCTGTGACACAGAATGGAAGAGAAACTGGAACTGCAATGAACGCAGACTTTTTCATTTCCACTGACCAATAAACAGAACTACAGGTGCACCCAACCACAGACATGCATTAACTCGTCATGAGAAATCTAGGTAGGCTAAGTAGGATGAGAATGCTGTTTACTCCCAGAAATATTTGGAGAGGAAGAAGAATTGGAGGATTGGCATTGAGAAAAATGTGGACAGCTAAGTGGGTTTTGTCTGAAAGTTGGCATTCATCCACTGCATAAAAATATATATCAAAATAAGAAAGGCTGTAAATAAAAAAAAAAAAGAACCACCCACAGAAAATACTGCTTTCATAAAGATCTGATTGCCTTGGCACAGGCCCAGCGGGCAGAATCAAACGCATCACTCCCAAACCCCATTACAGAACGAAAAAAAGGTTTTGATACGTTGGTGGAGTGCATTTACAGCAGTTCAGATACAAAAGATGTGCTGTACTTTCAGACATCCGTATTTTTCATTATTACTTTTAAATCCTGGCAGAAAGTATATTAGATATTTCCCCACAAAAATACTATTTGGATTCTTCCCCCCTCCCATTCTCCCTCCCAACTTGATGGGACATCCTTTCCCCCCCTCCTCCCCTGGGCAATACATATTGTTATTTCAGATCGGAAACAAGTTAGTATAGCTGAAAAAAATTTAAAAAAAAAAAAGACAGGTTGTTTAAGTGGTTAATTTCAACAGGCTGTCCAATTTAATCTTGCACTGCTATGGTTTGATCCGAATTAATCGCTGGAACTTCAGACGATTTAGCTTCCTCCGGTGGGGCTGCAGGCGCTGAAGCCTTGGGAGTAGAACTAGGCGCTTCTGTTGCTGCCGGGGTCTCCTTGGAAGAAGGGGCAGCCTCGCTGCTGCTAGGTTTTGAGTCTGAAGCTGGGGCCACATCACTTTTAGTTTCTTGGGCTGCAGGTGCTGCGGAAGCCTCAGTCTTTTTGGCTTCCCCTTCCTCTTTGCTCTTGTCATCTGCTTTACTAGTAGCTGTGGCTTCTGAAGGCTTGGAAACTTTTGCATCATTACTGGGCTCAGAAGTTTTAGGTGCTTCGTTACTGGCTGCAGGGGCAGAGGCTGAAGTCTGTTCCTCTTGCTTAGGTGCCAGTTGTTCATTGTTCTTCTGAGGCTCTGCTTTTGCATCGACAACGGCCTCTGTCTTCTCTGGTTCAGATTTCTGGATTTCTTCCTGACTTGCTGCTTTTTCTTTTTCCCCTTCTTTGTCTTCCGTCTTATTGGCAGCAACCTGGGAATCTTTATCGCTCTTCTCCTCCTTGTTGTTCTCCTTCACTTCCGCAGTCTCTGTGGTTTGCTGGGCATCCTCATTCTGTTTTGGAGTCTCCTCTTCCTCAGTAGCTGCTCCCTCAGCCTTCTTGTCTTTGTCTTTGGCTTTTTCATCATTCACATTGTACCCCTTCTTCTTCTTGCTAAGTTTGCCTCCCATGTTTGGAGCTCTGCAAAAAAGAGAAAAAAAGATTGTTAACAAATACTCCACCTAGCTTCCTCCCACCAGCGCCTGGAAAGTTTTGGTGCTGGCTATTCCAGTAGAGAATGGATCAGTGATTAGCTACTGAACACTATGATCCACTAGTTTGCCAAAACAACTCTCAGGGCATAACATGCCCTGCCCAAGAGGCCTTGCAAGGTACCAGGTCTTTAAATCATCACCCCATGAGGTCAAGCAGAATCAGCTGCTAATGCTATTCAGACCTCCACCCTCCAATGTATGCCAAGAGGAAGGGAAAAGGGAGGAATCCCATCTCTTATATCTTGGAAAGATAGTTAATGGGAATTAAAGAAGAAGAACTCAGCAGTAACCTTCTAATTAGATAAATACTAAATCTGAATCCTTACAAATCCTAGCTGCTGTATCTGTCTCTGACTAGCACAAAATTCACTATTACTCAGTCCCTAACAAACCTTGTTAAGGATTTACTAGACCCAAAGAATGTTTTGGAGGTCTTGAGAATAAAAGGGATCAGTACTTCTCAGTGATTGGAGTGCATCCATCACATACAAGCAACTTAACAGCATGGATCCATCCTAGAGGTGCTTGGTATAGCAAACAACACAAACAAGAAGTGCATGTTCAGTTGCTAGATTTCACGTGTTAATACCTCAGCCATTTATACTGTGATCCATAGCTAAGACCACAGAGCAAGAATCAGTCTAGAAAGAATTTTTTTAACAGCCAAGCTATAAACTGACGCAAACGGTTTTAGAATGAAAGTGCTGACCCAGCTAACGGTGACACTAAATGGATTTATGTTTTACCTAACATAAAAGACTGCAGATACTTTGCAACATTATCCTGTGACTTACATAGGTCATTCCCCCTAACAAGGTAGATTGCCCTCTGGAGGCGTAAACCCAATGGACAAAAACGTGCACACAAATTCACATTAGACTAAGTGGACGTGTCCATTACTCTCAAAATTAAAATGGAATCAATAATCAGGAAGGACTTTGGAATAAGGCTTGACCTGGCTTACTGTGTAACTTACCCTGTTGTTCCTTCATATTGCAGCACATATGCCATGTAAGAATCTCCCACTGTTTTAATTCTGTCACATAGGAAACCTTATGAGCTGCAATACTTGGGCACAGCAGGTTGAGTTAAGAAATAGAAACACTAACAATCTGAAATGCAGGAAAGCTATTACCATTCTTCTAATAGAGAGAGGCAAAGCCACTGTGGGGACTTTTGCATGCAGGATTATAGGTAGCACGCAGTGTAATATAATCTATATAATATGTATAGAGTGTTATATCTCTTTCTTATAGCTTCTGCCCAAGATTTTTAGATGTACTAGTAAGTGAATCACCTTAAAGAGACCCAACATTCAGGACCATCCTCAGGCAGGACCCTTTAAAAAGGTGCCTCAAGTTGGACATGCAAAAGTGAGGGCACCCAACATAATTCGTCCTTTCTGAAAACCTTGCCTTCTGAAAATAAGGGTGTACATATGTAATTGATGTGAGGATTTATATCCAGTTGGAAAGGAGTAAAGACCCAAGTCGTAGCTAACAATATCTTTAGTCCTGAACTGTGCATTAAAACACAAATTGGATCTGGTTAAAACAAAAGGAGAGATTTAAAGGTGATGTCATTATTTGATGGGTCTCCAATTTGAAAATCTACACTGTTGTCTGAAAATATTTACCCACTGTTATTACCAGTAGTACTGCCGTTGCAACCTGAAGATTATCATAAATGAAAGATTAGAGGGGAAAAAATTCTCACTTTCAGTTTTATATTTAGAAGATAGTGAACAATCAAATGTGCTGTCAAATACATGTTCAGTTTCAGAGTTTCCTCTGTAAAGTCAAATTACTAAGTTTCCCTTGTTTGGGCGGTTCTTTCACTCAGCTGTAGGGGAGGGGGAAAAATTTATTAAACTGTCACTGTAAAGACATAAAAATTATCACAGAAAATCAGGGGAAGGCATAATATCAGAAATTACTCTTAAGCAATTTTTAAATAATGACTATTTTCCAGTTGACTATGTCCCTTTAACATCTTAGTCTTACTGAAATTATTTTTACAAAAATCTAATTGAATTTACACTTATATTTTTTACTCTTTGTATTTCTCCTAGCTTGGACAATGAAGATAATCTAGAAAAAAATGATAGTGAAACTGACTAGTCCAATTCTACCCTAGCACAATCCTGCAATGTTTATATGGTAACCACTGCAAGGCACAGTTTCCTAGAAATTTTTCAATTAGTATTTTACTGTAATTATTGTTTTGCGCAAATCTAATTTTAGGGAAGAAGTTGAACTGGGAGTGTCCCTTTAAGATACAACAGTACCCTATATCAAATTTTATTAAAATAGTGATAACATCAGGTGGGGAGGAAATAATCCATTCCATCCTTCTGCAGGGTGGCCAAGATGCCAATTATACACTCAAGTTACACACCATCTGGGGTTACCCATTTCCTATCAGATTTTGAAATGCAACCACCATCAATTAGTACATTACTTAACAAGTATCATTGATGTGCCTTTTCTTTGGATTAGCACATTACTACTGATCTTGATGGAGATCATTTGTTTTCAGCACTCTGGGGAAGACAGTTGCAGAGAGTTAGGTTTCCTGCTGCCATATCAATAAGGCATATATGCACCCTAACGGTGGGTCTGCTGCATATGTGCAGTTGAAATTGGAAATTATGATGATTGACAGTGACCTTTCAGGTCTCAAGCAAGGAAGCTACTGATGTGGGCAATGGGGAAATGTGAAGTTCTGCAGAGGCACTGTATCTTAGAAGCTTTATGCTATAGAAGCAGTATGCTATTCCGAAAGAGATTTCAAAGATGAATCACTCTAAACACATTCTAATCCTATGTGAACCATACTGCATTGAACAATATTCCAGGATTCTAAGGTCTACTTTTGTTGTAGGAAGGTTAACCTCTTAGTTATTTAAAGAAAGGCCAAGGACTTTGTTTGCCGTCTGATTGCATTGTGGTCTCACTACTTGTTCGTCTAGTCCATTACAGCTCCAGCACTTCTTATAGAAACAAAAGCTGGTTTAGACACCCATACAACTGGTGAGCATCAGAAGGTTTTTGCAATTCAGCAGGATCAGAGATTTATACCAGAGCTATGTGCACTCCCAGATTTCCAATCCCTAGCTAAGCCTCTATTTGTTTTCCTGGCAGTGCCCAAATACCATGAGCCTAGTTTCATTTGCTGCACCTTCTGTGTTTTTCCAGATTTTACTATAACATGTATTGCGATTTGCCAACCTTGCTTTTTTTATACAAATTATTTAGCACTGAATGCTGCTAGTCACAAAATGCTCTAGGGCAGAGGTCCTTCAAGAAGCAGAAATACATGCTTAAGAGAGAAATACATGGTCAAGAACCTATGAAATAGACATGCATTTTATTTGTGCTGGTGTATTTTCTGTGTCATTCCTGTGTCCCAGATTTGCACCGCAGCCATATAGTTTTATGTATTAGGACAGAAAGGTGGGGAGAAAGATGTGCAAACTATTTTTCAGATCTGTTGATAGATGCTTAGTGTTAAAAATGGATTGCTACTTTCCAGCCTTGAGAATATGCTAACGAAAGCAGGTAAGGGATTTGTATTTGTTTTTCTCTTTTTTAATAACTGGAATTTATGGAGCAGTTGATTTGACAGCTGTTTCCTAAGCTAGTATGTGTCCCTATCATTAAGTAACTGTCATTTACTTAACTGAAAGTGCTACATGAAGATGGTTTAATCTCTCAGTTTTCCAGTGGCCTTGTTTCAATTCATTTTATAATCAAATGAACTGTCACTTTTCCTTGCCTGGCTTATCAAGCTATAACACAAAACGAGGATATAGGAACAAGCAAGGCTACCATAGAGGTGTATTTGTGCTGTGAGAAAAGATGGGATTTTATGTTCTTCTTCCCAACCTATCCTACCTTTCAGTCAATCATTGTTCTTCCCAATGCACCTAGTCCCTTCTCACTTTCATTTCGTCCTCCAGAACTGTGTCCTTATGTCTGTTGCCATTGTCTGAAGTGGGTGCTATCATCCCCAGAACCCTTACCACCAGTTCTAGCCGTGCTTCAAAGAAGGCTGTAAGTATCCAGGGCAAAGAATCCTGAGGTGCATCAGACACAAAAGGCTCCTGCTGCATATAACTGAATAGAATATAAAAAAAACGTTTTGGAGCAGGGACCAGATAGGAAGAAACTTAGCAAGCAGAATTCGAGACTGGTCAGTTGGTAAGAGACTACAGCTGTCACAAGTGCTGGAGCCCATGTCTGGTGCCATGTAACCACGTATCTAATGTATACACAAGTCTACCTCTTGAGACCATTCCTATAGAATATTGTACTACTAAAGGGTCAAATACCAGCTTTAATATCAACATTTGGGACAATTCAGATCAAAGGGAAAAAAGATTCCTTAAAGACACCCAAAATGTTCATAATATTTATTCCAAAGCTTACCTCAGATCTTAAATATAATGCCAGCATACCAAGGTTTGCTTTATTTTTGGCCTGAGAGCAAAAAGGAGGAGAAAAGTCTCATTTATTAAAATAATTCTGGTTTTAGTGATGTAGTCTCATTATGAGAGCCAGGAGCAAAAGACAGCCCTTTGTACTGGGATTGTTTTCATGTTTAGGTAAAGAAAATGGTCTGATGTTCAGAAATACATTCCTAGCTTCCATTGACCTAAGTGGGAGGTGAAAGTGCTCTGCACTGCTGAAAGTCTGGCCGCTTACTAAGATGCCTAAATGAGGATTTGGGTGCCTAAATTTAGGCAACTAGGTTCAAAAATCTAGGCCCAAATGACTAAGCTTACAAATGTGCCACATGACATTATGTAAAGAAAAACAATTTTATTTTAAAGAATAATCTACTAAATCATGTCAACTCAAGTGTCCAAGCCACCCCAAATGAAAGGCGGAAGAAAGCTGATGCACATGTAAGTGTAGAGGCCTGTGCTCATGGTGTATCCCATTTGGTTTTGTTTACTTTTCCATCTTCCAAAGAATGTGAAAAATGTGGAGCGCTACATTAAATGCAAGTAAGTTTATTATGGTGTACTTCTGTTGTGGTAGCTTTCCCCATGTGTTAAACACTGTCCATGTATCTGGGCAGATAGTTCTTGAAGGGTTTACAAATCTACGCTGGTTACATCATAACTGCTTGAGCTAGAGTTGACAGATGTGAGCCTCAAGCCTCAAAATCCATGTTTGGGTCAGAACACTCCCCACACTTTGAGGGTTAAGCAAAACTCCAAAGTCTGGTTTTGAAACTTTCTCTAGCAGATACCAACTGAATGTGGTGTGATGTAATTTGTATAGTCAAACACTCTCAAAACAAATGCCCAGTTGGTATTGTTGCAAAGAGGTCCCCTGAATTTGGATGGTTGTGCTCGTCCACTGCTGGACAGAAACAGGAAAAGCAAAGTAGTGTATAGGCTGTTTCTGTACAAATGACGAACAGCAATACTTTTCAGGGACCTTTGATATAATAGGTTACAAAGCAGTACTTCAGCCAAGTACAGTGAGGTGAAAAACTTAGAAGCCGCAACAGAGATAAACAGCATTTCACTCCATTCAGAATTCTTTCACTTGGTGCTCATTCAAAGGTAAAGGAAACAGTAAGAAAGAAAAAAACAGCCTATACCCAGATATTATAATAATTCTAAAACAAAGTCAGTGTATATGGATAGGCTTTGCTCAACTCCTTCTAAAAGCTTCTAGGGCCAGATTTTTAAAGATCTGGGCCCTTCTCCTCTGCATTAAAGTAATCACCCTGAACTTTTCTTTCCCTCCCAGAAAGCAGTACCAGAATTGGACATCCTTCACAATTTAATTTATATAATGATTTCTACATTACTAAATTAGCAACTGTTTTTCCCCACACTACATGCTGTCAAACACCGCCAGAGTATACATAATTAGGTGGCTGCCTGGCATGACAGTGTCACAAAAATACTTGAATGTTAAATCAAAGATAATGGATTGCTAGTAAAGTATTCACAGAACATAATGTTTAAAAAATTCAATTGGTCTTTAAATAGGCCAATTTGACAGATTGGAGATGAAGACCCTGGAGAAAAGTACAATATAAAAATCTGACTGAGCAGTTTTTAAAGATTCATAATTAAGTTGTGCCTCTATAATGAAATTGTATCCTTCAGAAAAAAGTCAATAGAATTAGCTCTTTATATAACCATTTGTCTCAGGTTTCATCTATAAAGTTATACTATATACACAGCCATATACATATCTTACATAAAGCTTCATTTAATAAAAGCATTCACATCCAGCAAAGTGTCAGATCATTTAATAAGGCACAAGATTAGGACTGACCATGACCAACATCCTTAACAGAGAGAACTGTACATTTCAGGGATGGATGGAAGGCTCGAAAGACTACAGGCTGGAAAGACTATGACCCCATAAACTAAGGGACTGGCTGTCAAAAGAAGCCATGCACCTGCAGTTCCCATTCGACTTCAGTGGGAATGTGGGGTGCTCAGCCCTGTCAGAAATTAAGGCCCAGAGTCCCACTTCAATGGAATTTGAAGTATATTATTAACTGCTTTCCTGAAGTCCATGGGACTTAAGCATGTGCTTAAATTAAGTAACTGAGGCCTAACCTAGCACACCTGGCATGCCCCAGAACAACGGAAGTAAGATTCAACAGATTATTTGGAGGATGTAACAGGTCAGCGTCAATCATTTCCACTACAAAAGTCAGTTGCCAACCCACCACAGCCTCAGTTACTTCCTATCTCATTCCCAGCGAAATCCCGGGAGACAAGAGTCTACAATTCAAAGCAGAATTTCAACAGTGCAAAATAAATCAATAGATAGCCTTCCCCTAGCCAACTGCCCTTTAATAAAGGCATTGAAACCTTTTGATGGAGCTCAATAATTAAATGATTTGCTGTACTCGTGTTTTAAGAAAAAGTCATAGATGTTTAACATGAAAAAGTGTGTATAACTGGGATCCTGACGGTCTACTTCTATTGCCAAAGGAAAAAAATAAAAATAAACCAACTTGCTGTTTCACAAGGTATACAACAAAACAGGGAGATTAAGTGACTATTCCAAAGTCAACAGAAGTCTGGCAGAGTCTACATACACTCCTACTGCTGGTGCTCTCGTTCCTCTTCCTCCAGGGCACTGTTTCAAAAACCTCATAAATTTCCAGATCTGATAAGGAACAGTATAGTTCAGAGAAGATATCCCTTAAAATACAAAAACAGTGGTCATCTAATTTCACACTTGCCATATTAAGCAGATTTAGGTAACACTTTGTTCCTCACCAAAGCCAACATTGATTTTTTCCATATGCAAAACAATATGGCACTAACAGCAGGTAGTACCTCAAGACCAGGTGCTTAGGTCTCCAATGAATACATTTCACTCTTACTTCTTCCCTTTTAGAAGTAGATTATGTCTGCCCATTAATTTTTAAAAATACAGTTCCCAGTAACAGGGAGACTTATTGAAGGTAATTTACTATTCCACTGTCCACAAGACTGACACACTGCAATACATTTAATTTCTTCTGAAAAATGCCAACAGAAGAGCCCATGTAGGTCATACAATCCCTTGTAGATTATGGAAAAGAATGAAGATTTATTTGTATATGACCAAAAATATTCTGTTAAGAACTATTCTTAATTCATGGAGATGTTATTGGTACCACACAAAAGCAGAGTGACCATGACCCATATAAAAATGACAACATGTAAAAAATGGAATATCAGTTCTTATTATTGAGAATAGACCCTAATTGTTAAAAGCAGAGTTTTAAGAATTTGCCAAGTTCTATTAGTCCAAGCACAACACCTCCTCATAAATCAATATCCACAGGGTATTGAGTAACCAGTCCACCTGTGAATGGACAATTATAGGTAGAAACCAACCTTCTCTTCCCCCCCCCCCCGCCCCGCCCACACACACACAGAGGAACAGGGAAAAAAGAAAAGGTACATGACATATTGTCCAGATTTATTTGACATACTTGATCTCAGGTACTTGTTGATACAGTAATGAAAAATAGGTAAGGAATTTATTAGTCAAAGAACAGAGATAAGACTGTATCAGGGCCAGCAGATCCATTAAAGATGCTAGACTTGACAAAATGACCAAATCCAAGTAGCACCATACTGAAATCACAAGTAATTAGCATGAATGAGTCACGTTAATAGCCATGTCTGGAAAAAGACAGCCAGCTAGAGAGTATTCAAATAAAGTATAATTGATCAATTAAGTGACTGAAGTATTTCAAGATATACTGATCATGTGGGTTACTATTATTAATATTACTAATATTAAGTGTTGGAGTGGAATTAAATTAGCTAAACTATAGCTATTTATTTCAGATTATGATAGTTTATGCTCAAATAGCAACATTCTTCAAGGCTTGCTAATCGGTTGTTCTGCTCCACATAACATGGCTTGTTGGCCTAATGCTGCAAAGTCATTTCATTTTCCCAACAGAGATCACTTTTCAGGAGGTGTTTAAATGGAATAGCTGAGTATTGTAGCCCATATGTTCACTGAAGACGTAATATATTTAGCATCAGGCACCTGGACTATTTTGGTCTTAGGAGAAGCCATAGAAACAAGCACGTCTCATTCTACCACAGGAAACTGAAAGCTCAAAATGTTTGATTTTGTGGTTTCATATTATTCGTCACCTTGCATTCAAGTCATTTGGGTGACATAGTATACATCTTGGGCCCTGTTTACTGTGATCACAATATTTGTTGCAGAATCCACAACTTGTAGAATTGTACTCCAGAATGTAACCCTTAATTTATTTATTATTATTGTTTATTTTTTGGACCAGACCCGATTATGGTAGGTGCTGTACAGACAGTATAAAAAGACAATTCCTGCCCCAAAGAATTTACAATCCAAGTATAAAATAAGAACGACAGATAGATTACAGGCAGACAGAAGGGTACGAAGAAACAATGAAATTATATTGGTCAGCCTGATAGACAGTGGTCTTTTAAAAAAAAAAAATATGTTTCTAGCCCTTATGGTTTCAAATAAAACCTTGAATGCATTAACAGAGTATAAGTCAGCATGTCTTCCTAAATTCACAGGCACTCTGAAACAACACCTCTGCTAGGTGTGAACTGACCTAATAACCTCAGCGCATTTTCTGCAACAGAAAAGTCAGCTTTAAATGTTAACACTGCTAATTATTGCAGTACTGCTAATTTTCAACTGAATCAACTAATGTGTTTATCATGCAATTCCAGACTGCCTCCTGTAACTCTCCAGGTGCCAAAAATGCAGCGACTGACTCCTGTGCAACTGCCAAAGCCTCCAGTTTCCTCCTACATTATTTCTACAAGGCAGTTATGCGTTGTCCATACAAAAGATTTGGCATATGAAAAACTGTAAAACGTAGGAACAGCATAAGAGATTATCTTAATAAATAGTGCACTGTCTGAACTATTGATCGTCTTGTTTAATTCATCCAAAATTTCCCTTTTTTAAATTAAAAGAAGCAGACACAGAATTTTCATTTTGCGACATCAGAGTACTGTAGAATCTAGGACTCTTGCTACACAACAGAGGTCCAGTTTGCCTTCAGCTATACAAGGTGTTAGCTACAATACTGGATAGTTCAGGTTATGTGATCATTTTCTTTTGTCAGCTTCCAATAAAAGGAAATTGTGCACCAAATTAAACATTGCAACTGCAAAAAGTCAGTCTGCCCCAGACCAGAGATCTTAATCACACCATTATTCACAGTTGGAAGCAAGGGCTCTGACATAAACTCCTTTTTTTCCAAAGGCTTTTAATAGAAATAGATTATAGAAAACTTTCCTGCAGAAAAAAATAGCAGATCTTTAGCAATAAACTAAACCAATGGCCAGAATTGGCACATTCCTTTCGCATACTAATTACAAGCTGACATACTGATTTGTTTAGTGTGCATTTCTCCTCAGCAAATATTGCTTAATAATTTCACATTAGCCAAAGCTTTCAAACCTTCATGCTGAATATTAGCCACCTAAATCTGTATTTGTAGAGCCCTGAAAATCTGTGGATATCCGCTTTATTTTGTATCCATGCAGGGATCTATGTATTTGGGCTCCTAAATAGAAATGGCCTGGTTTTCAAAGGTGACGAACACCCACAGATCCCAATATGGAACAGACCTAAAGAATTTTCACAATTAATTGCGAAAAAATAGAGCAGGTCAGAAAAATGCCGATGAAACTGTTTTTTTTTTTGTCTATTTGCTGATTTGTCAAAATCAAAACCGTCCACTGAGACAGATTTCAACAAAGTTCCTCTGGAAACCAGGCAGGGTACCATGCCAGCTTGCCAGCCCATCTGGCACATTGCTAAGTTGGGAACCCCAGGGTATCTGGGGTCCATGACTCCAGGTACTATAGAACTTGCAGGATCTGTGGTTCTGGGGCAGCCCACCACAAGCCAAGTCTTTCCTTTTCATGGGGAATTTTTAAATGTTTGGTTTTCATTCTGAATCCGAACAAAACTAGATTTCAGGAATAGCAGATCTTCTCTGAAATGGAATTATCTTTTTCTGCACAGTTCTACTGATAAACCTTATGAAAGATTGCTAGCATATTATTCCATTTAATAATAATTCTCTAATACTTAATATACAAATGTCTAGCTAAAGAAATATTTAAGATAACAAGAGCCTCAATGCTTCTGGACAATTCCATCTTTGTAAGTATTCTATTCAGATTGTGCCCCTCCCATATATTCTGCACCCACATTTATTGACACAGTTGTAATATATACTTTGCAATCTTATCTTTTGGATGTCTGAAGTTGGGCACCAAAATCATTAGTCACTTTTGAAAATGTAAGGCTTGGGCCCAGGGAGCAGCCAGAGCTAGACAGGAAGACGTGGGATGAAGCACTGGGAAAGAACAAAGATGTGGCTGAGGCATCAGTTCTTGAGGGACTACTCAAAGCACTCTGGTGCTTCTGTGTGCTGGAAAACGGGGACAATACTTCCAGCACACATTGCCCACACTTCCCTATCTTCGTCCTGAATAACCTTACCTCAAACTATAAATACAATACACCAACTTTTTTAAAGAGTTATGTAAACAACATTCTTTTGAAAAGGGTTTTGGGATCTAAAAATTTGATATTATATCCCTTTAACGCTTCTCACTTACAATTATATGTAATTTTAGTGCTAAAATTACTGGCTAGGCCATTTTACTTTCTAAATCAGCTTAGGGACAGCGCTTGGAATATAAACTTTGGCACATTACTGTAAAGTGATCATCTAATTATTTTCCCTCTTAGATTTCAAGTGGAAAAAATTAATTTTGGAATATAATTTTAGATTGGAAATACAGATTTTCAAGGTAATTATTAAGTTTTTACAGAGACTTTTCCTTTCTGACTTTCCTTTCTGCTCTCATACAATGCTGGTCACCTGAAAATGTTATGTGTGAGCACAAGATAAGGAGATGGACCTAGGAAATGGGAATAGGATTACGAAGAGGTAGTGAATACTTACAATAGCTCACAAGACTCCTTGGACTAATTTTATATTTCTCACTTGTGCATGTCATTGCAGCATGTGGGAGTCACATGTGTATCCACAGGCAGAATTTGGCACACTGATTCTATTACAAAAGAGCACTCCTGACTGCAGCATATGGACTTTGTAGCTGTACCACAGAGAAGAAAGGAAAAAGATGTGGGAAAAGAAAGACAGTTCTTAGACACCTATATTCATGTGAATGCTCCTATGTGGAGCTCTTCATCCCTGAACATGAAATGAATTAAAACAGATGCAGTATCACAGAATTAAGTCATTTCCCTCTTTCACATAATACAGGTTTATTAATAATTACTTTAATTAACCCAAATATTGAGTTTAATTATTGCAATATTCTCTGCCTCAGTTCACAGAAATCACTAAGCTAATCGATAGCTCATGCAAGTTAACCCTTGTCCTTAAATAATAGTTTCTTAGGATGGCAGAATATATTTAAATCTTCAGAATGAGGTTATAGATTCTGCTATTTACACATACTTCTTTTTAATACTGTTGTGTAGATTTCAACATGGATGCACCCCTTGGCAGAGGGCTAGCACAAAGCCTATGCACCGTTAAGTGGTAATTAAACCTTATAGTGGGACTTGGATGCTATACAGACTCTGAAGAGGCTTACATTTCAGCTGTCTTCAGTACACAGTTTTATGTTCGAAGGCAACTATAAATTCGTGGTACACAAGTTAAGTCATGTTCTGCATTATATAAAACTACTTGCAATTAAGCCCCACTGGGATATGGATTGAATCATAAGTATTTTACACTGTGCTAAATACATTCACCACATGAGGAGTCAGCATCCTTTTAGCTACCTCAGCTCTACAGTTATGCTCTAACAGTTTGCTCTTTGTAGCAAAGACAAGGCCAAAGGTACTGAGAAAGATGCAAATCTTCACATCTTAGATTATTAGGATCTTTGAAAAAATGTTTGAACTTTATGTTTCCCAGCAATCACTTGTGCTGTTTCCATTTTGCACTTCACTGTAGCTGGGTCAATTATATTAGGCTAGTCTATTTGGTCCATTTCCTTTCGAGTTCTCATACATGTGTGTGTATTTCCAACACTGCAGAGAAACCAATCCTGTTTTTATTTTTTAGATTTTGATTCATATTGAGTTTTTAAAAATGTTAGAAAACCTAAATTTTGCATCTGATCTACCGTACTTTCCAGTGTCACTTTAGAACTTTGGAGGAGATTTTCAAAGTAACAAAAGGAGAGAGATAATACCTAAATACCACTGACTTTCAACTGGAGTTAAGCACCTAACTGCAAATTCTCCCCTATTACCCATTTTAGAGAAAATGCAATATGCATTTCCCTAAACTCCTTTGGAATTACAGGATGTCTCAGGTGATCTTCTAATAAGATTAGGCATATTTCCATAAACTTCAGGAACATGAGTAGCATTTTGACCAAAGCTGACTTTAGCACAGCTATGTACCAATGAGTGTTGTCATGTGAAGCTGTTACTTAGGCACCACATTTTCCTAGTAATATTCTCAGCTGAGACTCCTCATGCCCTCTGCGTTTAACAAGAGAAAAGCACATTTATTTTTTCTATATCTGTGGCATGTATCAACAAGAAGTGTATAGGAACAAACACAAATATCTAATTGAGATTCAGTCAAGTGTTCTGATCAAATAATTATTAGATTTGAGGAATCCCGTTTTAAATTTTAAAGTATTTCTCAACTCAAGTTAGAGCTATGCTACAAACTAAGCCATACCTTCCTCACCCATATTACACATTAAGCCTTTAAGCAGTGGGGGTTATGTCAACTCCCAAGATCTAGAGTGATTGCATAAGCTTCATTCTGACATCTTCAAATGTCTATTTTTTACTTTGTTTCCACTCACATTGTGTGACATGGGAGTGACTAATCAGCTATGCTAGTGTCAGGGCACATAATACTGGGCAATAGCCAATCCATTCAGCAAGTCCTAAAGCAAGCAGCTAGCTAAAATCCATGAGAGTTGCATTGAGAGATTCACATTCAAATCAAACAAACAAGGCAAAATTCTAGTTTGATAATTACTCAGGCAGAACTACTCCAGTCTAGCAACCGCATGCCATTTAGAAGAGCAAACACTGTGTGAAGGAATCTAATAAAAATTAGTAATCATGAGAAAGGGATCACTTAAAATTAAAAGTCTTTTCAGTTCAGCATTCCCTTCAACAAAAGAACAGCTTGCATTTTCTTTTTTATTTAACATTGCTGGTCTCAGTGGTCAATTATTGGGCAGCCTGTCCATTTCAAAGCCATCCGAAAAAAATATTAAACCACAAAATGGAAGCAGGACAAAAAAGAATATTGAGATTTGAGGAATCATGGGCATGGGGGTTGGGGCTATGAGGGTTGGCTTTTTCTTAGTGTGGGATAGGGTGACCAGATAGCAAATGTAAAAAATCAGAACGGGGTGGGGGGTAATAGGCATCTATATAAGAAAAAAAAGAAAAGTCCAAATATCAGGGCTGTCCCTATAAAATCAGGACACCTGGTCACCCTATTGTGGAAGAATGTAATCAATACTTGCTATTACTTCAACTCATTTTCTTCAGTTCATGGTCAAATTTCTAGAGGAATAGTAGTTACGTTAGGTTGTTGTTATATACTGCCCTTTAGTCAAGTTTGTGTGTTTGCCAGTTTGTAATTTTGTGCAGAATTCAAACCTAAGATCTCACCTTCCAAGGCCCAAATGTGGAGCACAATATGTGAAAGACCACAAACAAAAGCATTCATGCAGAAGATTTTTAATGCTGTGGGATACTCTCAGAAATTTGGAAATAAATAATCATGAAACTTTACTTTTCAATAATAGAAATGAGGAGACATCAAATTGACATAGGACCTAGGGAAGAGAAGGGCTTGTACTCGCTACCACTTATGTCAATATAATTTATGGTGATCAGGTGTGTGAATAAACCACCCCATGAGAGACCTAAATGCTGGTGTGGGCAGTGCTATGTCAGAGCCCAGCCCTGCTCTGTCCAGTGTGCTAACCTCCCTCCACCTGAAAGGCACTCAGTCCTCCCTCCTCGAGCTCTAGAGAATAACTGACAGAGGCTGGGTCTACACTGATGGCGGCAAATTTGCCACCGTCACATCGATTGCTCTATATCAACTGAGCGGTCTGTATAGACGCGCCCAGTTGATCCAGGAAGCGATGAAGGAAAACCATCTCCGTAAGTGGAGTAGTGCTGCGCCGAAGGGAGCGCTGTTCCCTTTGACGCAGCACAGTATGGACGCTGCGTGGAGGTGATGCTGCAAAGTCGACGGGAGATACGCAAGTGATTTACGTCACTTATGTATCTCCTGTCGACCGCCGCCGAATCGCTAAGGTAAGTGTAGATCGGACCCCAGCTCTGCCCTGCAGTTTTTTTAATATGGGCCTGCTGGGCCCTGACTGGCTGCTCCTCGCAGCCTCTCTTTAATTGGTTGCTTCCTCCACAGTCTCCCTAGTGGTGTATTAATGCCTTCCCTGCCAGTGTGAGGCGGATGCCCCATCACAGCCACCAACATGCAACCGTCAGTGTAAAGCAGTTCCCGGGTCAACACTTTGATCACTTTGGTATTCGCACATAGATGAGAGAGATTAGTATCTTGCCAGTGCAAAAGCATAAAAAGACATCATTGGAAGAGCCATGACAGACTAGCATCACAGTGAACAATAGACCAAAAAAGCTAGGAGCGAGAACATATCATTACTTCACCCCATTCATGATTGAAAATGGGTCTGTTAGACCACCATCCACACTAAATCTTCCAACTATGTCTTTGTGCAATTGCTGAGCAATTTTAATAAATGTGTCTGGACACCCAAATTTAGCAAGCAGTTTCTAGAGGGCATTGCATCTGACCATGTTCAAAACTTGGTTCGATCAAGAAACACAATGTACAAAGTTGATGCTGTTTGTGACTTTTTTCCTATAAGTGTCCAGTAATGAAAATTATGTCAACAGTGCTCCACTGAGCATGAAAGCGGCCCTTGTCTCTGCTAAAAGTTTATTGATAATTTGGGCCAGGTGCTGGTTCAAGAAGATCCTTGCAAGAATCCTGCTGGCCACAGAAAGCAAGGGCATGCTGTATTAATTACCACAATAGCATTTTTTAGCCTTTACACTTACAGTGACAATGTTGGCATCTTTCAGTTGTCGCGACATGATTTTGTGAAGCCAGACATGTGGGAAGAATTCAAAAAGCTTGTCAATGAGAACATTTCCTCTGTGTTTGAAAACTTGGACTGGAATGGCATCAGAAAAAGGAAGCTGGTTAGTTTTCATTGCTTGGACAGCCTTCAACACCTCAGTGCATGTGAGTGGATCAGCAAATGCATTATATATACACAGGAATGTAGCATTTCTGTGAATATACCACAGGACTGCTGGAAGAGTGCTTTACCGTGTCACTGCAGAACAAGAACCTGAAATTTCTGTTGCAGTGCATTGGCTCAGCCCTGGGAACCTTGACAACAAAATATGCTTTTAGGAGCAGCAATAATGTTATTATATGTTTTCACATACGCTTCCCACTCCCAATTTGAATTTAGAGAATTAAAAGCTCTGACCAGGTTGTACTTAAGTGAGCAATCCACATAGGTTCAGTTATAGAATAGTTTTGGTAGAGTTGGAAACAGCAAATCTTGTCTGGAAAACCCAACCCCCAAGCAGATAAATATGAACAGCCACAGGTAAATATGTACTTTTTTAAAAGGTCTAGACTTTTAAAACCTGCAACTCTGAAGTTTCCAATGAACATTTTGAGAAGATCTATTTAGCTCTAAACTGAGCATCAACTTGGGACCCTCTAAGTCTCTTCTTCCCCTTTGACTTTATATAAACTAACATAAAAGTTGGAGTGTTATAATCATTACACAAGAATTCTTCTGCTCTACTCCATGCTGTTAAGGCCTTAAGAGTGTGCAGTTCTGTGCACCAAATTTCAGGAAAGATGTGGACAAATTGGAGAAAGTTCAGAGGAGAGCAACAAAAATGAATAAAAGTCTAGAAAACATGACCTATGAGGAAAGATTGTAGAAACTGGATTTGGTTAGCCTGGAAAAAAGACAACTGAGGGGGGACATGATACCAATTTTCAAGTATATAAAAAATTGTTACAAGGAGGAAGGTGATAAATTGTTCTCCTTAACCTCTGAGGATAGGACAAGAAGCAATGGGGTTTAAACTGCAGCAAGGGAAGTTTAGGTTGGACATTAGGAAAAGCTTCCTAACTGTCAGGGTATTTAAGCACTGGAATAAATTATCTAGACACATTGTTCAATCTCCATCATTGGTGGTTTTAAGAACAAGTTAGACAAACACCTGTCAAGTATGATCTAGTCATTACTCAGTCTTGCGTTGAGAGCAGGGGACTGGATTAAATGACTTCTCAAGGTCCCTTCCAGTCCTACACTTCTATGATTCTATGAAAATTGGGCCTGAAGTTTTGGTATCAATTATATTTCTTCATACATACCTTCTACTTGTATTATTGTATGATTGCAAAGACTGTTACTGCAACCTTAAATCTGCACAGTTTAAAAAGGTCAAGAACTGCAGTTTTTGGTTGGAGTCTACTCAAAAAACCTTCAGGGATCAGATTTTCGAAATCATTTTACTTTGGCCTAACTGTGCTCCCATTGACTTCAATGGAAGCAGAGTTAGGCCAACACAGTGCTTTTGAAAATCCCGTACTAAGCATTTACTGAGCATATTCAGAACTTTATTATCCAGTTGCTACTTAAACAGTCAAGTTCTATTTTAAAATTTGGATATGCTTAAAAATAAGCACTATTTACAGGTCAAATTTCCAGGTTCAGCCATCTGTGTTGTGTAAGAGCAAAAAGTTTTTAAAAAAAAAGTGAACTTTTTTTTAAACTGAGAGAAAGGTACAAACATATGGGTGAAAAAGTCAGAGACAAGCATAAAGAATATCATGCATATTAAAAATAATTTTTAGAGGTTCGAGTGAGAACATGGAGTTAGGACTGCAAATCTGCTTGTATTATAACTATATGGTGTTCAGGCCCATGCGAATTCTAGTCAGTTATAAACACATACGCTATGTCACCACACAATTTTATTGTAAGTTTCATGATATTTGGAGTTTTTCTTAAAGACCAGCTCCAGCAGTCATGTTATTACAAAATAACCTCCACTTTCATTTCAAGACCTTATGGTTGCAGAGAAAAGCTTGAAATCAGGAACATTAAAGGGTCAAAATGCAGAAAACAAAAATATAGATTCTTTTCAATTTAAGTCTCATGATTTTTAAGCTACTCATGATTTTTGGAGCTGAGACTCATTTTTTAATACTTAGGTTTAGCAATGCTGCATGCATATGGGAGAGTGCAGGAAAAATATCTAGAACCTTCATAAAAAGTGAATTGGATATATTAATGTTTTTACACAGAGACAGTCACTCACCTGTCATTCAACAGAATATTGCAAAGCACAAATAATGCTATGAGTAACTAGTCAACTTCAAAAATTATTTAGAATCTATGTCTATAGACAAGATATGCCTCTGTTTCTCTTGAGATGAGCACAAGGTAAAATGAAGAAAGCTAAAGAATTAAATTTACTTCTGCATTCAAGAGTCAGATGCCATTGGTATCATTCCTAGTTAATAGAAAAAAGCCTGACAAAGAACCTCTGAATAAGGCCATGAAGAAGGGGTGGGAATGGGGAAAAGGAAGTTGAAGTGCCCTGTACTTCATATGTTCAAAAGTGTGGGAAGGAGAAAGAGAGGCTGCCAATGTTACTGATGCTAGTCTAAAGAAGACATGCTCACCAAGTTTTCATCATCAAGCTAACCTGAGCAGATCTTAAAAGGATGTCAGTCTAAAGTGAATCTAATTTATAGAAAGATACAAATTTTTTAGTCTTGAATCCGAGATCCTTAAGAAGGATCTGTGGGGGGCAGATAACATCAATTGAGTCTTACCATCCAGTTGTGAGGTTCATAAGGTATCCTGCTAACTAGTTATTGTAAGTCACTGCAAGATTACATACATAATTCATTTTCATCCATCAGTCTGCTATATTTTTAGTCTTTTACTGTATGCATTTCATTGTTCACTTGCACTTAGCTGGCATTTTCTATTGCTCTCTTAGATTCCTTAGTTAGAGCATTCTATTACATTAACTTGGCAGAAAATTTCAAATGACTAATTAGTTATGGCACATAAAAGAACCACAATTGAATCTATGGGAACTTGAAATTAGCTGCTTGGTAGGCCATTTTGACAGTTTGTTCCAGACATTCTTCTCCACTCCTCCCCCACCTGATTACACTACCATTATTAGTTAATCAGCAAATCTGTTTTGCTACACAGTAGCTGCTTGCTATTGTCTAGACTGGAAAAAAGTTCTGAAATCTGTTCCGAGTACTGTTGCCACTTTTAATGGCATGTTTGTATTATGTATTATCCTCTTCACTATGTAACTAGTGTATAAATCAATGTGTAATTACAATGCTGCAACAGAGAACAGGGTTTTTCCACTTAAGAGAGGAAAGACTCATTTTCTTTTTGAAGTACTCTTTTTTATTTATTGGAGTGGGAGGGATTTCAAAAGCACTTCAGTCGCTACTTAGCCTAAGTCCCAAAGACTTCTTAGCCCAACTCTTTGGACTTAGATGCTTTTGAAAATTTTAGCCATGGGCTATACAATCCTTCCCACCTGCCCTACTGGTTCTACAGTTAATATTGCAAAAGCTGAAGTATAGTCTTTAGAAAAGGCCATCATTATTAAGAATAATTGTACTGCTTAACTCGAATAGTAAAAGCTGTTAGCAATGCTAAACACATACTTCAGTAATCTGTGACAAAACCACGCAATTCTGTCATTTTAAGGGAACCGTTTCAAAGGGTGATGACTGAAAATTTAGAAGACTGAAATTTAACTGGGACCTAGTGTTTTGTGCAAGGTTGGATGCTTTGGAATTGATGGTACCCATTTCTGTAAGCAGCTCCATCTAGGGGAGGTCTCTCTGCACAGACAGAGCCCCATCGATGTCACTGAGGTCTCCCCGGACTGGGCAGCTTTGCAGGATTGGGGCCAATGTTACTGGTTCAGAAAATAGGTGGATAATAGAATCTGCTCTCAGGAAAGGATAAGGCAGGAGTGAGTTACTGGCTTGGGCCCTGTCAATGACATCTCCTTCCAGTTAGTGTAATAAGGATGCTAGCTGAGGCCAACAGGCGCACAAAGAGATCCAGAAGACTTGATTTGTCAGGTTCAGTAACTGAATTATGAACTGGTGAACTAGAAATACTAGTTCAAAGACACCACAACTGGTTTTCCTTTATTAAACTCTAGATTTAACAGATTTACCAAAAGGTCACCAGGATATTGCATACCAGCATGTCATGTCCACAGTTACTATGCAGGATCCTCACAAGGTTGGGGATATGCTCTGACAAGAGGACCCAAATGCCAATGCAGTACCTAGATGAAGACCAAGATCTGCTGCCTGCAATCTACTAGCCAAAGAAAAGAAATTTGACAACTCTAGAGAGTTACTTTCCTGTTGTAGAACCAGGGTGCACATTTCAGAGTTATACTGACAAATATTGTGAATTACCACACTGCCTCAGCAAACGTCTCAGCAAGATGCTGTAAAGCGACATCAGACAGACAATTTCAGGTGAAGATAAAGGGTCAAGCCAGAGTCCGGGTTTAAAAAGTACGTGTACCTAAAGCCTTCAGCATGAGGCCACTTCTCACATGACCTCATAAAGATACAAGTCATGGTGTGTGGAATATTACAGTGCAGGACAGTAAAATTAAAACCCTGATTTCATTTGCAGTCTGTACTTTCTCTTGGAAAATAAATAGTGGTCTGAGCTAGAAAAACAAAGCCCAATCCTCCTTCATATAACATGACTAAGCTATTGGCAGATCTGCTAATAAAAAGAATTAGGTGCTGATGGAGAGTAGTTTTTGTCACAGACATGTTTTGTATTTTAATCAATGGAACTGCAAGACCACGGCTCAGATTAGATTTACTAGGAAAGAAAGTTTTCCATTATCTTTAAAGGGCATTTAGATTTCATAAAAACGTAACAAAGCTACTGGGCTGGAAGACTTCGTTCCCTCTCTGCATAGCAAGCTCAGTGTGGGAATGGCACAGCAAGCTTCCTCAAGTTATCCTGCCATTGCGCCTCAAACCTGCCCTGAAGGTACTAACCTTAGGAGTAGAGCAAAGTTAATTCTGCATTCCTATGCAGTCCTTGGCCTCTCTGTCTAGAAGTTGAAACATACTAGTTGCTATGTACACACCTGTTGATCAGGAATGGGCTGAGAGCAACAGGGTGTGTCACAAATATCCAAAGAACTATTGGCTGTTACTTTCCAGCTACACCCTAACCAGCCAGGATTACCAATAACTAATAATGCAAATTTGAAAGGTTCCATATCTCACCACTCATCCCTTCACAGAGATGAGACAGGATCACTCTTAAAGACCATTTATTCAGTTTTACAGGCAGAACATCCAGTCACAGACTAAAACATACATTCCATGCTGAAACAATGGTCACTAGACTAAACCATTTCTTCAGTCTTAGTGCCTGTATATATTCAAGCTTTGTATGTATGTATTTTATGTATCCTGCTCCATGAACTACTGGCAGGTCTCCACAGAGTGAAGCAAAACTAATCCTTATCAGATACTTAAGTGCTAAGGTGGGTATTGTAGGTCCATGTGGTCTCCCCTCCCCACTGGATGATTTCTGTGTAACTCACAGCATATGAAAAGCCTGCCTCTCTTCTGCCCGCACCAAACAGTCTAATTTTACATTCACTTTGCAATGGCATAAGTCCCTATACAAAGGCAATGGAAAGTTCAGTACGTGGAGAGTCCCCTCCATCCATGGATCCAAGTGCGATAATGGCGCCATTGTGCTAGGCACTGCACAAACACATAGTACGGCAGTTCCCTGACCTAGACAGTTTACAATTAAAATAGCTGGATGAGAAACATGCAACAGTTTAAACACTGAAGGCATTATTAATCTTGTAGACTGGTGTGTAGCACTTCCGGCATTGGGGAAAAAGCACTCTGAGGTCCTAGGAGTGTTTGTTTCAGCACTGGCAATATTAAATACATTAATCTGCCTCTTTAAGGAGGTTGGCTGTTGAATTACTTTTATTGGCAAATGAGGCAATGAGGTGGCATGAATCAGTAACACAAGAACAAGCACCTCTTCTAGGAAAAAAGACATTAGGTGTAAGTCTGCAGCAGAGTTCAGAGGAAGCTAGAGTATGCATGTTCAGTCCTATTAATGGCAATGGTGTAACTAACAACATTATGCATTCGGTTTTAGATTTTCTAGCTGCCTGAGGATTTAGGATACCCAGTTCCCATTAGAGTTAATGGAAAATAGGTATAAAAATGCTTTACATCATTTAAAAAATTTTCAGTCTTAATTTCCTCATAGCATTTAAATTAAAGAACATTAGACATAAATTAAATTACTTTAAACTAATAATTTGGCAACAGGATTTGTTCGAGAAGTTTTTTCTTTAAAGAGCATCTGAGATTAAGTTTTACCGAAATTAACGATACTGATATAGTTATTCTGGTATAACTGTGCTTACAAAGGTAGGGTTACATCAGTTTAGTTTTATATAGGTTTCTACAGTAAAATGAGTACAAGAACTATGTGTAGATCAGCAAACCCTCATGCAGTATGCGTTCTTGATAAAAGCCACAGTTTTTCCCTTATTTGCTACACTTGCCATAATCACATTTTGGCTCAAAATATCCTTCTATTTCATTTACAGCTTACATTTATTGACAAACTTCCTGCGCATTTCTGGTTTGTATTTTAGAACCAGCCATAGTACGTCTGATATTTTCCCATCTTTTCAGCATTTCCTGCTTCACCGTTTTGTTCTATTCTTACCCTCGCACCTCCAACATTCCTTATGGAAGGACTAATCCCACCTTTTAATCATAGCTGATTTAAGAGTATAGCTGCAGCTATCCATTGTCCAGGACAGTTTTAAAAAAAAATCTGTTCTTAAGAGTTTAAGTTCAAGAATCATGCTAACGGCTAATCAGGATGGCACACAAACAGCATACAACTCAGTCTTATTAACAGAGTTCAGACAATGTGCACTGCTAAAAATAAAGAAAGAGCAAATGCATCGATATACAGTGCTACATAATATTTTGTTGCAATGAGCTAAATGTGGACACTAGTCAGTTTGAATACAAGATCTTCCCCAGAGGAGCTTGTTGTGATATTGTAAGCTTGTTTCTATGGCCAAAAATACAACATTAAGTGTAAAAGGAGAAAGCTGAGAAAGGATACATACAATACAAGCCTTTTGTATTATCTTTGGACGTACATGGATGTAAAGGAATTCTGCTTCAAGTACTTAAACAAGATACGCTCAGCTATGCCTCCTTCATTCCCACATGATCCAGTACCCAGTGTGACCTAGAATCCAGAAGATACTCTGATTTTTCACTGCAGGAACATAATGGGCCAGATTCCCAGCCTGTGTATATCAGCATGTTGATTATTGATTTACACCAGCAAGATCTGGCCTCCTATTTCTACTTTGTTCATCAGGGTCAGTCTGACTAAGAGGAGCACAAGTGTACATGAAAACTCACAACCACCTATTTGAGAGGGAGTAACAGGATAGGTAATGACAGCCCCTTGCTCCTGTGGTGGCATTTCAATTCTTAAGCGATAACATACGCAATACTTGGCTAATGCGCTGGACAGTTAACTACATTTCTGACTGATAAAGGGCAGCTCAGTCCTCCTGAAGAGCTCTATATCAGACTAATTTCACTTAAACTACGCCCCATTGATTAAATACGTTCCCAAGAAACTTAAACCATTTTCTTTACCAGGTTTTTATTGTTGTTGGAACAGCATTCAGCACTAGAGCTATGTGGAAGACAGTTCCTTTTCAAGTCAACTTTTGAATTCAAAATTTGCTTTCGTCCTACATTGGAACAAAAACAAAACACCATTTTTGTGAAAATGCTCACAGGCAGTTTTGTCAAATTCTCTGTTTTTAGATCAACACATGAGCTTTTCAATTTGGGAAATTATGAGGAGTTTTGGGACTGTCTGGTCTCTTCTGAGGAGACACAGTTATGCGTGCTGTGTAGCCTGATGGTCAGGCACTTGGCCTGGGGTATGGCAGACCCATCTTCAAATCCCTTACTGATTCAGCATGATCTGGGATGAAAAAATTTGCTCCAACTGAGACAGAGAAAGTACTTGAGCCTGGTTTTCCTGCATCCCAAGGTAGTGCCCTAACCATCAGAGTACAGTGGGGGTGAGAGAGTCTCTTTCTCATCAGAAGTGACCAACGAGCTTTGGATCCAAAATAATTCTTCTCAACGAAGGCTGTCAAAACCGATACGTCTCCACAAAACATTTAAGGTTTGACTAGATTACATTTTATTGAAACTGTTCCAACCAGCTCTATTCAGCACAGTAATCTTTGGGGCATCCCACAATAACCCAGCAGTTTACAGATAAGCTGAACTTCCCCATCCATAACAGTATGATTGGAAGAAGAAAAAAACATATCAACCCAAACACCTTCTCCTCCCTGCCAATGCACATTGCTTGAGAGACTGGGCCACAAGCTGGTCTTACTACCATATCTTGAGGCCCCACAAACATATCCTATCCATCTGAGGGGCTCCCTTCTCTGCTGCCTTAGCTGATTTTTTGAGATCATCTTATTAAGGCCTTCACTGTAATTTTGGAGGAAAAAACCCATGTCAACATCATTGCAGTTCTGGGCACAATGTCGGTTAGCTTTTGCCGCTGTAGACTGCAATAGGGGTCTCGCAAGATTATAGGGATCCTATATCCATGGTGATTTTTAATAAGAAATTCTTTTGCAGTAGGCTATATTGAGACACAAGGAACAGACTTTAGTGATGATATTTGCAAAAATTTATCTCCCAGGAAACAGGATATTTCTGGTTATTGATGTGACCCACACCCAAATACCATAGGGTGGTATTTGGTTCTGGTAATTGAGACCCGACCTCTCTCCCCCCGCAAAATACGAAGAAGAGTAGGTTGTGAATAGATTTGTGGTCTTACTTGGGGCTAATCTCGATTGAAATTCCTACCCAAATTGAAAGTTATGAACTGGATCTTCTTCTGGCAGGAGGTAAATGTATAATCCCACTGTTTGGCTCTTTCCTACTGCAGGATTTTGTCCACGATTCATGACTATGCTAAGAATGGACTCTAGTCATCATGCATCCTCCTGTTCGCTTCAGTAAATTGTTTATAGTTTCTTATGCCAAGACTTGAGAGACTCATTCTGTAAACAGTAGTATCATCAACATCAGCCTCATTCTTCACTCATCACATAGTTCTTACTATGTTACACTTTGATAGAGTAAAATTTATGTTACATCTCTTCCCCCCACCCCTCGCCCTTTGTTCTGACAAGGATAGTGTCATAAAACGTACATTTTGTTTTGCCACAGTTCTTGAGTGAGGGAGGGATAGCAATGCCATGGCATCCTGTATTTGAGACAGCAACAGTATAACACAGGACACCATCTAAACATTAAATTCTATTTAAGTCACATTTAAATTTTATTCTGACAAAACTTCTTATAGTAACCTGGGCATTTCTGAAAGATTTATTTTTCAAGCACTTGTGTATATATTTACCACTGGGTTAGAAAATTACATATTTAGGGAGTATTTTCTTCTTCCATCTCCACCACTTCCTTTATTTCTTGCAGTTGACATTTAGCTTTCTGGAAAACAAGCAATTGTTCTTAGGATTTATTTCGTTATGCCACTGTGTGTGTCCAGGTAGTTATATAGTATTTGTCACTATACTATGTGAGTACCTATGTCACTCTGTGACAAAACTCTCTGATGGCATGAATATATTAAGCTGTAATAGTAAAGCTACTTCTGATTGTTCCATTTTTATTTTGTTTCCCAGTTCTATAGCTAGAAAAGATATGGGAACCAAAAAAGCCAGTATGGACAGAGCTTGCTGCTGACAAAGGTGCATTTGGATGAAAGGCCAAGCGTACAGGGGAAAGGGACTGATTTGTCTTGGGAAGGAGTCTGAGTGAGATATAATCTTAAGAGTTTTAGAGCTTCAAGCTCCAAAAGCACAAGTCCACAGTGGACAAGCTTCTGGAAAAGGACTCTGTCTATGACAAATCAAATATTGATGTTTCAGATCTCTTTGCAGCTTCCATTAGCAATGCTCCCACAGCAACAAGAAAAGCCAACATCTATGTCAACTAAAGATTCACAATATTTTGACCTGTATTTCCCCCAATTACAGAGAAAGATAAATTTAGATATGAACCCTTTTTCTTTAGTTAGTGAAATTATTCTAAAGGACTAATAATCCCACTGTTTCTAACTACAGTACTGTATTAGAAAACCAGCTCTTCCTCTTACATACCCACCCGCTCTCCTATGGAGTAAACAAGTTGCCTCCCCCTATGATTTCACTTTCCACACCAACTGGAGACTGGTTAGTTTTGTTTAGGGGTGGCTATTGTCTCACGGGTGGAGAGTGGTTACCAACAGGCAATAGGCCTGTGGCTTCTGGTAGTCCAAGCTCTTTTCAGGTCACATCATTCCAATTCCAGTCCAAATCAACAGTAGTGCTTCCCACTACAGGCTATGCCTGACTGATTCCCCATTGTGTTATACAGTGTTTATTTTAGCTCACTGGGCTGGGTGACTCAATCAATCAAGCTGCAGAAGAAATAACTACCACACAGTACCCCTTCTTTGCGGGGGAAGAGGGGAGGTAAATTAATCCTTCTTATATTCCTGTCTGTTTCTCCCCTTTCCCCATGCTCTTCTCCCAAAATCATTCCCAGAAAATGCTTCTCAGAATATTTACAATTTTTATGGGCAATTTTGTGTTTCTCCCTTCAAATATGCTTATTTCCAACAATGACTAAGAAAGCAAGATGGGCCTCATCAAATATTTTGCCAAACACAGAATAAATTGTCTCAAATTGCTTGGCTTGTGAGTCAGCTAACTGGGTAATATTTGGCAAGCCACGGGTACAGTTTCCATATATACTGCTCAACAGCAGTAAGATTCAACTTCAACATATTGTAATGGATTCTGATTTAGGGCCCCATCCAATTCCTACTGTGGTCAATGGGAGTCTATCAGTTTCAGTAGGATTTAGCCTGGTTCTTAAGGCCTTCAGTCCTGAAACATAAATACATATCTTAATACTATCGACTTCAAAAGGGATTTTAGTCACTGATTTTTAGGCCCTGCACAAGATGTTACAGGATCAGGGCCTAAAAATCAGCTGTTGAGGATATTGACAAATAACCTACTTTTCATAAACAATCAAATTACACCTTCACATCAAATATTAAACAAAAAAAAATTCAGTAGACTTCTTCAGTATAACAATACTTGACAATTACTTAACAATAAATGGATTACTCCACACCTTACTCTCTACGTATTATAGAGCAGAGGTAGGATTTCAAATTATTCTGTGAACACAGATTAGCAGTAACCTTGAAGAAAAGTTTAATGTGTGTAAAAAAAAAAATCCTCAGTAAAAAAAGAACTCTCAGAAGTATGCTTATGACATTCCAGGAACGTAGCAGAAGCTAACTGTATATATTAAAGTATTACTAACACAACAACAATTTGTGCAAGTTCATAGACCTACGTGTGGGACAAATGTTTAACAATTACATTGATATCACTAACTTTGGGTCGTGTGGATACATGAAGGATTTATATATCAAGTATTGCACATCAAGTGAATTTGCTGTAGAAAAAGCCTTTCTATCTCTACTCCTTTGGCAACAGTGATAATGCTTGAAGAAGATGTTTGATTGACATCACCAAAATCTTCCGTTCCTGCACAGAACAGGTACAGCATTGATCGTGGCTGTGCAAACTTCCCTCTCATCAAGGCAGCATTAAAATCAAGAAGGGCTTTCCTATTGACTTCCCCATGAACTTTGGATCAGGCCCCAACTAGGCTTCATCTTGCTGTCCTGGATACACCCTAGGTGAGAAGATCACATAGACTGAGTTTAGGCTAAGTTTTTTATCCTTCAGAGAGGATGAGGGCAAGATTGCCAATTAGTATTGGTTCTGAGTCAGATCCCTTATGACCCAAAGCTTAATAGTTTCTAAGAACCCAGTATTACCATGGAATCAGAACTTGTGTGCTTGATTTAAAACGTTATGTTAACATACAAGTGTTTTCAGTAAAAGACACAGTATCTGCCTTGCCTATGCCAATTATTCATCCCCTCCTATTCTGCCACAAACAGACTACTTCCCATTGTTTCCCATTCCAAGTCTGCCTCACCTTACAATTTATACAAGGATCCTGTTATGCAGGAAGGTAAGAATGTTATCTTTCAAGTTTGCACATAAGTGAAATTCTGAAGGGCTTTTTAAGGTGTCTGTGTGATTTCAAGCACCAAGGAGTTAAGGGAGAGTCAAAGTTAAAATAAACGCACAAACAATAGCACTTCAGTCCTACCTTCAACCTGGTTTCAAGAAGATAATTAGAATAATCAGATTGTGGGGTAGAAATGTTATTAGAGACAAGACATTTTAAATCACTGTCTTTCCTAGCATTGCAACATGGCTACCTCTTGTTCATTCCCCCAAGCATAAAGAGGAGAAAGTCACAGCCAAATGCCTGTTCAGAGAAATAATGTAGTATTGGACCAGTGAGACTGGATGTCTGTGAAGAAATCCTACAGTATATTTGTGGTTTCTGCTATGTGGCTGTATACAAATGCAAACTAATTGTAAAGTGGTAAAGGAAGCTCAAGTTGATAGTGTTCACTACATACTGAGAAAAAAAAATAAATGCAAGTTAAAGAAAAATTTTGAAACCTGAGGGCACTACTGGATTTTAGATTTAAATAATTTCATAGATGGCCTAACCAGGGTGATATTCTTGACATTTCATTTAACCCAACCAGTTTTTTTTTCATAAACCACATTAATAAACAAGCCCTAACACTTTAAAAAAAAAACCCATATTAGCCCAGCACTTTTAAAGAGAGGTCTAACAGACTCATGGAGGTCGTTTGGTAATAATTAATCCTAATGTTGTACTACCATTCAAGTACTGCAGTACATACATATCTGTTTAAGGAACGGACCTGTAAAGTCACATTTCTACAGCTCCCACACATCTGCAAACACACAATCACCATGGACTCTTGACAAATTGAAGTAAACTACACTAGATGGGATGCTTTTATATCAACTCGATTTGGTGCACATTACACGTTTCTACCCACAAACAGATACAGCTTCCTAAGTGCCTAACCTTTCTAAGTGGACTCCAAAAAAGTGGAAATAACTGTCAGAGTCCAAGCAGTGAGGATTCTGGTGCTAGTAACAAAAAAAGTACAAGTATTTTTCAGACCAAGATCAAGAAGTTTAATATGGTCTTTAAACAAGTATACAGGTGACATTTCATGCGTTACTGCGCTGTGAAAGCATAAAGAAGTAGAAGGGGAAGATTCAGAAGTTAGTGAGCTGTGCTTAGTGAGTCCTCGGAGAAAGTAAGCTGCAGCACTGGTAGCATATTCTCAGTTTTTCCCATGAGTATATCTGAGAAGAGGGACCCAGCTAAATGACAAACATTACTTTTTCTTCCATAGTTCCATGAAATTTACAGCCTTCAGTAATTAAAAATCAATCATATAAACAATTAAGTTAAATTCTCAGTACCTTGTCTGGCTCAGCTTTGGTTGGCACTGGTGTTGGCAAAGACAGACCTTGAAATCTCATGAAACATAAACCAATCCCAGACTGCAAAAGAACACAGGCTTCACTCCCACACACTTGTCATATCAAAAAAAAAAAAAAAAAAAAGGTAAGGGCAGCAGCAGAAGATGGCTATTTCTACCTGATTGGCCAGCCATGTTGTAAGCAACTGACAATAGACGTGTGAAAGTGAAAAACATTTCAGCTTTGGACTGTGGACTGTTAAGGCTGCTAGGAGAAGGGAATGGCAATGTTATTTCTTCTTAATACTAAGATGAAAACCGACACTCCTGTGTATATTGATTTCCAAAGCAAAGACAAGTGATAAAAGATAACCAAAAGATAAGTGAATAAATCATAAAGTCCAAGCACCCTAGAAAGAAAAGATCATAAAGAAATCAATTGTTATACACAGACACATATAGAAGTAAAAGTAACTCCAGAGATATTAACTTCAAGTTACCACACTTGCAAAGGCACCAATCTTATTTAAGCCAATTGCTACTTTTGCTCCACCACAGTTAATAGCAGGCAAGATCTAGGAGCATGTTTTTTCCATTCTACAGTAAATCTATTCTGTAAAATTTGATCCTCTGGTCTTTGAAATAAATTTGTGAAGGCTCCTTCTCCATCTGAGTTGTGCATTCCCAGCAGAATTAACGGTTTGGGGAAAGATTTAAGCTTTCTCTCAGTCACATGCTAGCTGCTCTTGCCTCCCACAGTGCAGAGTCAAAGCAACAGCAGCCGGAAAGCAAGAGAAAGAATTTATAACTGCTTGGCAATCTAGTCCAGACTGAAGTACTTAGTAGCTGGAGCCAGGCTTGTGTTTGGCATCCCTGATCTACTATAATAAATACAACTATTAGTGCTTCCACTGACATAGCATGAGCTAGTAAGACAGTCTTGTTTTCCAGGCTAGGACACCAAATCCACTCCAACACTAGTCATTACACATTTGCAAAGCATCTCCAAAATTAAGGCTCCACTATTCTACTACTGTCACACTCCAGCTTCCAAATGGAAGCTTACAAATTTGTTAGATGGGGGTCAAAGTAATCAAGTAGCAAATAAGGCAGTTTATGACTTTGGTACAGCTGCCATTCAACAGGAGAATAAATGTCAACAGAAAGGTTTTGTAAGAAATGTCTGCAAATCAAAGATTCAGCATGGGAGATTAGGCCACAAATCCATATCCTAACAGAAGGAACAAATGGTTTATAGTAGGTTGCAACTTCTAAGTGCACTCAGCAGACACTTCAGGTGACTCAAGCATTTGAACCCTCTCTCACATACAGTACTGGGGCTTAACTCATGAAAACTCAGGGAGTGGAACCCAAGGCTGAGAACAGGAGTCCACGTGCCAGTCGGAACACCACTCAAATCTGGCTGGGCTGCCTGCTCATCATGCCAGCCTGAAACACCACCCAGCTCTTGTTACGGCATCTCCTTTGTTTGAAGTGTGTTCTACCCTTGTGCTGGAGGGGGCCAGAACCTGATTGACTCTCAGCTCCCAATCAGCTGATTGAGTAGCCAATAACTGGAGCTGGATTGGCATTAGCAGAGTCTAAGCCTGTATTGATAAGGAAGAAGAGCTGAGAAGAACAATATGAAACAGCATCAGCTTTGCTAAAAAACTGTCCCCCCCGCAGCAACAGGCTAGGTTACTCATGTTTCTCTAACATGTTATTCATCAGAAAAGCTTACACAATTCTGCAAACTTGAGTTCTCTGATCCAGATTTCTTATGGGAGTAGTAACAAATTGAAGAGCAATAAGCTAATAATACAAACACAGCTTACATTCATTTTATCTTGAGGAAGCCAGCCAAGCTGCCTTGATCAAGCTGAGGTATTTTCATTCTAACAGCTCTATATTCTTCTCTTTGCTCTAGTTTCTTGTGTGCACTGAAAAAAGAGAAAGTCCTTTTTTTAAAAAAAAAAGGTCAGTTAGATCCAAAATTTGAAGGGCAATTGAACCACTCTCTGCAAACAAAGTTTTTGAGGAAAAAAATATATTGATACCTGACAAAAGGGTGGATAAAACGTATGATTGTTTTTAAATGTTTGAATCATTTTTTAAATTTTATTTAAGTTAAATATAGATTTAAGAATAAACCTATTTAAAGTAAATTTGAAATTGACAACATATGTTACAGCCTAAAGTTATTGTAATCTATTAAAATAATTTAGATTAAATCCAAAAATAATATTAAGCAGTACATGTTTGCTGCCAAGTTTTAAAGAAAGTCAGATCACTGAACTGGTGGCAGTTACTGGCTAAGCACCAAAACAGTTTTTAGAAGTGCTAAGTCAATTTTAGACATCAGTAACCTGTTCTGTAGGTGCAGAGAGAATAGTTTTTCATTTCAGTTTAGTTGTAAAGTTGAAAAACCAATTGGGAGTTGAAAAAATAGAAAAGAGTCTTTTCTTTTTCCAATCTGTGACTAAAAGCTTAGGTATGAGAAGTTGAGATCTACTAGTTTGAATGACATGGTGACCAGAAACAATCAGTACAATTTACTAACTACAGATAACATGCAAAACATGTTTAGATAACTTTTTTTCCCTCCTGTATCCAGCACATTTAATGTATTTGTATTTAATATTTAAAAATTTAAATTCTGACTTTGTGCATTTTAATTTCCATCCAAATAGATCTTGACACAAATAACCATTAAAAAAAAAAAAAAGTTAACCATCTGGTAAAGAAAAAATATATCATTTGCCATATAAAAACTGAGAATCTGAATAAATATAAATTAAGCTATATAATTGCTTAAATAAAACGTGTACAGATAAGTATATCCTCCTAATTAGCAAAAAGAAGCACCAAATGTAGTATAAAGGCTACATTTTAGTTGCAAATTAACATATTTTAAAGATTCCAAACCAGTAAGAATCAGCCTTTCCTTTATACTAAAAAGTACAAATAAAACACACAATTAAAACTGACTTAAATCAGGTTTTTCTGCTTCCTGATTTAAATCGTGATTAAAATTTATTATTTAAAATCATTTTGATTTATATCAATCCACCCTGCTTGACAATGACAACTGCAGCAAGGGGTTTGGTTAAAAAAAGGAAAATGACTAGAGTTTGAGATCTTGGTGGTGTCAGTCATTCCTGAGGCAAAATTTCAGTGTCCTACCCTCCCATCCACAAAAGAGAGGCTCCTTAAATAGGGGGGCATGTGAGGAGGTACAGCAAGCCTTCTGATGATTCTATGTTTATGGTAGAAGTGGGGAACCAAGTTCCAGGTCACACAACACCATACTCAGGTTTGAACCAACCACCCCTCCATTATGAGTAAGAGTGGCACTGCAACCTGGTGCACTGTGGTCACACCACCATCAGGTCTGGCCCAGCTTCCCCAAGCAGAATGTGATACCCTAGACAGCTGCCTAGTTTGCTTATAGGTAGAGTGGCTCCTGTTCCGGATGATGGAAAATGAAAGCCAAGATGAAAAAAGAGAGGTCTGCTGTGACAAATGTCCTCTTGGGGGAAAAAAAAGATGCCCTTGGAAAAGAGACTGTGACTGACAAAGTGGAGTTAAATGATACCTAAAACCTAGTTTCCTGTTAGAATTTTATATCACAAATATAAACTGAACTATAAAAATTATAACAACTGCATGCAGCAGAATAAGGATGAGAGAATTCAGGTTTCATTATAAGTCACTGAAACTAAATTGCTTAAGTTCTATTTTATATATTCAAGCTTACAGTGTCTGACCCAGGATTTGGGGCATATAATGAAATGTATACAAAAGAATTTTCCTCTAAATATTTAAAAACAAGGTATTTACAAATTAAAACTCCAATAAGGGAGTTAATCCAAATCCTATAGAGGATTTGAAACTCTTGCTCTGAGGTATGCATTTAGAAAATAATTAACTATAAATAGAAAAAAAAAAAAACAACCAGGGAGTTAACTGACTCATAGGAGAATTTCAACAAGACTCAGCTGACTAAGTGGCCACCAGCCAATTAACAGGAGCAGCTCCTAGTTCCAGGATATTCTGCAGTTGTTAAGGCATTTAATTGTATGCCTACCAAGTAACAGTACATTATTACATCTTCAGGTATGGGAAGGTGCGATGCAGTAGGACTTAACACATGTAAGCAAGTATTATAAAGTAACTAAAGTGACAAGAACCCTAAGTGTAAATATTTTCTGAATGCCTGTGCACAATGAAGTAGCAATCAGATGCACAAATCCCAACTCAGTTCTTTCACCCTAGTGAATGTTTAACCTGATTCTACTAGAGTTATACATTCTTTAAAGATGGTATTTCAGTCACCACTACAATATGGTGTTTCTGAAATAAAGTCAGAATTTTAGTTTCAGCATTTTTTTGTGCCAAAGCCTTAAAGAAAACACAATCTTAAACACATATTGGTTCATTTACAGACTCAAGACCTTGGCATGCAGGCATACCTGGCAATCATTTAGTGACTAGACAGTAGCAAATAAGTTTATGAACACAAAGGCCAATGACTCAACACCAATATCTACACTTTGGACATCTGACTTGCATGCTACTGAATTTCTAGTGGGTCAGTGACCCGCAACTACATAAACAATGGAAACAAAAAAGTTTTAAAAATATACAATCTCACCCCAAGGGACTCCATTAACACTATAATATTGTGTTGTATATAAAAATCAAGAAGAGGCCAATGTAAGGCTGGGTCTACACTGACGGTGGCAAATTTGCCGCCGTCAGATTGATTGCTCTGGATTGAGTGAGCGATCTGTGTAGGCCCACTCAGTCAATCCAGCAAGCGATGCAGGAAAACCACCCCAGTAAGTGGCATAGCGCTGAGTTCACTTCGACGCAGTGCAGCATGGATGCCGCGCGGAGGAGATGACGCACAGTCGACAGGAGATACTCAAGTTATTTATGTCACTTGCAGATCTCCCATCGACTGCCGCCGAATCGCAAAGGTAAGTGTAGACCGGGCCTAAGCAAAGTAGGCTAAGCTTGTTCAGAGGAACGCCTACATCAGATTTCACAGTTGCTGGCTTCAGTTAACTTACTTTATATATGTCAGATCATTCCCCCAATTTTTTTTTAAGTGAATTGTTTTTATACTGAATTGTAATAAGGTCTTTGGAGGGCTGGGTGACCTAGTGGTTGGTGCCAATAGCAAGGGCAGTGGTAGGCAAGCCAGGGCCTACCTACTCCTCTAGGATCCAATCCATGACCCTAGGAGGGTCAGCAGCATTTGGCCTCTGAGGGTGACCTCTGAATTACCCTCTCTGGATCACTTCCTACTGCTGTTTTCCTCCCTCAGTTTCTGGTCCCAGACAAGATAAAAGAAAAAGTAACCACACCATCAACCCCAGCCACACTCAGCATACAGCCCTATTCCCTCAGGGACACCTCTCTCACTCCTTTATCAAGAACCCTCCTCCCCAGCCTCCACCTTCTGATCTGGGTTGCTCCCTTTTCAACCCTGTCTCCATCTGGAGCATGCTCTGCAGTGCTGGAGGGGTGGGGCTCCTTGGACTCAGTACTGTCCTTCAACCTTTTCCATCCCAGTGTGGGTTCCGAATACCCCATCACAGTGATCTATTTAGAACTTTTATTGTATGAAAGGGTAAGGACTATACATTACAGTATATTTTCTTTCTGTTTATCTCACACCCAGTTTGTATGTTACTTCATAAAAGAATCCTACGTGATGGTCTATTTAAACCTCAGGAGTTGATCATTTAAGTGTTCGACTTCTCCATTACTTGTAAATAATAGAATTAGATATTAGGGCCTTTGATTAAATGATGAGGATGTGTTTTGGAGTATTAATTTACTCTTCCTTTGTAAAGCCAAATATACGTTGTGGCAAAAGGGTTGAGAAGAGACTGGGAAGATTTTCTCTTAAGGAAGATGTGTTTGTTCCTTTTTAATAGTCAAAAGCTTTGGGTTAGCTGGTCCTGAAAAATGCTATGCACATGAAGAATTTATAATTGTATCTGTATTAAATCACTGATGATCATAATTAAGGTGAGGATTGCCCATAAAAAACTCAGAAATAGTTACATCATTCTCTACAGAGATGAGATCCACACATCTATGTGTTCTCGACAACCCAATAGTTCCATAAGCTTACATGTATGCTGGCTCCTTACCTGTTTGCAAATAAAAAGCAGATCAGCTGCTCTTCTTTTGATGTGCTATATTGTAAAGGTTTGCTGTTAAATTTAGATCATTTGCTTCACAAATTAGAGTTTCATTTGTAGTCTAGAAAACAGAATTACACATATGCTAAAGTCATTTATTTCTGAACTTTCAGTGCACCCTGTACAGCATACGATGTACTTTTCTTTTGCTGGAACCATAGTTAAGGTAGTACATCTTTAATTGCAACGTTTTTTCACAGTGAAGGTTTAAATAGTATCTACAAGACTTCAGAGAATACCTTGAAATGTTTCAGGCACTAATGTAGTGAACTCACCACAGAGTTCCTGAACAAAACAACAAAATGTAACCTGATTTTTCTGTGATTTGTTGTATTTTGGTAATGTCATGCCTAATGTCACTCATATGACTGCTTTAAATATTGTTCTATAAAAGATACACGGTATACTTGCTCAGGAATAGAAATATTCTCAATCGTTGGAGAAAATGGGCTTTATTTCTAATTATTTATTAAAATGACAAGAGGAAACTAATTCTGAAGCAGTACAGGTCAACACATAGGGCTAAAATGGAAAATGGAAGCAATGTTCTCAAAGAAAAAGGAAACAATCTGAAAGTTCTTGATGGTCTTTCCATGCTTTGCTCCATCTGACCACTTGAGGTAATGTAGTTATACCAAGAGCATTCCACACACAGAAACCAAAATCACCTATTTTTGGCATGAGAAACTTGGGCCCCAGAAAGTGAATTTGGGAAGTTATAAGCACTGAAAATAGGTTTTTCTAGTTTAAAAGTTTTCTCAGATGTATTTAGAGTGATGCTATATTTAGAGAAGCCCTTGTACTTAGTTCTTGAGTTGAGAGTAATGGCTGGCTTCATTCCAATATTCAGATGTTAAAAAATGTAGCTGTTTCAACATGGACAGAATAACACTTGTCATATAGAAGAATTAAAGCACAACTCAGTTGTTGATGACAACCATATCCTTCAAGCATTAGTTTGTGGAAACGACAGAGCAACCTAAATGAACTCAGAATTTCAAGGGAGAGCTCTTTATATCCCTCTAATTGGGTGGACACATCAATCCTTGTTAGAGCACCTCAGTGAATCATTTGTTATTTACTGAGGCATGTGCTGGAAGATTCCATTGGCATGCCTCCAAGGGTCATCAAAGAGGCTCTTTCATTGAAATTAAAAATCAAGTTGTCTTTAGCGGCTTTTTCATAAACAGCATTTGCATTTGACCCACATTGGAAACTTGCTTTGTTGCGATTTAGAAATAAATGTTTGTCCTTCCAGAAGAGTGCAGGGGACTGTTAACATCCACACTAGATTTCTGTAGTGACCAGATACTGTTAAAATTGAGTTCTGATACAAAATTAATATATAGTCTGTTTCTCACAAAGGGCTCCCTTCACCCATGTAATTTTCTTAGTCTGATAAGCCATAGCAGGCCTTTGGGCCTGATCAAAAGCACATTGAAGTCAACAGAAGTCTTTTCTTTGATTTCTAGTTTTGAATCATGCCCATGAGGATATGTCTACTCTGCAGCTGAGAGGTGTTCCAAACTGGGTAGACAGACTCACACTACCTTAGCTCAAGCTAGCACACTAAATGTAGTAGTGTGGTCATTGTGGCACAGGCAGCAGCTCGGGCTAGCAAGCTGGGCTCAGACTTAAAGAGCATTCACTTTGCCTTAATCAGGCAGTAGACTGGAGTACTCCATCTGATCACAGTCTCCTTCTGAGACATTACTCCTAAAACTTCAGTTTCATTATTCTTAATAAATTGTTTCTATTATGTATGTCAGGGACATGATGTACGCTCACCTATACAGTCCTTGTCATCTGAATATAAAATTACACTGTACCATTAATATGATTAAGTTCCCTTATTCTTTGGGAGCCAAGCAAAGTATGTTTTATGGACAGGCAGTACTATAAATTAGTGACTAGCACCTCAAGGGATTTGGAGTCAGAGTCCTAAAACACCATTATGATTTAACAGTATTATACATGTGTGAGCCATATTAAGAACTGGCTCCTGCAAAGTCAGCATTTATACTAGCAATTGAAAAATCATTTGTGTCATTCATTTGCACAAGACCTATGCATCTCTCCAAGTCTAATATAATTAGTGAGATGGATAGAACAAGATCCTTCGCCTGTCGTTTCTGAAGTCAATAGCTGGATAAAAATAAAAAAAGGATTCAGTAATTTAAAAGTTCAGACTCAGACTGAGAATTTACAGCCATTTCTAAAGAGCATAGGTTCACTTGATCTAAGTATTTAAATAACATTAGAGAAGAGCCACTCAACATGTTTTGCATTAGGTGTCTATGCAACACTTGCAGCTGGATTCTGTGCAGTAATTTTTTATTCAATTTAAACAACTGAATAAAGACATTCTATAGTCTGTATTATGCAGACTTTACTTGTTTGAAACATTGATACTCACTTTAATGACTGCAAAGGAAATGAACGGAACTTTGTACAACAATGGCCTACATTTACTAGACTAGGATACGTCCAACTGTTGTCCAGCTTTCACCCATTGTTTGGAACAGGAAGGCTTACTCCTAATTGGTTTCTCAAAAATGATAGAAGTAATAATACTTAGAAAAGCCGCTCAGTCTCTGTACACATGTAGAAGAGATCTAGCCCTGGGTGTGATTGAAGGGTAAACATGACTGATGAGTTATAACAAAAGATGGCCATGTAATTTTGCTTGATCAGCCTCACTAAATAGTAGAGCTTTTCACAAGAGTAGGGATATTGCCTCAGTGCCATGGCCAGTGTTCAGTGAAGGTAACTATATCCTGCTAATGTTCTTCATCTTTCGTAGTGTTGCTTGACCAAAATGGCTGTCATTCTACTCTAGGGATGATCGTGTGATACCTGAATTTCTCTAGTACCAGTCCAAGAAATGCTTCTAAATAGAATGAACCAAAACTACTCATGCTGCGAAACTCTATGTTTAACAGTATTTGCAAGATTAGACCCTTCTTTATTAAATGCTTTGGAATATTTCACAATGAAAAGACTATGTAAACTAAGGATTATGCTAAATTATTTGGATCATCTATGTTGTGTTGTTATGCATCAGCACACTTAAAGATGGTGATTTTTTAGTGAATTCAAATATTTTAATATGTTCATTTATTGATCACTGATATTCTTTAGTTTTATCAGTCAGTATACATTACACTTTGAAAAAGCTAGTGTCTAGTGGAAACCAAAAGTTACAACAGACAAGCAAGCAGAGCTAAACCCTTTATACCTGACCTTTTGAAACAAGTGATCATGTGACTCCTACGAATTTTGCCTTTGAAACCTCAACATACTTTTGTTAAGTCAATGGCAGAGCTGATCAAAACATTGATTTTAAAATGTTTGAAATTTTTTTGGAAAACTTTTTCATTGTGTTAGTCTGTAGTAGAACAATTTTTCACTGACAGTTTTCATTTATCAGTTTTAATTTGTAAAACAGGGTTTTTTCAGTGAAGTATTTTTTTAATTCTGCAATGTAACTAAGACACACTAAAAATCACAAGGTCTTTTCAAAACCATTTTGGAAAAAAAAAGATAAATGAAAGTTTTTGATAAAAATTTTTGTAATTTTTTTTAAATCACATTTCTGAAGAAACATTTTGATTAAAAAAAAAGAAGAAAGAAGTAATCTATGGGTAAAAAAATTTTAAAAGTCCCAGCAGCTCTAAGAACAGTGAAATCCTGACCACAGACTTTAGCCGGGGGGAGAGAGGGGAGGCAGGACTTCACTTCATGTTGTGCCTTTCTCTTAAACTGAACAGTATCAAGTCCTTAGCTAAGCATACACAATATATCTAAGAGTTCACCTACAGATTTTAATTGGAAAAATGTCTTCTGATCATGTTCAGACTGCTATTTTCAAACATTCATGATATTTTTGAAGAGGGGTGAAGGAAATATATGCCTGGATAGGTATTTACTTTAGAAATCCAAGCAAAGTCATTAGCCTTCAAGACTATGTCATTGCCAAGTTTCCAATCTCTAACATTTTTGGCTATATACCCTGTTATAAATAAATAAATAAATAAAATGGTTAAGATTTAATATTAGTGTTCTTATGTCCCTACTGTGCTCAAAACCGTTGATAGGATTTTACACAAAGTTGCCTTCCTCAAAAATTCACCATTTGATCAGAGAATGAGTATGGAAGACATAGAGCTATAAGGGAAGCCACCAAATACTCACTAGAATTATTCAATTTTGGAATAATTCATGGTACAGTCATTGTGGTAAGTTCTCTTATCCTGGGAGCTTTCACACTGCTTGGATCTTTGCTTTTCCTTAAGGATTGTGCAGTGTTGCACGTTTCAAGGCCTTGCATTCCAAAACCCCCAAGAAGATGGGATTTTGGAAAGTGGCTAGTTACATCATACTGGAAAGTGGAGACAATTTTCTCCTCTTAACTGCTGTAGATGAAAGTACATTTTAATCCTTCAGTACAAACTTCTGGGTTGATTCTAGACTTCATGTTTATTTTATTGACCTATCTCTTTAGCAGAAAAGGCTTTGGTAGAAGCATACCAATTATGTCAAACATATTTGGGTTACACATGTCAGAAGTTTCCTATGACAAATGACTGCTGCTTTCCTCTAGAGTTTAATCTTCACATAATACTTTGAGGGGAAAGCAGACATTTTCTAGGACACTTTAACTCTGAATTAAGTTCTGACAAGCATTTTTAGTACTTCATCCTACATTCCTATTGCTTGTGCTACAGAACTCCAGTAGCACTTACTAAAATCTGACTGGACTTCTTATGAACAGCCAGTTCATCCCAGGCCAGATGCATTTGCTGAACCACTGCTCGGGCTAGCACATGGACAGAGGGGTGGTTGCCATTAAAACTGTGTTACTCACTCATTTTTCAGTTTACTGGCAGTTTTGGAAGTTTGGGGGAGAGGGGCAGGAAATTGGTTTGGGTCAACCTGAAATCAAATATTTTCAGAATTTCATCAAATCAAAGCACTGGGGAAAAATTATTTTCAGTTTAGCATTTTTTCCCCTTTTTAAATAAAAAGGGAGTGGATTGACAAAATGGGGCTCCCCTTATACTCTATCACCCAAGTGTTATGCATTCCCTTGGGATGTCGGAGACCCGGTTTCAATCCCCACTCAGGAGGAAGGACTTGAACACAGAACCCCGACTTCCAGGCAAGTGCCCTAGCCACTGGGATATTGGGTATTCTGGAGCTAGTCTTTTTCAAGTGCTCCTATTGAAACATGACACACTTAAATATTCATTGGTCCAGAAAGAGAGACAATAACATTATACTAGGGAAAACAAACAGGTTCCACTTCCTATGAATATTTATACAAAGTGGAACAGCTTCAACAGGAAACACTGAGAGGAACCTACCCCAGAACACCCAATGGCCTGATAATTAGGGCACTCAATCTGGCAGTGGACAAATCCAAGTTCAAGTTCTTGGCTCTAGAGTTGGGATTCAAATATGGGTTTCCCTTCTTCCAGCGAAGTGCACTAACCAGTGAGCTATATGGCACCAGCACTACCACAAAACTTGTTTTGTGAATGTCAGTGGTGCTTAAATTTCCTTGTGAATGTAGCCTAAAAAAAGCTAAATGGGTTGTTTCTGAATGTCAAAACTTTTCTGTTTGCTTAGGTAAATAATAACAATAGCGGAAACCAAGATAGATTTTTTAAATGTTTTGGTCAACCCAAATATACATTTTTCAGCAAAGAAAAAGTTTCAGCAAAACAATATCACCCACTCTAGTCACAGGAGGTTGATGCAGCCCCAGGTGCAAGCCAGAACAAAGTCCTGAGGCTAACCTAATTTACACCCCTGCTTCAATGGCCCCTGTGTACACATCTATTACAGGGCTGCTGGATTACCCTGTCCACACCTTCTCCTTCCCTGATAGAGATTCCCTTCAATTTACACCACCAACACCTCTGCTCCTCCTGGTATAGTGGCCCCACACACTGGACTATTTGAGAGGAAGGGGTTTAAGCCTACCTTACAGCCCCTCTATACCAGTTATATGGGCCTTCAACTCTAATTCCAGGAAGTGAATGGTGGTCGTGGTGCAAGAGGCTTTTGCCACTGATCAGAAGAATCCTGCTGTCCTACAGCAGCTTTGTTCTAAATTACTGCTTTTCCTGACCTAACTGCTCATCACTACATTGCTATGGGAAGGTGTCCCCTAGAGATTAAGAAACCAATCCTATTTCTGCTGTAATCAATGAGAATTTTGACCCTAACTTCAATGGAATAAGTATTGGATTACTAGATTGGTTTTCCTTTGACTTTGCATTTAGTATATTGGAATAAATGAAGGACCATGAATAAAGCTAGTATATTTGAACCTACTAGAGCTTGTCCTGTTACAAGTTAATGTAGGAACCTTTTGTTCAAAGAGTCAACACAACAGAATAAATATTGTGGGGGAAGGAGAAGAGAAAGATGAACAGGAGTCAGAGTGTTTGATGAAGATAAGCAAGTTTCTTTTTCTTTAGCTTTATTGCAAGTGTCAGTATATTGTGGTCACAAACAAATAGGCATATTTTGAATCATATCAGTACTGAGCATGCCTGGTGACTATTTCAGACAAGTTTCTTTCTATTTATCCAATTGTAGCTGTGAGACCTGATTCTGATTTTATTTCCACTGGTTTATACTAGTGCAACTCATCTGGCTTCAGTGGAAATAGCCCTGATTACACTGGCATAAATAAAATCAGAGTCAAACTCATAGAGTCTTCTATTCCTCTGCCCCCACCCCCAGCACACATAAACATGCATCTGAATGCAATCTTTACAGTCAAATGAGTGGCCCTAATACATGGAAGAAATCCTATCACAGCACTTCTGTGCATGGCTCTGAGAGACTAGACACAGCTTAATATTTTAGTTCTTAGAAACTGGCACATAAGTGAACACTTCCCATCTCCAGAGAAATTAAAACATTTGCAAATGCACAAGAATCTTTGCTTCCTTACTCCATGTGCATCCTGGAAATGCTTAAAAGCATGTTGCAAATATCCAGTAAACGAGCAAAGGCAGATATGGAAGTTAAATATCAGGTCTACTTCGGGGGCAAAAAGTGTACAATGTATGTCAATTGTATAATGCTGTGCACCTGCAGCTTAGCCTGTGGTATGCAACTCGAAACTATCAGTTCAGCCAGTCACCTGCTCAGAAAACAGCCTGTGCAATGCTGTTTGTTTTGCACATATTGAGTCTATTCAAACAATACAAACGGAATTTCTTTAGACTTCGCCAAAATCTGTAGAAGCCTCAATTTTCAAAGCTATTGTTATGACGCTGTTAAGTTTGATCAACAATGTGTTGCACATCTTTATGTATAGTTTAATTCTGCTGTTGCTCATGGACCATCCCAAGAATACATTTCTGCAGCCTATAGATTAGGCAACAGTGTATGCTACTGTTGCCATTTCAAATCAACACTGCACAAGCAGGCAACACTAAACTTCATTCCGGGGTCCAATGTGTGAAGATGTAAAATTTTTCAGAGTCACGTAAGTGACTTCAGGCTAAGTTCCATTGACTTGAAATGAGACTTAGGAGAGTAAGTGCCTCAATCACGCTTGAAAACAGGGCTTAGGTGCTTTTGAAAAACCTATGGTCTTTTATCGCAGTCCAAGTTTTGGAAATAGCCTCAAGCTTTCAATGCATCACCAGGTAACAGTGTGTCAAAAAGCACTTGTTAGAATGCTCTATTTAACAGTATGCGCTGTTTGGGCATTTTGTTTAATAGATGCCATAATGCCACGTTTGGGAAAGTCTTTCCAGTAAGCATATTAGCAGAGGAATGTTCAGCTTCATGAAATGTCCCACTATCTATTTTAAAAGAGCTCAACTCTCTCACAAATTATTGTCTATCTTTTACACTAGTTTACATGTTGTATTAATCAGTTAAATTTGATTAAATTGAATGGGAAAGGAGGGACAGAATCTGCCTCAGATTTGGAGCTTAATCTTTTCAGTGTAGAGCCCACATTGAAAAGCCTTAAGGCTGAATGTATCCTCTCAAATGATGGAAGCCATAAACCAATTGATAATTGGCAATACATTTGCCAATTTCTCTACTCATAGAACAGAAGAATACCTATCAGCTTTTGTAAAGCACTTTTACAAGAAGTGCTGGATGCAAATTATTATTTTTATTATTAAACAGGACAATGTTTAAGAGGAAAGTGGCAGATTTGTATTTCTGGCAAACATGCAGTACAAATTAGCTAAAAAGTGTTCTAAACTTGATATTTAACTTTGAAAACTTAGTCTCTTAGGAACTGAGAGTGGATTTAACTAGCTGGGGAGCCAGCTAAAGGAGTCCACAATCACAGAATTATATTTAACTGCCTCCCTACCTAATTAAATCAGGAACCAGAATCACAAGGCTCATTTAATTAAAGTTTGCCAAACCATTTACAGAATTTGTTTTTATATTGTTAACCATCAGATTTACTACACAGCGCATGTATTCATTGGACATTGCTACTGGCCCTCTTTTTACCACAGCAGCAAATAGCAAAAATGCTGGACCAAGTGCTACCTGTGGGAACAATCACATTGAAGCCAATGTGGCTGCAAGAGTGTAACTGAAAGCAGAATTTACCCTTCTATCTTCAATTTATATACCTCAAATCACAAATAGTTGGAAGATGTTTACTGCAGAAGTTTGCCATCATAAATTCATTTGGCCTGAGCCAGCATTCATAATGAATTCTCATAGCAATCATGTGAATGTCCCCATCACCTATAGATGCTGTACTCTAATCAGGCATGATGGCAGTTTTAAGCAGTTAAACAAATCCAAAGAAAGTGCGCTATCTCCTACCTGGTTTAGTGCAAGCAATATAAGGCATATAGGATTGAGCCAATAACAGCCCTTTATTTAATAGCCACCGTGAACAGCCACAGCTTGCCAAACAAACGTGACCCATTGTAATATGACATCTGTTACCACTACATAGGCACTTTGGAAAGCAATTGCTAATCATTGTGATATAGTTTAATTGCAGTAATTCAGCAATTTGCTTAATACACCACAAGAATCACACAGGTCTAACTATTCTGGATATTAGCAAGCATCATTATAGGCAAGCCACCACACACAGCTTTTCATTGAGACAGGTTTTAACATTATCTAACAATTCTAGCTTAGAGTTTAGAATGGAAATGAAATCAAAATTAAGATTCCATAAACTAACAGATCTAATCCCATATTTTCACCTGTCACATGGTAATACAAGTATATGAATAATACTCAAGAAAAGATGTCCATCTTGTTTACCACAAACAACATCCTATTACATGCTACACAATGGCTGGCTGCTATCTCTTCTTCCCTCACCCTTGTAGGGAAATAGAAAACCCAAACCTGTTTTGGCACAGGTGGTTCTTTCATTTGTAGCAAGTGAGTCAAGTAAGCAGCAAAGAGTCCACAGGCCCAGCTCTGTAAGAGTTGCAAGGACTCTGACATGGTCAACAGAGCCAGACAAAATTTTACTACCAAAATTCAAAAAAAAAAGGCAAATTTGGTGATACTGAATGTTTCATGAATCCATATAAGTTTCACTGAATTATTCATTTTAAAAAAATCCAATCTTTTTTCATTATGAGATTTTCAAAAACAAAATATTTTGATTTTTGGTCTGAAACAACTTTTTGTTTTGAAATTTCCTTCAATTTTATTTTAAAAAACTAAAAAAAAAAAGGTTCCTTTTGGGCGGAACAAAATGTTTTGTTCAACACAAAACGAATTTCTCAACTTTTCAATTTGCCAAAAATTTTCAAAATGTTTGTGTTTGGTTTGTCTCAGAACAAATTGCTTTAGATTTTTTGAAATTGCCAACAAACTGAAAAAAATCAGTTATTCGCCTGACTCTCATGGTCACGATGAGGCATGTAGACTTTTGGAGCTCTGTAGGTAACATCAGAGTACCTTGGACATTCTTGAAGACTTAATTAATAATTGCTAGAGACTTCATCCAGCTCTTTAAATTCAGTTATCATTAATAACTCCAAGATTAATCACCTAGCCTTTTCAAATGTTTTTAAATGTCTTGGGCACCTCGGTTTTGTTGAAGACCAATGAATATTTTATATAAAAAATTAATTGGTCTTTATATGTACAAAACTACCACCATTCTGCCACGAAATGTAAGGTAGTTGGGTGGGTGGGAAGACCAAGGCATAGCAAAAAAATTGTTCTGTGGTGAGGCATGAAAAATGTCTTTACGCAGGCACACACTTTGCCTAAGAAGTTATCCTTTAACTAGGTGGAAGCCTGAGCTTTCATGCCAAAGAGTTTTTACAAAAAGTTTGGGAAAGGTTCTGAGGGAACCATCTCCATTATCAGCCTATGGAGACATCGTCATGGTTCCATGGTATTTCTTTACCCCAGTTCCTGTAGATTGAAATCCTGTAAAAGAACATTAACTCAGGTTGTTAGAGTGAAGGTTTTTCTTCTTTTTGGAGGAACGGGTGATTAGAAGGCATTGCTATTTGATTTGTTGGCCCACATAACCAACTTTTTACCCAAATAGTTGTGAACGACTATGCAATATAAACTCCACGCATTTGAGCCCAAGTCTCTAACACCACAATGCTCTTATAGGAGCTATACAAAAGAGACTTTATAAAATGTCTAGAGCTTTGTTAACCTGGAGATGTTTGTGCTTGGCTATATTGCTTGGTGATATTACTGTTACAAGAGACGTTCACAAAAAGAAATACCTTTAAATGTTATGCAGCCAAGTTTGAGCACTTGGAAACAAAAGCTACCAACTGCAGGAAATGACCTTCAACGTAAGAGCTTTAGATGTTATGCCTTAAAGGACTCTGTCAGTACTGTACATTGTTCGCAATGTTTGAGTTGCTATGAGGAGCACCACACTTCTCTTGCCATAACTATCAATAATTTCTTTATATATCAGTTTGTCAGTGACTGACTCATCTAGAGAAGAGAATGACAGCTGAACTTTCAATGACCTAACAAATTACTCAACTGCCCATGAAAAAAGCTACTGTACTGTTCATTTTCTGAATCTATTCTGGTGTTCTATGAATAGAACTCTCTTGAGCATTTTCGTGTGAAGTACAGTACTTGACTGGACCTGCCAGCAATTACTGACTCCAGTTCTGAAAAATATATTGTTCATTGGGGCAGTGCAATTAAGTTGGGGCAATTGGGCTTAAAATTGAATTTCCAGCTTTCTACACTGAGATGTCATGACATTCCTCAACTCCAGCATCCTAAGAATCAAGCAAGAGATAGCATTTACAGAAAGTCCTCTGCATAAGAATGAACTAAACAGGTAACATTTGTTTTGCATTCCAGGTTGTTTGTGGGTAATGCTACTGAGATCTCTTCTGTAAATTGCCCCTTTAATATGGAAGAAATCTTTCTGGAAGTCTGAATGTAGAGTGAGAAGGAGACAAGACCTTCCAGACTCTCATTTCCACAGGAAGGACAACACCAGTCACCTTCATGGATGACTCGTATCTCCAAGGTGTTTGGCTGGTCTCTCTTCATTCTGGAAAGGTGATTCTGGAGGTGCCATGCTGCCATTGGCTAGGCGCCCTGCAGGTGCAAAATAGAAGCCATGGAGAGGGCACAAAGTGTTAATGCAGTTCCCAGTTGCATTGAATCTGACACTAAAATCTAACTAGTCCACAGAGAACATGGAATATGACCAGTGACCTGCTCTTTACTGCCCCAAGTCTCTCTCTACAAACCTAGTAGAGCAGCTTCTGTGCAGAATCATAGAAGAGGGGCTTCTGCAATGTGCCAGGGAAAGAGATAATGCCACAGAGGCAGCACTATACCGTTCCACCACCCTTTCAGCATTGGTAGTACAGAAACCTATGAAAGGACAGTCCAGGCCAAAGTTACCACATGCACACTGCAAATAGGGTAACCAGATGTCCTGAGTTTATAAGGACAGTCCAAATATTCAGGGCTTTTTCCTATATGGGCACCTATCACCCCCTCTCTGCCTATCCTGATTTTTCACACTTGTTATCTTCATCAGCAGCATGCTCCCATCCCCGTCCTCCCCTCTTTGCCTAGGGCAGAGACCAAGTAGCTGTAAAAAGATACAGGATTTCTATTTCCAGTCTTTGAAGCAAAAGAAAAAATGTGTCCCAGTGAGCTGACAGATGTGAAGAAAAAGAGAAAAGCAGAGATCCACAGAAAACTCCAGCCCATGTTCCAGCCAGGCACATATTCCCAGCAGTGGCACCATGGACCCTGCCTACTCTGATAAGAGCATGGATGCCATGTCTATAAGGCCAGGCCAGGCATGGCCCTGCCCACGCTCAGCCCCCAGCAGTGGCAGTCTTAGCTGGCCTCTCCTCTGAAGTGTGCAGGGACTGGGGTGCAGGTAACCACCCTGCTGGGGCGGACTGCCCAGCGCAGGGCCAGGGTGGCTCTGTGCTGCACCGCTGGGGCAGGCCCGGCCGACACTCTGGCAGTGGGGCAGGCTGGTGATAGGGTGCAGCAGGGTGCACGCCAGCGGCCTTCAGATCGGTGGCTCTATGGAGGCCGGTGGCGATCCATGGGCTGGGGCAGACTGGCCAACCTGGGGCCAGGTTGGGTCCACGCCGGTGCTGGGGCACTCTGGCAGTGCGGGGGTGCAGGATGGCCAGCCTGGGGCCAGGGTGGGTTGGGGTGGGGCAGCGCTGGAACACAGGCTCTGAGGGAACTTGGGGCGCTCTGGCACTGGGCCCACCTGGCCAACCTGGCTGGTGCTTGGGCCGCCTGGGATGGGGCTCTGATGGGAGAAGGGCCGGAAGGAGCATGGCTTTGGGCAGAAGGGGCAGGGCTGGGGTTAGCCCCCCCGAATGAGTGGTTCATGAGCCGCTCATGAGCGTGAGCACAGAACTAATTGATGCTGCTCCAAGTAGCATTAGCTTTACTCAGGATGCTCCTACGCTGCCAGCTTCAGTCTGCACACAGAGCCATACTATTTAGAGCAGCTGTTAACTAGATTCTCCCCATCTACCTCAGTCACGTACAAGGCAAAATACTCAGAGGAGCTGCTTTCCCCTCTAGACAGCCCTCTGTGCATTCTTTCGTTCCTCGCTATCCAGTGTAATTTTGCTCCCCTCAGAACAAGCATGGAGCAATAAGTCATTCACAGCAGCAACCAACTAACACACACATTTGGCAATACTTACATATATTTTCCTGTCAACAAAACAAACACCAAACAGAAACACCAACAAAAATTGCTTTGAGGTACTTGTGGGGAATACTTCAGTACATCAAGCATTTGCCTGATGAACCCCTTATTAACAATAGTGAATAGGGCTTTGTCCTCTCTCCACTGGCCATTGTCCATTTCCAGTTCAGTAGCAATTTTCTATATACTATTGTGCTTTCTCCTGCAATTATATGCTTCTCTGCTCTGAGGAAGTGTTATTATTTCTGAGAGTTCCAAGCCGCAAGCCTCTCGGGTAACTTGGACAGACAAGGTGGATCTGGGTGCTGTGATTTGGTTTAAGTCTCTGGCATGCTGGTTACACATTCGTAACTCTCTGTGTTTCTACCTCCCATTTTGTGATCACATTCTGCATATTTACTAAGTAGTCAGATACTAAGGAGATATGTGTAGCTGCCCTGTTATTGTTAGTCTGTTGTGTCTATAGATCTGTTTTGTTTCCCCTGTGTGCCCCTGTAGTCATTGCAGCTGTCTAGAATGGATCACATGTTGCACCTTGTTATTTGAACACTAATTTGATTCTAAACTAGTCAGTTATTCCAACAAATAATGCTGAATACAGGTCCCTATTTCTACTTTTTCATCAAGGCATCAAGTAAATAAAAGGAAGAGTAACAACTGCCAGTTTAGAATTTACTGCAAAGCTATAAGGCCCTGTCCAACTGGAAGAGTCCTACTACGCGCAATACCCAACTCTGTGAGTGTTTTAAGGTTTACTTAAACGTAACATGGCTATTAGCCACTGAATTTACCTTCACATAAGGCAACTTCTATTTTTCACTTTGTGTTGATGGCACATGTTTTTGCCAGAAAAATGAATCCTTGTTACAGAAGCTTTACAGGATTTATAGTGCAGCTGTTTGACTTTTGTCAGTAGCTCAGGGTTATGCTTCAGTGGAGCATTAAAGTACCTCCTATTCAGGGCAACGAAAGTCACTATAGTTGTTATTCTAACACATTATCAGTAATTATTCTGTAATGAGATACCTGTAGAATTAGGGAAGAGGGGTGGCAAAAACCTGATTAATTTATTACATTTAAACGTTTCAGTGTTAGTGTTGAGTCCTTTGAGACTGGCATATAATTAATCAATACTGAAACTCACTTGGCCAGAGCCCTCAGTTAGCAGCACCAAATGGGTGCTGTTTTCTGAATAGCCAGAGGAGAAATGTATATAGACTTAGTCACAATTCTTGTCTTTAAAAAAAAAAAAAAAAAAAAAGGGAGAGGAGAGAGGGATATTCAACAACCTACATGGTGGACACAACTAAGATGAAAAAAATCCCAGGATCAGCAGAATATTCTCACATAAATCATGTGGCACTTATGTTCGCATCTTAAAATCCAAACTATGTAATACATAAGTGACAGTGCCATATGGCTTTCTCAACACTTCAATCATGGTAAGGGTACACAGCAGTCTGCAGACTAGAAGCAAGTTGGATAATATACGTATGCAAGTTAGCAAGGTCCATTTTTTCAGAACACAGTACCAAACAGACCAAAAGACAGTACTTAGATAAAAAGGCAAATCTAAGTCAGAAGGTTTTGTTATTAAAACCCTTTCCCCATTAAACCATATTTGAATAGGACTTACTACATATCTTGCTCTGAGGCAAATTCCGACTATGACACGTGTTGAAAATTAGTCCTCTTTACATCTGCGGAAATTTTTTTTACAAAAGTCCAAGGGGGAAGGCAGTATTTCTCAAAATCTACCAAATCACACTGTTATATGAACCCTCTTTATACATATTAATAGCTACACATTTTCCAAATATAATCAGTTTCCATCTTAAAAATTGTTATGAGTTTTACATCAGAAAATCAATAGCTACGTGTTCGTACTAACCAAATTGCTCCATTTTGAAATAAGATGCTTAGTTGGCATCACTGTCTTGAACAAGAAAGTTATGGTTTGCAAGTTGTTAAGGTGCTGTAGGGAGGAGATGAATCTTGAGTTCTTTTCATTCTCCATAAGAAATTTTTACAATATTTTGTCTTGAAAGTATTTCCTAATTCATTAAGCCTCCAGTATGTTGCATATGGTTTCCATTTTCAGGACTTTAATGATTTCAGGCATTTCTTCTTTGACTTCTCTGGCTGTTGCCTCACTCCTATTCCCACTGATTTGTTGGTTTATTCCTTGTCAGGGTCTCCCTTTAGTTTTCTGTTTCTCAAGCTCTGGTCAAGGAAGAAGCTATCCAACACAGCTGTACTTTGGAACTGTCTTGGTCTCTTATGGTCATCCTCTTGCTCTTCTTTTTTGTGGGGGACGGGTGAGAGAAAGACTTTGACAAAACTATGTAGTTATCACTTCCTTGTATTTGAACAATTAACACCACCCATTTTCCTGCTTGGGGAACTGAGGTTTAGCTTTTGGATTTAGGATGTACAGAAGAAATGACCGTAGTACCTAGAGACCTAAACCTAGGTCAGGGCTGGTATGTGCATAGGAAGAGAGAGTCTTTGGCCTGAAGAGCTAACAGTCTATGACAAAAGGAGTATCACGATCCCCCTTTTACAGATGGGGCACAGAGGGCGAGATAAGGAACACATGCTCACAATAGCACAGCATCCACCCTCAAGGCAAGATTTTAAAAACAGTGTAAGTGTCACAATGGGAGCTGAGCATTTAGGAATCTGACCCTAGCCGAGTTGCCCAAGGTCACACAGGAAATATGTGGCAGAACCAGAAACTGAACCCAGATCTCAGGAGTTACAGTCTAGTTTCATATTTGCAAGACCAACCGTCCTTTTTTCCAGCTCCCCAGGTCCAAATGAGTGCCCAAAAATAAATGTAGGATTTCGGAGCCTGTTTTAATTCTTCTTAAAAAATATAGCTTTCCTGATCAATTATGTAATATGAACACTGATGTTTCTAATTTCTATTAAGCCTGATTGATGAGCATTCTGCACATGCCAATGAAGCCTGTCCGAAGAGACCAGTAAAGCCAGAAACGTTGCTTCTATTACCAGAGTAGGCTCCAGTACATCAAAGAATCTAAGCCATTTGATGCTGCAGTTCATTTCCAGATGTTAACTCTCACTTGTTATATATATTATTTAATTTACTAATGCATATTTACTAATGCCTATAAATTCATACATCTGTCATAAGATTGACAAATATTCTAGGTAAGTCAAAAGATGCAGCATCCAAAGAGCAATGTATCAAAATGTACACTGATCAGAAGATATCCTGCATATCTATATTGGGCCTAAGAAATGCAAGTTTCACTAGTGTGTGTTAGTCTTAACTGTATAAATACTTGATAAATAACTGTTTCATCAGCTGATTTAGCCACTAAGCCGGAAATAATCTTGCTAAAGAGATAAAGATAAGTTGAGATAGGGAAGTTCTACAGGAAAGGTTTTTGTAATACTGGTGTTTTCAGTAAAGATGTGTCCAATAAAAATGTCTGTCTTTTACACAGCCACAGAACAGTAGTCTTCATACTGAAGTTGTCCAGGAGACTTTGTTGCAGGCTTTCAGGCTAGTAGTAATGGAAGCAAATCCACAAATGGAAGACAGGACAAACACATGCAGCATTATTTATATAGTACAATTTATTTCAGTGGCTTCATGTTTAAAGCTGAATATACACAAATATTTTCATGGAGAGTTAGGAAGATTCAGAATTCAGGGAGTGATTGCTCTTTATGTAATTTCAGATTTAGCTCTTCAAGGTGTGTGGGAGGATAAAAACTGAAAGCTTCAATTCAGAAATAGTTAATAGGGATAACGTATCACTTAGCTTATCTTGTTGGCATGCTGTTTAAACAAAACACTTTATACCCATAGGAAAACAAGCAAAAGCAGAAAAATTACACCACACAAAAACCAGAACTGAATAGTTTCATCTTTTAACCTAGATTTTATTTTAATGGGATACAATTATGATATTCTCAGGGGGTCAGTCAGATACAAAAATGCTGTGTGGTGTGCAGTTTCAGCAGCTATGTGCTAACAAATTCCCTGAATTACACAATCAGCTGTTTTATACATTAACGTACACCAAGAGAAAGAACCACCATGGTTTTCCTGTCTCTGCAGGGTTTGCTGTTTTTTTTTTTTTTTTCCTTTCAGATCAAGGAATGTAGCCAACATTCTCCATCTGAAACTAAAACTGAAATCCTTACACACACACAGCTCATTCAGTAATCAAACAGAGAGGAAGATCATAAAGGCAAGCGTCTCTTTGATAGGAAGTTTCAGTCCTGTAAGAAACCATGGAGTGACAGCAAATGCAAGAATCCTTGTTCGTTTTCTCCCTCCCTGCTCCCACCTCCTTTTCAAGCTAGTTTTATTAATTCATTATTTTATTTTCCTCCCTCTCCCACTCTATATTAAGCACCGGAACCAATTGACAGAGGCTGCTGGTAGAGGTACGTCTACTGGAGACTCCATCTCTGCAGCTGACATGGCAGCTCCACTGACACAGCGACCCCCAGCCGCCTGCTGTTCTTGAAACTTTTGTCAGAGGATGCAGTTGTGCTTAAAAATCGTCTGCGTGTCTAAAGTCTGCTCAGCCCTGTAGGTAGTGTCTGGCATGCGTCTGTACACCATGGCATACACAGACTCCATTCAGACAGATTCTAAGGCTCTGATGGATGGTGCATCTGCTCCCCCCCCCCACAAGTGTCCTTAATGACAGTATTCAAGATTACAAAGCAATCATCCACTGGGGACAAAAGGCCTGGGAATGTAAAATTTCCAGCCAATGCTCATAAGTGAGGTTTGAGGAGAGGTAATAAAATCCACAGCCAAGATCGGTTTGGTGAATGACTGCAGCTTTTGTAACGGTCGCCTGCAACTAACACATTTTGGTAGAAGCTAATCATATAGATCCACTTGCTCTGTAGCTGTGGAGACACATGGTCTAGCAGTCATAATTTACAAAGCCTACAAGATCTGCACCCCCTGCAAGCGTTTTTACCAGGAAAAGGAAACAATAAAAGCCTGCCGAATCTACGTCATAATCCTTGGCAAGAGTGTATTATGAGGAGAGAGGAAAGAGAAAGACCAGATCAGATGTCAAGATGTGACAATCAGAATGACAGAAAATGTCTCATATAAAAAAATCACAGTAAAATAGAGGGAGGTGCTTTAGGAGACTGCCTCAAAGTATAAAAACCACGAGAGTCTCCCTCTAGATGGAGTCTTGGCAGAATCTGTCACAGCAAGTGTGTCCCTGTAGCATGGCTTCTTTACAAGATCGTTAACGTGGAATTTAACTGCAGTAGATAAATCAAATCCACTTAATCGTCTTCAGCCATAAGGACTCACAAATGGATCTGCCTCATTAGTGTTGCTATAGAACGCCCCTTTGTCGACACAGGAGCTGGCCAGACAGCAGTTCCACACAGAGACATGCCAGCCGAACATGGTTACCCATTTGCATCACAGATCCTGAAAGGCCATTTTGCTAGAAGATTCACAGTACAATGGTAGCTTATTCTGCAAACCCACCAACCTCATTTTCCATGGTCCCTTTTTCATGATCAAAATTTGGGAGGCAAGAGGGTACTCCACCCTTGTCCCCACCCAAAACACAGCTTCAGTACCAGCAAATGATAAGACTAATGAGAATTTTACTGATTAACAATCCCATAGTAAAAATTAAATGGAATTTGAGCAATGTGTAAATTTTATACCCTCTTTAAATTCTCCAGTAAGAAAAATATTAAGATCCTAGCAAAATATTATGCTCTTTTTAAATAAAAAAAATGATCTGAGATCCTGGGAAAGGAATGTGCTGGGGGACTGAATCTACAAAAACCCACGAGTATATTGCAACATCTCTGACTGCCTTTGTTCCATGGATTCTGATAGGAGTCTGATTAATGATGGAGAGATCTTTTGGATTTGTCCCTCCCCACACCCTGCTCTCCGGCGCATGCGTGAGGCAAAGACAAAGGAATAGGTAATTACAGTACAGTTTCATTCATTTTCACTGCAGTATTGCTGTTAGCAGAGACCCAATACGATGGGGCTTATTCACACCCACCAGACGTGGCAGGCGGGTTGTGTGTGCGTGTGTTGGAATTAGTCACTAAAAACACAATAAAGACATCTGGAAGTTAGTTGCGAGAGTCCCTCATTGTAACTACATGTGTGTGCGGTGATCCTTCCCTGCACAATCAGGGACGGGCGGAAAAAGATAATAAGTGAGGCAGGGGTGATAGTACATGGCCACGTAGCTTTGATTGGGGAAAAAAAACCAGTCGGAGCAAAGAAAAAGCATTCGCTGCATATTCGTGGGGGTGGGGGGAGAAGCGTTTGGGAGCCATGCACTTGTATTGCACAACAGGCTGCATTAGGAGAAGCGCCTTTATTTATTTATTTGGGTGGGACGCCTGGCTCGAGAGCGGCTGCCCAGCCAGAACTAACGCGGCTAAAACCTCCAGACCTCGGCACAAAACACGGCCAAATCTGGGGCTTAACATTGTTGCCGCGTAGGCTGTCATTCGCAAGCACCCTCGTGATCGTCACAGCAACAAGCGAGCTCGGCCATTGCCTAGCCAAGAACAATCCCATTGTTCACAGCCACAATAGGTTCCCTGGCCAGCTGCCACTGACAAAGGCTCCAGCGCCCAGGGAGGGAGGGCGTGCGTCGAGATCGCTCGTTTACCCACCACATCCCTCACCTCATCCCGCTCCAAGAGCCCAGTTGCCCCCGCCAGGTCCAAGCACAAACCATCCTTCCCAGTCTAGGACGTCGCCCTCGCACAAGCTCTGTTAGCTCACTCTGGGGTCTCTCCCCCCACCCCCCCGGGTCTGAACATGGATGCATTTTCTTCTCCGGGCGCTTCTTCTCCCGGGGAGCTCGGGCGGGATGTTGTTCCAGGAAAGCTGGCTGAGAAAATGCGAGCCACCCCGCATTACGCAGTGTGCAAACCGCCGCGCCCTCCCCAAAGGGCGCTAACGGGCGCTGAAGTGCCTGGCTTGGGTTGCAATGCCTCCCGCGAATGCACGGCTTGTCCCGCTTCCGAGGCGCCCCGGCAGCGAGGGACGGAAAGGCGACCCGCTGTTCGTTCCCCGCTCGGCTGCATTCGCCGCACCGAGCCCTTCCCCGCGCCGCCCGAGACCCACCCGGCCAGGCGCCCGCGGTGGCTGCCACGGGAAGGGCGCGAGCCCGCTGCTGCCCCTTACCTTTCCCCCTGTCCGCTCCTCGCTCCCCTGCGCGCGGTGCGCTGCGGTGTCACAGCCAGAGGCCGCCCTCGCTCGCCCTACTGCCCGCGCGTGCGGGGGCTGGCCGAGCTGGCTGGCGCGGCGCTGCCCTGCGCGCTCGCCGGGACCGGAGCGACTACGGGCTGGTGGAGCAATGCCGCCGCCGCCGCCGCCGCTGCTGCCTCTGCATTTCTCCCTCTCCCGCGCGCTGCGTCCCCCCCCCCCCGCCCCGCGGCCCCTCCTCTCCCTGTGACAGTCTGGGGGCCACCCGCGCGGCTCCTCTCCCCGCCCGCCGCAGCGGCGGCCCGCTCGAGCCTAGGGGGCGCCCCGCCGCCCAGCGTTTAAAGGCCGGCTGGCGCGCGGCGGAGGGGTTTCGCGGGGAAGGCGCATCGTCGCCCGGCTTTGCCCGTGCCCGGCCGGGACCCCGGGAGCGGGCGGAGCCCTGCCGCCTTCCCAAAGAGAGCCCCGCTGCCCCGGGCGAGGCGAAGGCGCCCCCTCTCCGCCCCAGCGGCAGCGCCCCGTTTCCAGCCGGACAGAGCCTCGCCGCGCCCGTGCGGCAGGCTCCGGAGCCCCGGCGGGCGGGCGGCGCTCGGGCGAGCTGGCCCTAGAGGTTCCGCGGGACGATGCCGGGGGCCCGAACTGGGTCACCTCTGCGGAGATGAAAGAAGAGCGGTGCGGGGCATCCCCCCCCCAAGAAACGGGGCGCTGCGGGACCTATAATAACCGGTGGTTTTAGGCCACTGACAAGCCCAGGAGCGCCCGAGTCTGCCCTTTAAAACCCACGAGGGCCGCCCGTTTCTCCAGAGCACGGAAAGGATTTAACTCGCGGCTGACGTGCTCGCCCGAAGAGAGCAAGTTTCTAAGGTCTGGCAGCGCTGCAGTGAGCTCTTGTCATGGGCCAGGCTTGCATGGGTCCTGCACGCGGATCATCCCCCCCAAACACATGAAAATTCATGGTACACGCGTTCTGGAGTCGTATTAGTTTTCCCCAAACACAGAGTTGGGGGAAACATTCACTCCGCTGATTATTTGATTGAGAAGGGTCTACACGTCCGCGTATTGCTACCAAAAAACCAACCCTCCAAAACAGCCCCTAGTCACCTAATATTTTGATTTGCAGCACTTTGACGCCCTCTGCTCCTTAAAAGAGGTCAGGACAGCCTGTAAACCCAAGCAACGGGAGAGGACTAGCTACAGCCGTAAAGGTGGATCTGTTTCAAAACGGAACAAAATTTAAAAATAGGGGCTGTAGCATCCCTGTGTGGGGCTGGCTGCTTCACAGTCATGAAGCGGACTTGACAGGTATGCCGGAACTTTAAAAGGCAGCAAGACAAAATATTATCTTCCACTAACTTGGAGGCAAAGAATCAGAATAAGACGCCTATTTTTAAAATGATTAATGAGGAGACCAATTCCGTTTCACATTCTAGTTAGAGAGCAGGGGTGAACAGAACAGCACATGATGAACGGAAAAATTCAGAATTTTCACATGGTGTGGAGAATAAATATCTGAGTTTACTAGACTACACTAACAGGTTTACTGCAGAGCTCTGACTTTAACTGTAAGGTGGAGACCAACTTCTAGTGACACAGCAGGACTTGTTTTATGACGTAGCAAAGTGAATTGTTTCTAGGCACCATAGTGTACAAATTGGAGCTGTAAGGAACTTCCGAGTAGATTACCGTCTCGTTCAGTGGAAGGTTTCTGTAAGAGGTTTTCACTTATATGTGCGTATCGCTCCACTCCAAAACACACTGAACACAAATCAATTGGTCATACTGTTTAGAGAGAGGGATAGTTAGCAAAGTAATGCAGCTCCCATTTTCCTGATATGGACACTTGGTAATACAAAGAATTCCATAAATACGCTAGACAGGGAGAGTTAATGAGCGCAAGTCAAACATCTCGCTATAGTTATGCCACCTGAGTATATACATAATATATTGTCTATATTTCAGGAGTATTGATGAGCCAGGATGTTGTAGAAATTCAAATAAAACCATCTGCGTATGAAATGCAAATTTCTGCCTTCAAATTTGTCCTTTCAGTCTGGTTACTCTGTCTTTTTTACGATGCAATATCTTTTGCCGTTCCATACATTTCCAAAACGGGAAGTGTCAAGAAATCTACACATACTGTGTTGCTGGGTTGCTTTCATGCTGGAGACAGCAAGCCCGAAAGCGTGATTGGAATATAGATCCACAAGTTACCATAGAAACTAGAGAGAAAGCCTGCATCAGGATTAAGAGCTGCAAATTCACAAGAATACAGTTTGTGGTTTCCTGGTAGCTGTTCCTAACAAGATAAAAAATGCTGCTCTCTTCCGATGTAATGATTAAATAGTTTTGTTAGCTAACAAATCTCTATATTCAAAGTCTTACCATAAATCACTGATTAACTAATGCCACCCTTAATATGTTTAAACCTGTAAACCAATAACAAGTTAGTACTTTTAAAAATGTTTTCTGACAGCTTCCAATGTGTACAGTTAAGGAGATTTCTTACTGACCTTTAAACCTTTTTCTCAGTATATTCTCTCTCTCTCTCTCTCTCTCTCTCTCTCTCTCTCCCCCCAATCATTTGCAATTTAGGTAAAGTAAATGGCTTTTTTATTATCTTTCTGCATTAACGTCATTGACTGCAGTGCCTTGAAATTAGTTTGTTGTGATTAAAAAAGGCTGGTTAATTGGTAATGAAAACTGAAATTTAGGATCACATTTAAGAATTAGAAAAGATTTTCCACCATGTTATAGCAGCAGTTCCAATATAGGTTACTTTTGGGTAGGTTAGGTACAATGATACTTCAGGAGCAGCTAAGCTAACTAAGCAGACTAATACTCTCCTAACGTCCAGCAGCATGTGTCAAGAGGGCAAGATAATACAGTTGAATGTGGTGCCTGACTGCAGGGGCCCAATGTTGCTTTTCTCTATCCTCTAATGTTTTGAGGTGTCCACTCACCACCTGTATATTCACCTGTGGTACCTGAACCAGCGTGCAACTGACTCGAGCCTGATCAGTTTCACCATTAGTGCCCTGCTGAGATTCTGGAAGCACACCAGACAAGAGTGACATTAAGCAAGCTTACATCAGTGCTACCCTGCTGCTGCACCTGCTACAGAAATGCTGTGTGCAGAAATCTGATGTTGAAGTGGGGAGGGGAGGGAATATGTATTAGATGGACAGAAAAAAAAAAGAAAGAGACGTGAACTCCTTAGTGTGAAAATTGGATAACCAAAAGATACTCAAACAACCTCTTCTGAAAGAGATGTTGGCCCTCAGGGTTGCATAGGAGATCTTTGATCAGATATGCTTATTCAAATGAAGATAAAAAAAGATAAAACGGGGAGACTGAGGAAGAAGTGCAGAGCCTTCCTACATTTTAGTTGGCTTGCTTGCACATCATTTACACTAATCTATATGGAAAAAGCCAGGTTTGATCAGTTATACTTGTGCAAAATGGGTGTAAAACTCTGCCAAATCAGAGTAGCCATTCAGAATGGTGGTAGCATTTTACAATGGCTTTGCGCAGGCATATATGACAACACAAGGTGCAAGGCAGGAGAGAATCAGGCCCACCAACGTTACGTGTGAGTGTATGTTCCTCCAAGTTATTTTTCAGTAGGAGAAATACCACGTTCACAGAAGTACATAACTTCTGAACAGACTGTGATTTGAATGCTGGTAGGTGGGATCCTGCCTTCACCAAATCAGAGTGCCACTAGTTTTTACATGCATGCTCATTCACATATTTGGCTCTGAATCTACTCATGAGTAGTAGGGTCAACAGCATTAGACCATATATACCAAAGGAAAACAAAGTTATGAGGTCAACGGACATAGCATTTCCAAATATTCCTCCTACAGGCATGCTGAACAAGGAGAAAATGGAAGTCAGAACTGAAGTTACTTATTATAGGAAGCTATTGGGATGCTAGTGCAGGTATGTATGCAGCTGGTATTTATATTGTAAGTACTGTATCACATGCACAATGGCCCTACATCCCAAACTCTCTATAGGGTATCATGAGGCAAATGCATTAGCAAACCTATGAAGTCAGCTTAGCCAAAGAGGAGTGATTTTACTCTACAATAGGATGACCAGATGTCCCCATTTACAGTCCCAATGTTCCGGGCTGTGTCTATATAGGCGCCTATTACTATCTGCCCCCTGTTCCAATTTTTCACACTTTCTATCTGGTCACCCTACTCTAAAATGTGTTAAACTGGCCAAAGTCACGTCAGACTCATGGCTCTCTGAACATCAGCATGATAATTAATGACCTTACAGTTATTAATAAACAGCTTGAGATACAATGAGTATGGAGAAAAGGCAAAATACTGAATTTCGAATTAGAACTCCAGACTTTTATGTTACAATTTATGTAATTTCCTCTATAACCCCATGGTCTTTATAGAGGGATTTGGCCGGAGGTATTTAAGGCAAAAAGTTCTTTAAGAAAAGTTCTCATCAGTGTTAAAACATATCAAATTTAAACTCTCTTACTTGATATAGTATCAAAATTGTGTGGATGTGTTACTGTCAAGGGGATCCATTCTCTAAGTCAAATGGTACCATTTTGGGGGCAGTAAGCTTTAAGTGGCATATTACATAGTAGCTGTTTCTCCAGAGTTGTTTGTATTCAAATACTTATTTCCTTTCCTTCTCCTCAGTGTACTTTACTGAGAAAGTTGGTTAAGTGTAGTTGAGCACATAAAGAGAAAATGTCCAATGGCAATAACAATAGAGAAGTTACCTTTTTTAAAAAAAAGATGGGAAAAACATAGTTTTGTTGCAGTTCAGCCTCTCCTGAGAAGAGTCATCATGTGTTCCCTTTCACCTCTGCACAACATAAAGCCTACATTCATCACCAGGTTCATAAATGATATATTTTAGGATGGCACCGTTCAATTTAAAAAAAAAAAAAAACACAAGTTACCTAACTTAGAACAGAGACTAGATTATTAAAGGTGTTACAAAAATGCATTTGCCCTCTGTGTCACAAAATGACATTCTCTACTTTCTTCATTTTTCAGCTGGGATAATTAAATCCAGTGAGTAGCCAGTCCTTAATCAATGTTGCTTTCAGGTTCTTATATGCTTGCAGAATTCTCATTAGTAAATAACAGGTGCATTGTGAAACATAATATTCCAGCCAACAAGTTTAATTCATAGGTATTCATTATTTACAAAATCAAACCATTTTAAATGACTGTTACATGCTTAGAACACTCTTGCAAAGTCAGCTAGATATATTTCCCAAGTTTGAAGAAATTCTACAGTTCAGAGGAATACAATCTTTACAAACTTCATAATTTTCACAAATAGTTTTGTTTCCTAAGGACTTGATTAAATGTCAATGTGTGCTATTATCTACACATCCCATTTTCTTTTAGAAGAAAAAGACACTCAGTATAATATGTCATATATATATATATATAACATGTCATATTATAAACTGGAGTTCCTAAGAAATGCATGTCACTCTTATCACTGGAGTTAAAGCCCTAGCCATTCCTTTGACTCCTGCCTATTGCTATTTTAAGAATCTTAATTAAGGAAATATCAAGTGGAACAGGTAGGAGGGATCTGTTTAATATCAGAGTGCTCCAGAAGATAGCAGAGGCGATGAATACTCCAAATAAGAAGGACAAGGCGGGTGAAGTAATATCTTTTGTTGGACCAACTTCAGTTGGTGAGAGAGACAAGCTTTCAAGCCACAGTCCTCAACAGAAGTTGGTCCAGTAAAAAAAAGATATTATCTCACCCACCTTGTCTCTAATGTCCTGGGGTCAACCATGGTACAAATACACTGCATACACCAAATAAGAATGACATTTTTCAGAGCCGTTTCAACTGGAGATTTATGTCAATTTCTCTTAAATCCATAACTACAAAAAGGCTGATGTGCTTCTTACTGCAAGGCTGCTCTATTCACAAAGAGTTCTTAAGTGTTCACTTCAGGATATGGCTGTAGTTATAAGACATATGATTTAACACAGTAAGAGTGTGAATGTCTAAACCTGCCTTCTCTAAGGAACTGCCAGAATATACCCATGTTCTATGGCTTCTGCGAAAAAGTCAGGCCGGACGGCTTTAAAAGCGTGTACGGGGGTAGGTATGAGGGCCTGAAAGAGTTGAAAACCCTCTGCCCACTATTTGAAAAACCGGGGGGTACGTGGGTGGGCAACAAGCCATGGAGCTGATGCGGGAGCCGAGGCAGAGGAGGAACCCCCCGGCGTGTCACAAGAGGCGCTGCGCGCTTTTCTTCAGCACACGCGTGGCGCCAGGAACCCAGCAGAGCTCGCTATGCAACGTTGGGGAGACTTCAACCAGATCCTCCAAGCCACACGTAATGCAATGAAGAAGGGAAAAGGGACCGGGCGGCAGAGCGCTGCAACATATCAGCGAGTCCGCGCTTTCCGCAAGGCCCTGATGACCTTCGGATATGGCCATGGACTGTTGCTGCGTAGCCCTACGAGGACCCAGCGAGCCCACATTTCCCGCAACGCCCAGACGACCTGCGGACTCGGCCGTGGACTGCCGCGTAGCCCTATGAGGACCCTGCGAGTCCGCGATCCCCGCAACGCCCGGATGACCCATGGGCTTGGCCAAGAACCGCTGCGCAGCCCTATGAGGACTCGCGGCGCTCCTGACCATGAGGCTCCCCTCCACCCCTCCTCATAATGCCTGTTGTTTTTGCTACATTAAACACCAGAGGCTGCAAGACGGACCTCCGCAGGAGCCAGGTGCTCTCCTTCCTTCGGGTGAGGGGATACTCTGTAGTGTTCCTGCAGGAGACCCACACAGAGCCAACCGCCAAGGCAAGCTGACGGCTTGAGTGGGGAGACCAGGTGTACTTCAGCCACCTCTCAGCCCGTGCAGGCGGGGTGGCTACCCTGTTCTCCCCAGCTTTGCAACCCGAGGTGCTGGGAGCCACTGACGTCGTGCCCGGCCGCCTGCTGCACCTTCGAGTCTGCGTGGAGGGGCTGACACTGAACCTTGTCAACATCTACGCCCCGACTGTAGGCTCGGAGCGGGTCCGGTTCTTCCAGTGAACATCTGCCTTCCTTAGCACCTTGGACCCTCGTGAATGCCTGGTCCTGGGCGGGGACCTCAATACCACCCTCGAGGAACGAGACCGCACAGGAACCAAGAGCTGCCCGGCTGCTGCAGCCGTCCTTCGAGAGATTATAGACTATCACTCCCTGGTGGATGTCTGGCGTGACCAGCACCAGAATGATGCCGTCACCTTCACCCTTGTCCGGGTGGGAGAAAACCGATCGAGCCACTCCCGTCTAGACTGTCTCTACCTTTCGCGTCGCCATTTGTCGCGAGCTTATTCCTCAGACGTCCAGATAGCCCCGTTCTCGGATCATCATCTAGTGACCGTAACAGCCTCCTTCACCGCAGAGAAGCCGGGGCCGGCCTATTGGCATTTTAATAACAGCCTACTAGAGGACGCGGGCTTTGTGGTGTCTTTTCGAGACTTTTGGCTGGCCTGGCGGGAACAAAGACACGCCTTCCCCACGGTACGGCGCTGGTGGGATGTCGGGAAAGTGCGCGCCCGGCTCTTCTGCCGCGACCATACTTGGGGGGCTAGCCGACGGCGAGACGCGGGGATGGAGCGGTTGGAGCGGGAGGTGTTAGCGTTGGAGAGGCGCCTCGCTGCTAACCCCGAGGATGCGTCCCTCTGCGAAGTGCACCGAGAGAAGCGGGAAGAGCTCCGAGCCCTCGAAGCTCTCCGGGCTCGGGGAGCCTTGGTTCGATCCCGCATTCACCTCCTCCGGGAAATGGACCGGGGATCCCGCTTCTTCTATGCCTTGGAGAAAACGAAGGGGGCCCGAAAGCACATCATCTGCCTCCTGGCGGAGGACGGCACCCCCCTCAC